>BLBF01000042.1:22795331-22849786 GCA_015471245.1 Laticauda colubrina | reverse complement strand
AGAAAGAAAGAAAGAAAGAAAGAAAGAAAGAAAGAAAGAAAGAAAGATAAATACGTACATTTTCCTTGGTCTTCTCTTCTTCAGGCTAGTGTTTCTCAACCTTGGCAACATGGAAGATATGTGGACTATATTTCCCAGATTTCTCCAACCAGCATGTAGTCCACACATCTTCACGTTGCCTAGGTTGAGAAACATTGCGTGTCAAACCAGTGGCCTGAAGGCCATATGCATCACATGCAGACCACACTCACCCCAGCTCTGCAAAGGGGAAAAAAACATTGCAATATGTCACGTGACAGCAATGTGACACAGTGAGTTTGATACTTGTGCTCTAGACTAAATTTCCTACTTTTTCTAGCAGAACATATTTCCATCCATCTCCAAGCATCCTTTTTGCTCTTCTCTCTTCTCTCTTCTGTTTTTTTCTGAATTCTTCTGAATTGGGTGGGTGCTCAGAACCAGACACAATACCTAAACTTGCATCAGAACCACCACTAATACTTCCCATACTTGCAAGCTGCATTTCTTTGACGCTGCCTGAAATTGCATTTAGCTTTAAGGAATTTTGGGTTGGCCAGCTGGTGGGAATTCATAGAAAATTCTTCAAACCTCATGAGTCATTTTGGTTGAAAGATAATTCAACATATTAATTCTTGCTCCAACTGTTGTTTAATAATGTGGAGTTGAGACTTTACCCTCTTTACCCCTCCCACTATGCCTGCTACAAATGTTCTCAAAGCTGTACCAAGCAGCTTCTTTCCTTCCCTACCCCAGGCAATATTTTGAAATTAAAAATCAGTTTCAGATAGTCTTTGGGAGAAATTATTATCAAAAGTCCCCTTTTATAGAGCTGTGAGAGGCACCAGTTTCCCTGTGTTATATATTCCCAGGATACATCCATCAAGGGTTACTTAATCAGGGCTGTTAAAAACATCATGTCTGCATTCATCCAAAATGCTAAGCAGGGTCAATTTTAACTTCAGTTGGTGGCATGGGGTTTTGGTTTTATGTTTATGTTCTTGTTTTGGGGCTATGCATTGGTGAATCTAGACCACTTGGCTAATTAATAGTTCAGTCTATTAGGTGAACCCGTAAAATTGTCTGCAAATTCAGCCACAGAATTCCTTCTACGGGTAGTAACAGATAACAGATAATCAGAAAGGACCTTGTAGGTCATCTAGTCCAACCCTCTGCCCAAGTGGGAGAGACCCTACACCATTTCTGACAAATGGCAGTCCAATCTCTTCTTGAAAATTTCAAGTGATGGTGCTCCCACAACTGCCGAGGGCAACTTCTGTTCCATTGGTTGATATTTCTCACCATCAGAAAATTTCTCCTTATTTCCAGGTTGAATCTCTCCTTGTTCAGTTTCCATCCATTATTCCTTGTCTGGCCTTCGGGTGCTTTAGAAAATAGCTTGACCCCTTCCTCCTCTCTGTGGCAGCCCCTCAAATATTGGAAGACTGCTATCATGTCTCCCCTGGTCTGTCTTCTACTTACAACTGCAATTGGGACAAGACGTTCTGTTGCTAAGCAAGATGGTGGTTAAGTGAGGTGCTTCATGTTACAACCTTTTTGCCACAGTTGTTAAGAGAATCACTAACATTGTGAAGTAAATCATGTGGTTGTTAAATGAATCTGGCTCCCCCCATTGATTTTGCTTGTGGGAAGCCGTCTGGGAAGGTCATAAATGGTGTTCTCATTAACTTTGGGATGCTGCTACTATTATAAATACAAATATTTGGTTAACCAAACACCCAAATTTTGATCATGTGACCCTGGAGAAGCTACAACGGTTGTAAGTGCAAGGACTGGTCATAAGTCACTTTTTTCAGTTCTGCTGTACTTTTGAATGGTTGCTAAGCAAATAGTTGTAAGTCGAGGACTTCCTTCATGTAGCATTTTTTTTCCCATCTGTAACAGTTAAGAGTCACAAATAGATTTACTTTCTATTTGAATATATCTCAATGCAAAAACAAAAAACAAAAAAAACCCAAAACCTTTTCCTGCAGACTCTACATTTCAAGGTGAAGCTCCATCCTAACAACCAAATATTTTTATTTCACCTTCATCATGTTTTTTTTTAATCAGGAGCCAGAAATAGCTTACCATCCATGCATTGGTGGACATAATCAGATCCAGCTGTTGATAATAATTCTGGGGTTTTTCTTTTTTCCTTGATTCTTATCCTGTTTTAGGATTGTCTTCCTGGGTCAAAAGACTTCCGAGAGGTTCAATGTGCTGAATTTGATCACATCCCCTTTCGGGGAAAATACTATACCTGGAAGACATACCGAGGGGGTAAGTGTAGCATTTTCCAACAGACTGCTTCAACATCCACATGGACTTAACATAAGTGGAAGTTAACAAAAATTTGCAGAATGGGATGTTTTTGCACAATTGGCCCACTGTGTTGTATTTCCAGGGCACCCTGTTCCAATCCTATCTGTGCTTTTCCATTTTTCTCTCCAACAGTCATTGAGAATTCAGTGCAGGTTGAATCCTAAAGGCCCAAAGTGTTTTTCCTAGGGAGGTTTTGAGTTGGGTTGGGTTTTTGTGCATGCTCTGTAAAGTTTAACACTCAGAGAATTGAAGCTGCTATCAGCATATTTGCAAGGGGCAATGATGGCTCAGCGGTTAAAGACGCTGAGTTGAAAGCTGACAGACTGAGTTCAAGACCCAAACGCTACACGCGGAGTGAGCTCTCATTACTTGCCATAGCTCCTGCCCACCTAGCAGTCTGAAAGCATGTAAATGTGAGCAGATGAATAGGTACCATTTCGGTGGGAAGCTAACAATGTTCTGTGTGCCTCAGCTGCTCACATGACCACAGAAATGTCTTCGCTGGCTCCCTCAGCTAAAAAACAGAGATGAGCATCACCCCCTAGAGTTGGACTCAACTGGACAGGAGGAAACCTTTTCCTTTATAAGTATATCTTAACAGCTATTGTCTGGCTTCTGTCATGGTCCATAAAGAAAGGATGCCTTATCTTATCTGAGTCCTGACAACTGTAGAATATTGTATTCTTACAGGCCAGTAACTGACAAATGAGTTCCCTCATTTGAGACAGTTGAGGTGTGCTTGTGGCCCTCTGGGGTACAATTGCACTGAAGTAATAAAAACACAAAGTTATTAGATGTGTTAAGTCAATTTTCACTCATCCATTTATTGCCTTGGGATTCTACTTTGTCCTGTGGTCTCCTAATTTTTGAAGGATATAATGTTCTTTAAAAACGCTTTCAAGATGGTTGAAAATTTGCCTTTTCTCTATCTCCCCCTTTTTAAGTAAATAATTGGCTTATATTTATTATATTTAGAGTTAATTTTCTTATAAAAATAATATAATATGGTCATGAGGTCTCTAACCTGGAAAATAGCCTGGGAGAAAACTGAATTTTTAATCACTTATTTCACCTTTACCACATTGAATCTTAATATCTTGTGTTAATCAATGGAGTCCTGAGGAGTTACTATTGCTTAAGGCACCAGTTGGTCTTAATCCACCTGTGCAAATAGCAGAGAAAATGAGATATAGACAGACAAGAGAGGAAAAAAGGAAATAAGGTGCTTTTCCAGGCAGCTCTTATTTTTTAAACTCTGATTTACAACTGCAAAAGGAGGCACCAACAAGGGGACTGCTCAGCTCAAGCTTTTTCAGAGATTGTGTGGAATTTCACATTCCCCACCCCCTACTCTCAATATAGAAATAGCAACAAGGCAGCAGGCAAAAACAAGGGAGAGAAGACCCAGAGGAATCTTCTGTGGAGAGGAATCCAGATGGGGAGATTGTCAAAAAAATGGATGGTTTTTCATGGTGAATTTATTATTGCAGCTAATTCCTTTGGGACAAGGAATGAAGACACACACACACACACACAAAGACCACGTAATGAAAACATATTTTGAAATGCTGCAACAGCTCAGCCTTGCCAACTTTAAGATGTGCAGACTCCCAGAATTCCCCAGCTGTCATGTTGTAGTTAAAGTCCACACATCTTAAAGCCACCAAAATTGAGAAACACTGTCCTACAGTGTTTGTTCTGAGGAAATAATGTTTCACGCAGGAAACAGGCATTTATAATTCTTCAGGTAAAGTGGGGGGAGGAGTGCAAGGGAAAGAAGGAGGCAGAAACCTTCCGCTATGCCATGATAATCTTAAAAATGTCTGGGGAAGGACATTTTCTGGCTAGCATGTTGCAGCTTTAATTCTCCGCTAAGGAAATGTTGAAGGAAAAAAAAATTGTGCAGCATCCAGCTGCCGAAAGCTTGCCCACCCAGATATAATGTGTAGGATTTTTATGTTGGAAGGAATTTTGAAGGTCATCCAGTTCCCTGCTCTGTGCTGAAATCTTGCAACTTCAGCATTCTTGGCAGGCAAAATTTACAGCCTGTACTTAAAACTCCAGCAGAGAAGAAAAGGCCATCGTATCTCAAGGAAGTTTGTTCCAGGGTTAGACAGTTAATAGGAAAGTGTAGCCCAATGGCTGCCCTGCCACTTCTCCCCATTAGTTCTTCTGTGGAATCACGGAAAGCAGGTTCACATTGTCATCCCCCTTATAGCTGGTAAGATATAATAATGGGGGAGAGAGGAAACAGCATTGTGCTTTTCTCTAATTTTCTGTCCTGCAGGCTAACCTTCAGGGGTGGGACTCAGCCGGTTCAGGCCGGTTCACACGAACCGGATGTTAAATTTACATCTGGTTCGCCAAACCGATAGTTGAACTGACTGGCTGCCTCCCCCGCCCCACCAAGGAGTCTCCATGCAGCCCATTTTGGATACAGGTAAGTGTAGGGTCCACATGGAAGCTTTGGGAGGGCAAAAAATGGCCTCCTGGAAGTTCCAGAAGTGTGGAAATGGGCCTGTTTCCTGGCTTCTGGAGGGCCTCCGGAGCCCAGGGGAGGCCGTTTTCACCCTCCCAGAGGCCTGAGGGAAGCCTCCGGACTCTGGGGAAGGCAAAAACAGCCCTCCCGGAAGTTCCAGTACGCCACACCCACCATGCCCACATCCATCCAGCAACCAGGTAGAGAACTGGTTGTTGGGATTTTTGAATCTCACCCCTGCTAACCTTCCTAGTGTTTTTATTAACTATCCTTTATAAGGCTTGGTTTCTTGATTGACCAGCATTCTCCTTTAAACATGCTTAATTCCTTAAACAAGTCCCAGATCTTTGGCATATGGCTCAAAGGTCAAGTGTGCCCCTTGGCCAAAACAGAAAAGAAAAAAAAACCCACCAACGCTGCATATGCTGGCTTATATCCTTCAAACTGAGATTCCTTTCCACTCTTCCATCTGTTTTTGGTAAACACTCAGATTCGGCCATTCAGCCAAACCACCTCTGAGACATCTGTTAATAAGTTCCAGGTTTCTCAGCTGCTCACCCTCTGAAGGAGCTGAGCAGTGTGGAACTCCAGAAAGCCAGAGCTGAAATGATTTTAAAATATAAGAGGACAGAAGGATATGCAGTCAATTTTCTTTGTTCAGATTTGTAGGCATGACTTCAGTTTTTTCCTCTTCTTGTCTCTTTCACTTGCTGGTAGCCTGGGTTCACACAATGCACTTAATCAGGTTGATTCAGGGTCCAGAAGGTAGCACATATCTGCTTACCCTGTTAGTAAAGGGGAGAGGGGGCACTTTTAACCCTAAATTATTATTTTAGCTCCTTAAACAAGTCCCAGACCTTTGGCATATGGCTCAAAGGTCAAATGTAAGTCAACTTATAAGTCCTCCCATCAGCTATTTTGTGCAAATCCAGGAACCTAACCAACTACAGGTAGTCCTCGACTTATGACCACAATTGAGCCCAAAATTTATGTTGCTAAGCAACAGTTAATTGAGTTTTGCCCCATGTTATGACCTTTTTGCCACAGTTGTTAAGGGAATCATGGAGCAGTTGTTTAGGATGTAAAACAGTCATAAAATGAATTTGGCTTCTCCGTTAACTTTGCTTGTCTGAAGGTCACAAAAGGTGACCACATGATCCCGGACATTGCAGCATTCATAAATATGAGCCAGTTGCCAAGCACCCGAATTTTGACCATGTGAGTATGGGGATGCTGCAACGGCATAAGTGTCAAAAGGTTGACCCCCTCTTCTTGATGGCAACCCCTTAGATATTGGAACATGTGATACATTCAATAGTATGTTATCAATAGGGAACATGCTGCCCAGGGCAGAGAAAATCACCATTTGCAAGCGTTTATAGTATAACCTCTGGCACCTAAATAGTCCTTTTATCCTATAGATTAATTTGTATGATCAATTTTAAAATGTTTCCTGTTAGAAAACTAACAAGAATTGATCCCCTTCCAAGATCTGGCTTCCAGGACTTTTGAATGACTCGTGATTAGAGCACCTCCCTGGGTTTTACTATAAGGAACTCATATAGAAAAATAACACCCAGCCTGAGGAGAGGGTATATCATTCCTCTGGTTCAGGAATGATTCAATAATTACATTTTATTAGGGCAGAACAGGATAAAATAATATATTTTGAGAAAAGGCAGATTGGAAAGAGGCCAGCCCAAAGATTCTAAGAAGCAATAAGACTTTGTCTGAAAATACTGTATGTTGTTATGTCCATTGCTTAAATCCCACTCAATATTTGAGGAAGAAAAATCATACCGTGTTTCTCCAACAATATGGCCTCTCCCAATAGGAAGTCCCAGCATGTTTTATAGACATAAAATCAAATTAAGCTCCTCCCCCCAAATTAAGGCCTGTATTAAACATGCAAAATGGGGGGGAATGGCGGGGGGGGACGGGACTTGTCATTAGGAAGTACTTCTGTTGCATACCCGGATATGGTGCTTCCTGCATTGACTTCGGCATTGGTGGGGCACTTCGTATCAGGAGACCTTCCACCACCGTTGCTTTCCCTTCTCCCCGTGCTGCAACACTGCGGCGTTTGCCACAGCCACACGTGGCCAGCTAGGGCTCCTCCCTGCAACCAGAGCCCGGTGGAGACACTCGGCTTCAGGTGCTCCTGTCACCGCCTTCCCTTCACCTTGGAAGGCAAAGCCAATTATTTTCAAAAAGATGCCCTATTACTGGTACAACAAAGCCTCCTCTGCCCAAGAGGGCAGCCCAACCTCATGTGGGGAGGCGAATCTCCTGGGGCTGCAGCGCAGGATTGGCCCACCCCAAGAGAAGCGCCCAGCTGCCATCACTGCCTGGCACTGGGCAGAGTGGAAAGAGCTTCACCTGGGGTGCCCAGCGCAGCTGACAGGTGGGCCCTCCTGCCTGGCGGTGGGGCTCTCACCAAGTCAGTGCCTCCCCACCGGGCCCTCCGCTCATCCCGCCAGGGCCACGCCAGAGCCATGCGGGCTGGGCAGAGCCGGGAAAGCGAGCCACGGGTGCGCGCCTGCCTGCCAAACAAAAGAGCCGGGCCAACCCAAGCTTGGCTTCCTTCCCAAGTCCCTCCAGCCCGAACCCGAAGGGGCCTCCAGGAGAGGCTGCCCGAGGCAGTGATAATGCCCACCCGTCCACGGACAGGGAGACGAGGCGATGGCAGCACTGTTTCCCTGACCAACGGGTCCGGCGGAGAGAGCCTGAAGCCGCCCACCCTTTCCACCCCTCGCCCAGCCCGTCTCCATCCCCATGCATCTCCAAATGCACCGGCAACTCCAAACGCTGCAGTAGCACAGGCATCGGGCAGAGGCATTCACTTGATGGGGCTCAGCTCGGAGTAGTACGCAAAAATGGATGCCGCCCTCTAGAGTCAGTGTTGAGGTCATTCGCCGTTAGGAGAATGAGTGCATGCAGGGAGACGTATTGAAAGTATGTTTGAATAATACACACACAGCACACAGATATACCCAGATGTCTATGCAGTAAATGTACACACTCATCATGTGGCTTAACATTGTTATAAACTGAGTTAGCTATCTGCAACTGGTCATCATATATTACATATAAATCATTTTCTAAATTGGCAGTAACACTTTTACCCTCTTTCTCTATTATACATTTATCTTCCCTAAAGGTTACCACATAACCAAGATTAACTAAAGCCCTTACTGATAGCAAATTAAATTTCAGTTTAGGTACATATGACATAGTTAACTGTTTGTTTATACAAGAACAATATGCAGTACCTTCACCAGATGCTTTAATCTTCCATCCATTTGCCAATGATACATGTTGCTTACTCATGGACATCTTTACAAACCTTTTTCTATCTTTAATAATGCATTGTGATGCTCCACTATCAACAACCTACAAATCATGGTTTACAGTTTAATTGCTAGACATAGCTAAACTAACATTTTTCTTGGCCTTTTGGTGTTTGCCAGTATTCTGTTGTTTTCCCTTCTTACAGAATTTAGCGATATGTCCCCTAGCCCCACAAGAAAAACATTTCCTAACAGTATAGGCAGTTGAAGACAAATCCTCTTCTTGTGGTTGTTCCTTCCTCATCTGGTCCCTATCCAGTCGTTTTCTTGCTTCTTCTAACAATCTTCCAGTTCTGTCAGTCAGGGTCAGTTTATCTCTGGGCAGGACTTCCAGTGAAGATATGTAATCATCATAACTTTGATCCAACAAGGAAAGAATGATGTAAACTTGATGCAGCACTGAAAGTATCAGTTCCTTTTCATGTCGCTCTTGAAAAGTTCTTTTCATGAAATTCAAATGAGCTAACATATCTCCACTTTTCAGAAGACGTGCTCTGAACAGTTTACGTGTAAGATGTATGTGTGCACCTACACTGTCACGAACATAAATCCTCTTCAAATTCTCCCAACGCTAACAGCAGACTCTTCTCCACGAATATGAACTAGCTGCTGGTCACTCAGTGTTAGTCCAATTATACAAAGAGCTCATTCGTTGTTCTGTTTAAAGTCAGAAAGCTTCTTGGTATCATCCTCATTTGCTGGATCCCAAACATTTACATCTGGTGAGTCTTGAACTACATTCCATAAACCTTCTCTACGCAGAAGTAGATTGCACTTCATAGACCAGGAAACATAGTTTGTTCCATCCAACCGGGTTATCAGTGATAGACTTGTTGAAATGACTTGTGCCATCTTTACCAGAATAGTAAACCACAATTAAACAGTAAACAGCTGTCTGTATACAGTACTGTGTATTCACACTAACTCTCAGTTATATGAGTCTGGTATGGCCTTGGCCTATAACCAGTGTTGAGGTAATTCCCCATTAGGAGAATGAGTGCATACAGGGAGATGTATTGAAAGTAGTGTTTGAATAATACACACACAGCACACAGATACACTGTACAGTAAATGTAGGTTTTTACTTCCAGAAACTTTTAAGCAAAGTTCAAACACAGTCCAAAGTCATTCACAGGTAAGATCAGTCAATTTTTAGTCCAGGGATAATCCAACAACAAAGTCCAGTGTCAAAAACAGTTCAGTAACAGACTTACATGAAATCCAAGAATATCAGTCAGTTAGGAAGAATGGCAATACTCTCCAATAGAAGAAACAGAAACTCACTGAGACTCTCTTTTGAGACTAAGACTAAACAACCCAGGTTTCTGGCTCCATCTCATGGCGGTTTGAGAAACCACAACCAATTACAACTTTTTGCATTTTCTTAAAGATACAGTATTAAAATGTCTGTCCTGGTTGATATATTTCCAAACCAGATAACTGTTAGGTGACTTATATTCCTAACATTCAGCAATGACTAGCAGAATAAAATCTGCAGGGTCTCCTTTCTCTTTCTCCCTTTCCCCAAAAGAAGTATACAGTTACAAGCACAATCGAGCCCGAAATGTATGTTGCTAAGCGAAACATTTGTAAAGTGAGTTTTATCCATTTTATGACTTTTCTTGCCAGTTGTTAAGTGAATCATTGCAGTTGTTAAGTTAGTAACATGGTTTAGGTGAGTCTGGCTTCCCCGTTGACTTTGCTTGTCAGAAGGTCGCAAAAGGGGATCACATGACCTGGGGACACCGCAACGGTCATAAGTATGATCCAATTGCCAAGCATCTGAATTTTGATCATGTGATTGTAGGGATGCTGCAACAATCATAAGTGTGAAAAATGGTTATAAGTCACTTTTTTCAGTGCCATTGTAACTTTGAACGGTCACTAAATGAATAAGTCCAGGACTACCTATACCAGTGTTTCTCAACTTTGCAACTTGAAGATGTGTGGACTTCAATTTCTAGAAATCCTAGCAGACATATGGAATTCTGGGAGATGAAGTCCATACATCCTCAACTTGCCAAGACTGCAGTATATGTGCCAAATACTCCAGTTTCCTATTTTCTTCATAATAAGGATGATTGGGCTGAGAGAGTATAACTGGCCCCAAACTCATCCCTTTCATGCCTAAAGAAAGACTGTAACCATAGTATCTCATTCCAGTTTCCCGTCTAGCCCCTTGCTATTGCACTAAACCAGCTCTCGGATTTATTTCTTGCGATGTGGTGGCTCAGTGGTTAAGACGCTGAACTTGTTGATCAGAAAGGTCGGCAGTTCAGTGGTTCGAATCCCTAGTGCCGTGTAACAGAGTGAGCTTCTGTTACTTGCCCCAGCTTCTGCCAACCTAGCAGTTCAAAAGCATGTAAAAATGCAAGTAGAAAAATAGGGACCACTTTGGTGGGAAGGCAACAGTGTTCCATATGTCTTCGGCTTTTAGTCATGCTGGCCACATGACCACGAAAACATCTTTGGACAGCGCTGGCTCTTTGGCTTTGAAACAGAGATGAGCAGTACCCCCAAGAGCCAGAAACGACTAGCACATATGTGTGAGGGGAAACTTTTAACTGTACCTAAAAAAATGTACAGAAATTACCTTGTCCCAGAGAAGGCGGTGTGTGATACTGGGTCCAAAAAAAGAAAAATGCAACTTCCCCATCACATATCCAATGGCTCTGGCTGAGGAAGAGGCTTGGAACCTGTACCATAACACACCACAAATACACTTTTTTTTTTTACATAATTAGGTAAAGATTCATTCTGCATTCAGTAACAGTGCTATTCTGCAGTCCAGCCAGTGGTGGTATTCAGCCAGTTCGCACCATTTCAGTGAACCAGTAGCAAGGATTTGGCGTGGTCACCGTACCAGTAGTAACTTCTGGCTGACCACGCCCCTGACTCGGTTGCCCCTTCCCACCCAGTCAGTCCTTATGGCGCATGCGTAACATCGCACACATGCCTGACATCGCTGTGTTCTTCCCTGCCCAGTCACTCTTAAAGGTTATTTCCCCCTCCCAACGATCAGCTGTTCCTACAATCAGCTGTGCTAGGATTCCCCTCACTGTCTTACTATTTTGCCCAGGCACAGCCCTCCCCCCACACTCCATTTTTTGCCTTCCTGGGCCCCAGGGAAATTTCCTGGGAGCAAAAGCACACCCCCCCCAGGAGGCCAAAATGAAGGCCTCAAAATGAAGCATAGGGGTGGGGTGCTGCGGTCCTCTCCCAGGCTCTGTTTTTTGCCTTCCTGAGTCCCCTCCCCAAGGAGGCTTGCCTGAGACCCAGAAAGCCCAAAAAACAGGGCTGGGAGGGGGTGCTCCAAAAAAAGCCATGCCCACCTAGTCACATGGCCATGCCCACCTAGACACGCCCACCTAGACACGCCCACATAACTGATAGTAAAACATTTTGAATCCCACCAGTGAATCCAGCCTGTGATAAACTCATGTGCATTAATTACCGGCTTGCAGGTGGTGTCAAATCCTGTTCACTCAACTGTTTGGCTGAAGGTTTTAACTTCTACACAGAGAGGGCTGCAGCGGTGATTGATGGAACGCCCTGCCGCCAGGACTCCCACGACATCTGCGTCAGCGGAGAGTGCAAGGTAACCAGCCGTGTGTTACTCAAGCCATTGGTCTTTCTTGTCCATACGGTACTCTTGGCTTATTGCTCCGGCGCAATACAGGTAGTCCTCGACTTATGACCATAATGGAGTTTGCCGATCACAGTCGTGAGTCATGACAATCGTAAATCAGGCCACCCATATGATCAACCTGATTTTATAATCTTTTTTGCAATGGTTGTTAACTCTGCAGTAATTAAACAAACCAGTGATCTGCTAAGTGGCCCATTTTGCTGAAAACTGGAAGTAAATTCTAGGTTTTGGCAAAACTATCATAAAAGCAGTCATGTGACTAAGGGGGAATGTTTCAAATGGCCATAAGTGTTGCTGAAAGCCCAAAGTGCAGTCGTGTGACTGCAGGGTGGTAGCCCTCAGAATTTCGAATCCAGGTTGTAAGTACCTGCAAAGTAGGTCTGTTGTAACGTCAAACAGTTGTTAAGTGACCAATTGTAAGTCAAGGACTTCTTGTATGCTACTTTTGGACTTAATTTGAAGGAAAATGTAAGAATACAATTCAGTGCATTAATACCTTCTCCATTGGAGAATTAACCAATGGAATTCACTGGCACAAGATATATTTATTGTGTTTATTCAGGTGGCTATAAAAGATGAGATAAACTAACTCGATATCCGTGCTTCACTACGAAACTATGTGGTCGAGCTTAGTTTTTGGGGAGGAAAATAAGGGGAAAAATTTTTTGCCTCTGCCTACCAGCATCCATCAGTATTCCTCTGGCTAGCATACTGTCTGTGTGTGAAAGAGTTGAGGGCTGTTTGGAAACTGAAACAGTATTCGCTGTGTGAGCAAGAAAGAGACAGCAAGGAGCCTGGGCGTGCCTTAGCTCAACTGTTCTGTACTAAAGCTGCTTGGTGCTGTGAAACTAAAGCTGAAACTCCTCTCCTCTGCTTGTGTTTTGCATTTGGAACAGATTTCTTTTCAGGTGGGGAGGGGGAGTAGAACTCCTTAGCATCAGAGCATATTAATAATAATATACGAAATACTAAATGCTCTGATGGTCATTTTGAAAAATCCTTTCTTAGTGAGCACCTAGAAGCCAAGAGGAACACACATGCCAAATTTCAAGTTTGTAGGCTTTATGGTGCTGGAGATTTTGTGATGATGCGTGAGTGGAATTTTGCTTTTGTATATATAGATTGATGGATGATCTATCATTAGCTATTGGTCATCTTAAAAACACCAAGATTCTTGATAGTATTAGATGAAAGGAAAGGCAGTTGCCTTGATTCCCATGCCTGTGAACTTTTGAAGATGCCCTGAGGGACTTTTGACACAGTTCATGAAAATTATTTTTAAGAAGCAGTTTTTAGCATCAAACAACAAAGAAGCATCTTCCTATCAGCATCTGTATGGCCACTGTGGAAAATAAGAGGTGTTTTTTTTTATCTGATCAAGGAGCATTTTAGGTTTTTAGAGAAACGAACAGGAAAGCTATTAAAGTGATAGCACCGGATCCACCAATGTTTTCCATTTATTTCTCATAAGCATGTGGGCTGTGACCGCGTGTTAGGCTCAGATACGAAGGAGGACAAATGCCGGGTTTGTGGAGGAGATGGGACCACCTGTGAAACCATCGAAGGGATCTTCAACCATTCACTTCCTGATGGAGGTGAGGATGACTTTCTGAAGTTTAAAAATGAGAGAGCTGTAGGAGCAGAATTGGCATCATTTCCCTCAAAGACACTTCTACTTTGAGAAAAATGGTTTCTGAAAAAAATGAACAACCACTGAGTTTGAATTGGGATGTTTTGCTTGTAAACAACACCCAAATGGCCAGTATCTGGAATGTCACGTGCCCTTTTGTCACAAGCAGTGTTTTGCAACTTTTAAAATATGTACGTCTTCAAGGATGATTGCAATGACAATGCAGAAATGGACAAATGAGCAACAACATAAACATAGACACTGCATTTGAAAAAGTTTTGATCTGTTCATTGAAAAACCTGGAGAAAGACAAAGCTTGGCAAGTAAAACTAATGCCCAACTTGTGTGTGTAATCACTATATAATTTAAATCGGGGTCGCCAACCTTTTGGATCTCAGGGACCACCAAACTCATAATTTTAAATCCTGCGGACCAGAGACCTTGGGAAAATCCCCCCAAAAATCTGCAGGAAAATTCCCCACCCCCGGTTTCCTACCGATCGATCATTCTTTATTTGGGATCGCAGGATACCATCTCCAGCTCCATTCTCAGGGGGAGAGAGAGAGAGAGACTTTTGGCTTCATGCAAGGAAAGCAGCAGAAGCAGCAGAAGTCTTCATTTCCCTCCCCCAAACTCTGCCAGAATGGCACATCCTCTTGGAGCAGGATGCCTTGCAAGGTCCCAAAGACTCATTTCTGGCAGAGTTTGGGGGAGAGAAGGAAAGACTTTTGCTGCTTTTCTTGTGTGCAGCCAAAAGCAGAAGAAAAAAACAGAAAGAAGCAGTCCGGTGGCCAGGCGAGGCACATGAGACGAATGGGGTAAGTTCCCCCCCCTGCCCTGTCACCCCTCCCCTCACTACCTCCTGTTGTTTGCAATGCAAGTGATGCAAGCCTTGTGTTTCCATGGCCATGTGGGCGGTGCAGCCTTGTATTCCTGCGCAACCTGGATTAATTGCTTTGGGGGTGACATTTCTCTGCGGACCACCAAAATTCCCCAGTCCACTGGTTGGCAACCACTGATTTAAATTACAGTTTAGATTCCATTTTCATCTTGATAAATCTAAATCACGTTTATAAGACTCTTATTTGGAAATGGGGCAGGAAAAGTTGTTTTGGTCAGTCCCTTCTGTCCTTTTCTGAGTTTATACAGTATCCTAAACCAGAATTTAAGAAAACACTTTCTATGTTCACATAACTTGTTGTGCCCCCCCAAAATTAAACCATATTACAGTTTAGTATTATGGCCAGATTAACTTAATGTATTAATGCTGTGGTTGGATTCTCACAGTACATTTAATCACAGTCACAATTTCCCAATCTCTTTTTAGAGAGGTTAGAGAGGCCGTCTGTCAACTGAGGGGGAGGGACCACCTATCTCCTGTCTACAACAGAGTCCTTTCAGAAGTCCCAAGAAGTCCCACACTATTTGCATTCTGATTCAGGTGGCCCTGAAGATACAGATGGCCTCAACAACTCTCAGAGTGCTAACAACCAAATGATTGCAAAGAATATAAATTCTTCAGTTAGAACTGAAGAAGCTTCTTAGATGACAAGTGAAATGTTTTTAGGAAAAAAACAAGGAAATCCAGTTGCCTTTTGGCAAAGCACCTTTGGAACTACTATGACCTGGGTGATTGAGAATCTCTGTAGACATCAATCTCTTTTTAGCCTAGCCTAGCATATTGCATGAATATAGTCTATAACTCAGTGATTGTGTTGACAGTTTACATGCATAAAATGCCAGTCCCAGTTTTTAAAAAATCAAATAATAGAGAATGGAAAGTTTTTAATAAATCATGGCCAGTTAGAATAAGATATACCTATCCAATCTGGTGCCCTCCAGATGTGCTTAAATTGCAAAGCCAAGATAAAGATAATATTTGGAAGCCGCTGTTCCAATATAACTGGAGGGCACCATGTTGAAGAAAAGTTCACAGTTACCCAAACAAGGTTTTAAAATACAGAGATCTGATTTCAGTTCCTCAGACCACAATTTCTTTATATTCTGAGAGTTACAATCAGGTGGGATTCTACCGGTTTGAACCAGTTCTATAGAACCGGTTGTTATGATTCTGCGCAGTTCGGAGTTTGTGCCCCTGGTTGGCCCTGCCCTTCTCCTCCCCGCCCAATCAGTCCTTATTATACATTCACGACATTGTGCGCACGCACGACATCTCTGACTGCGTTCTCCCCTACCTACTCACGTCTTAAGGTATTTATTTTTCCCCCTCCCAATGATCAGCTGTTCCGATGATCAGCTGTGCCGGGATCCCCCTTGCTGTCTTACTGCTTCGCCCAGGAGGCTCCCCTGAGGCCCAGTAGGAAAAAAGGGGAGGGAGATACTGCGCCCTCCTGCGTTCCAAATTTTTACCTTCCTGGGCCCCAGTGAAGACTTCTGGGAGCAAAAAAGCCCCACCCACCCCCCCGAGGCTTCCAGGAGGCTCAAAAATGGAGGCAAAAAAACAGGGGGGGGAGTTTTGCTGCAAAAAAAAAGAAGTCACAGCCACCCAGTCACTTGGTGATGCCCACCTAGCCACATCCACAGAACCGGTTGTTAAAAAAATTGAATCCCACCCTTGGTCACAATCTCACCACAATTACTTGCAAGATTTTGTAAAATTACCCTGTGTAAGTTGTGCATATTTGATGCAACTTCAGTAAGTAAATACTTGGTTATAAATTCTCCACTCTGTTTTTAACATTGTTTTTCAGGCTATGAGGAGGTGATTCTGATTCCCAAAGGATCTGTCCGCATTGATATTCGGGAACTTAATTATTCTCTCAATTATCTTGGTGAGAATTTTGTATTATTTGGAAAATGTTTTAGGTCTTATGTTCTTGAAATGACTTTCTGTAAATGTTCCCCCCAGCAATATTTCTCTGTCTCTACCAGCTTTCCTGTACTTCAGAATATGCTGAGGAGAAATTCTTGCTTCTCTGGAGGTTATTTTGCTCATTAGCTTAATTTGTCAGCCTTTCACAGTAATTAAGAAATATTCAAAAAATGGAAGGAAACAACCTGAAGGGTCAAAATAGGGCCTATTTTTTTCTTCTTCAAAAAGCTGACATTGTTTGCAATAGTGGTAAATATCTGTAGCTCAGGTGAAGGTTCATTCTCCAAGTTTGTGGGTTGATTTCTGAACATTTCATTATCAGGTCAGGTAATATCTGCAGCAAAATTTAGGGAATGTCAGTGTTGGTATTCTGTATCAACTCACAAAACATTCCTATACCTGTTTTAGTAGTTGCCATTAAAAAAAAGTGTGGGGAGGAGGAAATCTGGAAGAGCAGTGCAGTAATTGGAAAGCAAAAGTACATTCCAACTCTCATTTTTAAAATATTGTAATTAAACTACCAGGGCTTTTGCTTGCAAATATCTTGAATTGGAGAATGTGAATGATGACACCTAGCCTGTGAACATGCTCACCTGGAGAATCTGGTTTATGAGACGCCCGGGGGGAGGGCGGGAACAGGGTCACAGTTGACTGTGAATTACGTATGCCAGAGTTGGCTTCAAACAGGACAATACCAGTATGTCGCCTCTAATGAATCCTTTGAAGTTTTTTGAAGTTTGGCTTGAGAATCATGATTTAATTATAGGGCGATTGTTGGAATCCTGACAGCCTGCTTATATGAGCTTCATGTGGTCAGTAGGTCTTGTGATGGTAAGGTCACATCAGGTGAGGGTCACTTCAGGTCAGGGTCTTGTGATGGGGCAGGTGTGGGTCACAAGTAAGGTGAAGTGTGAAGGACTCACACCTGACCCATCACAAGGTTCCTCACAAGACCCTTGTTTGACACATCCTGCTCTTGATCCATCACAAGACCCTGACCTGAAGTGACCCTCACCTGACATGACCTCACCATCACAAGACCTACTGACCACACAAAGCTCTTATAAGCAAAGAACACCGACACTGACATTCCCTAAATTCCGCTGAAAATATTATCTAGCCTGGTAATGAAATGTTCGGAAACCAACCGACAAGCTCGGTGAACGAAATTCCACCTTCAGTTGATATTGTATTGTAATGTTTAATATCTAACCCTAGACCTAGCCCTGGTCAGTCTTCAGAAGATAAACCTGGTTGTGGCTTACTGTTGCATGCCCATAAAGAACCTAAGAACTTTCTATGGGGTTTGAAAGAGCAGAAGAGACTATGAAGTGATGCTAACTCAGTGCATGCCACCAAGGGCAACCACAAGACGGAAGCAAAGAGATTCAGAAAACTGTAATTCTTTGCTGCCATGAGTGGTTATTGATATTCCCGCAGGAATATTTAGGACTAAATCTCATAGTCCTAGTGCAGAATACAGTACAACTTGCCAGATTCTGAACCACCGCTGCTGCTGTTCCTCCCTGCAGTTTGCTTGTCTGCACAAGCCTTAGGCATCAGGAGAGATCTGCTTCCCCAAATGTAGGCTGTAAGCACTTGATCAGATTACCAATATTGCAAGGTGGGAAGGGGTGTCCCATTTGGTTTGGTTTGCCTGAGGCTTGGTTTTGTTGTCCCCAATTCGGGTCTGAGCCTGGTGCCAAAGACATTGAAGAGCACCAGACAAGAGGTGCAGATTTTGTTTCCTTTTATTGAATAGAATTTAAAAAAGGTTTATACATTTTCACAAAAGCAGAAGGTGGGATATATAAAACAAATCATCTAATAAATATTGTATAAATAATCTAACAATTGTCCTATTGGCCTCTAGCCGTCCCCATTCCTAAGCCTTAGCTGATGAATACTCCAGGAGTTATCTAATACATGTTCTATTTGCTCCATGCCTTCCCTCTTCCTAACGTCTAGCTGAGCTATGTACGATGTCTAATTCTTTGATACTGTTATCAGTCCTCTAATCACCTAGAATCAGGGGTGGGATTTTACCACTTCAGGTGAACCTCTTGTTCCGATGTTCAGCTCAATCTGAACCAGTTCGCTGCAAAAAGGAAGTAGGCCCGCCCACCCGCCCCTGCTCTTTCCTGTGCTTTATGCCTTCATTTAGAGAGCTCAGCTGATTCGCGCAGCAGAGCAATTTGCCACGCCTCAGCTGTTTTCTTCACAAAGGCTGCAGTTGAAGGTAAGCATGGCCTTGCCTTTCTTAAACGCGGAGCACACGGGCGGAGCACGCGATCATCAAACCAGTTGTTATACCAGTGGAATCCTACCCCTGCCTAGAATTGTTACAAGTGAGTTTTATTTCAAGTATATGCCACAATGGCCTTGCTTCGTTTTAGCAGACAGCCCATCGTCAGTTTGAAACAGTTTCTTTTGGCTTCTTCTTCCAGCTCTGAGAGGAGAAAACGATGAATATTTTGTCAACGGGAAACTTTCAATCGACCCTCCCCGGCGCTTTGATATTGCTGGAACCACATTCCACTACGGGCGCTCTCAGGATGAACCAGAGTCTCTGGAGGCCCTGGGCCCAACTAACATCACCCTGATTGTTATGGTTAGTTAGGGGTGGGATTCAAAAAAAATTTACTAACAGTTTTATGAGCATGGCTTGGTGGGTGTAGCTTGCTGGGCGTGGCCGAGGAAGGATACTGCAAAATCTCCATTCCCACCCCACTCCAGGGAAAGGTTATTGCAAAATCCCCATTCCCTCTCCACCCCACTAACCTGCTTTCCAGCTCCATTCTCCTGTGCAGGGCAACAAAAGAAGACCCAGCTGATCATCTGGGACTCAGCAGGCAGAGAATAGATGGGGGCGGGGCCAGTCAAAGGTGGGATTTGCTGGTTCTCCGAACTACTCAAAATTTCTGCAACCTGTCCTCCAGAACTGGTCAGAACCTGCTGAATACCACCACTGGGTTAGTTATAAAGTTGAGCCAAAAGAAGTGATGGGAAGAGGAAATATTAATTTGGCAGAAAGTTTTACTCAAGTTGAGCAAGAGTGCCTCACTGGATGAATTTTCAGTTGTGAAAGAGATGAGGAACTGCTCATTAAAATGATCTTTTTTTCACGGGCAAGAATTACCCAAGTAACTTAAATTTGTTTCATGCAGCTGATTCATTTTTATAAAGATCACTGAGGAGATAAGTTTGCCTTGCGATTAGTATGCAATATATTTCCCATCTGTAGCTGTTAATCTATTCGTTCCTTTGTTAAATTCATAGAGTCACCTATCTTACTTCTGTGACTTTGGGCAGCTTTCAAAGTTATGAATACAAAAAGAAACCAACCAAAATTATAACTGCGAAAATCACTAAAACATTAAAAAAAACAATAAAAACTTTTAAACTGTAAAAAATTACAATCTGTGAGAGGGCACCGTTCATTTTCCTAAGAGTATAGCCACCCAGCAGGCTATGCCCCAATATCACTGGATTCCCCAGGTCGAATGGCTAAGCCTCTATCAGAAGGCCAATGTATTGATTTGTGCGAATGACCTTGGGAGGAATGGGGGGAAGAGTTGCTGCTGCCCAGAGAATGATCAGATAAGAGAAGACATTGCCTGCAATTACATAATGGGCAGAAAAAGAAGTTCAGAAGTCTCTTCTTACCCCTCCCGCAAATAGTTCACAGGCTGTAAAAGAGAGAGTGGGCAATTTGTAATTCCAGACTTGCAAGATTCCATTAATGCAATCTTACAGTAAAGTAAAATCAACTCATCTGGTCATATTTCCTGTCTGGCCTGCCTGTGAAGGCTGATATGAACCTTGCAAGTTTGAAAGTACAAATTTTCCCACCATCTCCTTCACAGACTGAGAACTGGGGGGGGGGGGGGGAGGGGGGGGTGTTTCCTTCTGAGCTTCTTTCTCTGCCCATTATGCAACTGTGGGATATATTCTCTTTTATCTGGTCACTCCTAACCATCAATTCTTCCCTCTGTTCCCCAAGGTCATTTCCACATGCCAATAGAGCCAATAAGGTCAGGTCCAATCTGACCTCAGGGGTATTATGTTTTAAAGCGCAGGCGAGGCAGCAGAAAAAGCTCTCTTCCCGGGTCCCTTTAGATGAGATCCCTTCAAGATTGGGATCCACAATATGAGCTTTATGCCAGACCTGATGGGACAGGTGTGTGTGGGGTGAGTCAGTCCCTCAAATATCCCAGCTGCATGCCATGTGGGGCTTTGTAAATCATCACCCACACCTTGAATTGAACCTGGCAGCAAACTAGTAGCCAATGCAGTTCACAGACCAGAAATGTAATGTTTGTGTCAGGATTCAGGCAGTTACCCCCAATTAAATCATGAGTCTCGAGCCAAATTTCCAAAACTCGAAAAGGATTTATTGGGAGTTAACATGTCCGGCACTGCCTGGGTGTAGCCGACTCTGAGACACAGAATTCATTGTCACCTTTGACCCTGGTTTCCCCCCCTCATATTCTCCAATGGGACACATCCATAGCCAACAATCATCAATCATGTTCTCCAGTTAGAATTTTGCACTGTAGAAGCTTCAGTCACCTAGTTACTATCTTTGAAAACTATTTATGGAATGCACTTTCACTTTCCAAGCTGCAGCATTGCACTTTCAAACCCCTTTCTCCCCCCCCCCCCTTACTGTTGGCAAATCTAAAAAAACCATAGAAATATTTTAGGAGTTGACAGTATGTTCATCTAGATGCACACACACATAACCACTGTATATAATCATATCAACTCATAGTTGCTTTCATGCGTTTGGCTGTTATGTTTTCACACCCAGAAGGCAATCTTTATTTGAATGGAAGAAACAATTAAAAATAAAACCTCTCACCTCTCGTTTCTTCCTGCAGAAAATGGTCGTATATGATCCTTTTTTTCCAGCAGTTTTGTGATACTGTTGCCTGTCTATTATTATAGGTTCTTGTGCGAGACGAATTGCAGAGGATCCGATACAAGTTTAATGCACCCATTGTTCGCAACTCCATGGTCCAATATTTATGGCAGTATGTCTCATGGACAAAGTGTTCTGCCATTTGTGCTGGAGGTAAGAGTGCAGCAATCTTGTTTAAAAAAGGCAAAAAGCTAACAATAAGTTGAATATTGACAGTTGGTTGTTGCTGATAGCAATAGCAGTAGTACTTAGACTAATATGCAGAACTGCATTCTAACCACTGTGGCACATAGCTAAACATTGCAAAAAAGATTTTCTTAAAATGTTTCTACAACTTTCTTCTTCTCATATTTTCACCTTGAAAAAAAAGATGTTTTTTACAAAATAATAGTTCCCACTTTTTGTATAACAATGGAGTCTAATAATAGCAACTACTAACCTTTCATGTATTTTTTTTACTTCACATAAGACAAGCAAGCAACCTACCACAATTAAAGAAATAAGAACATACATTAAATATTGCCCAACGTTCATCACTATTCACCTTATTGATTACATGTACACTTCATATAATTTGTACAATAACATCTGGATTTCCTGCATCCTGTGCATAAATCTAGTGTCAAATGGCATATTTACAAAGTACTGTCATGCCCTCAATTTTGTCATGTGTGCAACTAGTCTCAGAATGAATTTCAAGGCATAAGTTACCCTTCATATGATCCTCTGAACTGGCTTATCTACAATGGGCTTTACTCTAACCAGGTCAGCTTTAATGCTTTTTTTGTTAGTGTTTCTCCCAGACATTATACATTTAATGTTAAAACAAGATTTGCTTTTGTTCAATTGGTCTGTGGGGGCGTAGCCTTTTCCAATGACAGAACCATGATGGTGTAGTGATTAGAATGCAGTATTGCAGGCTGACTCCACCCACTGCCAGGAATTTGATCCTGACTGGCTCAAGGTTGGCTCAGCCTTCCATCCTTCCACTAAAATGAGGACCCAGATTGTTGGGGGCAATAGGCTGACTCTATAAACCACTTAGAGAGGACTATAAAGTACTATGAAGTGGTATATAAGTCTAAATGCTAATGCTAATCAGTGATCATGTTCTTTCTCAGTGACACACCCCACAAATGTTCATCTACATCATGTATTTCCACCAGTAATTTCACAGTATGATAAAACACTTCAGAAGTAAAATGCCAAAGGGCATGCAATCTATATTAACCATATGGTTTATTAAACATACATGGGCATTTTTTCAGTAGTATGTGCCAAAACTCTGCTTCATCTAGCTTGGGAAATATCTTCATATCTATCTGTTTAATTTTTCTTGGGATGTCATAATGTCTTTAAATTTATTTAACTCTTTGAGAACCAAGCAGTCTTCAATCTTTCTGGTAACGTATAACCTTCTGGTAACGTATAACCATGGAATGAACCCCTTCAGTTGGATCTTCGTGCACTAAATAATTCCTATCTCCATTTTAGCCAGTTCTGCTTTCAGTTTTGTTCTCAATGCTTTGGGTATGTTTGTTATAGCATGTATTACAAGTTCTGTGTCTCTATTAAGAATATTCTGATGAGTTATTGGAAGACAGCCAATACTTAGAATCACAGAATCAGATATGTAAGGAACTATAAGGATCATCTAATCCAGTGGTGGGATTCCAGATTTTTGACTACCGGTTCTGTGGGTATGGCTTGGTGGGCATGGCATAGCTTGGTGGGCATGGCAGGGGAAGGATAATCCCCCTCCCTCCCCACCCCACTAACCTGCTTTCCAGCTCCATTCTCCTGTGCAGGGCAATCCAAGAAGACCCAACCAATCAGCTGGGACTCAGGAGGCAGAGAATAGATGGGGGCGGGGCCAGTCAGAGGTGGTAGTTGCCAGTTCTCCGAACTACTCGAAATGTCCGCTACCGATTCTCCAGAACTGGTCAGAACTGCTGAAATACCACCTCTGATCTAATCCAAATGGGACAGGAGGGACAGGAAGACCAAATAAACCATGCTCATCTATTTCCAGTCTCTTTTTGTCAGCACTTTAAAGTAGCAACTCTACTTTATTTTTACAGGTATAATAACAGAATCATGATAGCCTCACAAAAATCTTTTCTCCCTCTTGTACAGTAAATCAAAGTGGGGTAGTCTTGAATTTCTTCTAGAAATCTAGAAACTTTAATTATTATTGGTTTCTCAAAAACTTTAGAAGTACCCAACTGAATGGATTTTTGTGTTCCCTTTATAGCACAATACTCACTGTCTGCAGTCCTTTAAAAATAATATTCTGGGGTTGGCAAGTTGCTTTCTGGTCTTCAAATGCCTATTATTTGATTAGGAGATGTTCTGGATATTGACAGAAAGGGGGGAAAAAACCTACCCTTTTCTTGATAAGGCCACACTTGGAATACTGCATCCAGTTTGGTTGCCATGATGTAAAAAAGATGTTGAGATTCTGGAAAGAGTGAAGAGAACAGCAACAAAGATTATTCAGGGACTGGAGGCTAAAACATATAAGGAACTGTTACTGGAATTGGGTATGTCTAGTTTAATGAAAAGAAGGACCAGGGGTAACATAATAGCAGTGTTCCAATATCTCAGGGGTTGCCACAAGAAGAGGGAGTCAAGCTATTCTCCAAAGCACATGAAGGCAATACAAGAAGCAATGGATGGAAACTAATCAAGGAGAGAAACAATTTGGAACTAAGGAGAAATTTCCTGACAGTTAGAACAATTAATCAGTGGAACAATTTGCCTCCAGAAGCTGTGAATTCTCTCAACACTGGAAGTTTTAAAGAAGAGATTGGATAGCCATTTGTCTGAAGTGGTGGAGGGTTTCCTGCCTAAACAAAGGGTTGGTCTATAACAGCGGTTGCCAACCGGTGGGCCATGGCCCACTGGTGGGCCTTGAGAAAATTTTGGTGGGCCGCAGAGAAATCTCACAGAGAACCCCCCCCCCCAAAGCAATTAATTCAGGCTGCACAGAAACATAAGGCTGCACCACCCACATGGCCCACAGGAACACTCCCCCTGCCCACTCACTCCTTACCCGGGAAACTTGCCTGCTAAAATTGCTATTTTTCCTTTTTCCAACCATCATCTGTTCTGCTGTGCTGGGAGATTTAGATTAGCTAGGAAGCAGGAAATGGTTGGATTTCTTGCTTTCTAGCTAGTCTTTAGATCTTCGTCTCTGCTTCCCTTAAGGACTGAAGGTTTGCTTGCAAATAAATTCAGTGCAGACTCACGGCAAGTAAATTTGAGAGACTGAGCTAGCTGATGGCAGATAGATAGATTACTGAATGATTCTGTGAGCAACTCAGTCTGCCTGCTTTGCCTGATTTTGGGTAAAAGTTGCTCTTTTTTAAACAAAAAATTCAATATTTACATACATGGTATGATGTGAGTTAATTTTGTGAGTTTGCTTGCGAGCAAATTTTATGTGACAGATTGAGCTAGCCAATGGCTGATAGATAGATTTCTGAATGAATCTGTGATTCTGTGAGCAACTCAATCTGCCTGCCTGCTTTGCCTGATTTTGGGTAAAAGTTGCTCTCTTTTTTTATAAAAAATTCAATATTTATACAAATATTTATAATATTTACATACAAACCATGCCCAGCCAGTCACATGACCACCAAGCCACACCCACAAATTAGGCCATGCCCACAGAACTGGTTAGTGGTCCCTGGGATCAAAAATTGTGAGTTTGGTGGTCCCTGAGGTCCCAAAAGGTTAGCAACCCCTGGTCTAGAAGACCTCAAAGGTCCCTTCCAATTCTGTTATTCTGTTCTGTTCTGTTCTGTTCTGTTCCATTCCATTCCACTCCACTCCATTCCATTTTAATATTGGAGATTTTGTATCCTCACTCAGCCTTCCCCATCATCCCACAGGCAGTCAAGTTCAACCCGTTGTATGCAGGAATCAAGCTGACAGCTCCACAGTACTCAATCATTTCTGCAACCCTGAAACTAAGCTACTGGAGAGGCAGCAGCCATGTAACACTGAGCCATGCCCACCAGCGTGAGTTGAATTTTTTCTAGTGTTTGAAGGGCTGCATTTAAAGGGGGATGTGCAGGAGCTCTTATCAAAAGGAAATGAGAATTGAGGATGGGTGCTGTACAGGACAAAGCAGCAGGGGAAAGAGAACATATGTTGAATTTGAATATACAAAAAAGGAAGGGTCAAACAACAACTTAGAGCAGGGGTGTCAAACTCAATTGCATTGAGGGCCACATCAGAGTTATGTTTGACCTCGGGGGTCGGGTGGGTGTGGCTCACTTGTGTCAGGGGCTCACCTCCCAGGCTTTGTTTTCAGCTGCAACAGCCTCTTGCAGCACTCTGCCAGGAAAAACAGAGCTCGCACACGTCCCTTCTGAGCTCCATTTTTGCTGGCAGAGCGCTGCAGGAAGCTGTCGCAGCTGAAAACGGAGCCTGGGAGGGCAGCACACGGCCCTCTAGAGCTCCATTTTCGCTGGCAGAGCCACCGTGGGTCAGTCTTTCAATGTTTCCAGAGCAGCTTCAGGGGGCAGATTTAACCATCCCCCAAGCCACATCCAGCCTGAAGTTTGACACTTCTGACCTAGAGAGTGGGAAAAAGGCAAACTTACAACAATTTATTTAGAGACCACTCGAACTTAACAATGGCATTGAAAAAGAGACTTATGGCTGTTTTCCGCAGTTAGGATGGATGCAGCTTCCCTGTGGTCCTATGATCAAATATGGTGCACTTGGAAACTGGAATCTATTTATGACAGTTGCAGTGTCCCAGGGTCATGTGATTTCCTTTTGTGATCTTCCAATGAGCACAGTCAATAGGGAAGCCAGATTCACTTAACAGCCGTGTGAATAACTTAACAACTGTTGTGATTCACTTAACTACTGTGATAAGAAAGATCATAAAATGGAACAAAATTCACGTAGCAAATTTCTCACTTAGCAACAGAAATTTTGGACTCAGTTGTCATAAGTAGAAGACCACCTGAACTGAGTGCACCTCAAGGCAAGGATGTGAGCAGAATCCATTACCTCAGGTAGTCAGGGAAATTAAATAAAGATTAAATGAGCTTTGTTAAATGAGCTAAAATTGGGACTGTGGGAGATAGTAGATCAGATCAATTTTTGGAGTGCCCATCACACACTATCTCCCATTACTATTGTGATCCGCCGGCAGCCTGCAGAGATGGCAGCAGAGTCAGACAGTGGGGAGGAACATGGACCAGTCCAGGAGTCTGGGGAGGACTTGGACAAGAGTTCTGCGTCCAATACAGAGATGGGGCCAGGGCCATCTGGGAGTTATGCGCTGACTCCGGAGCCTCCAGAATCTGACAGCAGCGAGGCAGAAGAACAAGAACAATTAAGACAAAAAGGGCGACTCAGGAGTAAGGCTTGGAGGTGATTGGCTCTTTCAGAAGACATAAAGGAGAAGCAAAGGGACATGAACCTTGGCAGGAAGCAACTTTGTTCTTACTGGTTGGTTTGAAACCTGGTGCTTGGTGTTGAATTTGTGTTCCATTTTGGTCTTGTATAACTAATCAGACATGTAGTTGTTGGCAGCATTTTAAGGAAGATAAAGGTGCGTGCTTATCAGACTTATCCTGAAGGACTTTGGCAAACTTCCATGGGACTATTGACAAACAATTTGAGACTCATTACAGACTGTGAATGATTAAAATTTACAGCTGTTGAAATAAAGAAAAAAGGGTTGGGGATTAACGTGTGTTTGTTAGTGTCTCAATAAGCCTTGGTCAGAACAATTACATTATCAAGAGTGGAATGGCAACAAGACCGACAAGTTTCAAATTTAGGCGGGATTAATTTTAGCCATGCCCTTATTTTGCTTTCTGTTTCCCATCTCAACTAGTTGGGTGATCGGGAACTGGTCCGAATGCAGCCGCAGCTGCAATCAGGGAGTGCGGAGCCGAAGCGTGATCTGTCAGCGCAAAATCTCCACCACAGATGAGAAAACTCTGGATGATTCCTCTTGCAGCTTGCCACGGCCTCATGTGCTGGAACCCTGTAATAATCACACCTGTCCTCCAGAATGGGTAACCCTTGACTGGTCTGAGGTAATGAGCTTCTCTTCAGGCCTTCTCAGTCTGGCACCTTCCAATTTTATTCTGTCATTCATTCATTCATTCATTCATTCATCAGTCAGTCAATTTGTCAGCCAATTCATTTATTCTCCACCTTTCTACTCAACAGGCAGGTTACAGAGTAAAAAGTACAACATTAAAGAGAAAAATAACCTGAATGCTATCAATACTAAGTGAAGTAACAAAAGCCTGGAATAATGGATGTATCTTCAGAAATATCCAATACACAGGAAATGTACCGTTATGGAGTTAAATACAGATAGTCCTCAAATTACAACCATTTGTTTATGACCAAAGATACAACAGCACTGAAAAAAGTAACATGACCATTTTTCACACATGAGTGTTGCAGCATCCACATGGCCACATGACCAAAATTTGGGTACCAGGCAATGGGTGTGTATTTCTGACAATTGCAGTGTCCTGGGGTCATCTGATCACCATTTGTAACTTTCCCAGCCGGCTTCCTTCAAGCAAAGTCAATGGGAGAAACCAGATTTGCTTAACAACCAAATTATTCACTTAACAACTGCAGTGATTCGCTTAACCACTGTGGGAAAAAATGGGTTGTAAAATGGGGTTCAGCTCACTTAATAACTGTGATGACCCAGAGTGTAACACAAATGTAACAAAATCCAAAACATAAATAAATGTCCTTTAATGCCTCCAACTTGGCCTCACTGTTCAATAATTCTCAGTTGGAGATAAAACTTATTCAAAAATAGTCTTCAGAAGAAAGCAATACAGTCCAAACTTTAATGAGCAGATAGAGGTGAAATAAAAAAACGAAACAAACTACAATGATGAAATTTCCACAACAGAACAGGATAAGTAATTACCAAATTCAAGAAGATAACAAGGCACAGTCTGTTGGAAGGACACCAGCCAAGATAACTTCAGCCCAAAATAAAACACGCTTTGCTTCTAGCAACACTGTGTTTTAGCCTTCTCTCTTACATACTGTTCTCCCCAGCAGCCACCAATGAGGGGGATCATGGCCGCTTCCTCTCTCGTAAGCCAAGTTGTTTCCTTCTCCATTCCTCCCTGTGTGTCCTAGGATACAGAGGGGTTGGGCCTGATTCTTCCTCTGACTGCCCAGCCGGCTTCTGCCCTTCCCCAGCCTTCTCCACAATCTCCAGAGCCACACCTCCACTCTCTGTCAGCTGTTCCTCCTCTCCCTCAGTGTCTGACTCTACTAAGGGCATGACAATAACTGTCTTGCTTAGCAGCAGAAACTTTGGGCTCAATTGTTATAAGTCAAGGACTACCTGGCTTTTCCTAAGGGAATGTTACGCCAGTGGCCCCCAACCTTTTGGGCACCAGGGACCGGTTCCGTGGAGAAAGGTTTTTCCGTGGACCAGAAGGGGCATGGTTTCGTGTGCTGCTTGCATCCCACAGGTGGGGCTTTGCTTGTTCGCATGGACTGGTTTCTGGCATGCCTTGGACCAGTACTGGCCCCCACAAACTGGGGTCGGGGACCCCTGTGTTATAGTTTGGGAGCAGTGCAGGATCCCCTCTCATGTGTGCCAGAAAGAGGGTTCTTTGAGAGCAGGACATCTTCAGAAAAGCCTCCCTTGCAAATCTTAAGTTGAACAGGTTCATGACGAGAATTCTCTCTCCTAAGCACTTTAGGACTTTAAAAGTCAATAGTGTCCCCTTAAGTTTTGTCCCCTAATTGACAACCAGGAGAGAATTCCAGTACAGGTAGTCCTCGACATACGGCCACAATTGGAACCAAAATTTCCAGTGCTAAGTAAGGCAGTTATTAAGTGAGATGTGCCTGATTTTACAACCTTTTTGGCTATGGTTCTAAAGTGAATCACTGCAGTTATTTAGTTAATCTGGCTTCCCCCGTTGACTTTGCTTTTCAGAAGCCGACTGGGAAGATTGCAATTAGTGATGACGTGA
Source organism: Laticauda colubrina (assembly GCA_015471245.1). Lineage (NCBI taxonomy): Eukaryota > Metazoa > Chordata > Lepidosauria > Squamata > Elapidae > Laticauda > Laticauda colubrina. Next base: position 22,820,572 of record BLBF01000042.1, on the reverse strand, counting down.
TCCTGGGATACACAATTGTTGTAAAATTATGTTGGTTGCCAGGCGCCCAAATTTTGATTGTGGGACCATGGAAACGCTGGTCATATATGCAGAGACTGATCATGTCACTTTTCTCAGTGCTGTTGTAACTTCAGGCGGTTGGTAAATAAATAGTTGTAAGTCAATGATTACTTGTACCAGGCATATACCGTATTGCCCCAAAAATAAGACCTATCCCGAAAATAAGACCTAGCATGTGTCTGCGTTTGCACTCAATATAAGTCCTACCCCCAAAAAAATAACCCCTACTTAAGCACCTGTGCAGCCAGCCAGCCACCCATTCTGTCTGATTGCTTGCAGTGCCACCGACATGAGGTGAGGTGAGGTGGCGTTTCCCCACATGTCCCACACCATCTTACCTCAGTATCCCTGGAACCAGGCCATCCACACCCCGACAGCTGCCCCAAGGCAGGTGTCAGGACATGGATGGCCTGGCTGCTGGGGCCCTGAGGGAAGCTGGTGAAGGGCATGTGGGATAACTCCACTCCCTACCTTGTGGTGGTGGCACTCAAGAAATAAGACTTCCCCCCAAAATAAGTCCTTGTGCTTATTTCAGAGCCCCAAAGAAAATAAGACCGGGTCTTATTTTCAGGGAAATAAGGTAACATATCTGTACCTTGTAGTGGCTAACTGTTCCATGTTTCTTAACCTTAGCAACTTTAAGATATGTGGACCAATTCATTTCTCCAGCCATCATACTTAAAATGTTAAGACTGAGAAACACTGGTCTTGTTTGCATACCTGGACATATTTCAAGGATAGCTCTATCTAGCACACTACAGTAGTTAGGATGAGAAGAAGCCAGGCTACTGAGATCTATTCATCTCAGGTATGGCTTGCAATAATTAGTTGTGCAAAATGTCACACACCATGGTTACCATCTATAACTCCAGTAAATAGCTAAAGTGCTCAAGATTGAAGCAGATGTATATAAAACTGATGATGATGTATATAAACTGATGATGATGTATACAAAACTGTGGTTCTCAAACTGTGGTCCACAGACCCCTGGGAGGGGTGCAATGTCATCACAGGGGATCCATGAAAGCTTGAAGATGTTAATTGATAAAATATTTCTGTTAGAGTTGCCAACAGAAAGGGAAGGGGGAACAGTATAGCAGCTTGCAAAACCAAAACTGTATTCCATACATGTTTTCAAAGATAGTAACTAGGGGACCAAAGTTTCTGCTGCACAAAATTCTAACTGGAGAGCATGATTGATGACTCTTGGCTATGGATGTGTCCCATTGGAGAATATGAATTATGATACACCCGGGGGGGGGGGGGAAATCTAGGGTCAAGGGTGACAATGAATTATCTGTCTCAGAGTCAGCTACACCCAGGCAGTGCCAGCATGTTAACTCCCAATAAATCCTTTTTAAGTTTTGGAAGTTTGGCTCATGATTTAAATAGGAGTAACTGCGGGAATCATGACAGAAGAAATGTTATGGTTTAAATCTTGAAGTTAAGTCTTGGGGGTCCATGACCATAGTCCAAATCCAATTTCCAAGGTATTTAAAGGGAGCCTATAATGAAGAAAAGGTTGAGAATCGCTGACATAAGAAATTGGACCAAGACTGGGTTGACCCATGATCAAGTCCATCCTCAACCATAAAGTTCTTTCCGGCATGCCTTCTTTCACCCAGCCCAAATTCTCTCAGAGGGTTGTCGCAAGGGGGAGAATATTGTACATTACTCTTCTGAGGTCTTGGAAGAAAGACAAGCTATAAATCTAATGAATAAACAATAAATAATTTCTGGGAAGCCTCTGAGATATCCTCAAGCGCCATGTGTACTAGATGTTAGGTTCATGACTTACCACTGTTTGCGTTATAAAATAATTTTGCTGGCTGCAACGGGAAACAAAAAAAAAAACAAAAAAAACCAGTGCATTGAAATTTCTGCCAAGCTCACTGCAAAGTCACAACATCCACACCCGAGATGATTTCACCAGTTTATTTTCTACTACCCCAGAGGCTGTAAAACAGCATGGGAATTGCAATAAATCGCAACCAGTAAGTGAATCCCAACTTTTTTCTTCCTTCTAGTGCACTCCAAATTGCGGGCCTGGTTTCCGTCATCGCGTTGTCCTTTGCAAAAGTGGTGACCATCGTACCACACTGTCAACCTCCCAGTGTCGCGAGAGCTCCAGACCCCCAAACACCATAAGGTGCAGCCTTCGGCGCTGTCCGCCCCCGCGGTGGGTCACTGGCGAATGGGGAGAGGTACACAAAGTTTCTTTTTCTCCTACAGTTTTAAAGCACAAGTCAATAATTGTTCAAGAGGCATAGCACTACATGTTGGGGGCACTGAATCCAAAGGCAGAAAGCCAGTGAGAAGAAACTATTGAAAGCTGATCTGCCATACTGATTGGTTTTAATCCAAGATGAAATCCTTTTGAGGTCTGTTTTTTTTCACAAAGTAACTGAAAAATAGTTATGTTTTTAGGGGAACAAGTCAAAGCAAGTTCACCAAATCAGCCTTTGATGCATTCAGAAATTAATAATCAGTGGTGAGATTCAAATATTTTTACTATAGGTTCTGTGGGCATGGCTTGGTGGGCATGGCAGGGGAAGGATACTGCAAAATTCCCATTCCCTCCCCACCCCCAACCTGCTTTCCAGCTCTGTTCTCCTGTGCAGGGCAACCAAAGGAGACCCAGCCAATCAGCTGGGACTCAGAAGGCAGAGAATAGAAGGGGGCGGGGCCTGTCAGAGGTGGGATTTGCCGGTTCTCCGAACTACTCAAAATTTCTGCTACCGGTTCCCCAGCACTGATCAGAACCTGCTGAATGCAACTTCTCTTAATAATGTTTGAATCAGAAGGGCCAAGGAGAGGATGGTGATGAAAGTGTTAAAAGACTCCAGGATCTAAAGCTGATCTGCGATACTGATTGGTTTTAATCCAAGATGAAATCCTTTGAGGTCCATTTTTTTCCAAAAGAAACTGAATTAGTCCAGAACTAATTCTTCCACTTCACTCTCCACCTGTCAGCGTTCCAGGAAACCTCCAGTCCAAACAATAACTCCGAGATAGGCATCTTCTCAAAAGTTCTGTTTTATTTGGATAGTAAACTGGCACATCTGGGAAATCCCGAATCTGAAAGTTCTGGGTTTCCTTGTAATAAGTAAAAACTAAAAATCCAGCCCCTGCACCCATCATTGGATCACATGTCCCAATCACCATCCCTCCCAACTTGAGACGTCCTCTCACCTAGGTGCAGAAATAACAGGACCTTGACTTAGAAGAAGAATGCTATTATGTCTAACCACATACACTCCAAGAAATTCTCCCCCTCCCATTTTCCCAAGCTCAAGGATGTGGCAGTGTGGAAGCGTCTAGTGTCAATATGGCTTCCAAAGCTGACACCACCATCTAGTCAGAACTGATGAAGCTTCTCGGATGAGAAGCGAAATGTCTTCTTCCTCAAGGAAAAAACATATTCCAGTTGCCTTTTGAAAAAAAAAAAAAAAAAAGCATCTTTGAGACAATCATGTCCTGTATGACTGAGAATCTCCATAGACTCCACATTTTAAAATTGCAAAGGTCGAGAAACGCTGCTCAAGACCCAGCAAAAGACTGAAGGGAGGGCAGTGCTCCAAACTCAAAATAATAGATCTGCTCTCTTGATTTAGCCCAATTTCTGCATCTGCCTTACTCTTTCCCGCAGTGCTCTGGGCAGTGCAGTTTTGGGCAGCAGAGGCGTTCCGTCCAGTGTGTGACCTACACAGGACAACCATCTGGTGAATGTGTAGAAGCTCTGAAGCCCTCAGCCATGCAACAGTGTGAAAGCAAATGTGATTCTGGACTGATAGAAAACCCTGAAGGTACCCATAGCATGGAATTATTTGCAAGCTGAGCAAAGAAATTAACCCTTTGAAATGGCCGAATGACTCAAACCTATTGTTTGGATTCTGGACTGCAACATGGCCCAGAAGCCTGAAACCATAGACTGCCAAATGTGAGTTTGGCCTGGGGTACTTTTGGCCAATGGAACATGTAGTAGGAAATCTGCTGTGCAGTTCACAAAAGCCCAGCCATGTTGATTTTTTACTACAGAACATTACAGTGGCATGAGAGGTTTTTTTGCATACTAAAAGTAGACTTTAATTCAATCTTGGCAACTTTAAGAAGTGTGGACTTCAACTCCCAGAATTCCCCAACCAGCATTGCTGGGTGGGGTATTCTAGGAGTTCATGTCCATAAGTCTTTAAATGGCCCAGGTTAGACATCCCTACTTTAGTTGTTGAGTTTTTTTACCCCAGCATTTAAGGGCTGCAGGGAGTGGCGGTGGGTGACATGATGATATCATCTGAAAAAGGAGAGTTTAGAATATTTTTTTGTTCATTTTCTGAGGCGCAGAGTTTCAAGTAATACAAGTAGCATCTTATAAGTGACATCAGAAGCATCTAGATGCTGGTAATAAAAGACCATTGGAGGACCAAAGATGGTTCATCCTCGATGTACGATTTAGCATTCTATCTGAACTTTGCCCTTATGGCTTGGTCACCAAGCTATGGTTAAGCTATAGTGTAGCATGTTATATGGATAAATGATTAGTTTTGTGGCATTCTTGATGCTATTGAAGCTTGGTTGTTTATTTGCAGACGTTTCATTACTCAACTAGGTAACATCATCAGTATGATGGATTGTGGAATTTGCTGCCTCTACATATTGTAGCTTTCCCTGCAGTTTTGTTGGGCTGTGGTTTGCTCCTTGGTGGTTCCTTGATGAGAGTATCGCCTTCTGCCTGATCGTTTGTCTGCTGTTAATCCCTGCTTATCTGAACATTGACTGCTGGAAGAGTTGTACTGTATTCTTTTCATTTCCTTTGTAGACTTTTTCATATTTCTTTTGAATGGTGTATAAACGGGGTGTATCTCTATCAGATAAAAGACTGGAACATCAGACAACAATCGGGCAGAAAACAATCCTCTAAACAAGGAACCACCAAGAAGGGAAACCTTACCCCACCACAGCTGGCAGAGCAAGCAACTGCAGTGGTGCTAAAAAAGTTTGCGAAATGGTTTGAATTTACAATATTTCTGTATAAATATTAACCAAAACGTGTTCTGTTTTCTAACCAAGTCCCAAAACTAGAAAAAGGACCCAATTAAACAAATAGAAACATTATACTTGCTCATTTATTGAGGAAAATTATCCAACTACCTATATAAAGAGACAGCAATTCCTGTTCTCACTCACAGTGATGATATTAGCTTGTTGGGTAATAAAATGCCTGCAAGCAAATGACCACAGAAAGTAGCAAGAATGCTACAGTTCAACTCCAAGCTACAGATATTCTATCAGAATGACTAATTATATCTCTCTCTCTTCCTCCTTCCCTCCCTCTCCCTCTCCTTCTCCCTCTCCCTCCCTCTCTTTCCTTCTCTCCCTCTTCTTCTCCAGAATGCAAAGACGTCAATAAGGTTGCCTATTGCCCTTTGGTGCTGAAAGCTAAGTTCTGTAGTCGTTCATACTTCCGACAGATGTGTTGCAAAACCTGCCAGGGTCATTAAACGGATTCGTGTCCATTTTGAACTGCAGGAAAACTGGAAAAGGTCCAGGAGGGGAAGAGAGACAGCTGCACCATTTCCCCATCTCCACCTGCTCTTTCCCCCGAGATCATCAGTGAAAAAGCCAGCACCATAGGCTTTGGTGCTCCCAGAAACCAAAGAAAATCTCTATCTTCCCCATTGGTTAAGTACCGCTATTAAACCACTGCTGAAATGCGCACTGAGGCAGACAGTGGCATATCAGGCTAGGAAGTACTACACAGAGGCAGGAGGGAGACTGAATGGATGGGAAGCACATTTAAGTGCATTACTTGAAATGCTAAACATTTGTATTTATTTTATTACACAGCTGGGTACCATGATTGCTGGCCGACTGCACTATCACAGCGATAATCCCCCACTGCCCAACAGGGAAGGAGATTCGAGTTACCAGCACCCCATCTACATGTTTTAGATCTTGACCCCAAAAGCAGTGCTTTGGCAGGGTTACAGAATAAGGTAGATAAAAGAGAAGAGAGAAATGGATGAAATCACAAGCCTACTATCAAATGGTAGAGCAAAGTGTTGGGAACTTTGGGAACTTTAAGATGCATGAACTTGAACTCCCAGAATTCTCCAGCTAGTATGCAATCCCAGTATTTGGGTTGACTGGCATGGCTGGCTGAAGAATTTTGGGAGTTGAAGTCCACACACCTTAAAAGTTCTCAAGGTTGAAAAATCATTGATTTTTTTTTTCTTGGACATAACACAAGAAATTCCATAAAACTCACTTTATTTGTAAGTTTGCTCTTGTTTTAGTTTTCTAAAAGAAGGGAAAAGAGAAATGAATGACCTCCAACTCTGTTATTCTGTTTTCTGAAGATCCGTACATGCATTTGGATCATGTTTGAGGAATTCTAGTGTTTTTTTTTCAAATATAAAAAAATTCAGTCACAATCTTTTATTATCACAAAGTGAATGTTAGCAACCAAAATACATATATGGGGAAAGGAAGATCCTATTTGTTTATCTGTTTTTTTCATTTCTTTGCTAATATCTTGAATCAGTGCCAAATTTAGAATTATTTTTAAGGTGCACGGTTCAATGATATTTTTTATGATTTTTCCATCCCTTTATCACTCACTTTAATCCCCAGCTTTTCAACTGAGAGTAACAAAAATTGGTGCTATGATTTCAATGTAATAATATCACTTTAGCTTATTTTTATTCTGCCACAGAAAATTTATTACTGATTCAAATGTAATACTGTTATCCATGTTATTTTATTTTTTTTTAATTGCAGGAATGACTTCTTTATGTGACATAAAGTATGCTCATTTTTGTAATTTGATCAATTTTATTTGACTCATTTTCTCTACTTTTTTATTTGTAAACTTTACACTTCCAAACAATTTTGAGGTTTGTTTTTTTTAAATACACTAACATTAGTTAAATTTCTTTGAACATTCACATTTGTTTGCAAATATATAAAGTATATAGTTTTGCAAGCAATTTCCCCATATTGCATTTTTCTATATTACTTTCCAGAGATGCCTTTTGTATGAAATCTTTTTCAGTATCTACTATGATCAACAAGCTTCATGGCTCAGAAAAATACAATTTTCACAACTGGGATTTATTTCTTGAGTTTCTTTTCCATCTCTAATCATGACTGGGACTGCGTGTGTGCAAATGTGTTAGTGTGTGCACAATATTTTATCAATGCATACATTTGCACTTTTATAACTGTTGACTTTGTATTGAACGGTCTTAGGGACAAAACTTTTTGGATAATAATGAGTATTTATTAGATTACATATTTTAAAGATGGTAAGCCCGTCCTATAGTATTGATTCTGCTGCAGGGGAATCTATCCTGCTTTCATGATGTACAGGTAGGTCCTCGCACTTATGACCATTGCAGTGTCACCACATCATAGGATCAAACTTTGGTCTCTTGGCAACTGGCATGTATTTATGATGGTTGCAGTGTCCCAGGATCACTTGATCACTGTTTGCAAACTTTTCCAGCTAGCTTCCGACAAGCAATGGGGAAAACCAGATTCACTTCACAAAAAATGTTGTAAAATTGGGCACAACTGACTTAGCAACTGCATCACTTATCGTGGAAGTTCTGGTCCCAATCATGGTCGTAAATCAAGGACTATCTGTATTCTAAGAGGAGGGATACAAAAACAGAAAGCTGCTTTGTCCACTTTTCTACTGTTTTAGAAATGCTTCCAGGTGAGCTAAAATTAAAGAGAAGGATTCAGATCAAAGCACAGCAAAGGCATATAACAAAGCTGGTTTCCTTGCTCCTACCTGTATCATCCATGGAAAGGACTCCATGGGGGCCTATAAACATTCACCTGCTTATAATCTAATGAAAACAACCCTTAAATGGATCTCTAGTCTTTGTGTTGAAATCAAACTCCCCTAACCCTAAGAATTAGCATAATGAATGGCCCTGAGTTAGTGCCTCCTGGATAAGTTGAGAAAGTGGTTTATTGTGCAAGGATCATGTGGCATTTCACTCATTTTGTGCTATTTATTTTTGTCTCCCCTTGACATTTCACTTGAGTTAAAACAAAAAAAAAAATCTGGATCCAGTTCAAATGTTAGATTGATGATAAGTAGCATTTGACTAGAAATAGATAGAATGGCATATTCATATACATGAAAATATTTTCAAAGGTTATAAAAGAAACCATTTGACTTTTCAGTACTTGTTAACTTGCCTGAGGACAAATCCTCAAATATTCAGCTTGGGACTGTAGTGCAATAAGAAAATATGAGGTAACTTCCTGTTCTCAGGTCATTCCTATACAAGCAAAGATCCTTCTCCCAATATACAGGAAGCCTTTGCTTACTGACTCCCTTGTTTAGTATCTGGTTGAAGTTACAACCACTGAAAAAAAACCTCCAGCTTGGACCTAATCCTCACATTTATAGTCATCGCACCCACCTCACCCCTGGGTTATGTGATTCCCATTTGTGACTTCAGACGAATTAATTGGAAGCATGGGAGTGAAATTGCAAGTTGTATTCATGTGATGTCTCACTTAACGATAGTGATTTGCTTAATGATGGAAACAAAAATGACATAACTCTGGCGCAGCCACGTGAAATTTCACGTAGTCACCCCAGCACTTAGCAATGTTACTGCCATTCCCAGTTAGAGTCACTAAGTGAGGATTACTTGTAATCATTCAAATTGACTTACAAGTGATGTTTTAAATGATGTTTGTGATTTTACTGCTGCTCAGATAAGGAATTCTGTTCTGATGCTTGCAACGTAAGAGTTTTTTAAATGTATAATTTCATATATAAATATACACAGATGTATTATTATAATTATTATAGAAATTGTTTAAAATCTTATTTCCAAGAGGAAAGCATTTGAAAGACAAGAGAAAGAAATTACAGCATGAGTTTTATAATAAAGGAACTACCTACCAGCCCAAGTTTATTTGCTTATTTTTGAATTCTGATCTCTAGAACTGCCCATCCATAATGACTTTTATGAATCAGCACCTTCATTCAGCTGTGGAAAACACAAACACTACAATTTCCAGAACAGAAAAGAGCAGATTTGGGAAACTTCACTTGATATTAAACTGTAGGGTTAAAATAAATTTTAAGATGCTGTATTAAGGTTGAAGGGTCAAAGCAACTATCACATGAATTTCAGTAAAAAAAGTATAAAGTTAAACATCCAGACAGGTAAAAATCTCCAACATGGCAGGCAAGACATTGTCATAAAAGCTCCTCTTTTATACATGTTTTGACATCACATGTACAAAATGGAGTGGGATTTGGATGACAGTGCTGTACCCACCCTCTTGTAATAATAATGATAAATAATTTTTTATTAAAGTCACAGACCAGCATTACACATAAGAAACATTTTTTAAAAATTTAAAAGGCAAGATAATACATTACAATTAGTGGTCATTGGACAGTCAAAATGTCTAACTTCTCAGGCAACATACCGAAATTTAGCTACATTCAAAGAAATGATCATACTCTGATAACAGCAATTGTATGTAGAAAAGATCTGTGTTTCCAAGGTGAAGTGAGCCTCAACTTATGACCACAATTGAGTCTAAAAAATTTGTTGCTAAGTGAGACATTTGTTAAGTTGGTTATGCCCCATTTCTTGCCACATTGTTAAGAGAATCACAGCAGTTTGTTAAGTTAGTACAGGGACTCCTCGACTTATAGCAGTTGATTGAGTGATCATTCAGAGTTACAACAGCATTGAATTGAATTCTTTATTGTCATTGTAAATATATACATAGGATAACCCATACAACAAAATTCACATAACACCCAGAGACCAGACTCAACATGCACACAAACCAGGGGTGGGATGCTACTGGTTCTGCCCAGCTCTATAGAACTGGTAGCTCTGAAGAGCAGCAGACAGAGAACCATTTCTGTGTTTGCTGCTGTTTGGCCAACCCACCCACCCGGGCTCTTACCTGTCCTTTATTTCCTGCTTTTTCAACCTCAGTTGCTTTATGCGTCTCTGCTGAGGTTGAAAAAGCAGGAAAAAAGCTTTTTCAAATGCTGTGCACCTGCACGCAGTGTTTTTCAGTTGTCAGCACAGCTTAAGGTTTGTTTGCATGCGTGCAAAGCACGCATACGCATGCAAAACAGTCACTGAACCAGTAGTAACACCGGTTGAATCCCACCCCTGACACACACATGACAATCCCCAAATGCCTCCCCACCCACCAAAATTACCCACCTCCTAAAAACACACAAGCATCCACACAACAGACCAAGTTAATACTGTCCAACAGCTCACTGATGGTGGTCCTTAAGTTCATTGTTAAGTGCAATTATAGCTGGGATAAAAACTATTCAGAAAATGTGTGGTCCGAGTTTTAATTGTTCTGTATCTTTTGCCAGAAGGCAACAGTTCACAAAAATTGTGAGCAGGATGGGAAGAGTCTTATGTGACTTACAACCATTTTATTTTGCTGATTTGGAAAGAGGTGTTTGACTCCCCATCCTCTTGCAGATTCTGACATTCCCCAATTGGCACTCTACCTGGATGAATATTAAATAGTGTGCAGCTCTGGAACACATCCACAAAGAGATCATTATTATGTAGCCTAGAATCAAGCTAATTGGAAAAACTGAAAATAAGTAGCCTAGAGAAAAGATAAAAAGTTATGATAGTCGATTGAAGGGTGTCAACCCCTGGGCCACAGCCCACTACCAGGCTGTAGCCCATTTGGAACTAGGCTGCGTAAACCGTGCGACGTGTGTGTGTGCAACTCAAATTGCATAAGCAGCGGGGTTGGTTGCCCTCTTACCTCCCCAATGGGCTGCCAAGCCATAAAGATTGGGGACCACTGGTACAACGTCTTGATACAATGTGGGTTTTTTTCCTTGAGACAACAGAGTTAGAACCTATAGTGGTATGTGCAAATAGCCTTGGGAGATCAGAGGCAAAGCCAGACTATGGACAACTATCACATAAAAGGTACTTTAGGAAGGGAGACAGAGGTGGTGTTCAGCAGGTTCTGATCAGTTCTGGAGAACCGGTAGCAGAAATTTTGAGTAGTTCAAAGAAGTGGCAAATACCATCTCTGACTGGCTTTGCTGTCTCCCAAGTCCCAGCTGATTAGCTAGGTCTTCTTTTGTTGCCCTTCACAGGAGAACAGAGCTGGAAAGCAGGTTAGTGGGGCATGGAGGGAATGGGATTTTGCATTAATCTTCCCCCAGGAGTGGGGAGGGAATGAAGATTTTACAGTATCCTTCCCCCGCCCCGCCCACCAAGCCCTGCCCACCAAGCCACACCAACAGAACCAGTAAAAAAAATTGAATTCCCACCAAGGTGAGAGGTGTAAGAAGCAGTTCAGAAGGGACCTACCTCATTTTCCAAAAAATAAAGAAGGGGGCAAGAAAAGCTTTCAGACTTGCAAGGTTGATGCTTGCCCTTATAGGTAGTCCAGAAAAGAAGCACAACAACAAATACCAGTTCTAATTTTATTGCAGAATCTTGCAAGAGAATAATAGATGCAATCCATGGAGGAGGGGAGGAGTCCTGTATTACAAAATAATTGCATTGAAATGTCCAGATATTTTAATGCACTGCTTTTAGCTGCCACTGCCACCCTGCTATCACTGAAAATTGCTGACTTTCCAAAATATTTGGAAAATATTTATTTAAATTACTGAAATGGATGAATTTAAGTAAAGCCACCTGCATTTCTCAGAGAATAATTCATTCTCTGAGGAGCTGGATATTTAGCACATCCTCACTGCTGATAAGGTTTCATGTCTGATGAGTCATTTCTCTGAAGATGATACCTTTAAAACAACAAGGGTGTTGGTTTGTTTCATACATCCAGATTGATCTTAGCAGAGGTGTTCCTCTTAATCTCATTTTGACAAGCGAGGACAAACCTTTTTTTTTTACTTACCCCAAATACGGAAATGTAGGGGAATTAAGCAAAGGGTATGGGGGGGGGGGGGAATAGAGGAAGCAACTGTGGTTCCATTTCGTGCTCTCTCTTTCAGTTGCACTAAGAGTTATTGAAGGACTCAGAGCTCGCTTGCTAGCAACTCTGCCATGTCCTCTGGAAAAACTTGGTGAATCAAGACGGTAATTGGCCCATCTTGATGGTAGGTTAATCTTGGCCACCAAGCTGGAGAGCAGACAGGAAGAAAGCCATGGTAAGTCCCATCAGACCCAAAAACCTGGGTGCAGAGCAGGAGGGTGAGAAGTGTGCTATGAAATCTTGACATTCTATTTTGAACCCTTAAAAAATGGGATTAATATCCTATGACACCTGGATAGTAGAAGAGGAGGATAAGAGGGCATGTTTCCTGCAAAAATTACCCCCCAAACACACATGCATTGAGATTTAATACTGACGGAGCCTTGTAAACATTTGAAATAAATATTTCACATCTACACAACTACTGAACACCAGCTGGAAGTTATATCAGGCTGAGATTTGAAGGGCTTGTTTGAAAATCCCACCCAAATCAATATAACATTCTTTTTGGATGGGAGATTTAGAGTGAACTAGAACATTTTTTTGCTTTCATACATCTGAGATAGTGGGTGAAATTTCCTCTTCTGGCCTTGAAGTACTTCTTTCCCCACTTTTCACTGGTGACAATCATTCTTTTTCTGGATAGAATTTTTTTTTCAATTGAGATCATGTATTTTTCAATGCTGTGTTACCTTTTAGTGGATAAAATAAATAAAATGTTCCTGTTTGGAGATGGATCCCTGATTTTTTTTTTCAATTACTTCAATTCTTGCACAATGGTTAAATGTTATAAGACTTTGGAGACTCTTATCATAGGATGTCCAGGCACCAAAATTAGAATCCTGCCCTATCTAACTAATCCAAGAACTCTGACATTTCCTGAGATCAATCTCATAAAATTTCAGCCTTTTAGAAATGAAATAAATTATTTAATAAGGGGTAGGTGGGTGCGTTATCTGGGTGGTCTTAAAAGCATAGGCATTGTGCTGTTGATTTATGTTTTACCACTCTTAAGACTCAAGAGATGGCTATCCATGGTATTCTTTGCCTGATGCTTCCTACTGTATCTAATAATGTCAGTCAGGAATTTCTTCCAGCCAAGAATCTCTTTTGATTTGAATCTCAAATTTTTCCAGTCAATCAACTGGAGAGTAAGATGTTAAAAGTCCAATACAACTGGAGGACATCAGAGTGAAGGAGGCTGATGTTGCCACTGATGGGATCCTAAATCAACTGGACAAAAAACAACCATAAATTCTTATGTTCTTTGGTCTAGTGCAGCTTTTCCCAGAATGTCACTTTTTGAACCTTCCACCATATTAGATATTGATCATACCTGCTGAGAACATCACCACTTCAAGGTCAGACTCAAGGGGGATAAATTCCATTGTTTCCAGGCATTCTCCTATTGATCCAATCCTTACTGAGGTAGCTGACCTACTTACTATATGGATGGCAGATTTAGCTAGATGCTTAGACTGGATTTGGCATTTTTATCCATCTATTTAGTTATTCCAAAACCCGGAGCTAGGCGGATGTTGTAGTTTGATGGCATTAAAGGTATTGTCACCGGATGCCACCAAATAAAACTACCTTTTGCAATTGACTGGTGGTGATTTTGTCAGTGCCAATGGTGTTTAAGTGGTGTTTCAGATGTTTTGAGTACCCTGTGTTTCTTTGCTTTCTTTTGCCACAGTCGTTCTATTTTTATTTGTGGGTCCCCATGAATTGTGATTTTCTCAAGTTTTTTCTTCTTTTTATTACTCTGTTGTCTCCAAGCTCTGTCACATTCACTATCCAGACTTTTTTTTAAAAAAAATCTCATTAGTTGTTAAGTTAGGAATGTTATGTGGCAGTAAATTCCATCACATTATCTCTTCCCCTTTGTAATGAAATAGCACAACCCCAGGTTTTTCACGTTGGTGAAAACTAAACCTTTAATCAATTGAGTAACAATATCATATGAAATGCCACACATGATGCCTGAAGCTTACATGCAAAGTCAAAAACATTCCACAAGTGAGTAAGTGAGTGAGTTTCGAATATATGTATATATATATATATATGCTATATATATATATATGCTATATATATATATATATATATATATATATATATATATATATATATATATATATATATATATATATATATTCAAAAAAAGTAATGTTTGGACCTGGTGTTCATACAGAGCTGCATTTTAAGGCCAGCTCTGCAAGCCAGTTTTGTTGGAGCAGGCCGGGTGTGCCTTTTTGATGTTTTAATGCCTTACACAACACTGCTAGTTTAGAAATGTGATTGCTTGAGGCTGGTTCCTTGCTGGCTTTTCGTCTTTTCGAAACTGACCTGGGAAATAGCAGAGCACGACTTTCGCAATCTCCATTCTCCCCCTTCCAACAGTTCTCCTTTTTCCCTTCCCTTTATTGAAGATCTTCAAACCACAATGACAAAACTCAGAAGAAGGTGATAAATTTGCAGGCTGCAGGCCTAACATTCTCAGTGTCCCAGTGCATTCGGGAAGGTTCTTTTTGCTTTTGGTCTGTTTTGTGTCAAGTATGTTATTATCCAAATTTGATCCAGAGGTGCAATTCAATAATTTTAAGGTTGGTTGTTCAGGTAGACATAACAGAATAAAAGAATTGGAAGCAGGGGTGGGATTCAAATTTTTTAACAACTGGTTCTGTGGGTGTGGCTTAAGTGGTAGACGTGGCTTGGTGGTCATGTTATTGGCTGGGTTGTGGCCAACTCAATATCACTCACATCGAGGTATGCATCTCCTTGCCTGGCCTTTCATGACTGTGGGAATGCTGCAACAGTCGTAAGTGTGAAAAATGGTCATAAGTCACTTTTTCAGTGCCATTATAACTTTGAATGGTCACTCCACACAAGCAAAGTACCAGCAAAGAAGGGGAAATATACTCCAGAGAAGTTCCTGAGATGGGAAGTCTAGTCCTGCCAAGAATGTAATAAGGGTTAACACAGAGGCAGTTTCTGTAAGCAACACCAGAATGCTTCCTTCCTGCCTTCCTTACAGGATTAGGCCAGGAATTTCTTCTAACAACCGGTTCTCTGAACTGCTTAGAATGTTAACAACCAGTTCTAGCGAATAGGTGAAAACTGGTAGAATCCCACCCCTGATTGGAAGGGACCTTGGAGGTTTTCTAATCCAAGCCCCTGCTCGAGCAGACCCTATACTATTTCAGACAACTGGTTGTCCAATCTTTTCTTTAAAATTACCAGGGATGGAGCACCCACAACATCTGGAGGCAAGCCATTCCACTGATTAATTGTTTTAACTATCAGGAAATGTTTCCTTAGTTCTCTCCTTAATTAGTTTCCACCTGCAGCTTCTTGTTCTGCCTTCAGTTGCTTTGGAAAATAGGTTGTGGCTTCTTTGCGGCAATCCCTTAGATACTGAAACACTGCTATCGTATCACCCCTATTCCTTCTTTTCGTTAACCTCTTCTTCCTCCTCCTCCTCCTCCTCCTCCTCCTCCTCCTCCTCCTCCTCCTCTTCCTTCTTCCATATTCATCATCCAATATTGGCGATCCTATTTTTATTAACAGCCGCACCAAAAAGTGCTGCTGAGTTTTTTTTCAAACTAGTCCCTTAGATTTTGAAGCCACAATGTTCTTAGTTTTGGGTTTACCGTGGTTCTCGCGGACGGGGAGATTCTTAGCACCCCCGGCCCATTTAAGGGGCGGCCATTGTTAGGTTTTTGCCATCATTAACATGATTTTCCTGGGAAATATGTTGTGTAGTAGTCTTCCCTTTGCTTTCTACACCGCTGTGCACACACTGTACAAGTGGTTGCCACCATTCCGTGTGCTGCACCAATGTGGTCTCCACCTTCAAGTCGATACTGATGAGCCAGCTGCCACTCACCTGGCCTGTCGGTCCATGGGAGGTATTTGTGTTTTGTTCGGAAAACACACGAGGTAGACCGGGTTCCAACAACAAATACTTTATTCTTTAACTAGTCAGTAAATTGGAACACTTGGCTGAAGCCAAGGCCAGCCTTTTATACAGGCTGGCTTGCCTGCTTGTAGCCAATGGCAGTTGCTGAAATTTGCCACCTTTTAGCAGCTCTTTGGATTGGTTCCTAGTGAACCAATCCAATGCTTAGTTTATTTGACCAATCAGGTTTGCAGATTTGGAGTCACCCACTTTACATATAGAACACCCCTCCCCTCTTAGTTCAGTCCTACGTGGTGACGTAGTCTCGCAGGTAGGCAGGGCTTTTTCAGACTCTACTTGACTTGCGCGGTTCATTCTTAGTGAAGTCTTTGACCAGTTCGGATGGGGCTGCTGTGTCGTCTGTTCTTCTCCCTGGAACCGTCTGGAAGGGTGAGTCAGCCACTTTACCGCCGCCTGAGTTTCTTAGGCTGGCGGTTTTGCCGCTCCCTCCCGTTTCCTCTGGGCAGGTCGAGCTGGCCTGGCTGGCCCCTTCCGATGGGCTCTTCACGCAAGTCTCTCCAAACAGTGAGTCTTTTATTTGCTCTTTTTGATTATATGTTTCATTGGTTTTGGTTTTAAACAGTTCTTTATTTACTTCTCGCCTTTCCCCCCCCCCCCACCTTGGTTTGCAATTCGTCGGTTTTGTCGGTGAATGTTTGTAAGTCTGTGGTTTTTTCTATAATTCGGGATCGAAGCTGGTCTATGTGCCGCTTCCATTCCCTGCCATCCTCTATTATTAATCGGTAGGATTTGGGGCCTGTGATTTGGGTAATCTGTCCTGGTAGCCATACCGGGTCCCCGGTGAAGTTTTTAGCGTATACTAAATCACCTATTTCGAATTGTCTAAGCCGTGTAGAGGAGTCAGGGGGGTTTTCTGGAGTAAAATTTGGGTGTAACCTATCAAGGTGTGATCTTAACTTTCGCCCCATAAGTAATTCTGCTGGGGACTTGTTGGTTATGGTACTGGGCGTTATGTGCTGGAGTGTGAGCAAACGGTTTACTTTCTGTTGGACATCTCCGGCGTCCATTCTTTCTAAACCTTCTTTAGTAAACCGGACCATTCTCTCAGCCCTGCCGTTCGCAGTCGGGGCGCAGTTAGGGCATGTCTTATACCTAGGGAGGCTAGGTATTGCTCAAATTGTATGCTGGTTAGCTGTGGCCCATTATCTGAGACAAGAACATCCGGTATGCCATGGGTGGCAAAAAGGTTGTCCAGCTTTTTAATTACAGTTTCTGTTGTCGTTGATGGCATAACTTTTACTTCAAGCCAATTCGAATAGGCATCAACAACAATCAGAAAGGTATGCCCCTTGGTAGGACCCGCAAAATCAATGTGTATTCTTGACCAAGGTCCCCGAGGGGTTTCCCAGTCCTTAACGGGTGCTTTTGGTGGGGATGGTCTAATTGCCTGGCATTTGTTGCATGAGCTTACCCAATACTCTATGTCCTTATCAATACCCGGCCACCAAACATAACTTCTAGCAAGGCTTTTCATCTTAACCATTCCCGGGTGCCCTTCATGTACCAACCTAAGTACCCTGGGTTGTAATTTGGCAGGAATTACCACCCGATCACCCCACAACAAACACCCCTTTTGGATTGAAAGTTCAGTCTGTCTGGACCGGAAAGGTTTAAAGTTTTCAGTTTTTTGATTCTCCGGCCAGCCTTTACCTACCCAGCTAAGAACGCGGGCAGTCAATGAGTCTTTCGCGGTGGCTCTGGCGACATCATAAGCTGATATGGGTAGATCGGGGCAAGTCTCAATTTGTAGTGTTGTCATCGCTGGTGCCGGGTCTTCGTCGGTTGCTGGTAAGGGTGCTCTGCTCAAAGCGTCCGCATGGGAAATTTGTTTCCCTGGGCGATGTGTCAGAGTGTAGGAATAATCTGCTAGGAACTCTGACCATCTAGTCATTCTTGGGGACAGTATATTAGGTGTTGGCTTGTTTCCCGCCAAAATCCCCATCAGCGGTTTGTGGTCTATTATGATTTGAAAAGTCCGCCCATATAAGTACTCGTGGAAGCGTTTTACTCCAGCGACAATTGCTAGAGCTTCCCTGTCCAATTGGCTGTAATTCCGCTCGGTTTTGGACAGAGTCCTAGAGTAATATGCGACGGGTACTTCTCTGCCATCAGGTAGTTGGTGGCTCAGGATGGCACCTACTCCGTATGGTGAGGTGTCGCAGGTCACTCTTAATGGCAGTGTGTTGCTAAATTGGATGAGAACGTTTGTTGATGTTAGCAAGCTTTTAATATTTTGGAAGGCTTTTTTTTCTTTGTAACCCCAAGTCCAAGTTGCCTTCTTGTCTAAAAGACGATGTAACGGTTCTGCTATAGTGGCCTTGTTTGGCAGGAACACATTATAAAAATTAATCAGTCCTAAAAATGCTTGTAGTTCGGTTTTATTTCTTGGTTCAGGTGCGTCTTTGATTGCTTTAACTTTTTTGTCTGTAGGGTGGATACCCTCTCCGTCTATTGAGTAGCCCAGGAATTCGACGCTATTCTTAATTAAACAGCACTTTTCTCTTTTTACCTTGAGGCCAGATTCCCTAAACTTAGTTAATACTTCTTTGAGTCTTTTCCTTAATTGAGTTTCATCTCTGGCCGAGATTAGGACGTCGTCAAAATAGGGAACGACTCCTTGTATGCCATTTAGGAGGCGTTCCATCAGACTCTGGAAAACGCCAGGGGCCACGCTTACTCCAAATTGGAGCCGGTGACATTTGAATGCGCCCTTATGGGTGACTATAGTCTGTGCTTCTGCTGTTTCTGGGTCCACTGGGAGTTGTTGATAGGCAAGTTGTTGATAGCCAAGTCGAGTTTAGCAAAAACTTTGCCCTTTCCCAGGGAGTGAAGCAAATGCTGGACTACTGGCACCGGGTATGCGCTTGGTTGTAATGCGTGGTTCAGGGTAGCCTTATAGTCACCACAGATTCTAATGGACCCGTCAGGTTTTATGGGTGTGACAATAGGCGTTTCCCACTTGGCATGGTCCACAGGTTCTAACACCCCTTGGGCTATTAATTTGTCCAGCTGTTCCTCTATTTTTGCCTTTAGTGCAAATGGAACTTGCCTGGCTTTTATTCTTCATGGGGCAATTTGGGGGTTTAAATTGAAAGAAATGGGATTTCCCCGATACTTGCCAAGTGAGCCATCAAAAACGTCCTGGAATTCTCGGATGAGGTCGTCTTCCCAGCCGGTTGTAGTCACTCGATCGATCCCGGTCATCCTGATGCCCAATGGCGCGAACCATTCGATGCCCAGGAGGCTTGGTCTGTCTTGGTCGACTATGGTCAGCGGTAGCACCTTGACGTGTTGTTTGTAGGCGACTCAGAATTGTCCCATGCCTACCACAGGGATTTGGTTTCCCTGATAGTCCTTGAGGGTTAGGTGCTGCTTCTTCAATTCTTTGGGTTTGATACCTGGGACTAGCTGTCTTATTGTGTCCCACGATACCATGGAGAGGAAGGACCCCGAGTCCACTTCCATCTTGCAGTATTTTCTTTCAATTTTTACGATGACTTTAATTTTCTTCCCACTTTCCGTCTGAGCGCTCTTTATAATGACAGTTTGGTGTGTATTGGCTCGCTTCTCTTGTTGCCACTTTCTCTCAGCTCATTTAGGCTCAGCTCGTGTTGGGGAATTTCTGCGTCTCATTGGGCTGTAGCATTTTTTGTTCCTGCAGACTTTCTCGATGTGCCCTCGTTTCTTGCAATGCCGGCAGATGGCATCGAAAATGCCATCCTCCGCAGCCAGCGCATTCCCGCCAATTTCTTCTTTCGCGCTCTTTTCTGTTCGTGAGCAAACGGTGGACCTCGTCGTCTTCTTCGCTCGATTCAATTGTTTCGCCCGACTCTTCGTAGTGGGTTGTGGTGGAAGGCTGCTTTCTGTCTTTGGTTGGTGTTTCTTCGCTGTGTGTGTTCATCTTTTTCATGGCTACGGTAGATTTTTTCGCGGCTTCAGCGGCTGTGGCTTCCGCGATGGCTTCGGTAATGGTGATGTTGGGCTTGTTGAGTAATTTACTCTGTGTGGTCGAGTCTCTCAGGCCCAACACCACGCGATCCCTCATTGCTTCGTCAATGTTCAAAAATTCACACTCACCCCTTAATTGTCTAAGGGCAGCGATAAAATCGGCGACGGTCTCTCCCTCTCTCTGGTCTCTGCGGTAAAATTCGTGTCGCTTTATTAAGTTTGATACCATTGGAGCGTAGTGTGCTTTGAGGACTCTTTGCAATTCTGTCCACGTTAGTTGTTTAATATCTCGGGGCTTCGCAAGGGCCTTTGTCATCTTGAAAACTGTTGGCCCGCAGTGCGTCAGGAATACAGCTCTCTTGCGTTGCTCTGAAATGTCTTCCATTTCATTGCTCTCCAAATACATCTGGAAGCGATCAGCATAGGAATCCCAATCCTCTTCGTTGGGATTGAAGGGTGCGGGCAGTGCGTTGTTTCCAGACATCTTGGTTGTCATCTGGACTTTTTATCACCGCGTACAGATTTTTTCCGTTTAGGACGATCCCACCCTCGTCGCCAGTGTTTTGTTCGGAAAACACACGAGGTAGACCGGGTTCCAACAACAAATACAAATACTTTATTCTTTAACTAGTCAGTAAATTGGAACACTTGGCTGAAGCTGAGGCCAGCCTTTTATATAGGCTGGCTTGCCTGCTTGTAGCCAATGGCAGTTGCTTAAATTTGCCGCCTTTTAGCAGCTCTTTGGATTGGTTCCTAGTGAACCAATCCAATGCTTAGTTTATTTGACCAATCAGGTTTGCAGATTTGGAGTCACCCACTTTACATATAGAACAATTTGATTCTCTCCAACCCACCATTACAACATAAAAGCTATACTGGGTAAGGTCCCCCAATCTGCCACCTGGGGTGTGCTCAGTGGGGGTTCCTGGTTCCCCCAAGAGTTTGTTACCCTAGACCAGGGTCTGCAACCTTAAACACTCAAAGAGCCATTTGGAACTGCTTCCCACAGGAAACACCAGGAGCCAATAATTTAACAACCGGTGTGACTAGGTGGGTATGGCCAACTCGACGTCACTCACTCCCATGCAGTCACCTCCTGCTCTGGAATATGGAGCAAGTCTCTATCCCCCACCATCACCCTTACCTTCTCAGGACAAGTGAGGAGTGATGGAAGGGGAGGGGCAGGGCCAGCCAGTGGTGGGATCAGCCGACAGGGAGCTGTAGCAGAGGGCCAAAAAAGCCACATTTGGTTCTAGAGCCACAGGTTGCAGACCCCTGACCTAGACATACCCAATTCCTCCAACTGTTCTTCATATGTTTTAGCCTCCAGTCATCTAATCATCTTTGTTGTTGTTCTCCTCTATAAAATGAGGTGACCTACTCATTTTAAATGAAGGTTTGCTCAACCTACCTGCCTACCTGGGGCCAGGAGAGGAGATGCTCAGTCTTGATAATGCCAAGCATTTGAAAAGTGGAGACCATTGTGTGCAACTCTAATTCTGACTGGTCCCTTGTGATGGAATGGTATTATGCCAAGGATCATGCAACAAAGAGCAAGCCGTAATGTGGATGGTTGTTTATGATTAGCTTGCTGAGGGCACATGGAGCTAAATGTTGTTCACAAAAGCATAAGAGTTGGGAATTTAGTTGCAGATCATGGGACCTACCCTTTAATTTGTCTTCTCAGGCCTAAGAAAATGTCGCTGGTGTGTTACCAACTCTTTTACTGGAATGAACTAGGGAGAAATTTGGCAGCTGGTTTGGGCAAATTTAATGAGCAAAACAGAGTCTTATTCTTTGCAGAGGTTTAAAATTGAGGCACTGGATCACTAAAGGATCTTTTCATTGTATAAAACTTGAACAAATAAAACTTGGGAAGAGAGGATATGCCTTCAGACACATTAGGGACTTAGCTTTCATTTCCTAGGACAAAAACGTCTATTTTTCAGAGGCCTACCATGGCAGGCAACATTATACCCAGTGAAGTCTGTCCAATAATACCAAAATGACTTGGTGATTGCAGGATACATCCTACCTCTAATTCCATATTGTTAGGCTGCTGAAAGCCAAACGTATTGCTCATAGCAAGCCAAGGTTCACACAAGATGTTGTTCAGGAAAGAGATCTCGAGCTAAATCAGTTTAGCTCATCTATATACTACTAAAACTCTCCTGTCTGTTTATAGCCATCAATTGGGCAAAGCAATGTATCATAGGGCGACAATTTTTCAATCAAGGAATCTCAAATGGACTAACTTAAAAGAATGTATCCAAAATCTGGGACCCATAAGATTGAAATTTCAAAGATCAAAGTTGTGGGCGCTGAAGCATCTCTGCATCATCACAGTCACATGATTTTTGATGCTTCCTGGGAGCTTCCCACAAGCAAAGTCAATGGGGAAGTAAAAAGGAAGTTGCAGCTTGTTCCTATCCCCACAGTTTTTTTGTCCTTAGTTGTTCTATTTCTGTTTACATAAGGAAATCTCTCTGAAATGATGACCGAGGAGTCATGGGTCGTCTGTACTAAGCTTTAGTAGCTATTTTTGATTTAGGGTCTTCTATGCTGTGCTATTTTGGTTGATATCCCATGTTTTGGTTTGGCATGTTTTGTACATTTGGAAAATGTCTTACTCCACAAATCATACTTAGTGGGATGGCAAAGTCCAAAAACAATGTAATGGTCTAGGGCAGTGGTGTCAAACTCAAGGCCTGGAGCAATGGTGTGATTCCAATTTTTTTACTACCGGTTCTGTGGGCGTGGCTTGGTAGGCGTGGCAGGGGAAGGATACTGTCAAATCTCCAGTCATAGGTGGGATTTGCCGGTTCTCAGAACTACTCAAAATTTCTGCTATCGATTCTCCAGAACTGGTGAGAACCTGCTGAATACCATCTCTGGCCTGTGGGCTGCATCCAGTCTGCGGACTGCTTAGCTCTGGCCCATGGGGCAGCCCTGAAAACAGTGAAGGACCAGTCCGCAGTGCCACTGCAAAGTGAAAACAAAGCTAGGGAGGGCTGTGTGCAGCCCTCCCAGGCTCCATTTTCAGCCACGATGGTTTCCTGCAGTCCTCTGCCAGCAAAAATGGAGCTTTGGAGGGGGGGGGGGGCAAACACACACACACACACACACACACACACAGGCTCCATTTTCACTGGCAGAGGGTTGCAGGGGTGTCAAACTCAATTTAATTGAAGAGCACATCAGGATTGTGTTTGACCTCGGGGGTCAAACTGGGTGTGGCCAAGGTGGACATGGACAGCTTGACATCACTTGTTTCGGGGGCACCAGTGGTGGCCTGAGCACTCTGCCAGCAAAAGTGGGCTCCCAAGCTCAATTTTCAGCTGCAATGGCCTCTGGTCTATGGGAAAATCCTTGAGAGAAAGGACAAGGAAGAGCCACAGACAGACTAAGAGTCAGATAAGACACATCTCAGCCAACAGAAAGAATGGGGGTATGAAAAGCATCCCAGAAGGGATCTTCCTTAGTTCTCCCGGGAAAGCACCAGTGTTCTTCAGGTTATGACCATAATGGAGCCTGCCCATCACGGTTGTAATTCATCACTTTTTTTGCAGCAGTCATTAAGAAAATCTGATGTTGTTAAGTAAACTTGAAATATGATTTTACATTGTGTAAGCCACCTCAAGTCGCCATTGGCAAATAGGCGGCAATGTAAATCAAACAAATAAATAAATAATAAATGTTATGGTTGTTAAAGCGAACCAATGGTTCACTATGGGTGCAGTTTTTCAAAACAAACAGTCCTCATAAGTAGAAAACTACCTGTAAAGAACATACTTTAAACTTGCAATATTTTATTACTATAATTTTACAATAAAGATAGCATTAGTATTCATGACGCTCATGGTATTGATTTGTTATCTGGACTATGTCTTAGGGCTGACAGACAGAGATCAAGTTACAACAAAGAGCCAGAAGCCAAAACTGAAGCCTAGGAAAATTAGAATCCAACAGTGACTTTAAAACTTGAGAGCCCCTTGCAAAATTCCTACTCATGATTAGGAACTTGGCACTAAACATATTTTACAAGAGGCCATTTTTTGTTTCTTCAATAAATATTTGTAGCCTAATGAGCCTGCATCCTCTAGCAACGGCACACTTGAAGCCAGATTCAGATTTCTTCCCAAAATCAGGAAGTACCTCCTGGAGAGATGGATCCAAGGCTATATTTTTCTCACTGGTCAAAAGCAATCGTGTTCTGACCCACACCCTTTTCAAACAAATCAAACACAATCCAAAAGGAACAGAAACCTTATAATGCTTTTACAAAATAATTAGTTGTGATAAGCACAAGCCTTGCCAAACTGTGCAAGACTTGTCAAAAGATAACAGACAAGAAATAATTTGCAAAATAAGAATTTTCAAATACAAACTCAGGATACTGGAACGTCCACGAGGCTGGAGTTTCAAAATGTCTTTACCTTCTGCAAAGTACGTTCATTTCACAGCTGGCTTTTATCTTCTTGAAGGAGGGGCCATTACCTTGCAGCCTTACTCCCAAGTTGCCCATGCTGTTGTAGCTGCTCTTTCCTCCAAGCAATCCTGCACACAGGCGCATGTAGCACAGGCTCCTCGGGAACCTCCTCATCACTGCTGCCCCACAATCTCTGAAGGCAGCAGTCCACTCCCTAATGGTTCTGGCCCTTCATCTGAGTCCTCGCTCTCCTCAGCTGTCCACACCTGCTGCCAGCTAACCACAACATCATGCCAGAAGAACATTGTTGTCGGTAGACCTCCAAATCTTTCTTTGGAGCCTTGGAAACAAAGCAGACATTGAAGATTGAGCAAAGCTGTCCTCTCTTGGAGAGGACAGTTCAATCTCAGTATCCTCCCAACTCTCCAAGAAGTCATTTTGGTCAAGGTTGAAATTTCAATCTTGGAGAAAAACAATACCCCAATCAAGAAACTACAAACTCAGACCATCAAACAGTAAACAACTATCAAGAAGAAAACAATATTCCCACCAACCAGGCACCAATTGTCTATAAACAGAAAGCAATCCCTATTTCCTCCTAGCATTGATGGTGTTATGTACCTAGTTGGATAATGAAACATCTTCAAGAAGACAACCAACCTCTAGACTTGAGTCCGGTATGGAACTCACTACTGTGTCCAGTATGGAACTCATAAATATAATGAGGACTACTAGCTTGGGTGGTTTTAAAAAAAGATGGAATAAATGTATGGTGAATTGTATGATGATGATGATGATGATGATGATGATGATGATGATGATGATGATGATGAT
>BLBF01000042.1:22745657-22793558 GCA_015471245.1 Laticauda colubrina | reverse complement strand
AGATTAGATTAGATTAGATTAGATTAGATTAGATTAGATTAGATTAGATTAGATTAGATTAGATTAGATTAGATTAGATTAACTGAGTTGGAAGGGACACCCCCCCCCCCAAGCAGGAGATCCTACACCATTTCTGAAAAAATGGCAGTCCAATCTCTTCTTGAAAGCCTCCAGCGATGAAGTTCCCACAACTTCTGAAGGCAACTTCTCTTCTGTTGATTGATTGTTCTCACTGTCAGAAAATGTCTCTTTATTTCTAAGTTGCTTCTCTCCTTGATCAGTTTCCATCCATTGTTTCTTGTCCTGCCCCTCAGGTGCTTTGGAGAATAGCTTGACTCCCTCTTCTTTGTGGCAGCTCCTGAGATATTGGAAGACTGCTATCAGGCCACCCCTAGTCCTTCTTTTCATCAAACTAGACATACCCAGTTCCTGTAACCGTTCATATGTTTTAGTCTCCAGTCCCCTAATCATCCTGGTTGCTCTTGAGTCTCAACATCTTTTTTATAATTTGGTGAACAAAACTGGATGAAGTACTCTAAGTATGGTCTTACTAAGGCTTTATAGAGTAGCATTAGTACTTCCTTTGATAATGGTTGTATTCCTCTGTTAATGCAATTTAGGATTGCATTAGCTTTTTTGGCTGCTGCTGCACACTGCTGGCTCATATCTAGCTGGTTGTCCACTAAGACTCCAAGATCCCTCTCACAGTTACTGCTATTAAACCTGGTTTCACCCAGTCTTTTTGTGAACATTTGGTTTTTCTTGCCTAAGCGTAGAACTTTACTTTTCTCTACATTGAATTTCATTTTGTTAGATAGGGCCCAGCATTCATGAGAGCATGTTTTTACAGTTATGAGAGCAAGTTCTTACAGTAATCCTGCTTTGCATGATTTTTGCATGACAACTGTAATCAGCCTGCCTTCCATGGAAGACCTGCATCTGCAGACCCGCTCACACCCTGGACAAAAACTGTTTCAACTCCTCTCCATGGGACGCTACTATAGGGCATCGCATGCCAAAACAACTAGGCACAAAGACAATTTTTTTCTCTCATTCCATCACTCTGCTGAACACATAAACCTTACAGTATTGTCTTATGTCTAAGTATATTTATCCATGGTGTATACCTGCATGTAATATTACTATTATCCTTCTTATCTTCTTTACTAATCCCCTCTTATTGGTATCATTACTTTAATTATTATTCCATAGTTGCTTTGCATGTACACTGAGAGTTTCTGCAGTGGAGACAAATTCCTTGTGTGTCTCATCACACAATTCCATTCCATTATTTATTTTATTCTGTTATTTATTCTGTTATTCTGTTTATTCTATTCCATTATTTTATTCTGTTATTCTATCCTATCCTATCCTATTCTATTCTATTCTCCATAATATACAGTGGTTTCCAACATCCCACAATCACATAACAATATTTTATGACTGTTTTGCCAAAAACCATAATTTACTCCTAGTTCTTGGCGAAGCCATGCCCAAGCATACCACTGGTTCACTTAAAGACCACTGCAAAATAGATCATAACATCAGATCAGTCATATGGGTGACTTGATATATAACTATTAGGAGTTATGACAATGATGGGTATGTTCCATTATGGTCATAACTCAAGGATTACTGTAAGAGTACTCCCAAATCAGGACCTGGTGGCACCTTGTTACCTAACCTTTTACATAACTTATTAATTAGCCTTTTGAACTTACAGGTTTTATAAGCTTTCCTAAGCTACAGCTTACCATAAGATGCTTGGACTGAGTAAACTGATATAGGATTTAAATTAAATAAGGAAGGGGGAAAGGGGAGGAAAGAGAAGGGAAGACAAATTACAAGTACCTTATTGATTGCCTAATACAATGTGTTAAAAGCTCATTGTGTTTATTCAGACCTTTTTCAGATGGCCTGAAATCTTTTGATGTGTGAGAGTTGAGCAATCTCTTGCTTAATTGTGTTGTTAAAGTTCCTTCTCTTTTTTTTCGTCCCAAATACTTACTTTGAGATCTGCCAGTGAGTGTCCTGGGAGTTTGAATGCTTTGATATTGTTGCTGTTTAGTTGCTATGTTGTGTCTGACTCTTCCCGACCCCATAGTCCAAGGGTGAGGAACTGTGGCTCCTTTATGACCTGTGGACTTCAACTCTCAGAATCCATGTTGGCTCAGGAATTCTGGGAGTTGAAGTCCACAGGTCATAGTTCCCCACCCCCACCACAGACCATAGCATGCCAGGTTCCCATCCTCCACTCTCTCCTGGGATTTGCCCAAATTCATGCTAATACTTTGGTATGAATTTGTCCTTCTTTTCAGTCCTAATCTCACACTTGTGGCCAACTATTCTTTTGTGAAAAGTTTGGTTCTGTTTCTCCTGCACAAAATCCAGAGAGGCATTTCTGGCAGATGATGGCATATATCAGATATCATATATCTGATATATATCATATATCAGATTGCAAAAAAAGCAAGTGAAAAATACAGGAAGTCCTTGATATACAATAGAAATGGAGCCTGCCCATTACAGATAGTCCTTGGCTTATGACCATAATTGAGCCCAAAACATCTGTTAAGTGAGTTTCGCTCCATTTTACTACCTTTCTTGCCATAGTTGTTAAGTGAATCCCGAAGTTAGTAATACGTTTGTTAAGTGAATCTGGCTTCCCCGTGGACTCTGATTGTCAGAAAGTCGCAAAAGGGGATCATGTTCAAAATTGTTTATTACCAGTTCTGTGGGCGTGGCTTGGCAGATGTGGCAGGGGAAGGATACTGCAAAAATGCCCATTCCGTCCCCACCCCACAAACCTGCTTTCCAGCTCCATTCTCCTCTGCAGGGCAACAAAAGAAGATCCAACTGATCAGCTGGGACTCAGGATGCAGAGAATAGATGGGGCGGGGCCAGTCAGAGGTGGTATTTGCCAGTTCTCTGAACTACTCAAAATGTGATGACCTGGGGCGTGGCACAAAGGCAACACTGTCAAATAAGCAAGAAGAGTCCCTTTATTATCTCCAACTTTGTCCCCAATGTCCAGGTTACCTTCAGCTGGAGAAAAACTGTCCCAGGAACAGTCTTTAAGTGGAAGAAATTCAGTCTGAAAACAAAGTACATTCAAACTATAACTAAAAATCCAAACAAGTCACGCTGCAGTAATTAACTTAATAGGACAGGAGAAGGAATTGCAGACTTGAAAGCACAGCCAAAACATACACAGTTGGGAAGACACCAGGAACACAGATAAGCCTTGACAATACCAGATAATTCACAATTTGCTTCCAACAGTTTGCTGTGCGCAACTTCCCTTTTTAAACACTGTGTTCCCAGCTGCAGCTAATGAAGGGAATCAGGGCCCTTTCCTCCCTGTAAGCCACACAACTAACGTTGCTCCCTTCTCTGTTCCTCCCATGTGCCCGAGGATGAAGAAGGGACGGGCCTAGGTCTTCCTCTGAATTCCCTCTGTCTTGATCTACCTCTCCCCTGCTCTGCCCAGCTGGACCTTCCCCAGTTTCTTCCACAGCCAATGGAGCCACACTCCCACTCCCTGTCAGCTATTCAGCCTCCCCCTCTAAATCAGATTCCAACAAGGGCATGACACAAAATTTCCTCTACCAGTTCTCCAGAACTGGTCAGAACCTGCTGAATACCACCTCCGATCACGTGACCTTGGGACTTTATAACCATCATAAATACTGTATGAATCAGTTGCTAAGCATCCAGATTTTGATCATGTGAGTATGGGCACGCTGCAATACTTTTAAGTGTGAAAAATTGTTGTGATTCTCCGGCAGCAGGTGCAGACAGCTGATGTCTCAGAGAGTGAGGACTCAGACGAGGGGCCTGCGTGTGATGCAGGGATGGGGCCAGGACCATCAGGGAGTGGAGTGCTGCCTTCAGAGATTGTGGAGGCTGGCAGCAGTGATGCAGAGGTCCCTGAGGAGCCTGTGCCAAGTGCGCATGCACACAGGGCTGCTCGAAGGAAGGAGCAGCTGCAGCAGCATAGGCAACTTGGGAGTAAGGCTGTAAGGTAATGGCCCCTACCTTAAGAGATAAAAGCCATCTGAGAAACCGGAGTTCTTTGCAGGGAGCAAATAAGTTTTTGCATTCAAGCCTTGTGGACATTCGGATTCTCTTAGTTGGTCTTTGGAAACGCTTTGTGTTTAAAATATTTCTCAGCAACTTTATCTAGTGTTCTTGGCAGTCTTGCACAACCTTGGCAAGGCTCAGTCTTATCAGAGACAATTAGTTTGAAACAGCCTTTTAATCGTGAAGGAACGGAATTCATAAAAAAAATCATGAAAAGGTTTTGCTGTTACCTCTGTTTTGTGTTTGTTTCTTTGGAACAAGGTTTGGGTCAGAACAAAAATAGTCATAAATCACTTTTTCAAGCTGTTATAACTTCAGTCACTAAATGAGTTATTGTAAGTTGAGGACAACCTGTAAGATCATATATCAAGAAGGTCATAAAATGGACTGATCTCATAACCAACCTGATTTTATGCCTTTTTATTTGAAGCAGTACCACAATCATGATATCAAGCCACTGTCTGATATGGTGCAGTTTTGCTAAAAGCCAGAAGCAGCTGCCAGTTTTGGGCAAACCACCATTAAATGCAGCCATGCGACCACAGGATGCTGCAAACTACTGTAAATGTGTCAGTGTTGCCGAGTGTCGAAAGTTCAGTCATGTGACTGCGGGGTGGGGGGGGAGACAACCATTGGACCTTAATAACTGAATTGTAACTTCCTTTTTTAAAGTAGGTTGTAACTTTGAATGGTCGGTAAGCAAACATCATAAATAGAGGACTATCTGTAGTCATGTGTTCTACTTTTACATTCTGTATTTGAAGTCACTGAAACCCACAACAAGGAGCAGATCTTAGGATTGTCCGAAGTAAGCCAGTGTGCAAGGATTCCTCACTATGACATGACAGTCTGAATTCTCTTCACATTTTACTGATAATTTCCATATTCACATTTCTCTCTGTGAAACACCTGCAAATTTTATGCAAATTCAGAGTTCTTCCTTCTTCTCTTTGGGAATGATACTGAAGTCACAGAGAATAGTGATGAAAGAGTCAAACTGAAATTAAAAAAAACAAGTTTAAGTTCCTTTTATGTATGTATGTATGTATGTATGTATGTATGTATGTATGTATGTATTGTGGAAGAAATATCCTTCTGGGTTCAGTTCCAAATGGGGAAAAAGACACTGGATTCATGGAAGTTGCTTGGAAAGAAGGTTTAACGGTGGACTTATGCATTGGAGATCCCGTGCAAAAAAAGGGAAGGGATGCTGAGAGTCCCTGGGTTTTATGCCCTCTCTAAGCTTTAAACTTCCTGGGGCACAGGAAGAGTATCCTGACTGGTTGCTGTCAAGGGGCCTTAGCTAGCTTTGTAGGTTGTCTGTGTGCTAAGGATGATGCAATCTTCCCAGATGCCATCGGGTGAGATGGGTAGAGGGCTAATCGTATCATGTCCCGAGAGCCATGTCTCCATCCCATCACCCTGGAGCAGAAATGGAGGCAGGGAGCTGCAGGAAGCTACTTTGTCTTTAAAAACGGGTTTCTCCTTTTCTCATCCAGGGAAATTCAATATTCTGCCTTTTTAATGTTTCCTAGAATATTTCATTCTTCTAGGAGAGGAGTGACTGCTAACTATCTATAGTATGTATGCAGGGGTGGGATTCTACCGGTTCGGCCCAGTTCGGGTAAACTGGTAGCTTCGAAGATCAAGGTATATCTTCCCCCCCCCCGCCCCCGATGAGCTGTTTTCTGAAGATCAGCTGTGCCATGAGATTTAAATTAGCGAGAAAGGAGGAAATCATCAGATTCCTTGCTTTCTAGCTAATCTAAATCACGCGGCACAGCTGACCCTCACCCTTGCTGTTATACTGCGTTGCCCAGGAGGCTTCCCTGAGGCTCAGGAGGCAAAAAATGGGGTGCAGGAGGCAAAAAAATGGGGTGCAGGGGGCCCGATAGGCCAACTGGGCCTCAGGGAAGCCTCCTGAGAGCAAAAATGGGGTGCAGGCGGAGCACAGCCCCCACCCATCCCATTTTTGCACCCAGGAGGCTTTCCTGAGGCCCAGTAGGCAAAAAAATAAAAATAAATTAAAAACCCACACCCACCCAGTTCACATGACCGCTTGGCCACACCCAGCTTGCCACGCCCAGCTAGTCATGCCCACAGAACCGGTAATTAAAAATCTTGCATCCCACACCTGTATGTATTTATGTACTTATGTATATTTGCATTAAAGATTTTAGGAAGGAAGACAAAAATTAATGCAGTTCCGTTATGGTGTAAGGAAAGAAAAGTAGAAAAAACAAATCAAAGAGACCGCTAAAAGTGCAGGAAGGGGGGTGGGGAACCCCAGTTTAAAAAAAAAATAGAAAAAATATAAAGAAGTAGCTTTCAGTCTCCTTTGCAGCAGTTATAAGTACAACTGTAAGTTTCTTTCTTATTCTGGTTGCAACATAACTCTCTTCTTGCTATAAACTATTCTGTCTAATCATCAAAACTATAAATCAAGTTCCCATTTCCTTTCAGAACTCATAATTTTGAGTCAATTACTGTATCTCAGACTAATCTACCTCACTAGGTTGTGATTATTATGAGGGTGAGTGAGATGAGTGACTCCCTGGAGTACATTCTCTCTAGGAACAGTTTTCACCTTATTGGTTGAGAGTGGTGGCCTATAAATGGAATAAGCAAATAAATTGCCTTGAGACCCCAGTGATAAAATGGGATATTAAATGTAATACTATTTAAAATAAATATATACGGTACCCTTCTTTTAGGGCTTAAATGTTCAGAATTCTAAAGTCATGTAGGAGGTCAGGATATGGTTCCTGGAATTTTTATGATGAGTCTCTCTATCTCCACAACTTTTATGCATGTTCCTAATCAACAAATCTTTATTTTCCTAAGCTCCTTGAGGCGGATTCACTGAATATAAATGTCCTCAGACATTTCCTATGGGCTACCTACTGCTAAATTTCCTCTTTTTTGCAACATTTTGTGGAAAGGGCTACAAAAATTCAAAACTCTACACCCCTCTGGTATAAAAGAGCCAAAAGAATAATGTGTATAGATTTTTTATGAGATTAAAAAGATGATCCTCAATTTACAGCCATTTGCTTAGTGACTGTTCAAAGTTACAAGAGCACTAAAAAAAGTGTGCATCCTCATAGTTACAACTATGGCAGTATCCCCCATGTTCACATTAACTGCCCATTTACAACAGTGGTGGGATTCAAAAAAATTTTACTACCGGTTCTGTGGGCGTGACTTGGTGGGCGTGGTATGGTGTGGCATGGCTTGGTATGGTGGGCGTGGTTTAGTGGGCGTGGCAGGGGAAGGATACTACAAAATCCCCCTTCCCTCCCCACTCCATTAACCTGCTTTTCAGCTCCATTCTCCTGTGCAGGGCAACCAAAGAAAACCCAGACGAACAGCTGGGACTCGGGAGGCGGAGAACAGATGGGGGCGGGGCCAGTCAGAGATGGTATTTGCTGGTTCTCCGAACTACTCAAAATGTCCACTACCAGTTCTCAAGAACTAGTCAGAACCTGCTGAATATCACCTCTGATTCATGACTGTTACACTAACTGCCATTTATGACTTCTCAGTCAGCCTCTGACAAGCACAGTCAACAGAATCAGAATAGAGCTGGAAGGGACCTTGGAGGTCTTCTAGCCCAACCCCCTGCTCAAGCACAAGACCTTATGCCATTTCAGACAAGTGACTGTCCAGTCTCTTCTTAAAAACCTCCAGCAATGAAACACCCACAACTTCTGGAGGCAAATTGGTTAATTGTTCTCACTGACAGGAAGTTTCTCCTTAATTCCAGGTTGCTT
This sequence comes from Laticauda colubrina, assembly GCA_015471245.1. NCBI lineage: Eukaryota > Metazoa > Chordata > Lepidosauria > Squamata > Elapidae > Laticauda > Laticauda colubrina. The sequence continues at coordinate 22,785,702 of BLBF01000042.1, read as the reverse complement.
CTCCCGTTGATTAATTTCCATTCATTGCTTCTTGTCCTGCCTTCAGCTGTTTTGGAGAATAGGTTGACTCCCTCTTCTTTGTGGCAGCCCCTCAAATCCTATAAAATCAATGGGGAAATAACAAGGGAAAGTGGATTTGCTTCACAACTTGTGCGATTCACTTAACAATTGCTGTGATTCACTTAACTGTGGCAAAAAAAAAATATTGACAAATCAGGCTGGTATAAAATCAGATTCATTTAAAAGCTGCCTTGCTTTGTTGTTGTTATTGTTGGTTACAAAGTTGTGTCCAACCGATCGCAACCCCATGGACGATGTTCATCCAGGCCTTCTTGTCCTCTACCATCTTCTGGAGTCCATTTTAAGCTCACGCCTATTGCTTCAATGACTCCATCCAGCCATCTCATTCTCTGTCGTCCCTTCTTCTATTTCCCTCAATCTTTCCCAGCATTAGGCTCTTCTTAGCAACAGAAATTCTTGCCCCAGTTGTGTCATAAGTCAGGGAAAACTTGTATGATAGGATCCAGCTGAAGGAAAAAAACTTTTCTCTCAGCTAAAGGTCAAGCTGTGTGATTAATTGTCTGTAAATCAAAGACAGAACAAAGGAAACTCATTTGTCCCACAAGACGTTCTGAACCTGGGGAACTCCAAGCCTCAGTTTCCTCCTTTTAAAACATTAAACAAATTCACTAAGATGATTTTTGTGAACAGCTATAAATGTATTCTATGGATGTTACAGCATCTGGAGAAGTTCTTCAAGGGAATCTACGAAGAAATATAATGTGATGACCCAGGGCGTGACACAAAGGCAACTCAGTCAAATAAGCAATAAGAGTCCCTTTATTATCTCCAACTTTGCCCCCAATGTCCAGGTTACCTTTGAATGGAGAAAAACTTTCCCAGGAACAGCCTTTAACTGTAGAAAATTCAGTCCAAAACAAGGTACACACAAACTGTAACTTAAAATCCAAACAAACCAAACTGAAGTAATTAGTTTGACAGGGCAGAAGAAGGAATTTTAAACTTGAAACACGGCAAAATTCACACAGTTGGGAAGATGCCAGGAACATAGATAAGCCATGATGATACAAGATGAAGTCACGTTTGCTCCCAACAGCTTGCTACATGCAGTTTGCCTTTTTTATATACTGTGTTCCCAGCTGCAGCTAATGAAGAGAATCAGGACCCTTTCCTCCCTCATAAGCCATGCAACCCATGTTGCTCTCTTCTCCATTCCTCCCTATGTGCCCTTGGATGAAGAGGGGGGGGGGTCTTCCTCTGAATTCCCTCACCATTGTTCTACTTCTCCCCAGCTCTACCCAGCTGGACTTTGCCCTTCCCCAGTTCTTCCACAACCAACAGAGCCACAATCCCATTCCCTGTCAGCTGTTCAGCTTCCTCCTGGGAGTCAGATTCTGACAGGGGCATGACATATAAATAGTCCTCAACTTAGAACAATTATTTAGTGATCATTCAACATTACAATGGCACTGAGAAAAGTGACTTATGAATGTTTCTCACACTTTATGACCGTTGCAGCATCCCCATGGCTAGGTGATCAAAATTCAGAGGCTTGGCCACTGACTCATATTTATGACAGTTGCAGTGTCCTGAGGTCATGGGATCACCTTTTGCAAACTCCTGATGAGCCAAGTCAATGGGGAGACCAGACTTACTTAACAACTGTGTTACTAACCTAGAAACTGCAGTGGTTCACTTAACAACTGTGGTAAAAAAGGTCGTAAGATGGAGCAGAACCTGCTTAACAAAATAACAAATGTGTCGCTCAGCAACAGAAATGTTGAGCTTAGTTGCGGTGATAAGTCAATGACTACCTCTATTGTTGTTTTCATTTGCTACTTGTGAGCTTCCTGGAGGAAGAATTGCAAAGTCTGAAACAATACGCTACCAGCTCTGTTAGTTAGAACTAATATTCACAGGTAGTTTACACTTGAGGAAGGATATGGTTACAGATTTTAAAGAGAACAAAAGGACGAAAACAACTAGAATAAGGTTCTGCTTGCACCCAATATATATTATATCGCATATATACGGCATCAGTTGATGGCAGAGAGGTGGCCAAAGTTGTTTGAGGACAATTTTAGTTCTCATTTTACTGATCTCAAAAGGATGGCGAGCTGAGTCAATCTTGAGCCAGAATCAAACTCCTGGTAGTGGGCAGAGTCAGCCTGCAATACTATATTCTAACCACCATACCATCACGGCTTTTTTCATAAGTTATAATTGATAAAATGGGTTGGTCACATAAGTAATCTTATTTTATGACTTTTTTACACGGTTGTTAAATGAATCCCATTGTTCGCAATGACATGATTTTGCCAAAAAACAGAAGTCAATGTCACTTTTTAGCAACACTGTCATAAAATATGGTCATGTGACACGAGATGCTACAAATGGCTGTAACGTACAAGGCTGTATGTTGCCTTGTGCCCAAAGTATGGTCACATGACTGTGGGGGAGGGTTGCAACCATTAGAACTTCTGTTCCCTAAATCCTGTTTAAGTTCTCGCTAAGCGATCCCCTGTTTAAACCCCCTGTTTAAGTTCTCACTAAGCGACCAGTCATAAGTTGAGGACTACCTGTAGGTACACTCTTACATGGACTTCCAGAGTCTCACCTGGAATCCTGTCTCCTCACTTCTTTCTCAGCAGCCTCTGAATTATTGAGGATAATGCCTTTTGTTCTCCAGTTAGTAAAGTAATGTAAGGAGAGTGATGAGATACAGCTAAAATGAAGAGGAGGGGAGAGGAGAGGAAAGGGAGGAGGGGAGAAGAGGGGAGAGGAAAGGAGGGAAAGGGAGAGAAGAGGAAGGGAGAAGAGAATAACCTTTATTGTTATTTTTTACTGTGAGCATACTGGCACACTTTAAAACTGAAATCTGTTGCCTGCTGTGAAAAGGAAGTATATATTTACCCATACACATGCATAAAACTCATATACACATTATATACATACATACATACATACATACATACATACATACATACATATATATATATATATATATATATATTTGTTTTCTTAAGTTTTCATGGGTACTTACATGTATGCTGTTCAGCTTCCTTCGGGTATTTTCCCACATCATTGTAGTGCTTTTAAAGTTGTAGCAACGTTTCAGCAGAATCTCATCTGCCATCATCAGGCTTCTGTGATTGAGTTTGTATGCGGGTCAGGGTCTCACAGCCGTTGGTTTTAAATTTGAAGCTAGCCTATTATTGGGGCAGGATGTTTTTTTCTACATCCTGATTGGTTGGGAGTCTTGGTCTGTGTTTACTGGACTTGGAGTTTGTTTGATTGGTGTTTCTGGTTTCTCTATCTGTTTTGTGGCTTTGATTGGCTGGAAACACTCTGTTCCTGTATTGGAGGCTTTCAGTGCAGCTTGGCTTTGTGTGAAAGGACGGCTATTATCTATTAGGAAGCTAGGTTTCATCTGGGTGCCTGGTGGGGGGCGTGTTTGAGCTGGAGGTATCAGAGGGAGTCTGTTTGTGCCCAGGTGTTTGCCTGGCTTGTGGTGTGGAGATCTTTCTATTTGAGAGTGCAGGCTTCCAAATGATTGACAGTCTGGTGGAATCATCTTTTCTATTCATGCTTTCAGGTCTTTTTTCAATCTCTATGGCTTCTCTGATGATTCTGTGGCTGGGGTTTTCTATAGTGGCTAGGGTTTTAGTGCCATTGAACCTCGCCACTCTCTGCACCGCCTTCCTGTCCGAGGCAGTAATGCTTCCAAACCGGACTGTAATGCAACATGACAGGATGCTCTCGATCATCCCTCTATAGAAAGTGATAAGGACAGGGGGACGAAGATGTACTTTTCTCATGTGATGCAGAAAATACAGGCACTGCTGTGCCCACTTCACCAGGGTCTTCATGCAACAGTGGGATCCGACTTGTTTCACTACCGGTTTGGTGATCATGCATACGTGCACCTAACACGTGTGCGCAGCTTTCCCACATCAACTGAGGCCCGCAATGCCAATCAGCTGAGTGGATAAAGAAGAGAAAAGCGAAGGGGCAGGTGGGAGGACCAATCCTGGGCTTATCTCTTCTTTCTCATCTCATCTGATCATTGGAGGCTTTTTTTTTTACCACTGGTTTGGCCGAACCGGTCCAAATCAGTAGCATACCACAACTGTCTCCACGGCTATGTTTTTATGCTGCATCCTGAACAAAGGTTTTTTTAAAACAATCAGATGTCAACTGTCCTTAGTCTTGGACCTGGCTGGCATCTCATCCTTCATAAGACTCAAGCCTGGGCAGGATAAACGTATTCTGAGCAGTGACTTGAAAAGTTTAGCAAGTTTAGCAAAAAGTTTTTTTTTTTTTAAACTGGCTTCTTGGCTCCACTCCAAAAGAGATAATCCAACAAGCATTTTTCTCAGTGCACTGGGTGATCAATACAGGATGTGGCATCTTTATTTTTCAGTATCCTGCACAAACTCTTTAGGTTGTGTTGTTTTCAGCAACAGTGAAGAAACTCTGGCTTTTGAATATGTAGGCCAGTCAGCTACAAAGGGCAAATCTTAGCCTGAACAAAATAAATTCAGAATGAAGGCTGCAAAGAGGAAGTAGTTTGCTTTAAATTGATCTTGTATGTTAAATCAGATGCTGAAAAAGTGCTGGTGAGGGTCCTGATGAGACATCCTTGTAGAGATGCTGAGCTGAAATCTTTTCTTTCCATCCTTGTTGGTAAATAATTATACCTCATGAATTTCAGCATTCCCCTTGCAAGTCTCTATCTCATTGGTATTTGCTTTATTTCAAGTCACTGCCATCACATGACTTCTCTTCAAAGTCATACAGACCAGTGGCGGGATTCAAAAAAAATTACGACTGGTTCTGTGGGCGTGGCTTAGTGGGTGTTGCTTGGTGGGCATTGCTTGGTGGGTGTGGCAGGAGAAGGATATTGCAAAATCCCCATTCCCTCCCCACCCCACTAACCTGCTTTCCAGCTCCGTACTCCTGTGCAGGGCAACCAAAGAAGAGCCGGTCGATCAGCTGGGACTCAGGAGGCAGAGAATAGATGGGGTGGGGCCAGGCGGAGGTGGGATTTGCCGGTTCTCCGAACTACTCAAAATTTCCACTACCAGCTCTCTAGAATCAGTCAGAACCTGCTGAATACCACCTCTGATACATATATTTCTCAACGTATAGCCACAATTGGGACAGAATTTCTGTTGCTAAGGGAGACAGTTTTTAAAGGAATCACGGCTGGGGTCATGTGATCACGATTGGTAACCTTCCCAGCTGATGTCCATCAAGCAAAGTCAATAGGAGAAGCCAGATTTGCTTAATCATCGAACAATTCATTTAACCCCTGTAGTGATTCACTTAACAACCGTGGCAAGACAAGTTGTAAATTGGAACAAAACTCACTTCACACACTGTCTTGCTTAGCCATGGAAATTTTGGGCTCCATTGTAGTCGTAAGTCAAGGACTGCCTTTGGAAGCTTATAGATTGAATGAGTTTTAAACCGCTATCTTTAGTCACCCTTCTCTTTTTTTAATCAGTCAGTTTTCATTTTCTTTTCTATTACATTTTGTTTTGTTTGTTTTTTAAATAATTTTTATTAAACATACAAAAAAGACATTTAAAAACAACAATGAATGTGGTGCATATATCCTGACACACCTAATTGTCTTACATCATTAAATAATAAATATAGAAAATAATACAAATTTACATATATATATATATATATATATAAACGTTAGTCATCTTTAATATTTTTGTTCCTTTTTTCAACCAGTGGTAAAACTTCTCCCAAATTTTATAATAATCAGATTCAGTCTCATTTTTTAATTCTTGAGTTAATTTATCCATTTTGGCACCCATCCAAATTTTCCTAATTATTTCCATCTCATCTGGCATTTCATTACCTTTCCATCTTTGGGGATAAGCTAACCTTGTAGCTGGGGTGATATGGATTATTAAGTATATTACATCTTTATTAAATTTTCCCACATTAATTCCCAATAGAAAAATTTCAGGTCTGAATTTTATTTTAATTTTACACATCTCTTCTATCCATTTCTGAATTTTCTGCCAATATGTTTGGGCTTTCTTACACTTCCACCATAAGTGAAAATATGTTCCACTTTCTTTATTGCACTTCCAAGCCTTTTGTTTGTTTTAATCACTATAATACATCCACTTTTTTCACGCTGTAGTCAAATCTGATCTTCTTTTGTTTCTGTGAGGGCTCTGTGTCTTGCTGTTAAAATCAAAGAACAATAAAAATAAAAGGCCCCAACGAGATTGTCAAGAAGCCCAAAATGCTGGAAATGTAAGAAGGTTGGCAGTATATTTTATCATAAGTGGTGGCTATGCCCTGAGACTCGGACATTCTGAATTCAAATTAAAAATTGGTTTCAAGAGATTATTGGTTATCAGATTGAGCTCAGACTGGAAACATTCCTTTTTGGAATTAAAGATAGAATACCCAAAGAAATAAAATATTTATTGCTACATATTACAGCAGCCGCCAGAATAGCCTTTGCACAAGTTAGAAAACTCTCATATTCCTAAAGAAGAACTGATATTACAAAAAGTCACAGAAAGCGCCGAAATGAATATGTTAACATTGAAATTGAAAGAAAGAGATGACTCTGATTATAACCTAATCCGGAATAAATGGTATGACTGGTTAGCAAACAGAACTAAAAAATAAGGCAAGAAACTTAACTGCAAGAAACCTTAAGAATGTAAAATGTAAATTTGTAAATAATGTAAGAATATAGGAATAATGATTATAAAGATATTAATTAATATTAGATAAATATAAATACAATGTGTTAAGATATTTATGATAAAAACGTGTATAGATGTCAAGAATGTTGTTGAAACTATGATGCTTTATGTTGAAAATTAGAAACTCAATAAAAACATATTAAAAAAAAAAAAAAAAGGCAAGAGCCAGTCAGGAATTTCCTGAAAGACGACAGATTTCACAGGCCGATGGGCTTGGCTGATATGTTTGTTTCAGTTCTTCATAGAGCAGAGTCGCCAAATAGCATGACTCTTTTCTTCTGATTGGGCCCAGTTGCATCCTCTTTGCCTTTTAGGGCTAATAATACCCTCCCATCACCCATTCTGCCCTGTCTACTCTATTTCCTCTAAATACTCCGCTTCTGTTTCCTCTGCAGGACTCTGAGTTCCAGCAAACCACAGTAACTTCCCTGTCTCCGTCTGATGGCTATTTCCATCTATTGAGCTTATAGAATACAGAATATCAGAGTTGGAAGCAGTGGTGGGATTCAAAAAATTTTTTACTGCCGGTTCTGTGAGCGGGGCTTGGTGGGCATGGCTGGAGAAGATTACTGCAAAATCCCCATTCCCTCCCCATCCCACTAACCCAGGGGTGGGATTCAATTTTTTTAACAACAAATGTGACTGGCTAGGTGTGGCCAACTCAACATCATTCACATCGAGGCACGCATTTCCTTGCCTGGGCTCTCATGACTGTGGGGATGCTACAACAGTAGTAAGTGTGAAAAATGGTCATAAGTCACTTTTTTCTGTGCCATTGTAACTTTGAATGGTCACTCCACACAAGCAAAGTACCAGCATAGGAGGGGGAAAAAAACTCCAGAGACGTTCCTGAGACAGGAAGTCCTGTCCTGCCAAGAATGTAATAAGGGTTAATGGAGAGGCAGTTTCTGTAAGCAACACCAGAATGTTTCCTTCCTGCCTTCCTTACAGGATTAGGCCAGGAATTTCTTCTAACAACCAGTTCTCCAAACTGCTTAGAAAGTTAACAACTGGTTCTAGCAAATAGGTGCAAACCGGTAGAATCCCACCCCTGCACTAACCTGCTTTCCAGTTCCATTCTCCTGTGCAGGGCACAAAAGAAGACCCAGCTAATCAGCTGGGACTCAGGAGGCAGAGAATAGATGGGGGCAGGGGCAGTCAGAGGTGGGATTTGTCAGTTCTGCAAACTCCTCAAAATTTCCTCTACCCATTGTCCAGAACTGGTATGAACCTGCTGAAAACCACCACTGCTTGGAAGTCTTCTAATCCAACCCTGTGCTCAGGATCCTATATCATTCCTGACAAATGACTGTCCAACCTTTTTTTTTAAAAGCTTCAGTGATGGAGGACCCACAATTTTCTAGAGGCAAGCTGTTCCACTGATTAATTGTTCTCACTGGCAGGAATTTTCTCCTTAACTGTAGGTTGGATCTCTTCTTGACAAATTTCCACCCATTGCTTCTTGTTCTGCCCTCAGATGCTTTGGAGAATAGGTTGATCCCCTCATCTTTGTGGAAAGCCCAGAGATATTGGAACACTGCTATCATGTCATCCCTACTCCTTCTCTTTGTTTAGTCTAATGAAGAGACTAGATATCCAGCAACTGTTCTTTATGTGTTTTAGCCTCCAGCCTGCTAATCGTCTTTATTACTCTTCTCTGACTCTGAGTCTCAATATCTTTTTTATATCATTGTGACCAAAACTGGATGCAATATTCATTCATTCAGATTAACAGAGTTGGAAGGGATCTTGTAAGTCATCTAGTCCAACCTGTGCCCCCGCCCCTGCCCAAGCAGGAAACCTTATACCATTTTTGACAAATGGCACTCCAATTTCTTCTTGAAAAATTCCAGTGATGAAGCTCCCACAACTTCCAAAGGCAACTTCTGTTCCGTGGGTTGACTGTTCTCACTGTCAGAAAGTTTCTCGTTATTTCCAGGTTGAATCTCTCCTTGTACAGTTTCCATCCATTATTTCATTATTCACCTTGGCCTTCAGGTGCTTTAGAAAGTAGCTTGACCCCTTCCTCTCTGTGGCAGCCCGTCAAGTATTGCAAGACTGCTATCATGTCTCTCCTGGTCCTTCTCTTCACTAGACCAGCAGGCCCAGTTCCTGTAACCGTTATTCATAGGTTTTACCCTCCAGTCCCCTAATCATTTTTGTTGCTCTTCTCTGCACTTTTTCTAGAGTCTGAACATTTTTCTGTATAGTGTGGTGACCAAAACTGGATGCAGGATTCCAGGTGTGGTCTTACTAAGGCTTGATAGAGCAGTATTGGTACCTCGCTTGGTCTTCATTGCATCCCTCTGTTAATATGGTTTAGGATTGTGTTCTGTATAAAATGGTTTACTCCAAATGTCTCAAATGTGATTGGCCAGAAAAGCCTGCATGGGATTGGTTCACTAAGAACCAATCCAGGAGAACCGCCGAAAGGCGGCAAACTCAAGTAAATGTCATTGGCTACAAGCCGGCAGGCAAGCCATATATAAAGGCTGCCGCGGCTTGAGCCAAACCATTCCGTTTGTTGTAACTGTTGAAATAAATACATTCGCTGTTGGAACCCGGTCTATCTCACGTTTTTCCGGACGGAACAGATTGCATCAGCATTTTTGGCATTTTGCTCCATTGTTTTCTGTTTTCCTTCCGGAGGGCTGTTCCTCATAAGGTTGCCATTCCTAGCACTGCAATGTGGGGCATCCCTAACCAGTTTCTATTCTAGAATTGTGTTTCTCAAATTCAGGAACATTAAGATGTATGGAATTCTGGGAGTTGAAGTCCGTTAAACTTAAAGTTACTGAGGCTGAGAAACACCATTTTAGAACAAGGAAGAAACTGGGAAGGATGTGTCTGAGAGAGACTCAGAGTCCAAGCTAAAGAAAGCTCCATCTATCAGGATAGGGTTAGAATTATATTTTGTGACCAGGTAGGTAAGTATTGAGTGGACATTGATGCATTGTAGAATCAAGTGAACTCATTTATAAATCATTTAAAATTATTTAATAAAATTCCATTCATTTAACTTTGGTTAACCAATTGGTGGCCCCTTCTCAGAAGTAACCCTCCACCTTCTAGAATGATCTTCCCTCAATACATGGCTGACTCAAAACCTTTCTCCAAGGTTTTGGGCCAAGATAAATATAGGTCGAGTTATAATATATTTTTAACCAATCAATCAGAATAGAGCTGGAAGGGACCCTGGAGGTCCTCTAGTCCAACCCCCTGCTCAAGCAGGAGACCCTATCCCCATGATGACAGGTGGCACGCAGAGCCATTTGTGTGGGCACGCAAGTCCCAGGCAAGCTTACCTGACTACACCTCAGAGCTGATTTTTGGTCAGTTTGAGGCCTTTTTGGCCTCTCAGAGGCTCGAGGGAAGTCTCTGCAGCCTTTGTAGGCCGAAAAGCAGGCCTGTTTCATCAGTGCCTGTATTTCCGGAAATACCAGAAATGACGAAATGGGCCCATTTTTTGGCCTACAAAGGCTGCAGAGGCTTCCCTCGAGCCTCTTGGACACCGTATAAGGCCTCAAACGGGCTGAAAATCAGCTGGGAGGTGCAGTGCAGGTAGGAGGCCAGGGGTGGGAATCGCACACGCATGCGCATGGGGTGTGGGGAGGGCACGCACGTATTGCCTTCTGGGTGCTGGTATACGAGCGTGTGCACACGCAATTTTTGGCATAGGAGCCCAAAAAGGTTAGACACCACTCCCCTATCCCATTTCAGACAAGTGGCTGTTCAATCTCTTCTTAAACACCTCCATTGCTGGAGCACCCACAACTTCTGAAGTCAAGCCATTCTCACTCCTTAATTTATTAATTAATTTTAATTAATTCCATTTTATTTATTATTAGTTGGTGCGGTTTTCCTCTGTGTCTCTTGTTAATTTTTATACTCAGCTCCGAGTGATGTTGTTGATTGGATGGTCCTATAAATATACAAACAAATTACTGCCCTTCATCTCCCCTTCCTTCTAACTGATCGTGATATTTCAAAGACATATAAACAAAAGGGAAAAAAAGAAAAACATCTCACAACCAGAAAAGCATCTCACAGCTAGAAAAGGATTTTGTGTGTGTGTGAGAGAGCAAGATGAAAAGAACTAGTAAAGATTTCCCAAAAATAAATATTGTATGGCAGTGCCAGCCAGAGTCATTTTCTTATAAGATGGACAGCTATACAATTGTGATAAATGAAAAATAATGGGATTTCTCATATAAGAAACAGAAAGGTAATAAGAAAGAGACACCAACTTCTAGGAAGATGAACGATAGTTCTGTTGTAAAACCTCCTTTCTTAGAATTGATAAATCCTCAGCCTTTTTCATCATCTGAACGCAGGGGTCTCCAACCTTGGCAACTTTTAGCCTGGAGAACTTCAACTCCCAGAATTCCCCAGCAAAGCTGGATAGGGAATTCTGGGTGTTGAAGTCCTCCAGGCTTAAAGTTGCCAAGGTTGGAGACCCCTAATCTGAAGGATGGTCACCAGCTGCTCTAAAACTTTTGATTTTTCTTCAAGTACTGTAACAAGTGTGGGTATGTTGCAAGTTCAAGAGGAATTAACACATCCCACCAGCCGTGTGGCTCACAATTTCAAGTTCTTATCTCTACATTTTCCCTCTTTCTTCTTCATACATAATCAGCAGAAACCCTATCATTCCGTTGGCTTGTTCTCTGTCTCAGGTTCTCATCTTAGATAAGTAGAAACTTCTGACTTTGAACAACAACAACAAAAAAAGTTGCAGATTTCCCTTTAAACTTTGCCCCTTTCATAACTTAATTTTATTTATTCTTATTTACAAGTACCATGTTTCTCCAACAATACAGCCTCCCCCAATAGGAAGTCCCAGCATGTTTTATAGGCATAAAATGAAATTAACCCCCTACCCCCAAATTAAGGCCAATATTAAAACATGCAAAATTGGGGGGGGGGCAGTGGGCTTTCAGTTAGGAGCGCCCTGTGGGTAGCCATGCCTTGCCACCAACCTCCCTACTGTCACCAACTACTTTTGCTGCACACCTGGATATGGTGCGTTGACCTCAGCATTGGTGGGCGCACTTTGTACTGGGAGACCTTCTGCCACTGTTGCTTTCCCTTCTCCCTATGCTGCATGGTGTTTGGAGCAATGCCGCGGCGTTTGGTGCAGCCACGCGGCGCCGGCCAGGGCTCCTCCCTGCAACTGGAGCCCTGTGGAGACACTCGATTTCAGGCACTCCTGTCATCACCTTCCCAGGCATCGTTCAAAGCCCATTCTTTTTAAATGATACCCTACTACGACAAAGCCTCCCCTGACTGAGAGGTCAGCCCAACCCCACATGGGGAGGTGAATCTCCCGGGGCCGCAGCACAGGATTGACCACCCCAGGAAAAGGACCCAGCCGCCATCCTTGCCTGGTGCCAGGCAGACTGCAAAGAGCTTTGCCTGGGGCGCCCAGCACAGCTGACAGGTGGGCCCTCCTGCCCAGCGGTGGAGCTCTGGCCAAGGCAGCAAGCGCCTCCCTGCTGGGCCCTCCGCTCATCCTGCCAGGGCTGCACCAGAGCTGGGCAGTCTGGGCCAGAAAAGTGAGCCGCGGGTGCACGTCCGCCTGCCAAGTGAAAGAGCCGGGCAACCCGAGTTTGGCTTCCCAAGTCCCTCCAGTCCAACCCCGAAGGGGCCACCGGGAGAGGCTGCCCAAGGCAGTGATAGCATCCACCCGTCCGCAGACAGGGAGGCGAGGTGACGGCAATGCTGCTTCCTTGGCTGGCGGGTCCAGCAGAGAGAGCCTGAAGCCGCCCATCCTTTCCACCCCTCGCCCAGCCCATCCCCATCCACACACATCTCCAAACATGCCAGCAGCTCCAAATGCTGCAGCGGCATGGCCATTGGGCAGAGGCGCTCACTCGGCAGGACTCAGCTCTCAGGGGCTGCCACAAAGAAGAGGGAGTCAAGCTATTCTCCAAAGCATCTAAGGGCAGGACAAGAAGCAATGGGTGGAAACTCATCAAGGAGAGAAACAACCTAGAACTAAGGAGAAATTTCCTGACAGAATAATCAATCAGTGGAACAACTTGCCTCCAGAAGGCAAGTGAACGCTCCAATCTTGAAAGTTTTAAAGAAGAGATTGAATAACCATTTGTCTGAAATGGTATAAGGTTTCCAGCCTGAGCAAGGGGTTGGACTAGATGACCTCCAAGTTCCATTCTATTCTATTCTATTCTATTCTAACCGACTTTACTTCTTTCAAGAAGTGGCATTTCACTTCTCCCATTTCAGTATATAATCCTGCAAAACTAACAGGTATTCCTACTCATTCTCTCTTTTACTGAACTCCAGAGGCAAACTCCTGGGAAGTCTCATTATTCACTTATCCGACTCACCTATGCATCAAAAGCAAAGCAAAATTAGAATAAGAAACAAAACATATAGCAATCTCAACATGAAAAACAGATTAAAACCAGAGGTGCAGAATAAAAGCTCTATTTTCAAAACCTGAAGATTTGCAGAGATCTTTAGCTGGTGGTTAAAAGAGGGGAATTTTTTTTACTACAAATGCAGTTTTGGTTTAAAAAAAAATCTGCAAGGGATAAAAGTTAAAGGTAATCCTCAATTTATGACACAATTGAGCCTAAACTTTCCATTGCTAAACAAGGCAGTTGTTTAAGTGAGTCAGGTCCACCTTTTATGACTTTTTGGCACTGTTGTTAAGCGAATCACTTCTATTATTAAGTGAATCATGCAATCATTAAGTGAATCTGGCTTTCCACATTGACTTTATTTGTCAGAAGCTCGCTGGAAAGGTTCCAGGTAACAATCCCAGCACCCCAGGATGCTGTAACCATCGTAAAAACATGCCATTTGCCAAGTACCTGAAATCTGATCACATGACTGTGCAGAATGCTGCAACAGTCATAAGTTATAAGCATGAGAACCGGTCATACGTGACTTTTTGAGTGCTGTTGTAATTTGAATGGTCATTAAACAAATGGTTGTATGGAGTGGCGTGGTGGCCTAGGGTGGAGCTCTTGCCTCACAATCAGGAGGCTATGAGTTTGCTCCTAGGTAGAGGCAGATATTTCTCTCTCTGAGCACACTGAGAATATATCTGCTGAAGAAAACTCCACACTGGCAACAGGAAAGGGATCCAGCCATTAAAACACTCTGCTAGCTCCATTTGGTTGCCCAGACTCCATCCCACAAGGGAATATGAGGTCATTAGAAGAAAATGATGATTAAACAAATGGTTGTAAGTCGAGGACTACTTGTATGTCATACTTCTTCAACCAGATGCCCTCCAGGTGTGTTGGCTATAACTCCATCCACTCCAGCCAGAGCAAAGAAAAGTGACTGATCACTAATGTAACCCAGGGTTACTTTCTCATGGATAAAATCTCTTTTTTTCCTTTTCTCTCAAAGGGCAGCAAGGAACGCTTTCATTGGCAAAGCCACAATGTCAAACAGAGTGGGGTGGATGACATGGTCTTGCTCTCCAAAATTAATGAAGATGCCATTGTTGAAAATCTGAAGAAACGTTACATGGATGATTATATTTTTGTATCCTTTTAACCATATTTTAAAGTGTGGGGGGGGGAATAAGATAAAGGAGAATGTTGAAAGAATCAATTGAGTACAGTTGATGAGAAAAAGCTCTTCGTTCATTAAACCATTGTTACAACTGTAAATGGAGGCTGCTGGGTTTTGTGGCTGCTGTTAAACGAAACTATTGTTCGCCGGGGGCATTTTTACCAAAAACTGGAAGAAAATTCCAGTTTTCAGCATAATCTTCATAAATTATGGGCACAGGATGCTGCAAACATTCATAAATGCAGGCCAATTGCCAGGCACCTGAAATGAAGTCATGAGACCACAACAACAGGCAGCAATTGGAACTTCAGAACCAGGTTATAAGCAGGGGTTGGATGCTACTGATTCTGCCAGGCTTTATAGAACTGGTAGCTCTGAAGAGCAGCAGACACTGAACCAGTTCTGTGTTTGCTGCTGTTTGGCCCACCTGCCTGCTCAGGCTCTTACCTGTCCTTTATTTCCTGCTTTTTCAACCTCAGCTGGTTTGCGCGGCACAGCTGAGGTTGAAAAAGCAGGAACAAAAACGGCTTTTCAAATGCTGTGCACCTGTGTACAACACTTTTCAGCTCTCCGGGTGGCACAGCTTAATGTGTTTTTACGCATGCAGAACATAATCACTGAACTGGTAGTAACACTGGTTGAATCCAGGGGTGGGATTCAAATTTTTTAACAACCAGTTCTGTGGGCGGGGCTTAGTTGGTGGGAGTGGTTTGGTGGTCATGTGATTGGCTGGGCGTGGCCAACTCAATATCACTCACATCGAGGCATGCATCTCCTCTCCTGGCCTCTCATGACTGTGGGGATGCTGCAACAGTCATAAGTGTGAAAAATGATTATGTCACTTTTTTCAGTGCCATTGTAACATTGAATGGTCAGTCCACACAAGCAAAGTACCAGCAAAGGAGGAGGAAAAAACTCCAGAGAAGTTCCAGAGACAGGAAATCTAGTCCTGCCAATAATGTAATAAGGGTTAATGGAGAGGCAGTTTCTGTAAGCAACACCAGAATGTTTCCTTCCTGACTTCCTTACAGGATTAGGCCAGTAATTTCTTCTAACAACCGGTTCTCCGAACTGCTTAGAATGTTAACAACCGGTTCTAGCGAATAGGTGCGAACTGGTAGAATCCCATCCCTGGTTGAATCCCACCCCTGGTTATACGTACCTTTTTGGGGGTGGGGAGGCATCATAATTTCAGACAGTCACTAAACTGTGGTCCAGGTTTTTTGCTCTGTGAGGGAAAATCCACATATAAGTCTATATTCAGGCATGAATGCAAAGGATCTCCAGTTAGGAAAGAATCTGTGGATATCTTGCAGATGTAGCTTTGATACCTCAAGATACCTACTTTTTAAGTGCCCATTGTTTGGTCTACAAGATGGTAGCTCCAATGGCTGCAAATCTCATCTGGTTTTTTTGACGCCAAGCATCAACAAAGAAATCATGGGCCATTTATTTTTCCTCTTTCTGGTCCTTAATAAGCAATGCTCAGACCTATATTGGACCAGTCCTTATATCTGTCAACCCCTTTAAGCAGATGCCCTACTTTACAGATCGAGAAATTGAACTCTATCAAGGAGCGGTGAGTCAATTCAATGAGAAAAATCAATTTAAGAGCCAAGGATTCTGAACGATCCCATTCCTTGAATTTCTTACAATCTATTTTGTTATCCAGTTACATTTTTTTAATCCAGCCAATAAAAGGAATTGCATAATGATATCACTCTTTCTAGAAAAATCATTGAGGACTGCTGATAAAAATTTAAAAAAAATGATCTAAGATTTTGTAAATTGAAGCAAGAAATGTAGAAGAACAATTGCGTTATATCAGGTTGCAGGTAATATCTAGCAAATTCAGGATGATAGATTAAATGGTTTTTTGGTATGATCCCCAGAAATGCTGGTTTTATTTTAATTTTATGTTGCTTTAATTCCTTGAGCTCAGATTAATTTATGTATTAATCAATCAATTCAGTTTATTGAAATCACAGACTAGTAAAAATTCATGCATGTATTCTATTTATTTATTACAGTGCAATATGTTCAATTAAATCCCTTGTTCATATGGTGTGGTACAATAGTGGGATTCAAATAATTTAACAACTGGTTCACCCAGGGTCAGGTTGGCTGTTGTGGGAGGTGTGGCCAATCCCTGTTGCTCAGTTCCACCACACAAGCAGGACGAGCCTCCCCCAATGGCCAACCTGAACCTGAACAAACCAGTTGTTAAGTTAACCCGCACACACACTATCAAAGTGGATCCTGGGCACTGTGTTGCAATGGAGAAATGGGCAGTGGAGCAGCTGGCATGAGGGAAGGAGAAGGGAGAAGAAAGTCGGAAAACAGTCTTCTCCTTCCCTTGCACCAGTCTCTCTGTTGCCCATTTCTCCATTGCAGCTCAGTGCCCATGATCCAGTTTGATAGTGGGGGCAGGGTAATTTAAAAACCAGTTTTTCTGAACCGGTGCAAACCGGTTGAACCCCACCACTAGTGTGGTGAGAATTTTCTTCCCTGTTTGTTATTAAGCCATTAGCAGAAGTCAAAAAGTAAAAATCGTGGATTCCACTGTAAACATAAAATCCCCTTTATATATATTAAAAACAAGAGAGTAAAACTAAGACCATGAATGCAAATGTTAAGTCCTGACTGTAGGCCTCCAATTTATATTCTAGGCTCAGTACGAGAATCCACCTCACATCTATGCACTCACAGACAACATGTACCGCAATATGCTCATTGATGCAGAGAACCAATGTGTCATCATCAGGTAAATTTCGTATTGATGGAAGAGGGTATTTGGAGCTCATGGTTGAGTCATGTGGGGTCCTTAGCGCTGTCTGAGCTTGTTCTCAGACATTTCAAAACCAAACTAGGTAACATCTTCAGTTCTGGAAGGCAGTAGGATTTACTCTTATTTTTATACACTGGTGGCTTTCCCTGTCAGTGTTGGAGGGAATGTTCTTGGTGGTTTCTTGATTAAGCTGTTATTTACTGTTAGCCTGTTTCTATCTGCACTGGTAATTCCTTGTTTGGTGTATTTGTCTTGATTGTTGATCTCGTCTTAATCTTGGTGTTAATTTCTGCTCATGTGGGTGTTGATTGCTGGTGAGAAGATGTTTGGATCTTTTTGTTTCCTTTTGGGCTTTTGGATTGTCTCTTTTGAGTGGTATGTAGATGTTGTTTATCTCTTACAACCATTTGTTTAGTGACTGTTCAAAGTTACAACAGCACTTATGAGCAGTCCTTGCACTTGCGTCTGACCCACACCCTTTTTCAACAAATCAAACACAATCCAAAAGAAACAGAAAACTTGTAATGCTTTCACAAAATAATTAGCTGTGACAAGCACAAGTCTTGCCAAGTTGTGCAAGACTTGCCAAAAGATAACAGACAAGAAATAATTTGTAAAGTAAGAATCTTCAAATACAAACTCAAGATACTGGAATGTCCATGAGGCTGGAGTTTTAAAATGTCTTTGCCTTCTGCAAAGAAGGTTAGTTTCACAATTGGCTTTCATCTTCTTGAAAGAGGGGCCATTATCTTGCAGCCTTTCTCCTGAGTTGCCCGTGCTGTTATAACTGCTCTTTTCTCTGAGGAATCCTGCACTCACATACACTTAGCACAGGCTCCTCGGAAATTTCCTCATCACTGCTGCCAGCCCCCACAATCTCTGAAGGCAGCAGTCCACTCCCTAATGGTCCTGGCCCCTCATCTGAGTCCTCGCTCTCCTCAGCCATCTGCATCTGCTGCCAGCTAACCACAACAACTTATGACCACCAGAGCATCCCCGTGATCCCATAAATCCCCCTCTAATTGAGAGAGGGCTGTTCAATTTTGACATCTATGTCAAAATTGAACAGCGCTCTCTCAAAAGAGAGGAAGGGATAGAACATCATCTATCTCTAGTCTACAACATAGTCCTTTCAACAGTTCTAAGAAGGCTCCACACCCATTTGCACCACTCAGGTGACCCTGAGGACACAGATGAAACTCTAAATGGTCTCAATGTCTCTCTGAAAGAATACAAGTTCTTGCTGCCTGCAAGCAGTATAAATCCTTCCATTCCCCACCATCCAGACAGAACTGAAGAAGCTTCTTAGGTGAGAAGTGAAATGTCTTCAAAGAAAAACAAAAAAGTCCAGTTGCCTCTTGAAAAAGCACCTTTGGGGCAAGGACCTGAATGGCTGAGAATCTCCATAGACAAGAAGTGCTTGCTTTCTGCTCCTTATAAGTCAATTCCCCCATTCACTATCTACACTATCTATCTGCTGCAGAGATGTTATTTCTGCAGGTTCTGACCGGTTCTGGAGAACCGGTAGTGGAACTTTTGAGTAGTTCAGAATCCCACCTCTGACTGGCCCCACCCACATCTATACTCAGCCTCCTGAGTCCCAGCTGATCAGCAGGGTCTTCTTTGGTTGCCCTGCACAGGAGAACGGAGCTGGAAAGCAGGTTAGTGGGGTGGGGAGAGAATGGGGATTTTACAGTATATCCTTCCCTTCCCCTGGAGTGGGGTGGGAATGGAGATTTCATAGTATCCTTCTCCTGTCAAGCCCGCCATGCCATGCCCACCAAGCCATGCCCACAGAACCGGCAGTAAAAAAATTTGAATCCCACCACTGGGTTGCTGCCCCAAAGATCTCCAGCTGAAGTTTATTAGTAGCAGCAAAAGGGTGCATACTGCATTGAAACAATGAAGTAAATCAGTAGAATATCCTTCAGAATGGGGGGGGGGAAAAAAACTCCTGCAGGAATTTGTGCTTTTTGCGAAATCAACTTAATTTATGGAAACCAAGGATCATTTTCCTCCTTTTTTCATGAAGAATATTGCAGAGATATCTAAGGTAATTTTGTGAGATTACTCTCAGTTATAAATATATATAATTAGAAAAACATGGTAGACTATTAAAAGATTAAACTAAAACCCCAAGTGGAAGCAGCATGAATATTATCTACATGGGTTTTCCCCTCTGTTCAAGTCTGTAGTTTCATTACATGCCAAACAACCTTTATGGATGGAAATGGAAAAAGAGAAAATGCTGAACCTTTTAACCAATTAAAATTATCTAATTAACTGGGTAAATAAACTTTCTAAAGCTATGGACCATAGGCAGAGAAAAAAAAGCTGTCCTTAGCACAGGGTGCAAACTCTGTTTCCTTCTTCTATTTAATCTTCTCCACTGCAATCATGATGAGATCATTGCAAAAGATGGATTGCAGGATATGGGGCAATTCTCCCCTCTGTGCAGGCTGCAAAATTCTGTAAATAAACCTTGCATTGTTTTTAGTGATAAGTGGCCAAAATGGAAGCATTTCTCTGACATTCCGAGGCAAAGTTTTCTCTCTACTGGCATCTTCAATGCAAACTTTTCCTGCACCTATCTGCATCCATTGTCCTTCCTCACCCTTCTCTTTTCATTCAGCCCACCAGCTGGGCTCCATCAGTTTTTCAATACTTCCCCCCTGGTGCCCTCTGGGCAAAATGGAGTCCAGGTGGGAAGCAAGGACTCTGGAAAACTTGACAGTCAGTGGAGATAGGGTTGCAAGGAGTCCATTGCCCAAAGCAGCTGTTCTGCTTCATGATAAAGCCATCTGAATCAATGCTTAAGGCATCAGGAACTATTTAAATTTAACCCAAAGGTGCTTTTTCAGGAGGCAACTGGACTTTCTTGTTTTTCTTTGAAGATGTTTCGCTTCTTCTCCAAGAAGCTTCTTTGGCTCTGACAGGATGGTGGGGAATGGAAGGATTTATATTCCTTGTAGACATTTGCTCATTTGCATCCTTTTCGAGAGTCCTTGAAGCACTTGGAGGTTTATCTGTGTTCTTAGGGTCATCTGAGTAGTAGCTCCTGGTTCCTGTAGTCTGCATTTTTTTTTCTCTGGAAATCCATTCCTACTCCCACACCATTCCAAGGATGGTCATCCCAAATTGTATAGCCAAAAGTCTGTAGAGATTCTCAGTCATCCAGGTCATGGTTGCTCCAAAGATGCTTTTTTAGAAGGCAACTGGACTTTCTTGTTTCTCTTGGAAGAAGCTTCTTGGATGAGAAGTGACCAGTTGTACATCACTTTTTTCAGAACTGCTGTAACTTTGAACTGTTGTTAAACAAATAGTTGTAAGATGAGAACGACCTGTATTCCATTATTTCTTCTTGCTGTTAAGCAGCCTGCCTGCCTGCCTATCCTCCCCCCCCCACCCTTCCTTCTTTCCTTCCTTCCTTCGGGAAGAAGAATTGAGTCAGAGATTGGAGAGAAAATGCTCGAAATAAAATGGAAGCTGGCTACAAGGAAAGAAGGTCTCTGTTTATTTGGTTTTCAAAAAATTTCAGTGACAGCAGCATGTTTCAGGGTGGCTGACCAATTGGCTGGGTGTGTGGGTGCATTTTTATAGGGTTCTGCGGTTTGGTGATTGAGATGCTCCAGGGGGGTTGTGCAATGCAATGACCCTTGTGTCTTTTACTATTCCAATGGTGGTGGGTTAATCCTGTTATGTCCTAAAGGTCATATTCTGTCCTTAGAATTTGGGTGGGGGAATGTAAATTCTTAATCCCATCAGCTCCAGCTTTCTGTGAGAGCTGTGGCTGAAGGTGTTTTGTTTATGAATAGGATGGCCTGGCTTTCTTAACAGGTACAAAATATCCGTCTCTAAAGACTTGAGGCTTCTGCTTGAGACCTATTATAGGAAGACTGGAGCTGCTTTCTGCCTTTGTTCAGATTTTTCTCCATTTCTCCTTTGAGAAAATATAATATATTGCCTCTTTTAATATTCCCCTAAATATTTCATTCTCTAGAAGTGGGGCTTCCCTCCCTTCCTTCTATCTATCCATCTACAAAGCCACAGGAGTATGCCTGATAATTTTATTTAGTTATTTAGTGAGTTTAGTTTGTCAAGCATATATGAGAAAACAAGTATAAGTATGAACATAGCATATAAACATATAAGTATAAACTGCTATAAGTATGTACGTAATAAATGAGTACAAATAAATGGGAACAGTAGGACAGGAATGGTAGGCATGCTGGTGCACTTATGCACGCCTTCTAAGATCTCTTAGGAATGGAGTGAGGTACAGCTAGACAGTTTAAGGTTAAAGTTTTGGGGGTTTGAGGATGTAACAACAGAATCAGGTAGTGAATTCCAGGCATTGACCACTCTGTTGCTGAAGTCATATTTTCTGCAATCGAGTTTGGAGCGGTTTACTTTGAGTTTGTATCTATTGTTTGCCTGTGTGTTATTGTGGTTGAAGCTGAAGTAGTCATTGACAAGTAGGAAGTTGCAGCAGACAGTTTTGTGTACTAAGTGTAGATCAGACTGTAGGCGGAGTAGTTCTAAGTTGTCTAGGTCCAAAATTTCAGTCCTGGTGGCAGAAGGTATTCTATTGCGAGCTGAGGAGTGGAGGACTCTTCTCGTGAAATACCTCTGGACTCGCTCAATTGTATTAAAGTCCATTATACAGTGTGGATTCCAGGCAGATGAGCTGTATTTGAGAATTGGTCTGCCGAAGGTTGTGCCCTGGTTTGCAGTTCAATGTTACCAGAGAAGAAGCTTCGCAAAATTAGGTTAACAACTCTTAATGCCTTTTTGGCAATGCTGTTACAGTGAGCTCTGGGGCTTAGATCTTTTGAAATTAGTACTCCTAGGTCTTTGACAGAGTGAGGGTCGTCTACGAGGTCATATCCAACCAGTTTGTATTTAGTGTTCTGATTTTTGTTGCCAATGTGTAAGACAGAGCATTTCTTGGTTGAGATTTGCCAATTGTTTGACCATTCTGACACATAGTTAAGGTTGCTTTGTAGGGCAGCAGTATTGGTGGTGGTGTTAAAAAAATTTACGTCATCAGAGAAGACAATAATGCAGTTGAGCGTTTCAATTTCATTTTGTGTGAAAAAGTTGCGGATAAAGCACAAATAAGTATATTTTGTTCTAGGTCTTTTAATGCAAAAAATGGTGGAAGGTCACACCAGCTATTTGGAACCTAGCAGCAAACTCTAAAGATGTTCTTGGGTACAACAGAGTCTTGAGGACCTTTCAGAATATCAAAAGGGGTGGAGCTAATCTAATTTCAGGGGGAAGGATGTTCCATAAAGTGGGAGCCACAGCAGAGAAGGCACATCTCATGGAACGCACCAAAAGAATATCACGAGTTGATGGTACCCATTGCATGCTTTCTCTACCAGTTCTAATGGGGCATTTACACTCCTGTCCTCTCTGCTTTCTAAATTCATCCTATTTCGCCCATTTTACAGCATGTGTGTGTATTTTTAGTGGTGAAAGTGGCGCTGGGAAAACTGTGGCTGCAAAATACATCATGGGATACATTTCCAAGGTGTCGGGAGGAGGCGAAAAGGTGCAGGTAAGTGTGAAGAGCAACGGGCTTGCATTCTTTTCTCTTCCTGCTTCCAATTCTGGTTTTGTTTTTGTTTTTTACTTTTATCTTTCACTTCATTGTGCATGCAGAACAAAATCCGATTCTTTTATTTCAGAAGTCATGTATGTATACATTTTACAAGTTTTTCCTACCTCTCAGGTGTGTTGGAACGGTGACTCCCAGAATTCCAAGTCTACCCAGGAATTCTGGGAGTCATCATCCCAACAATTGGAAGGCATCAGGCTGGTATAGGGTGGTGATTGCAGGTCAGCAGGGTGCTGCAATTGTTTGTAAATGTGCCCCAGTTACCAAATACCCTAGATCAGTGATGGCGAATCTTTTCAGCACCGAGTGGCCAAATCAGAACGCGTGTGCAATGTGCGTGTGCCTGAGTGCTGGAAAACCAAAGACCAGTGTGTGCGTGCCTGTTTTTTTGGACATTTTTGGAGCTGTTTTTCAGGCTGGTTTTGACCTGAAAACTGGCCTAAAAAGGGTCTGAAAAATGGCATGTTTTTTGGCTGATTTTCAGGCCATTTTCTGGTGCTCCAACTTCCGCAAAGACCAGCTGTCCAGTGCGCATGTGCTAGAAACCAGAAGAGAAACTGGTAACAGTGCACACACCCACTGAGAAGGCATGCAGGCCACCTCTGGCACATGTGCCATAGGTCCGTCATCATGGCCCTAGATGCAATCATGCAACTGGGGGGCATGTTCCAAACGTGCTTTTTCAAGAGGCAATTGGACTTCCTTGTTTTTCTTTGGAAACATTTCGCTTCTCATCCCAGAAGCTTCTTCAGCTCTGACTGGATGGTGGGGAATGGAAGGATTTATATTCCTTGCAGATGTTTCTTCCACTCCCTCGCCATCCAGTCAGAGCTGAAGAAGCTTCTGGGATGAGAAGCGAAACATCTTCAAAGAAAAACTAGAAAGTCCAGTTGCCTCTAGAAAAAGCACCTTTGGCACAACTATGAGATGGATGACTGAGAATCTCCGTAGACATTTAATTGTGGGGGATGGTGTGGCAATCATAATTTCAAGGACAGATCGTAAGTCATTTTTTTCAAAACTGTTGTCATTTTGAATGGTCATTAAGCAAGCTGTCACAAGTCGAGGATCAGCTGCATCGTTAAATAGACAGCAACTGTGACAATGCAATCAAAGCATAGATGTTGCACATAAAAAAAAAATAGGCAGAGTTTCAGTTGTACCATTGCAGTTGGAAGATTGACTCAGCCTTCCATTCTTCCGAGGTGGGTAAAACGAGGACCCAGATTGTTGTGGGCAATATGCTGACAAACTGCTTAGAGAAGACTATAAGCACTGTGAAGCAGTATATAAGTCTAAGTGCTATTGTTACTGTAGCACCAACCACCAAGGCCAACCCCTTTTTAGCTAACCATGATTCTATTCCAGGTGATTCTGTCTGGTCTCCACGCAACTTTTTCTTTCCTTTTTTTTTAGCATGTCAAAGACATCATTCTCCAATCCAACCCATTACTTGAAGCCTTTGGCAATGCCAAGACCGTGAGAAATAATAACTCCAGTCGATTCGTAAGTCTTTGGGTAGAAAAGAAGTTCTTGCTAGGAAACAGCAGGCTGTTGTATGGGGGGCAACGTATGTTGCTGAGGCAAATAAAATAAAATAAAGCATTACAGTAGTGTTTCTGAACCTTGGCAACTTTAAGAAAATGATGCACCTATCTCTCATCTACAAGAACTCCTCAACTTACAATGTGCAACCTATCGAAGTTCTGACAGATTTACCTCAGGGATACTTATAACCCAGATTCAGAGTTCAGTTGGCCACGTTTATAGCCCTTTGCAGTGCTCCACAGTTGCATGACCACATTGTACGTGTTCTTGCCCCAAACCAGCACTGGCTTCACATTTTTGGCAAAACTGCACTCCTAGTGAATCATTGGTTTGCTGAATAAATATGTCTCAAAAGTCATAATATCAATCATGTGACTGAGACTGACCCATTTTATAACTGTCATAAGTTATGACCAAAATGGGAAAGCTCTGTTATGGTCATACGTTGGAGGCTACCTGTACATATTGAGAAAAAGAATAGAACAGAATAAGAATTAGAATAGAATAGAATAGAATAGAATAGAATAGAATAGGAATTAGGATAGGATAGGGAATAGAATAGAACAGGAATAGAATAGAACAGAACAGAACAGAACAGAACAGAACAGAACAGAACAGAATAGAATAGAATAGAATTCTTTATTGGCCAAGTGTGATTAGACAAACAAGGAATTTGTCTCTGGTGCATAAGCTCTCAATGTATGTACAACAATAGTTATAGATCATTATCAATCATTTTAAAAATATATTCATCATAAAACATTAGATATAGTGGGGAACCAGAAATAGAATCATTGGGGAACTTCAAATGGGTCACTCCAACATCTCATTGACATATATATAAATATAAGGTTTTCTACCTGAGCATGGGGTTGGATGAGAGGACCTCCAAGATCCCTTCCAACTTCGTTATTCTATTTTAAAAAATCTTGGGTGTCCCATTTCAGATTTGCCCAATATGCCTTCTCTCACATTGGAGGTTGAAATGTTTTCTGTGTGTACATACGCACCCTTGAGAGTGGGAATCGGACCTAAGCAAAGTTTAATGAAACCAGTTGTATAACTCTAGTAGTAAGGATCTTTATTTACAGGAAATATTTAATACGGATAAGCCAAGCCTAGCAAGCAGATTTGCTCTGTGCCTGGGGAAGATAAGCAGAAGGAAGTGGTTTCAGATTTGCAATCTCTTAGATCAATGTTTTTCAGCCATGGCAACTTTAAGATGTCTGGACTTCAACTCCCAGAATTCCCCAGCCAGCATGTTGCCAAGGTTGAGAAACACTGTCTTAGACAAAGAGCAGGTAAAACAACGAAAACCTTAATTTTGAACCTACATCCTACTGCCCCCTTGTGGTCAGTAGGTCATGAGATGCTGAAGCATCTGCACCACTGGAGTTACAACTTCCACTGTTTCATACCAGGGAAAATATTTTGAGATCCAGTTTAGTCGCGGGGGTGAGCCTGACGGAGGAAAGATCTCCAATTTTTTGCTGGAAAAATCCAGGGTGGTGAGCCAAAATGAGAGCGAAAGGAACTTCCACATCTATTACCAGGTAATTGGAAAAATCACAGATATATATATGGCCGTTGGCACAAAATGCTTCTGCAAACCCACCTGTACATTCAGGTGTGACCTATGCTACTATTGCTGATTTACAACCAGCAATAAATTAGGGGATGGTTTATTTATTTATTTTAAACATTATTCGTGGTATATTTTTTATGTATTTCAGTGCTTTGTCCATTTTTTTCTTTATAATTTGTAAAGTCAAATTTTGGAAAAAAAGTGATGTTGGGCTTCTGATTGATTTGTTAGCCCTTCTTCCAGAGAAGAAACACAACCAGGGTTAATCGTAAATTGAGATCTGCCAGTAGAATAAAAAATTGGTCTGAACAGCATCCCCTGAATTGTTGAAATAGGGTTGTGGCTGAAAACACACACACCATTTTTTAGATCGTTTTGAGATGATACTCTGGTCAGTTTCCAAAATATTCTGCACAGTGGTGGGATTCAATTTTTTTTTACTACTGGTTCTGTGGGCATGGCTTGATGGGCATGGCAGGGGAAGGATACTGCAAAATCTCCAGTCAGAGGTGGGATTTGCCAGTTCTCTGAACTACTCAACATTTCCACTACCGGTCAGGGCCGGGATTCAATTTTTTTAACAACCGGTTCTGTGGGCGTGGCTAAATGGGCATAGCCTTGTGACTGGGTGGGTGTGGTTTCTTTTTTCTTTTCTTTTTTTTTTGTAGCACCTTCCCATTTTTTTTGCCCCATTGACCTCAGGGAAACCTCTGGGGGGGAGGCATTTTTGCTCCCAGAAGGCTTCCCTGGGGCCCAGGAAGGCAAAAAATGAAGTGTAGGAGGGCGCACAGCATACCCCTTTTTGCCTCCTGGGACTCAGGGAAGCCTCCTGGACGAAGCAGTAAGACAGCGAGGGGGAACCCAGCACAGCTGATCATCGGAACAACTGATCATCATGAGGGGGGGAAGAAATACCTTAAGGAGTGATTGGGCGAGAGAACACAGTCAGCAATGTCATGCATGTGTTATAAGGTCTGACTGGGAGGGGAGGGGAGGAGCGGCGGAGAGGGTCGAGGCCAGCCAGGGGCACGATTTGCCAGTTCTCTAAACAATGCAGAATCATAACAACCAGTTCTATAGAACCGGTCCAAACTGGTAGAATTGCACTTCTGCTACAGGTTCTCCAGAACTGGTCAGAACCTGATGAATCCCACCTCTGCAGTGATGGGATTCAAAAAAAATTACTACTGGTTCTGTGGGCGTAGCTTGGTGGACATGGTGTGGCTTGGTGGGTGTGGCTTGGTGGGCATGGCAGGGGAAGGATATTGCAAAATCCCATTCCCTCCCCACTCCACTAACCTGCTTTCCAGCTCCGTTCTCCTGTGCAGGGAAACAAAAGAAGACCCAGCCGATCAGCTGGGACTCGGGAGGCAGAGAATAGGTGGGGACGGGCCCAGTCAGAAGTGGTATTTGCCAGTTCTCCAAACTACTCAAAATTTCCGCTACCAGTTCTCCAGTTCTCTAGAACTGGTCAGAACCTGCTGAATCAGAACCTCAGCTCCTCTGGTTCTGCATGAGTTGAGTTTGAACTTCCAATGAGAACTGTTTGTGCATTTCAGGAGGCAGGGAGGGAGAGAGAGAGAGAGAAAGAGAGAGAATGAGAATCAGAGAGAGGAAGGAAAAGACAGGCTAGGTAGAACAAAGGTCCCATTCATGTTTGTTTCTGAATCCATCAATTGCCTCTCTACAATTTGGATCCCTTGAAATGACCTTGGAGAGACTGCAATCTTTGACAAAAGTTGTTGACATGGTCCTGAAGAATTCAACATGGTAATCCATCAGTCTCATGTCTTTATCTATTTCTTTCTCTAGCTTATTGAAGGTGCTTCCCAAGATCAGAAACACAACCTAGGCATTATGAGCCCAGATTATTATTATTATTTAAGCCAGTCAGAGACCTATCAAGTGGATGGCACAGATGATCGGAGTGAATTCCATGAGACCATGGTATGGGACCATTATTTTATCATTAGACTCATCATTAGGGTTTTTTCATGTTTTGAATACTGCCCAGAGTCCATTACCCAATAAAGGTAATATTTTCAGTCATGTTAAACATTGCACCTGAAACCCATAAATAATATTTATTTATTTCTTCCCTTCCTTCCTCCTTTCCTGCCTCCTTCCCTTCCTCCCTTATTTCTTTTCTTTTTTCTTTTTTCCTCTCTCTTCTCTTTCCTCTGTTCCATGTTTTTATTTTCCTTCCTTCTTACCCCTTCGCCTTCTCCCTCTTTCTTCTCTACATCCCTCTCTCTCTCTCTCTCTCCTCTCTCTCTTTCTCTCCAGAGTGCCATGGATGTGATTGGCATCACAGGCCAAGATAAGCAACTTGTCCTACAGATTGTAGCTGGTATTCTCCATCTAGGGAATATCAGTTTTGAGGAGAAAGGGAATTACGCCCAAGTGGAGAATTCAGACTGTAAGTAGCTACCAGTTGATGGGGATAAATACATTAATTTGTGAATATTAATTCTGACATCTTCGATGGTAATGTGAAGAGCCATAAAGATGAGCTTGGGGAAAAAATATGTGCTGATGGTTACAAAAACATATTTTATGAGCGGGAAAAGAAGAAAAGCAGGGGTTGGATTCAAATTTGATAACAAAATTTGTGATTCTGTGGGGTGGCTAGGTAGGCATGGCCATGTGACTGGGTGGGCGTGAGTTCTTTTTTTAGCAGCACCCCCCCCATCCCATTTTTTGGGCCTTCAGGGGCTCAGGGAAGCCTCCTGGGTGGGAGCTTTTGCTCCCAAGAAGCTTCCCTGGGGCTCAGGAAGGCAAAAAATGAAGATGAGCGCACTCCCTGCCCCCCTCCAATTTTGGGGCCTTTCTGGGCCTCAGGGAAGCCTCCTGGGTGAAGCAGTAAGTTAGTGGAGGGAATCCCAGTACAGCTGATTATAGGAACAGATGATTGTCGGGAAGGGGGAAAAAAAGAAATACCTTAAGGAATGACTGGATGGGGAAGAACGCAGTCAGCAATGTCAGGCATGCACGCAATGTTGCGCATGCGCGATAAGGACTGATTGGGCAGGGAGGGAAGGGGCAGATGGAGAGGGGCAGGGTTAGCCAAGGGCACATTTTGCCAGTTCTCTGAACTGCACAGAATCATAACAACCAGTTCTATAGAACCAGTCTGAACCGGTAGAATCCCACCCCTGGTTATAAGTCAAGGACTATCTGTACTCCAGTAAATTAGGGAGGTATCTGTCTGAACTACTTCCAAATATTATCTCTTCTGGACTTTCAACAGATCCTATATATCTCCATCAAGGTTGCTTTCTTTATTCCCTACACATGCCCCAATTCAAGGTGTTGGAACATGAGCAAATGTTATGTATGTTGACATATCCTGTTATCCAGAGATGCCAAAGGAGGCTTTTTTTTTTCCATTTCTTCACTTCAGTGCTAGCTTTTCCTGCTTATCTTTTGGGAATTGACAAGGACCGCCTAGATGAGAAACTCACCAGTCGGAAAATGGACAGCAAATGGGGTGGCCGGTCAGAGTCCATTAACGTAACCCTCAATGTAGAACAAGCATCTTATACTCGTGATGCCCTAGCCAAAGGCCTTTATTCCCGGGTCTTTGACTTCCTTGTTGAGGTATGCAACCTTGTTCTGTGCTGGGGGCAGGGGGACCTTTGAGATGGAATGAGGAACAAATTGATGACTGGTTGGCTCATGCCATTTCTGTCCTTAACAGCTGAGAGGGACACTCCAACTCTATGGTGCTTTGAGCAGTAAGACAGAACTGGACTCATTGGAAAATGTTGAATACAATGGTGTCTTATTTATCTCTTCCAACTCTATAGTTTTTTTTTTTTTTTTAAGATCAAATCAGAAAAAAGGACTTACTCAACATGAGAAGGACTAAGATTTTCTCAGGAAAACAGTGGCCTGTTTAACACCCATATGTCTTTGAATGCTAGAAATAGAGGGAAATATGCCTTTTTTCTTTGTTTTGTTTGAAAAATAGGTATCTTATATTGGGAATTTGGTTTCTTGTCTACCAGATGGCATATTTTTTATCACTCAATGCCAATATTGAAGTGATGTGACCTCTGGTAATAAAATTCTATATTTTTTGCAGCTAGTAATTCTTTCTCTTCACTTCCAGTCCATCAACAGAGCCATGCAGAAACCAAAAGAAGAATACAGCATTGGTGTCCTAGACATTTATGGTTTTGAAATATTCAAGGTAGGTCTGTGTTACTGAGAAACCAGTGGTCTTGGCTTTTGAGAAAATTCTGAACTCAAAAATGTTTCTGTACCCCAAAGACACCGTTGTCCAGTTGGTCGTATCATTTAACTTAGTTTAATAAACAAAACTAAAAGACAAAATATTCATTGTTAATTTTAATATCTAAGGAGCCATAAATAAATAACTAAACCAATAAATTGGAATGGTTGGAAATCCAGGCCAGATTCCAAGTGCCTGGATTACAATCATGTGACCAAGACAGTGCTGTGACAGTCATAAGTGCGAGAATGGTGATAAGTCATTTTTTCCAGTCCCATCATAACTTTGAACAGTCACTAAATGTAAGCTTGTTAAATGAGGATTACAAGTAATACTTTTTGGTAAAGTAAAAAGGTTTGGGTGGCATTACTAGTCTCAAGTCATGTGCATACAACAGACACCATTCCCTGTCCATTGTAATTCTGTTAAGGACAGAATTGGTAAGTTTTGGCCCGTTTTGTTCGCCATGACACAAGCAGGGGTGGGCTGCTGGGGATTCACAGGGGTTCGGGAGATTCTGTGTAGTTAGGAGAACCCCAAAATCCCACGCCTGGCTGACCCCATCCACCCCACCCCGCCCCTCACAGGAGTCCCCACAGGGCCCATTTTGGATGCAGGTAAGGGAACTGGAGGTTCGGGGAGGGTGGAAAATGGGTCTCCTGGATGTTTGGGAAGGCCGGAAATGGGCCCATTTTCAGTTTCCAGAGAGCCTCTGGAGCCTGGGGAGGCAGTTTTTGACCTCCCAGAGGCTCGGGGAAAATCTCTGGAGCCAGGGAAGGGCAAACCTTCCCCACCATGGTGCAGGAGGTCGACTAGGTCATGCCTACCATGGCCACCCCCACCCAGCAACCAGACAGAGAACCCCTTGCTAAAATTTTTGAAGCCCACCCCTGGATCCAAACCCAATCAAGGTTCAATCTCACCTAATCAGCATAATATTGTCCACATCACTCAACTAGGAGGTGCTGAAAGAATATGAATTGTTTGTTATGTTTAAGCAGAAACAAAGAAAAGCTCTGAAAATTTTGGGCCCATTCCAATTTTAATTGTTGGTTATTCTCAATGGTCGGTCATTTATTTTTTACTTATTTATTTGTATCCCACCTTTATTGCTATTTTAGAAACAACCAAAAGTGGCAAACATATCCAACACACCTTCCTCCTCTTTTTTCCCCTACAACATTGTGAGGTGGGTTGGGCCAAATAACTAGCCAAAATCACCCAGCTGGCTTTCATGACTAAGGCAGGATTTGAATTCTCAACTAGTCTGGTGCCTTAACCATGAGACCATACTGACTCTATCTCATGAAAGAATAATTTCTTAGCAATGGGAAGCTTCCCGTGTACTTTTGCTGGCTTGAGTCATACTGATTTGGAATCTGTGATCCACACAGTTTGCCCCATTTCTTTTATCCAAATCTGGAACTTGAATGGAATGTCAGCTAACTGCCTCCTTTTCCAAACTGTTCTCTCTTCCTTGCTTCATATTCCCTTGATCTTCAGAGAAATGGCTTTGAACAATTCTGCATTAACTTTGTGAATGAAAAACTTCAACAGATCTTCATTGAATTGACACTTAAAGCAGAGCAGGTGAGTTTGGTGTGGGAGGAGGTACAAATTCCTTTGAAGGTAGGCTGTGGATTCTGTGGTTAGGTCTCCAATTGGCCACTTGTGACCCAACCTATCCTAACCTGGAGATGGATCTATATGGAGATTAACCTGAAGATGGATCTATATCTCCAGATTAGGATATTTGGGGATAGCATCTCCATGAATTTCTAGAAGGTTGACTGGGAACTCCAAGGGTTTTAGTTCCACCATATCAGGAAGGCACCAGGTTCAGGAAAATTGCAGTCCTAGGTTGCATTAACAGAACCAAGATCATATGAAATATTAGTTTATTTATAATACTTTGATAAGACCACACTTGAAATATTGCATTCAGGTTTAGTCTCCATGACATAAAAAAGATGTTGACACTCTAGAAAGAGTTCAAAGAAGAACAACAGAGGTGATTAGGGAATTGGAGACTAAAACATATGAAGAACAGTGCAAGAATTGGGTATGTCTTGTCTAAGAAGAGAAGGACTAGGGGAGACATGATAACAGTCTTCCAATATCTCAGGGGTTGCCACAAAGAAGAGGGAGACAAGTTAATCTCCAAAGTACCTGAGGGCAGGACAAGAAGCCATGGATGGAAACTAATCAAGGAGAAAAGCAACCTAGAACTAAGGAGAAATTATCTGACCATTTTAGAACAATTAGTGGAACAATTGGCCTCCGGAAGTTATGGATGTACTATCACTGGAGGTTTAAAGAATCAATTGGACAACCATTTGTCTGAAAAGGTATCGGGTTTTTTGCTTAAGCAAGGGGTTGGACTAGAAGACATCCAGGGTCCTTTCCAACTCTGTTATTCTGTTCTGATCTGTGAGATTATCAGATCAGAAATATATTCCTAACCAGACAGGTACAGAATGGTATTCTTAACTAGACCCTCTTTTTTTTACTGTTCTTAAAATGTGCATGAATTGCTTCTTTAAAAACAATTTCTCCCCTTGCCCTAGGAAGAGTATGTGCAGGAAGGCATCAAGTGGACCCCAATTGAATATTTCAACAACAAAGTTGTGTGTGATCTCATTGAAAACAAAGTGGTAAGGGAAGGACTGAGGAGGAGAGTGTGGAATTGTTGAGGTCTGGGACTTGAGCTGGGGATGGTGTTACTACTTTATTCTAATTGAATTAAATTCTTAAAAGGCCTTGTTTTTTTCCATAAAATAATGAAACATCCATGCTGTTAGGATTCTGGGAGTTACCCCCATTTAAATCATGAGTCTCGAGCCAAACTTCCAAAACTTAAAAAGGATTTATTGGGAGTTAAACTGTCCGGCTCTGCCTGGGTATAGCTGACTGAGACACATAATTCATTGTCACCCTTGACCCTGGTTTTCTCATACCCCCTGGATGTATTCCTATTCTCCAACGGGACACATCCACAGCCAAGAGTCATCAATCATGCTCTCCAGTTAGAATTTTGTGTGACAGAAACTTCAGTCACCTAGTTGCTATCTTTGAAAATGGAATACAGTTTCAGTTTGCAAATTGCTGCACTGCTCCCCCCCTCCTTCTATTGGCAACTCTAAAAAGACCATAGAAATATTTTATGAGTTGACACATGCTTCTTCTTGCCTAAAATTCATTTAAAAATTTTTTGGGAGCATTCCATTACTCTCTAAAAAAGAAACCTTGGAGACTCCTACTTATATATTCATTTATTTAATTTATATGTCACTCATTCACCATCCAAAGAGACTCTGGGTGTGCTTAACATAAATTTAACTTTGTTTTCTGGCTGGAATTACTATTTCTTACCTCAGAATTACCTTCAGATAAGATGGTTGGCCTATATATTTTATAAATCAATACATTTTTAATGCTTTAGAACAGTGTTTCTCAACTTCAGTAAATTTAAGATGTCTGGGCTTCAACTCCCAGGATTAAAATGATACAAAAGACAGATAAATTACAACTGCCGAGAGAAATCTTTAATGATTTTTGCTATCAGCTGGGAAAATAAAACATCTCTATCTGAAAACAAACAATAAATGCATACAAGTGGAGTTATAGAAACAGAAGCCCATTTCACCCATTTCTTAATAATACATTTAATTTAAACACAATTTGCCATATTTGGAGTCAAGCAATCCTGCCATCTTGAACAGACGGAGAGACTCAATGCCCCATGAAGATTCTCAATCATCCAGGTCATGGCTGTCCCAAAGGAGCTTTTTTCAAAAGACAATTGGACTTCATTTTTTCCTTGAAGACGTTTTGCTTCTCATTCAAGAAGCTTCTTCAGTTCCGACTGAAGAACTGGCTCTTCGAGCTGAAGAAGCTTCTTGCAGGGGTGGGATTCAATTTTTTTAACAACCATTTCTATGGGCATGGCTTAGTTGGTGGGAGTGGCTTGGTGATCATGTGAATGGGTGGACGTGGCTTGGTGGTCATGTTATTGGCTGGGTGTGGCCAACTCAATATCACTCATATCGAGGCATGCATCTTCTCGTCTGGCCTCTCATGACTGTGGGGATACTGCAACAGTCAAGTGTGAAAAATGGTCATAAGTTACTTTTTTCAGTGCCATTGTAACTTTGAATGGTCACTCCACACAAGCAAAGTTCCAGCAAAGGAGGGGGAAAAAACCTCCAGAGAAGTTCCAGAGACAGGAAGTTTAGTCCTGCCAAGAACGTAATAAGAGTTAACGGAGAGGCAGTTTCTGTAAGCAACACCAGAATGTTTCCTTCCTGCCTTCCTTACAGGATTAGGCCAGTAATTTCTTCTAACAACCGGTTCTCCGAACTGCTTAAAATGTTAACAACCAGTTCTAGTGAATAGGTGCGAACTGGTTGAATCCCACTCCTGGCTTCTTGGATGAGAAGCAAAACCTCTTCAAGGCAGAAAACAAAGAAAGCCCAGTTGCTTCTTGAAAAAAAGCTCCTTTGTGATGGAGAGGCCATATTTTCACTCCTTTACTCTTTGTCTCTCACTTCCAGAATCCTCCTGGAATTATGAGCATCTTAGATGATGTCTGCGCTACCGTGTATGCAAAGGGCGAGGGGGCCGACCAGACTTTGCTGCAGAAGCTCCAGTCTGGAGTGGGGACCCACGAGCATTTCAACGGCTCCAGTTCAGGATTCATCATCCACCACTATGCTGGCAAGGTCTCCCGCATTCCCCACTATCCTTCTTTGTCTCCCCTACCTTACTCCTTTCAGTTTGCTTCTCCAGTTTCTGGGCTGAAAATTGCTAACTCTGTTGTGCTGTGGGTTGTACATACTTGTATTGCCTCTAATTTTGGTCACCACAATGTAAAAAACATGTCGAGACTCTAGAAAGAGTGCAGAGAAGAGCAACAAGGCTGATTAGGAGACTGGAGGTTAAAACATTTGAAGAACAGTTGCAGGAATACACTACCTAGTGTAGTGAAGAGACGGAGTAGGGATGACATGATAGCAATGTTCCAATATCCCAATTTATTCTCCAAAGTACGTGAAGGCAGAACAAGAAGCAATGGATGGAAATTAATCAAGGAGAGAACCAATTCAGAAATAAGTGAAGTGAGAACAATTAATCAATGGAACAACTTGCCTTGTGTTTAAGAAGAGATTGGACAACCCCTTGTCTGAAATGATATAGGATTTCCTGCTTCAGCAGGAAACTACTAGAAGACCACCAAGGTCCCTTCCAACTCTGTTGTTCTGTGTATGTGTGTTTCTGTGTAAACTGAATTCAGATCAGTTAAAATTATGTTTAAATTGATCATATATATGGGCGTATATATCT
Organism: Laticauda colubrina; assembly: GCA_015471245.1. NCBI lineage: Eukaryota > Metazoa > Chordata > Lepidosauria > Squamata > Elapidae > Laticauda > Laticauda colubrina. The sequence goes on along the minus strand of BLBF01000042.1, from coordinate 22,750,254 downwards.
ACCTGTAGTGCTTGATAATTGGGTTTGGGAACTTATCGCTGAGCAATGTGACCAGAAAGCATGACAACCTGGTAGCTGCAAAAGTTCCAGCTGCTGTCATTAAGTGAATCCCATTTGGGAGATCAGCATTTGCAATCTCCTGCAGGCTTCCCCATTGACTTCATTTGTCAGAATCATTCATTCATTCCCTAGTTTGGTGAGGAAACATCTGCAGTGAAATAACCCAGCTTAGAGAGCACCACGGACCCCACATATAAGAAGTATTTGCAGAAAGCATCTTTCCATGAGCCAAGCATCCTTCCTAGACCCATTAAAGCAGCAACATCCTTGGTACCTCTTGATTTCAGAGACCTGAATGTTGTTGAGAGCCCCAATAAATGCAGTGCATGATCGAGAACACGCAAACACACAGACCTACACACAGACAGGAACTTGTTCTGCCATGCTGAGACTTTCGAAGGAGGTAGCTGCTTTAATGGTACAAAGCAGGGAGGCACATTTTGCAAAGTCACTCCTCCAGATGGATGAATCTCTGGCCAATCAGAAATCAGGTTAAAGAGAGGCAGAAGCAGAGAAACGGAAAAACGGCATGGAGGGCAGAAGCTGGCAGTGAAGGTCACAAATGGTGATCGCGTGATTATGGGATTCTGCAATGGTTCCAACTATGAGGAACAGTCACAATTCTTCTTTTTCAGAGTCATTGTGACTTTGAACAGTCATTGAACAAATGGTCTTTAAGTGAGGATTATCTGTGTGTGTATACCCATGCACATCCATGCTAAAAGATTGAATGACCTTTTTTGCCACAGTTCTTAAGTGAGTCACTGCAATTATGAAGCAAATCAAACAATGATGAAATGAATCTGGCTTCCTTCATTGACTTTGCTTGTTGTGATCATACCGCTCTATGACACTGCAATTGTTGCCAGGAGACCCAATTTTGATCACATGACCTCAGAGATGCTGGAGTGGAATGCCTCAGAGAAATAGCAATAGCACATAGACTTATATACTACTTTACAGTGCTTTACAGCCCTCTCTTAAGCAGTTTACAGAGTCACCATAATTTCCCCCAACAATCTGGATCCTCATTTTACCCTCCTCGGAAAGATGGAAGGCTGAGCCAACCTTGAGCCTGGTGAGGTTTGAATTGCCAAATTGCAGGCAGCCAGCAGTCAGCAGAAGTAGCCTGCAGTACTGCACTCTGACCAGTGCACTACCACAGCTCCATATGTATGAGAACCAGTCATAAGTCACTTTCTACAGTGCCACTCTAACTTCAAATGGTTATTGCATGAATGGTTGTCCGACAAGGATTACTGTACAATGGAGAAGGTGCTAGACTGGGAGTGGATAGATTTATTTGAAGAAAGTAATGAGAGAGCACATATGCCTAACGGGAATTGGAGATGGCAAAAATGCTAAGCATTGGCCTATCTATCCTAACCACAGGTCTCCTATGACGTGAACGGCTTTTGTGAACGAAATCGGGATGTGCTTTTCACCGACCTGATAGAACTAATGCAAAGCAGTGAATTGTGAGTGTTTACCCTACTTTCTTCCCCAAACCTCACTTGGTCGTATTTTTCATTTTTTTATTCTTGGTTAAAAGCTTCTCTGAGGCATCATCGTGTTACCCCAAAACAAAAGCACATAAAGAAGGAAAACAGAAAGATTTGGACTACAATTCCCGTCAGACAACACAGCCAAGAGTCAGGAATGGGAATTTTATTTCAACAACTTTGAAAGCAGACTTTCTTAAGCTGGTGCCATGAGATGTGTTGACACTTAGTGCAGGACATGCTACCTTGGAATTCTGGGAATTGTAGTTCTGACACAAATCAAATTTGGAATCCTGATTTATAGTGGCAAAAAAAAATATCCCCAAATCTGGGCAAGATAAACGACTAGACTTAGAATAATTTTATTATCACTTTGAATGTACACTTATCGGCATACATAAAAATGAAATTTTGTTGCATACAGTTCTCAAAGGGTCTCCACCTCCAATATACACCACATAAACATGAATGAATGAATGAATGGATGGATAGATAGATAGATAGATAGATAGATAGATAGATAGATAGATAGATAGATAGATAGATAAATAAATAAAATTAGCAATGTGTCTGGGGAGAAGAGGTGTTGGTCAGATTGGCAGAAGCAGTCTATTAGGGTATCCCAATTTATCTATCTATTCAGTAAATGTATATGGCTGCCCATTTCAAATACATAACTCTGAACAGCTAACAGCTAAAAACAAATGGAAACAGAATAAAATACAACCAGCATTTAAAAGCATAAATCTTGCAATACCCACTTCTTTTTCTGTGTGTGTACTATGTACCATAAGCATATCAAAGTCACAAATATATAACCCTAAAATGATGGCATTTGTGGTATGATGTTCTTTCAGCAACAAGATTTCTTTTTGCAACAATACCCTTTTTGTTCTTATTAAGAGGATGTTAGATAAATATATGGCTATCGGGCAGTGGACTAACTTATTCAGGGTCAGTCTGAATATAAAGCAAGGGAGAATTTATTCCTTTGTGTTCCCTACATACATCTCAGAATACCATCTTTAATGCAATCATAGTCTGCATCAGTAGTTTATTTTTACATGTCCATTTCCAAAATTCTAGTTCTTTCTAACTTTCTTTCCCATTCTTAGTGCTTTCATCCGGATGCTTTTCCCAGAAAAACTTGATGCAGACAAAAAAGGACGGCCCACTACAGCTGGATCCAAAATTAAGGTACATTTTCATTGGAGTGGAAGCTCTTTTTTAATTTGTTCCCCATCAACTGATGCTAGGAAGCAATTAAGGATAATAAAAGCAATCTCTGTAGCTTGTCAATGAACAGGTCTAGTGGTTAAAGCATTAGGCTAGGAACTGGGAGACTATGACGTATAGTCCTGCCTTAGACATGAAAGCCAATTGGGTGACTTTGGGCCAATCACTCCTCCTTAATCTAACCCACCTTGCAGGGTTGTTGTGGGGAAATTAGGAGTATGGAGATTCGTCATCAAGATCATGGTTGTCCCAAAACTGTTTTTTCAAGAGGTAACTGGACTTTCTGATTTTTTTTTTTTTTAAGATGTTTCACATCTCAGCCAAGAAGCTTCTTCAGCTCTGATTGGATGGTGGGAAATTGGAAGGATTCTACAATGTTGACTGTGTCTACAACATAGTCCTTTCAACAGCTTGCTAAAAGAATGCAAATGACCAGTTGTCTGCAAGGGGTATAAATTCTTCCATTCTGCATCACCCAGTCAGAGCTGAAGAAGCTTCTTGGATGACAAGTGAAACGTCTTCAAAGAAAAAACAGAAAGTCCAATTGTCTCTTGAAAAAGGACCTTTAGGAGTATGTTTGCTACCTTGGTAATTTATAAAAACAAAAAGGCAGGATAAAAACAAGTATGTAAATAAATACAGTAATAGACAGGAATCCTAATACAATAATTCCATCTCAAGGCAATATCAGCTCTCACTAAATTTTCAAAGTTCAATGAGAAGATTTGACAATGAGAATTATGGGAGGCCCTTTATTCTTTGCAAAGGACTTTATTCTTGGTGATCTGAAGCCAAATGTGGTGGAACAGATTGGGTAACACCAAGAATCTTGAATCTCCCCTAGAAACAAGCCAATGATCTTGTGAACACACTGATGAAGTGTACACCTCATTATATCCGTTGCATAAAACCCAATGAGACGAAGAGGCCACGAGACTGGGAAGAGAGTAGGTAAGAGAGAAGGAGTTTCTAATGCTGTACACATCTCCATATCAAAACCATGAACCAAAAGCAAAGCTTAATCTTAAAATGCATTTAAGATATTAATCAATCCTGTTACAAGTAGTCCTTGACTTATGACCACAACTGGGACCAGAATTTCTGATGTGAGCAAGTTTGTTATAAGTGAGCCACACCTGCTTTTGCAGACTTTTTTGCCACACATGTTAAGCAAATCACTATAGTTCTCAAGTAAATCATGCAATTGGTCCTTAAGTGAATCTCTCTCCCCCCACACATTGACTTCGCTTGTCAGAAACCAGATGGGAAGGTCACAAATGGTGATTCCTGTTGTAAATTCATGAGGGTTGCTCAGCATCCAAATTTTGATCATGTGACCATAGGGATACAAAGATGGTCATAAGGGTAAGGATCTATTGTTCGTCCATTTTTTTCAGTGCTACTGTAACTTGGAACAGTTGCTAAACCAAAGGTTGTAAGTTAAGGATTACTTGTACTTGCTAATTGTCCTGGCCTCTCCCATTTCTTCCCTCATTAGCATTTTTCATAACTTTAATGTCCTTGAGAGGAACATCTCCCTGCTATGTTACACATACATCTTGCAGGGTGAAGCACCAAGTGGAATACCTGGGACTCAAGGAGAATATCCGAGTCCGCCGAGCTGGATTTGCATATCGCAGAATCTTTCATAAATTCCTGCAAAGGTGAGAAGTTAGATTGTTATTATCAGACTGATAGATGATAGGTAGGTATGTATGTAAGTAGGTAGATGGATAGATAGATAGATAGATAGATAGATAGATAGATAGATAGATAGATAGATAGATAGATAGATAGAT
>BLBF01000042.1:22730402-22745647 GCA_015471245.1 Laticauda colubrina | reverse complement strand
AGAAAGAAAGAAAGAAAGAAAGAAAGAAAGAAAGAAAGAAAGAAAGAGAATAGATGATATGATGGATAGATAGGTTAGATGGGATTCCAATATCTAAGGCACTACCACAAAGAATACAGGGCCAACTTATTCTCTGAAATACCAGAAGGCAAAAAAAAGCAATAGATGGAAACTAATCAAAGAGAAAAGCAACTTCCAAGGTCCCTTCCAAATCTGATGATGATGATGATGATTGATGATGATATAAGATTATTTATAGACATACACCCATTTCACAATATGACTTTGGCAATTAATCATATTTAAAATATCAATAAAAGAAATATAGCAACCAAAAACAAAAAGCATAAAATGGCAACTGAAAACAATCAACCAACCAATACTTCACACATTCAACTAACTACCAGTGCTCAGAAAACAGCCAAGTCTTGAGGGCTTTTCCAAAGCATCAACTTAATTTGGATAGAATGGTCTTCCAAAGGGCTGGTGCAACCATACATTTCCTGGGTCCCACAAGATTATATTCTGTAGTGGGACCCAGAACATCTCCCTTCTGCTGGACCTGATGGGACAGGTAGACACAACTGAAGAGAGGCAGTTCCTCAGATAATTTTCAATGCCATGAAGGTCTTTTTAGGTGACCACCAACACCTTGAATTGCACTCCAAAACATATTGGGAGCCAGTGCATCTCACATAGCAAAAATGTGCCATGGGTATGTCAACATATCTCCATAATTGTTCACATTCTGGAATAATTGTTACAACAGGGTGTTCTCCAAGGGCAGCTCCATGTAAAACATATTGCAGTAACTATTTGGGAGATGATTGAAGTATGAGTGACCATGACTAGTCCCTCCTGGTTTAAGAAGAGATACAACTGGCACGCAACATGAAGTTGGGCAGAAGTCCTCCTGGCTACAGCTGTCACTTGCTCCTTCAACAGGAGCTGTGAGTCTAGGAAGACTGCTAGAAATGCATCCATTTTGTCTGGAGTAGTATCCCTCTATCCAGAACTAAAGAGGGAAAATAACTAGATGCAGGAGGCCCTAAAACCATGAGTTATTCAGTCTTACTATGACTGAACTAATGCCTGGAGGATAATGTGTGTGGACAATCAACCTTTTGGTCCAGCTTAGCTGGGAGAAAAAAGGGACTCGTTCATCAATTCAAATTCTTCACCTTCACCTCCTAACTCAAATTAGGAGAACCATGGACTGGACAACTTCCTGTATTAAGCCATTCCCACCTTCCTTCCAGATAATTGTTTTTGTGAATGGCAGGAATGGATTATGGAATTTGGACTTTGGTCAATGGTCAGGAATGGATAATGGAGAATTGACTGTTGTCAATGGCTAGGAATGGATGATGGAGACTTGACTGCTGTTAATGGTTAAGAACGGATGACAGAAATTGACAGCTGTCGAAGGCCAGGAATGGATGATGGAGAATTGACTGTTGTCAGTGGCCAGGAATTGAGGTTTCCACTCTTTCTGAGATACTTAAATCCTTGGGTTGAGGAAAAACAAGAGAAGAAAAGTAGATTATTTTCTGACAGAGAGGAAGTGGAATGGGGGGAAAGGAACACCATCATATCCGCACACATCCCACACATTAAAATTAAATGGACCCTGCTGACTCTGAAGAAAACTGGTTACATTTATAGTCATGGACTCATCGCATGTTAGCATCACTTTCAGGTTATTATCTGAGCACATACATCTGCTTTGTTTCTTAAGATATGCCATCCTGACCCCAGAAACTTGGCCAAGGTGGCGAGGAGAAGAACGCCAAGGAGTCCAGCACTTGTTAAGGTCCGTCAACATGGATGTGGATCAGTACCAGATGGGCCGTACAAAGGTTTTTGTCAAGAATCCAGAGTCGGTAAGTGGGGCAAACTTATTAGCTCTTTTGAAAAATGGGGTCCTTTTGCATTGTTGAGGTTACATAAAAAGTATAATCTATAAACTGAATTATAAGGAACACTGCACACCAAAATAACTGGACACAAGGACAGTTTTTTCTTGAACGCCATCACTCTGCTAAATAAATAATTCTCAAAACTGGCCAACTATTTACAAAGTCTGCACTACTATTAGTATTAATCTTCTCATCACTCCTTATCACCCATCCCCTCCCACTTGTGACTGTATGACTGTAACTTTGTCGCTTGTATCCTTATGATTTATGTTGACTGTTTCCTAGTATGATTTGATTGCTTATTGTACCCTATGACTGTTATTAAGTGTTGTACTTGATGACTCTTGATGAATGTATCTTTTCTTTTATGTACACTGAGAGCACTTGCACCAAGACAAATGCCTTGTGAGACAGTTGTTAAATGAATTTTGCCCCATTTTATGATACTTTTTTGCCAGAATTGTTAAGCAAATCACTGCAGTCATTAAGTTAGCAACACAGTTGTTAAGTGAATCTCTCTTCCCCATTGACTTTGCTTGTCAGAAGGACACAAAAAAGGATAACAGTGACCCTGGGACACTGTAGCTGTTATAATTATGAACTGCCAAGGATCTAAATTTTGATCATGTGACCATGGGGTTGCTGCAACAGTTGTGTGATAAATGGTCATAAGCAATTTTTTCAGAAAGGTTGATACTTCGAATGATCACTAAGTAAATTATTTTAAGTTGAGGACTATCTGTATTTGTAGCTCAGCATTAGTGAGGTAATTTTAGGTTATTAAACATATGCAGAAAAACAAACAAGCTCAGAGAGCACCAAGGTCCCCTCATATCTTAAGTCCACAACAGGCAGATAATATTTGGAAAGTGTTCTGTATGTAAAGTGGATGACTCCAAATCTACCATTCTGATTGGCTAAGGAAAAGAACAGTGGATTGGTTCACTAGGAACCAATCCAAAGTGATACCAAAAAGGCGGCAAATCTAAATAGCTGCCATTGGCTGCAAGCAGGCAAGCCAGCCTGTATAAAAAGGCTGGCCCCGGCTTCAGCCGGCGTTCCGTTACTAACTGTTGATAATAAAAGTATTTGTTGTTGGAACCCGGTCTACCTCGTGTGTTTTCCGAACAAAACACTGGCGACGAGGATGGGATCGTCCTGAACGGAACAAAACCTGCACGTGGTGATAGAAGCCCAGACTGCAACTAAGATGTCTGGAAACAACGCACCGCCCGCACCCTTCAATCCCAACGAAGAGGATTGGGATTCCTATGCTGATCGCTTCCAAATGTACTTGGAGAGCAACGAAATGGAAGGCATTTCCGAACAACAAAAGAGAGCCGTGTTCCTGACGCACTGCGGAACAACCGTCTTTAAAATGGCAAAAGCCCTCGCCAAGCCTCGGGACGTTAAACAATTAACGTGGACAGAATTACAGAGACTCCTGAAAGCACACTACGCCCCGATGGTGTCTAATTTAATAAAGCGACATGAATTCTACCGAAGAGACCAGAGACAGGGAGAAACCGTTGCCGACTTCGTCGCTGCACTCAGACAAATTGGGGGTGAGTGTGAATTCTCAAACATAGACGAGGCAATGAGAGATCGCGTGGTGTTGGGCCTGAGAGACTCAACCGCACAGAGTAAAATGCTCAACAAGCCCAACATCACCGTTACCGAAGCCATTGCGGAAGCCACAGCCGCTGAAGCTACGAAAAAATCCGCAGTGACTTTTAAGAAAATGAACACGCACGGCGATGAAACATCAGCCAAAGAAAAAAAGCATCCTGCCACAACGACCCATTATGAAGAGTCGGGCGAAACAAACGAATCAAGCGAGGAGGACGACGAGGTCCACCGTTTGCTCACAAACAAGAAAGAGCGCGAAAGGAGAAAGTGGCGGGAATGCGCTGGCTGCGGAGGAAACCACCCACGAGCCGAATGCAGATTCCTCGATGCCATCTGCCGACATTGCAGAAAAAGAGGGCACATCGAGAAGGTCTGCAGAAATAAAAAATCTTACAGCCCGACGAGACGCAGAAATTCCCCAACACGAGCCGAGCCAAGTCGAGCCGAAAGAAAATGGCAACAAGAAAAGCGAGCCAATACACACCAAACTGTCATTATCCAAAGCTCCCAGACGGAAAGTGGAAGAAAAATTAAAATCGTCGTAGAAATCGAGGGAAAACACTGCAAGATGGAAGTGGACTCGGGGTCCTTCCTCTCCATGGTATCATGGGACACAATTAAACAGTTAGTCCCAGGTATCAAGACCAAAGACTTGATGAAGCAGCACCTAACCCTCAAAGACTATCAGGGAAACCAAATCCCTGTGATGGGCAAAGGACATTTTCAAGTTGCCTACAAAAACCACATCAAAGTGCTTCCGCTGACCATAGTCAACCAAGACAGACCAAGCCTCCTGGGCATCGAGTGGTTCGCGCCATTGGGCATCGGGATGACCGGGGTCGATCGAGTGACCACAGCCGGCTGGGAAGACGACCTCGTCAGAGAATTCCACGACGTGTTTGACGGATCACTGGGCAAGTACCGGGGAAACCCTATTTCTTACAATTTAAACCCCCAAATAGCCCCACGAAGAATAAAAGCCAGGCGAGTTCCTTTTGCACTAAAGGCAAAAATAGAGGAACAGCTGGAAAAATTAGTAGCCCAAGGGGTGTTAGAACCTGTGGACCATGCCAAGTGGGAAACGCCTATCGTCACACCCATTAAACCAGACGGGTCCATCAGAATCTGTGGTGACTATAAGGCTACCCTGAACCACGCATTACAACCAAGCGCATACCCGGTGCCCGTAGTCCAGCATTTGCTCCATTCCCTGGGAAATGGCAAAGTTTTCGCCAAACTCGACTTGGCACAAGCCTATCAACAACTCCCAGTAGACCCAGAAACAGCAGAAGCGCAGACTATTGTCACCCATAAAGGCGCATTCAAATGCCACCGACTCCAATTTGGAGTAAGCGTAGCCCCTGGCGTCTTCCAGAGTCTAATGGAACGCCTTCTAAATGGCATACAAGGAGTCGTTCCCTATTTCGACGACATCCTAATCTCGGCCAGAGATGAAACACAATTAAGGAACAGACTAAAAAAGGTTCTGACTAAGTTTAGAGAAGCTGGCCTCAAGGTTAAAAGAGAGAAGTGCTGTCTAGTTAAAAACAACGTCGAATTCCTGGGCTACTCAATAGACGGAGAGGGCATCCACCCCACAGATAAAAAGGTTAAGGCGATAAATGACGCGCCTGAACCTAAAAATAAAACGGAACTCCAAGCATTCTTAGGATTAATTAATTTCTATAATGTATTCCTGCCAAACAAAGCCACTATAGCAGAACCGCTACACCGCTTGCTAGACAAAAAGGCTACTTGGACTTGGGGTTACAAAGAAAAAAAAGCCTTCCAAAATATTAAAAGACTGCTAACATCAACAAACGTTCTCATCCAATTTAGCGACACTCTGCCATTAACAGTGACCTGCGACGCCTCACCATATGGAGTAGGTGCCGTCCTGAGCCACCAACTACCGGATGGCAGAGAAGCACCCGTCGCATATTATTCTAGGACTCTATCAAAAACCGAGCGGAATTATAGCCAATTGGACAGGGAAGCTCTAGCAATTGTCGCTGGAGTAAAACGTTTCCACGAATATGTATATGGAAGGACTTTTCGAATTATAACGGATCACAAGCCGTTAATGGGGATTTTGGCGGGAAACAAGCCAACACCTAACATACTTTCACCCAGAATGACCAGATGGTCAGAGTTCCTGGCGGCCTATTCCTACACTCTGACACACCGACCAGGAAAACAAATTTCCCATGCGGACGCTTTGAGCAGAGCGCCTTTGCCAACAACCGACGCAGACCCGGCACCAACGATGACAGCGCTACAAATCGAGACATGCCCCGATCTACCCATATCAGCGTATGATGTCGCAAGAGCCACCGCGAAAGACTCATTGACTGCCCGCGTTCTTAGCTGGGTAGGTAAAGGCTGGCCGGAGAATCTAAAAACTGAAAATTCCAAACCTTTCCGGTCCAGACAGACTGAACTTTCCATCCAAAAGGGGTGTTTGTTGTGGGGTGATCGGGTAGTAATCCCTGCTAAACTGCAGCCCAGGGTTCTTAGGCTTTTACATGAAGGGCACCCCGGAATGGTTAAGATGAAAAGCCTCGCCAGGAGTTACGTGTGGTGGCCGGGTATCAATAAGGACATAGAGTATTGGGTAAGCTCATGCCACAAATGCCAGACAATTAGACCATCCCCACCAAAAGCACCCGTTAAGGACTGGGAAACCCCTCGAGGACCGTGGTCAAGAATACACATTGACTTCGCGGGGCCTACCAAGGGGCATACTTTTCTGATTGTCGTTGATGCCTATTCCAATTGGCTTGAAGTAAAAATCATGCCATCAACGACAACAGAAGCCGTAATTAAGCAACTAGACAGCCTGTTTGCCACCTATGGCATACCAGACATTCTCGTTTCAGATAATGGGCCACAGCTAACCAGTATACCATTTGAGCAATACCTAGCCTCCCTAGGTATAAGACATGCACTAACCGCGCCGGCTCACCCGGCTGCGAACGGCAGGGCGGAGAGAATGGTCCGGTTTACAAAAGAAGGGTTAGAACGAATGGACGCTGGAGATACACAACAAAAAGTAAACCGGTTGCTCACACTCCAGCACATAACACCTAGTACTATCACAAATAAATCACCAGCAGAACTACTCATGGGGCGAAAATTAAGATCTCACCTGGATAGGTTACACCCAAATTTCACCCCAGAAAACCCCCCCGACTCCTCAACACGGTTCAGACAATTCGAGACAGACGATTTAGTTTACGCTAAAAATTTCTCCGGGGACCCGGTATGGCTACCCGGGCAAATTATCCAACTTACAGGCCCCAAATCCTACCGGGTAAAATTAGACGATGGGAGGGAATGGAAGCGGCATATAGACCAGCTTCGATCTCGAATTATGGAAAGAACCGCGGACTTAAAAACATTCACAAAAGAACACGGCGAAATGCAAACCGAGGTGGGGGGGGGAAAGGCGAGAAACGAATAAAGAACTTTTTAAAAATAAAACTAACATTCAAAATGACCAAAAAGAGCCAACAAAAGACTCACCATTTGAAGAGACCCACGAAAAGAGATCTTCGGAAGGGGCCAGCCAAGCCAGCTCGACCTGCCCCGAGGAAACGGGAGGGAGAGGCAGAACCGCCGGCCTAAGAAACTCAGGCGGCGGTAAAATGGCCGACTCACCCTTCCAGACGGTTCCAGAGAGGAGGATGGATGACACAGCAGCCCCATCCGAACCGGTCGAAGTCCTCACTGGAAATGAACCGCGCAGGTCAGGTCGAGCCCGGAAAAGCCCCACCTACCTGCGAGACTACGTCACCACGTAGGACTAAACTAAGGAGGGAGGGGTGTTCTGTATGTAAAGTGGATGACTCCAAATCTACCATTCTGATTGGCTAAGGAAAAGAACAGTGGATTGGTTCACTAGGAACCAATCCAAAGTGATACCAAAAAGGCGGCAAATCTAAATAGCTGCCATTGGCTGCAAGCAGGCAAGCCAGCCTGTATAAAAAGGCTGGCCCCGGCTTCAGCCGGCGTTCCGTTACTAACTGTTGATAATAAAAGTATTTGTTGTTGGAACCCGGTCTACCTCGTGTGTTTTCCGAACAAAACAGAAAGGGTCATCTCCCTAATTCACATATGAAGGGAAGGGATAGCACAATCCAGGTTGCAAGGCTGTGATATCATAGCCATTTCAATAAAAGTAGTTTTATCCTTCCTCTGGAGTTGTGTTCTTGGTCTAGCCTAACTGGTAGGACTGATAGAGAATAAATGCAAGTTTTTTTCCCCTTCTCTTCCTCCTGCCTTCATTTGATTTTGTTGTTCTTTTTTTTGCTGCCAGCTCTTCCTCCTAGAGGAGATGCGGGAACGGAAGTTTGATGGGTTCGCCCGGGTCATCCAGAAAGCGTGGCGCCATCACATCGCCATCAGGAAGTATGAGCAGATGCGAGAAGAAGGTAGGAGGGAGGTGCTTGTTCTCAGGACATGATGGTACCCCACGAGTTAAGGCCACACCTGGAATACTGTGTCCAGTTGTGGTCACTGTGTTACAAAAAACAGGGCTGGACTGCTGGGGTTTCGAAGGGGTTAGTGAAGATTCTGTGCAGTTCGGAAAGCCCCTAAATCCCACTCATGGCTGGCCCCACCCACCTCACCCTGCCCCTCCCAGGAGTCCCCATGCGGCCTGATTTGGATGCAGGTAAGTGCAGGGCGTGCATGGAGGCTCAGGGAGGCAAAAAAATGAGCCTCCTGGAAGTTCAGGAAGGGCAGAAATGGGCCTGTTTCCGGCTTCCAGAGAGCCTCTGGAGCCCGGAGAGGCTGTTTTCACCCTCCCAGAGGCTCGAGGAAAGCCTCCGGAGTCCAGGGAAAACAAAACCCCCCCCCCCCCCGCCTTGCTGCAGGAGGCCAACTTGGCCATGTCCACCATGGCCACGCCCACCCAGCAACCGGGCAGAGAAGCCATTGCTAAAATTTTTGAGGCCCACCCCTGACAAAAAAGATGCTGTCTCTAGAAAGGGTCTAGAGAAGAGCCACAAAGATGACTAAGGGACTGGAGGCTAAATAGTATGATGAATGCTTGAAGGAGCTAGCTACACCTAGCCTATTGAAGAGGAGAAATAGGGGGACATGATAACTACCTTCCAATTCTTGAGGGGCTGCCTTTGACTTATTCTCTAAGGCACCAGAGGGCAGGACAAGGAGAAGGCTTGTAAAACAAAGATCCAATCCTGAAGTAAGGAGAAATTTCCAACTTCTATTTTGGAGATTTTCAAAAGTAGAACCATTTGACCAGGATGGCATAAGAGCCGTGGTGGCACAGTGGTTAGAATGCAGTACTGCAGGCTACTTCAGTTGACTGCTTGCTGCCTGCAACTTGGCAGTTCAAATCTCACCAGGCTCACGGTTGACTCAGCCTTCCATCCTTCCAAGGTGGGTAAAAAAGAGGACCTAGATTATTGGAGGCAATAGGCTGACTCTGGAAAATCACATAGAGAGGGCTGTAAAAGCACTGTGAAGCGATATAGAAGTTTAAGTGCTATTGCTATTGTTATAAGGCTGCCTGCTTTGAGCAAGGGGATCAGGGTGGGCTTCAAAAATTTTAGCAAAGGGTTCTCTGCCCAATTGCTGGGTGGGTGTGGCCATGGTGGGCATGGCCTAATCGGTCTCTTGCACCACGGCGGGGGGGCGGGTCTTGCCCTCCCCGGGTTCTGGAGGGTTTCCTCAAGCCTCTAGGACAGAGGTGGTATTCCGCAGGTTCTGGCCAGTTCTGGAGAACCAGTAGCAGATCCCACCTCTGACTGGAGATTTTACGGTCTCCTTCCCATACCACGCCTGCCAAGCCACACCCACAGAACTGGTAGTAAAAAAAAATGAATCCCACCACTGCTCTGGGAGGGCGAAAATGGCCTCCCCGGGCTTTGGAGGCTCTCTGGAAGCCGGGTAGGGGCTCATTTCCGGTCTTCCCAAACTTCTGGGAGGCCCATTTTTCACCCTCCCTGAGCCTCTGTGCACACCCTGCACTTACCTGCATCCAAAATGGGCCACATGGGACCACATTGTCCCCATAGGAGGGGCGGGGTGGGGAAAGCGGGGCCAGCCAGGAGTTGGATTTGGGGGTTCTCCTGAACCCTTGCAAACCCCCAGCAGCCCATCCTTGAAGGGGATGGATTAGAACAGGGGTCCCCAACCCACAATCCATGAACCGACATCTGTCCATGGCATGCCAGAAAGTGGGTCATATAAACAAATGAAGCCCCATCCATGGAATACTGGCAATATGCAAAACCACCCCCCACTGATCAATCGAAAAACCTCTCTCCATGGAACTATCCCTGTGGCTCCAAAGGATGGGGGGCCACTGGACTAGAAGACGCCCCCCAAGTCCCTTCCAGCCCTATGATTCTATCTTCTATGTTAGATAGTAACTGCAAGTGAGATTCAAAGTGGTTTATAACAAATATTTTTTTCACAGTTTTGAACTGCACACTTCCTTCGTGTTACTAATCAGTAACATTATTATCAGTCATAACTGTTAGAAATATAAGTCACCTAACAGGTATTTGGGTTAGAAATATATAAACCAGGATAAACATTTTAGTACTATGTCTTTAAGAGATTGCAAAAACTGCAATTGGGTGTGGTTTTTCAAACGGCCATAAGATGGAGCCAGAAACCTGGGTTGTTTTAGTCTTAGTCTGAGTCTCAGAAGAGAGTGTATCTCTGTTTCCTTCTGTTGGAAAGTATTGCAGTTGCTCTATTTTTCCTAATTGACTGATATTACTGGATTTAATGTAAGTCTGATACTGAACTGTTTTTTGACACTGGACTTTGATATTTGAATTATCCCTGGATTGCAAACTGACTGATTTAACCTGTGAATGACTTTGGACTGCTTATTTTGGACTTTGCTTAAACCTTTCTGGAAGTAAAAACCTACATTTACTGTATAGTGTATCTGTGTACTGTGTGTGTATTATTCAAATACTACTCTCTATACGTCTCCCTGTATGCACTTATTCTCCTAACGGAGAATTACCTCAACAATAACCACCAATGTCTACCGCACTTAACTATTTGCTCTTCCCCTTGTTATCCCTTCTCCATGAAGCATCCCATATCCTGTACAACTTCAAAGAGAGACGACAAAACAGCATCAACCGGAATTTCGTGGGTGATTATCTGGGCATGGAAGACAAACCAGAACTGCGCCAGTTTTTGGGCAGAAGAGAGAGAATCGATTTTGCCGATTCAGTCACCAAGTATGACAGGCGGTTTAAGGTAAGATGGAATTGATTTTCCACCATGAAGTGAAGAACCAAAAGCTGTCTTCCAATACCAACTTCTTTTTCCAAAACCTAGAAGAATTCTTGGCCTTTGTCAAACAGTTTAAAAATGTTGAAACAGCTTCACAAACTTTTTTTTTAGAGTACATGTCAGGGCTGCCCCCCGATCAATCTCTAGGAAAGAAAACTCTTGACTCCTGTGATGACCTGGGGCACAAAGCACAAAGGCAACAAGGTTGAATAAGCAATAAGAGTCCCTTTATTATCTCCAACTTTACCTTTGGCTGGAAAAAAACTCTCCCAGGAACAGCCTTTAACTGTAGAAAATTCAGTCCAAAACAAGGTACACACAAACTGTAACTTAAAATCCAAACAAACCAAACTGAAGTAATTAACTTGAGAGGGCAGGAGAAGGAATTTCAGACTTGAAAGCAGGGCAAAACTCACACAGTTGGGAAGATGCCAGGAACACAGATAAGCCACGACAATACTAGACAAATTCACATTTGCTGCCAACAACTTGCTGTACAGCTTCATCTTTTATACACTGTGTTCCCAGCTGCAGCTAATAAAGGGAATCAGGGCCCTTTCCTTCCCCATAAGCCATGCAACTCACATTGCTCCCTTCTCCATTCCTCCCTGCATGCCCTAGGATGAAGAGGGGGTGGGCCTGGGTCTTCCTCTGAATTCCTTCTGCCTTGCGCTACCTCTCCCCTATTCTGCCCAGCCGGACTTTGCCCTTCCCCAGTTTCTTCCACAGCCAACAGAGCCACACTCCCACTCCCTGTCAGCTATTCGGCTTCCCACTCTGAGTCAGATTCCGACAGGGGCATGACAACTCCATAGAGTCAGAGAAAAGGTACTTTTCTTTAAAAATACCTTTAAAGTCCTTTTTTAAAAAATGGATTGCAGCAAAAGCCCAGGCAAGATCTGAGGTAAATTCTCATGAAAAGACAAATTGAAAATAACCCCAGAGCTCACCCACCCCCAGTAGCCAAGCTACCAGATGTCAGCCAGGAAGATGTTTTGGGAACATCTCCAGTCTAGGTGCACCAATCCTTCTTCGTGCATACCTATCCCAGAATGGTTGGCTTTGAAGATGTTAAATAACCCATTGCTTCTCAGAAATTCATCTCACACCACCTGCACGCTTCCCCTCCCAAATACCCATTGCTCCCCACCTCCGTTTCCATGGCATCTGGCAGCAAGCTTGAAAAGAAGTGGAGACAGCCAGGCTGACCGAGTTGAAACGGTTATTATATTTTATGCTTCTATCAGTACTGAAGACATTATTTTTTTCTGTTCTGATAGTTCTCAGCTTATGAGCACAATTGAACCTCAAGTTTCTATTTAAGTAAGGCAGTTGTTAAGTGAGTTCTGCCCCATTTTATGACCTTTTTTGCCAAAGTCATCACTACAGTTATTAAGCAAATCATGCAGCCATTAAGTGAATCTACCTTCCCCCCATTGCTTGTCAGAAGCCAGATGGGAAAGGTTACAAATGGTGATCACATGACCACCAGAACGGTGCAACTGTCAAAAATACATGCCAGTTGCCAAATGTCCAAATTTTGATCATGACTGCAACTGTGATAAGTGTGAATTGACATCATAAGTCCATTTTTAGTGCCATTGTAACGTCAAAGTGTCACTAAACTTTAAAGACTATCTGTGCTTTCCTTTTTTCTTCTCGTCTTTACCCCTAATTTTGCTTTTTCTTTGTTTTCCCTTTTTCCATTTTTTCTGCTTCTTTGTATTTTATTTTTTTTTCTGAAATTTGGTAGTTGTTTAAAAAAACATCAAAGGAATTTTTTTGAGCAGATTACCAGCTATAAAACTGCCTCTTATTTTTCATCTGCGCAGTCCATCAAGCGGGACTTAATCTTAACACCCAAACACCTGTACCTGATTGGCCGAGAGAAGGTGAAAAGGGGGCCTGAGAAAGGCCAGATCCGGGAGGTGCTGAAGAAGAAACTGGAAGTCCAAAGAGTCAATCAGGTCTCTCTCAGGTGAGCTGCATTCCCATCCTGTGAAACAGGGGCCCCCAAACTTGGCAATTTTAAGACTTGTGGACTTCAACTCCCAGAATTCTGGGAGTTGAAGTCCACAAGTCTTAAAATGGTCATGTTTGGATACCTCTGCTGTAAAAGGCACCAAAGCCGCAGCATCAAGTGGCTTTTGCTAGAGAAACCTCAGCAGGTGTGTTTAAAAAGGCCATGAGGTTGAAATCCTCCATGTGACACATGTGGAAAAGCTTCACTCGTGTGCTTACAGCCATCATTTTGACTCTTAAAATGCCCCATGGACATCCCTAGCCCTCTTTGCCATTCATAATGTTGGAGGAACACCTGCCCATCCAGCCATTCAGCCACTTCTCCATCTCCCAAACTGGTGTTTTTCTACCTTGGGAGCTTGAAGATGTGTGGATTTCAACATGCTGGCTGGGGAATTCTGGGAGTTGGAAGTCCACATAAACTCAAGCAGAAATTAACAGATTAACAGAGTTGGAAGGGACCTTGTAGGGCATCTAGTCCAACCCCCCGCCCAAGTAGGAGACCCTACACCATTTCTGACAGATAGCAGTCTAGTCTCTTCTTGAAAGTCTCAAGTGATGAAGCTCCCACAACTTCCAAAAGCAACTTCTGTTCCATTGGTTGACTGTTTTCACTGTCAGAAAATTTCTCCTTATTTCCAGGTTGAATCTCTCCTTGGTCAGTTTCCATCCATTATTCCTTGTCTGGCCTTGGGAAACAGCTTGACCCCTTCATCTCTGTGGCAGCCTCTCAAGTGTTGGAAGACTGCTATCATGTCTCCCCTGGTCCTTCTCTTCACTAGACTAGCCAGGCCCAGTTCCTGCAACCATTGAGAAACACTGACCTAAACTGTGAATGAATTATGGATAGTGACATAGAGGATACTGTTAGGAAAGGGAAGGGCCCAACTGGCACAACAAATAAAGCAGGATAAAATTGTTTCTGATCAATAGCTGTCCCCTGCTTATTGAACAGGAGCCTTGAGTGCAGGAAGATCCCCATCTTACATGCCACTCTTGAATGGGGAAGTGTTACCCCACCATCCAAGATCAAAGCTGGGATGTGTTCCCTGTGGCAGCTCTTTTGGTTGGTGCTTTCCTCCCTAGTTGCAAAGCCCAAAAGCTCAGCTGCTTCTTCCAGACTCTTAACAGCCACAACGCATAAATGGGCCAAAGGGCTAAAAATAAACTTGTCTTAAGAGTGAAAAGGGATTTTTGCAGTTGCCAGTCCTTGCAAGCCAAACCACCCTGGCTGAGGTCCCTCTTTGGCACAAGCGTTATTTGAGGCTCCTGGGGGTCTGGGGCATCTCTCCTTCTTTCCAGAAAACTGACATCTTTTCCTTTTGTTTTTCTTTTCCCCTCCTGATACTTTTCTCCCCAGCACGAAACAGGATGATTTCTTCATCCTCCATGAAGCCGAGGCAGATACTCTCCTGGAATCCATCTTCAAGACAGAAGTCATTAGCCTGCTATGCAAACGCTATGAAGAAGCCACCCAAGGAAAGCTCCAGCTCTATTTCAGTGACACGTGAGCAGACTAAGAGGGTTGGCTTGGAAACCTAATGTATTAGCCGAGGGCTGCTCAGAGCAAAAACAGTTTGCTGCCTCGACAATGGGAAACAATTTAATACCTTCCTTAGCTTCTCATTCACTGCCGTTTCCCACAGCAACCGTGAGCCGGAAGTGTGCTTGGTAGTTCCCCACCACCCCTTTTTTTTCCTGCCATTCTCTTAGCTACAGATTCAGCGGTCTTCAGGTTCTGCTTAAAACCGTTGTGTAGTAATCTGAGCAAGTGATAACAGATAATCAGAGCTGGAAGGGACCTTGTAGGTCATCTAGTCCAACCCCCCACCCAAGCGGGAGACCCTACACCATTTCTGACGGATGGGAGTCCAATCTCTTCTTGAAAGTCTCAAGTGATGAAGCTCCCACAACTTCCGAGGGCAACTTCTGTTCCATTGGTTGATTGTTCTCACTGTTAGAAAGTTTCTCCTTGTTTCCAGGTTGAATCTCTCCTTGTTCAGTTTCCATCCATTGTTCCTTGTCTGGCCTACAGGCACTTTAGAAAATAGCTTGACCTTCTCCTCTCTGTGGCTGCCCCTCAAATATTGGAGCATTGCTATCCGATCTCCCCTGGTCCTTCTCTTCACTAGACTCACCAGGCCCAGTTCTTGCAACCATTCTTCACATGCTTTAGTATCCAGTCCCCTAATCATCCTGGTTGCTCTTCTCTGCCTTTTTTCTGGAGTCTCAACATCTTTTTTTTAATGTGTTGACTAAAACTGGATGCAGGACTCTAAGTGTAGTCTTACTAAGGCTTTATAGAGTAGCATTAGTACCTCACTTTTTTGGCTGGATTGGAAGGAAGGAAGGAAGGAAGGAAGGAAGGAAGGAAGGAAGGAAGGA
>BLBF01000042.1:22655890-22730392 GCA_015471245.1 Laticauda colubrina | reverse complement strand
AAGGAAGGAAGGAAGGAAGGAAGGAAGGAAGGAAGGAAGGAAGGAAGAAGCCCCCCTGTGTGTCAGGCCTCAAACCAAGAATGGCACGTGGTTATTCTTCCAAGCCGAGCTCTTTTTTACTATTGTTATACCTGTAGACAAAGTCTTGCCAGATAGCAGACTCCACTGTCTGCCTACAATTACTCTGTGACTTATTAGGAAGCGGCTGTCTTCACCCTCTTTCTCTCACACATATCGTCAGCTTACAACCATTTGTTCTCTCAAAGTTGAAATGGCACTGAAGAAAGAGACACATTATGACCATTTTTCACACTTATGCCCATTGAAGCAACCCCATGGTCATATGTTCAAAATTCTCCCACACCTCACTGCTGTCTGAGCCCAAAGATGGCTGATGACTGCCAGCCTTCCCTAGGCCCATCTCTGCCTCTGATGCAGAGCCCTCGTCTGAGCCTTCCTCAGCCTCCAGGACTGGCCCAGCTTCCTCCCCAACTTCCTCCCTATCCGACTCTGCTGCCAGCTCCGCTAGCCACCAGCAGGCCACAACAGTCACAAGTCTCTTTTTTCAATACAGTTGTAACTTCAACCGGTCATTCAATGAATGGTTGTAAGTTGAGGACTATCTGTATATAAATAATGTTAATTGCTAATCACTTATGGCCAACTCATCCATAAATCTGTGTAATCTCCTTTTAATGCTGTGGTTTTTTGGCCCTTGCCATCTCAGGTGACAGTGGCTTAATTCTGATTTGCATAATCAAGTCACTCTTTTTTGCTGTCCTCGAAGCTCGTCCTGCTGACGGGCAAAATGGTGCTTTGGTCCATTTTGGCTCTCCTGGATGAAAGCACCAAAGGTAGCTCAGGCGGCTCCCAAATATAGGATTAGAAGGGTTTTGATGCTAGATGTTAAGACCATGGCAAACCTTAAGTGTTCTAACCTGGATTGTCTTCCTCTTCCTTCATTTCAGACTACAATTCCGTGTGAAGAAGGAAGGCTGGGGTGGAGGCGGCACCCGGACAGTGACCTTTATGAATGGTCCAAACAACATGGCTTATCTCAAATCATCCGGAAAAAATCTCTGTGTCTGCATTGGAAGTGGGCTGCCTAAGAATTCCAGTAAGTGGCTTATGACATGAGCCATGGTGGTGCAGTGGTTAGAGTGTAGTACTTCAGGCTACTTCTGCTGACTGACTGCAGTTTGGCAATTCAAATCCCACCAGGCTCAAGGTTGACTCAGCCTTCCATCCTTCCGAGGTAGATAAAATGAGGACCCAAATTGTTGGGGGCAATAGGCTCACTCTGTAAAGCCGTTTAGAGTAGAGTAGAGTAGAGTAGAGTAGAGTAGAGTAGAGTAGAGTAGAGTAGAGTAGAGTAGAGTAGAGTAGAGTAGAGTAGAGTAGAATTCTTTATTGGCTAAGTATGATTGGATACACAAGGAATTTGCCTTGGTACAAATACTCTCAGTGTACATAAAAGAAAAGATACATTTGTCAAGAGTCAAGAATCATAAAGTACAACACTTAATGATAGTCATGGGGGACAATAAGCAATCAAATAATATTAGAAAACAGTCAATATAAGGCTTAGAGAGGGCTATAAAGCACTGTGAAGCATTATATAAATCTAAGTGCTGTTGCTATTACCATTATGGTTCTTGTCTGGGAGGTCAACAGGAGCGGGCCAATTCAGAGGTTGAAGGAACCTGGCCAGCTGAATCTCTTCTGGCACTCTTCCAGCATAATAATGCCTTGGTTTGACTTCTCCTAGGAGAAGGTAGGGTGAGAGAGGCTGAGGTTTCAAAGGAGTGCTCCCATCTCAGAGGGAAGTTGCTTTTGGGGAAGAGTACAAACAAGGGTGGGCTGCTTGGGGGTTCCAGGGGTTCAGGAGATCCTCTAGCTAAGATTCTGTGCAGTTTGGAGAACCCCCAAATTCCACCCCTGGCTGGCCCCACCCATCCCTCCCCCCAGGTGTCCCCACGCGGCCCATTTTGGATGCACATAAGTGCAGGCCGCACACAGAAGCTCAAGGAGGGTGAAAAATAGGCCTCCTGGAAGTTCAGGAAGGCTGGAAACGAGCCCGTTTCTGCCTTCCAGAGAGCCTCCAGAGCCCAGGAAGGCCATTTTCACCCTCCCAGAGGCTCAAGGAAAGCCTCCAGAGCCCAGGAAGGGCAACCCCCCCTGCTATGATATAGGAGACTGACTAGGCACGCCCACCATGGCCACACCCACCTAGCAACCAGGCAGAGAACCTGTTGCTAAAATTTTTGAAGCCCACCCCTGAGTATAAATATTCAAACAATATACCAACAATCTAACAATTGAACCAACAATCCAGGTAGCTATTGTACAATAAATGCAGAAAGGTGGAAAGGAGTGTGTTCTCCTTGTTACTTCTGTTGTGAGCAGAAATAGTTGCAGTAATAGTCTCATAAACAGATTGTGTCAGATCCAGAGTAATGTCAGGTTTCCAAGTGATGAAATCCATTTAAAAAGACAAAAAAGCAAAGTCCATCTTCCAAAACAATTCCTTTTATTTAGGAAAGCATCAAATTGGCAAAGTCTGTTGTAATTCTGGATCTGACACAGTCTGGAATTACACCACATAATACTGGAAGTTAGAAACAGCCCCCAAAAGTCACATTCCCCAATAGAAGTAAATCAACGTTTCCTGGTGTCATCAATCTCCACTTCCAGGTCTCATCAGGGTCAGCTCTTGTTCCTATGGGAAGAAGAACCACCTAACCTAAACAACTCTCTCTATCTCCACTCCTCCCACCTTAGAAATGTGGCAAGCCCGAAACCCTTTGTCCCATAGCCAGCAAAGAGAGAGAAAAGGAATATATAATAAGGCTAAATAAAATGGCTACGCATGTCAATTTCGGGCTTGACACAGTCTAGCCCTATGGTCATGTATTCTTTAGGGACACAGGTAGTCCACTCATTTAATGACCATTTGAAATTAAGACAGCATTGAAAAAAGTGACTTATAACCAGTCTTTGTATTTACAACCACGGCACCATACCCAGGGTCAAAATGATCAAAATGTGTACACTTGGCAAACGGCATGTTTTGATGATGGTTGCAGTGCCCTGAGGTCATGCGATCATCACTTGCAATCATCCCAGTCAGCTTACAACAAAAACCATGGGGAATGCCAAATTTGCTTAATAATAATGGCATGATTTATTTAACAATTGCAGGGATTCCCTTAACAACTGTGGCAGAAAAGGTCGTAATATTGAGTGTGACTTGCTTAACCATCACTTTGCTCAGCAACAGAAATTTTGGTGCCAGTTGTGGCTGTAAGTCGAGGACTAGCTGTATACCTAAAGTACTTGAAAACCTTTTTTCACTTGTGGGCCTCAAATCACTGGTTGGTTACCCATATAGAAAACATGTGCAGAGACTAAAAGATACTGGACTAAAATCCACACATGGTTGGAAAAAATGACAAAGAAACATATAGACTTTAAACCAGAGATATTTTTATTGGGTATTAAACCTGAAATATACAGTAGAGAAATGATATATTTGATAGTCAATGTTTTAACAGCAGCTAGAATTGTATTTGCTAAAAACTGGAAAAACAAGAAAATTCCAATGGAGGAGGAAGTTATCAAGAAAATTATGGACTGCACAGAAATGAGTAAACTGATATTTGAAATTAGAGAGCAAGAAGATAAACAATTTCATAAAATATGGGACTTATTTTATCAATGGTTAGACAATAAAATATGGAAATGAAATATTTTACTCATAATATAAGTATAGTTTTACTCAATATAAGTATAATAAAATTGTTAGAGATAAAGTACTGTAAGAATAAAATATGATTGAATAAATAGTGATGATGAAATGAATGTTATAAAATAGGATAAGTTAAAATGGGGATTTGCTCATATAAAATGATGAAATGCAAGTAACAGTCTATTAAATAATTAATGATTATATCAGAAATATATATAACTTATACATAATATGAGGATTAAAAAATAATTAGAAAGGAATGACTGTAGAGATTGTGCACAAGAGACTAGTATCAACCAACACGCTGTATGTAACTGAAGATGGTTTTATATTTTTTGTTTGTGCTTTTTTGTATGTTTGTTTAAAAAAATAAAAAACTTTTCAAAAAAAGAAAGAAAGCTATGCTTCTGCAGAGACAGTATTTGTTTGGGCACTCAAAGGTTAGCGTCAGGTAAAACATACCACCAGAGAACTTCCATCTTCAACCCTTCTTCGTGTTTTTTTTCTCATCCTATAGAGCCAACCAGGAAAGGAATCCAGCAAAGCAGAGGACGTCCTCCCAAACACCCACCAATATACCGAGCTACTCCGCCAATTCCAAGAGGTAGGAAGACTGCTCAGCTTCTAGGACTGTTGTGAGGGACTTATAAAGGAGAGATGTAAGGAGAACTTTGGAGAGCCTCGCTGAGGAATGAATGAAAATGTGGGCTAGCCAGGAATGGAAAACCTGCAGCCAAACCTCCTAGCCTCTTTATAGTCCCCAGTGTGAGCTCACTAATATACACAGTGGATCCACCAAATCGGGTGGCAACCAAAAAAATCCACCCAATTTTTGAATCAGGTCACGATTCAAATATTGGGCAGCGAACAAAATCAGCGCAGAAAGATTATGTTTCTGCACCGATTTCCCCTTCGGCAACTTTTTTTTGACTGCGCGCATGCGCAGTCAGTTGTACTTCCGGACACAACCAAATCGGGTCATAACCGGAGTGCGGGAAGAGATCACAGTCATGACCCGAGGCTCTACTGTATGCAGAGGCAAATCACTGACTTAGGGTAGTTGGCTTCCATTTTTGTTGTTGAAAATAAATTGAAAAAATAGGTGTCTGAAGCTATTACCAAATGCCAGGAAAATCAGGAGATCCAGACAGTTCAAATGGGGGTAAAGATTTATTGCAAGCGTAATCTCTCTACAAGAATCTGAATTACTGACAGCCAAGGGGAATTAGCAGGAGATAAGAGTAGAAGGAATTCAAGATGGGCTGGATTTAGATCTTTTGTGGTCATGAAGGAACTCATGAGTGATGACATGTTTGACTCCTCCCTCGGTCTCAGTCTGGTCATCTTCTACAGCTATTATTAAAGTAGGTTAAAAAAGCAAACCAAACAAATTAGGTTATGCCAAGAACAAATAATAGAAACTAAAACATCTAGCCCTGGTCTTTTTGTGATGCTATCAGCTCTCTTCAAAACTGGAAAGATGGTGGAGGTATACACACAACTGAATTTACTTTATTTGGGGGGAGGGGTTTCACCCTTTATCACAAATGTTAGCAAACAGTTGGGCATAGAGGAATTCAGAAAGTACTGACGAAGGGATACAAAATATGCTAGCAAAACCATCAAGAGATAATACAGTAGTCCTCAATATACAACCAGCTGTTTGGCAACCAAAGTTATGATAGATTCCCCTCAAAAGATAATTACAACCAGGTGTGGGATTCTACCAGTTCATACCTATTCGCTAGAACTGGTTCTTAACATTCTAAGTAGTTCAGAGAATCGGTTGTTAGAAGAAATTACTGGTGTAATCCTGTCAGGAAGGTAAGGAAGGAAACATTCTGGTATTGCTTACAGAAACTGCCTCTTGGTTAACCCTTATTACATTCTTGGCAGGACTAAACTTCCTGTCTCAGGAACGTCTCTGGAGTTTTTTTCCCCCTCCTTTGCTGGAATTTTGCTTGTGTGGAGTGACCATTCAAAGTTACAATGGCACTGAAAAAAGTGACTTATGACCATTTTTCACACTTGCAACTGTTGCAGCATCCCCACAGTCATGAGAGGCCAGGCAAGGAGATACATGCTTCAATGTGAGTGATGTTGAGTTGGCCACGCTCAGCCAATAATATGACCACCAAGCCATGTCCACCCAGTCACATGACCACCAAGCCACACCTACCACCTAAGCCATGCCCACAGAACTGGTTGTTAAAAATTTGAACCCCACCCCTGATTACAACCTGGTGCTGATGTTCTGACAGCTGTCCCCCCCCTCCACAATCACATGACTGCATTTCAGGTATTTGGCCAGCCAAGCATTGGCCTGCATTTATGCCTGTTGGCAGTGCCCTGCAGTCATGTGACTGTGATTTACGATGTTTTTGCCACAAGCCAGTATTTATTTCCACGTTTTGGCAAAAACACCACTGAACAAACAATGGGCTCACTTAACAACCATGGTGTTCATTTAATGACTGAAAATTCACTAAACTACCTTGGCGATTTGCTTAACAAGTGCCACAGAAAAGGGTAAAATCTGTTGGAGATTTCCATTTTTCTCTCCAAATTCATAGAGACGTCACCCTAAGTGGATTTGCACCCAAATGGGATTTTTTATCTCCATGTGTTTTACCAGGAAACACAGATAAGGTGGGATTGAAAAAATCAGTGCCCTCCTAAGCGTACCAACACATTACAAATCTGTTTGTGATGTCCATTTTGCTCTTCGAATTCACTGAAACATAATGCTATCCCAAAGCATATTTGTTCCCCAAGGGGATGTTCTCATGTATTTTACAAAATAAAATGTGATATGTAGATAAGGCAGGCTTGAAAAGTCAGCACCCTCCTAACCATAATAAAAGCACTACAAATCCATTGGCAATGTCCATTTTGGTCTCCAAATTTATGGAGACCTAACTCTAACCCAAGGTGGATATGTTCCCCAAGGGGATTTTACCATTTATTTTACCAATAATGGTTAAGGCAGGCTCGAAAAGTTAGCGCCTTCCTAAGAATAATCACAGGCTTTGAATCCGTTGGTGATGTCCATCTTGATTTCTGGATTCATGGAGACCTAACCCTAATCCTACATAGATTTGGACCCCAAGGGGACTTTACCATGTATTTTACCAATAATCGTAGATAAGGCAGGCTCAAAAAGTCAACACTATCCTAAGCGTACCAAGGCACTATGAATCTGTTGGCAATGTCTCCTTTGGAGTGGGTATTAACTTAAACCCCTGATGTGTGATGATGATGATGATAATACTTGTGGTTGGCCTCTATGATTTTTAAAATTTATATAAAGAATGGTATCATCTCTTTCTAGGAATATGTATCTCAGAGAAGCTTACAGATTTTTAAATTGGCACTTTTAAGATGCGTGAACTTCAATTCCCAGAATTTTTTTCTTGGCTGGGGAATTCTGGTAATTGAAGTCCATGCATCTTAAAGTTGTCCAGTTTGAGAAACACTGATTTAGAGAGTTTAGCAACTAAAATTCATCTGATATGGTGAACTGCAGTGGTGGTATTCTACCAATTGGGCCAGGTTCGGGCAAACCAGTAGTAAAACATGCTACTGTTTGGCTGAACCAGAAGTAAAAAACAGCTATTTCTCTTTTTTCTTCCAACGATCAGCTGTTCTGACAATCAGCTGTGCCAGGATCCCCCTCGCTGTCTTACTACTTCTCCCAGAAGGCTTCCCTGAGGCTCAGGAGGCAAAAAACCAGATGGCAGTTGGGAGAGTGCTGCAAAAAAAAGAGAAGCCACTCCCACCCAGTCACATGGCCATGCCCACCTAGCCACTCCTACCTAGCCATGCCCACAGAACCAGTAGTAAAAATATTTGCATCCCATTATGCTCTCTAAGAATTTGACAGATATCTAAAACTTTTAGGAAT
Source organism: Laticauda colubrina (assembly GCA_015471245.1). Classification (NCBI taxonomy): domain Eukaryota; kingdom Metazoa; phylum Chordata; class Lepidosauria; order Squamata; family Elapidae; genus Laticauda; species Laticauda colubrina. The sequence continues at coordinate 22,722,740 of BLBF01000042.1, read as the reverse complement.
TAACTCCCCTATAAAAGAACATTTCACAAAAAAAATCCCAGATCTCCTACAGAGTCTAAATGAGGAGCAAGGGGGGCTCATCTGCCAAACAATTAATATGTAAAAAGTGGATGGTTTAGTTAGTAAGACTGTTTGCACTACTTCTAGGAAGAAACCAATCGGTTATCTGCAGGAATGGAGCCACTCAACTTCCTTACAACACCAGGCAACAGGAACAGACCTACTACACTCCCCAAAGGCCTGGATCAGGTCCTCCAGCCAAGGCACTTCCAAAACAAAATATGGCACGCCGGCCAAAGGCCAGGGTACCCCCAGATCACAACATGGAGTTCCTCAGTGTCCCTGACCAGGGCATGGCTGGGTATGTACTACTTTAATTTTTTTTAAAGCTAAAGAGTTCCCCTGTCCAGTGGTGTCCAACTCTAGAGGGCAGTTGCTCATCTCCATTTCCTCGGAATGGGACAAATTGCCACGGCCAACTCACCGCTGTCAACTCACCACGACCAACTCACTATGGGACAGCTTGGTATGAGACAATTTAACAATTCTATTTAATGGTTTAAAGTAAATTTAAAAATATTTTAATTTTTGCTAATCACATTTCATTCTGTCCCTCCTTTTGCATCCTATCTTTAATGATTCTATTCCACTATTTCTTTGATATTAATGTAATTCTTGTCCCGCAGGGAATTGTCCTGCAGTGAACTGACTGTGGCAAGTTGGCTGTGGCAAGTTAATCATGGCAAGTTAATCATGGCAAGTTGGTTGTAGCAAATTATCATAGACCCCCATTTCCTAGCCAAAGGAGCCAGCATTGTGCAAAGATGGTTCCGTGGTCATGTGGCCAGCATGACTATATGCTGAGACACACAGAACATTTTTACTTTTCCACCAAAGTGCTTCCAGCATTCTAGAAGATCCTTGTATTGCTGTTTTATGTTATTTTATTATTTTGCTTTCTCATACAGGTAGTCCTAAACTTATGACCACTATTGAACTCAAAATTTATGTTGTTAAGTGAGAAATTTGTGAGCAACCATCATAAACGTGAGTCAATTGTCAAGCATCCAAATATAAATTATGTGACCATGGGGATGCTGCAACAGTCATAAGTGTGAAAAATGGTCATAAGTCACTTTTTTCAGTGCCATTGTAACTTCGGTCACTAAATGAATTGTTGTAAGATGAGGACTACCTTGGGAAAAAGAAACCTTAAAATACTAATAGAATGTAGCTCAGGGTTGAACTAGGGAATAATTGGTGCTCTCTGAGTTTGGTTGTTTGCTTGCAGATGTTTCATTACCCAATTAGATGATCTCATCAGAGTATTGATGATATCGGCAAATTAGGTGATAAAATGTTTGCAAGCAAACAACCAAGTTCAGAGAGTATCAAGGACTCCAAAAAAAGCCTTAAAATAGTCACATGGGTGTGGTTATTGCATTTGAACCCCAAAATATTTGTGATCCAACCTTGCTGGTCTAAGACAGAGCAATACACCAAGCTTGGATGAGGTGTTTGTTCAAAAAATTGTTAATTTTTCTCTCCAATGTATCAGGACACAAAGGAAAAGAAGCATTAGCCAAAGGCCACCTCCTGCTGCAGGAAGACCCAAACCCCAACCCAAGATTTCAGGACCACGTTGTCGGGCTTTGTATCGTTATCTTAGTCAGGATGTGGACGAACTGAGTTTCAATGTGGGCGATGTCATAGATCTCTTGATGGAAGGTAAGGGGACTTTGCTCTGGCCCAGGTGACCTCAGCAATCATTTTTCTTGTGAGCAGGAGAATGGAAATCCCCACACTTGAGGCTGGGAAATATTGTAAGTGGGAATCCAGGACTTTTTATTCTGATATAAACATGTTTTTAAGCTTAAAATAAGAATGGTTGAAGGTGAGAAGTATTTGCAAAGTTAGTGGGGAGCGATGGCTCAGCAGTTAAAGATACTCAACTTGTCAGCTGGAAATCGGACAGCCTGGGTTCAAGACCCAAGCAATGGAGGACAGGCTGAGCTCCCATTACTTGCCTGCCAATCTAGCAGTTCACAAGCATGCAAATGTCAACTCATGAAATAGTTCTATGATCTTTTTAAGAGTTGCCAACAGAAAGGGAGGGAGGAGCAGTGCAGCAGCTTGCAAACCAAAACTGCATTCCATAAATGTTTCCCAAGATAGTAACTAGGTGACTGAAGTTTCTGCTGGGCAAAATTCTAACTGGAGAGCATGATTGATAACTCTTGGCTATGGATGTGTCCCATTGGAGAATATGAATTACGATATACCCCAGGGGGTGGGGGGGGAAACCAGGGTCAAGGGTGACAATGAATTATGGATCTCAGAGTCGGCTACACCCAGGCAGTGCTAGACAGTTTAACACCCAAAAATCCTTTTTAAGTTTTGCAAGTTTGGCTCGAGACTCATGATTTAAATGAGAGTAACTGCCAGAATCCTGACAGCAAATGTGAGTAGATAAATAGGTACCACTTTGGGAGGAAGATAACAGTGCTTTGTGCTCCTCCCAAACGCTGAAAGTCATAGCTCTAGATATTTTTAAAGAACAGGAAATTTCTTTTCAAGATCACAAGTCTTCCACAGCTGTTCAACTTCAAGAAATCTACTCTAAATGTAGCTTTTTGTTGTCGATTTTATAGATCACTCTGGATGGTGGAAGGGTCGTCTCCATGGCAGAGAAGGACTTTTTCCCGGGAATTACGTCGAGAAGATCTGAACAGAAATAGCAATCTGAAATAGGCAAGATAGGAACGAGTAAATTAGCCATTTTCTGGAGGCAAGTCGGGCTAAGCACAAAGAAATTCTTACCTGGATATATTTCTTCATGGCTTTTTTCAAAGCAGCAACCTTGTTTAAGAACCTCAGTGAAGAGTAGACCTAGGACCTTTCTTCACTTGTATGATCTTTTAAGGTGCTCAGATGCTATTTAAGAAGTGTTGAGGATGTAAAAATAATTTGAATAACAAATTGAGTATGGAATGCATGTAGGAAGTACTGCTTGCTGGGTCTGGACACCTGATGCAATCTTGTTGCGGGCATTATAATTAAAAATACCAAATTTTAAAACACAAGGATTCCACCTGCCTTCTTTGATTTCTCACTGTGGCATGTATTAAATGTTGGGGCTTTTTTATTACGATGGCTGATAGTTTATGAAGGAGCATCTAGATGAATTGAATAATTTGGCATACTGTTGCTGATAGGAGAGGTATTAAACTAAAGCTATTCTATTAAAAGCCTTTCTTCGTTTCCATTATTTCATCCCATGAGTTTAATATCCTTTTTTTAAAAAAAAAGTTGCCTCCTGGGAAAATAAATTCAATAGGTATGTATAGCAGAACACTGGATGCTATATATGGGATTTGTGGCCATATTTCTTAAAAGTGTCAAACATAGAGGGATCTCTCCTAATCTTAAATCCCAGAGTGGGACTAAGGGAATGGTCAAAAATATTGAAGTTGGGGGCCTTTCAAGTCCAAGTAAAAAGTGTCGCCTGCCCCATCCCCACCCCATTTTAACTGCAATCAATACTCAACTCAGGAAAGAAACTTGAACCCATTCTTTTGCTTGTAGTTTGCAAAAAAAAAAAAAAAATCCTTACTGAAATCAACTTGAACAGAAAAAAGCACTATGAATGCCAGTCATATGTAATTCCACTTCAGAGCTGGATCAGAAATTCCTAATTAATTATGGTTAGATCGAAATCCTACTTTTCCTTCAGAAATGGAAAGCCGTGTACATTTCCCTTTATCCTGTATAGCAATCTGGGCTGAGACAGTGACTAACCTAATCATCTTGTGAACTTTCTAGATTTGACTTTGACCTGAATCATTAGTCCAATACTGAACAACGATATCACATCTGTTAGGAAACCCAGGAGGAACTAGCTAGGCAAATACTGGAGAATGAAGAAATCAATAAGCAGAGAGACATTAGGAGTCCTGGTTTGGATAAACAATGAGACAGATGAAGTAATTCATTGTTTCTTCCCAAACACCAGATCCAGTTTACGGTGACAGGATTATTTGTGCATCCCACCTTGAAATAGTGATGAGTGGAAATCTGGTGTTACCTTCATAGGCTCATCCATTCAATGTTTTGCAAGATCCAGTCTTCTTGCAATGCAATAGAGGCAATTCAGAAAAGTAGCTATAGGATTAAGCTGTTCATTATTTCAGGATAATTTATCAGAGCAGAAGGGGTGAAAATTTACTGCCAAAATTTGAAATTGCCCCAATCAGGCAAGAGAAGAGATGGCTGGAAAGGGAAGAGATAGCAGAATCTTGATAGCAGAAAGGCATCGAGATGAGGGGCTCTGAATCCATTATAACTTCCTTACAAAATTATTTTCCCATTGCCTGATTCTTCTAGGCTAAGTAACTCCAATGATCAGAGCTCAAAGACAAGTATACACTTTTTTACTTCCACGAAGTATTTTTAGATGGTAGATTAATGTTTAACATATTTTAAAATAGTAATGCAACATCTAACAACTAGTCCGTGCAGGAAGGAACTCAACCACAATTGTGTATCCAACTTTCCTGTCTGTAGCATCCTCCTCCAAGCTGGTATGTATCATGGTTCCTGATATATTCTAACCATAGCTATGGACCTGGCAAGTTAGCAGTAATTACATTTTAGTTATAAATGAAAGATAAAAATCCAAGAATAACTCTACATAACAATTTGTGCCAATTTCTTTCTAAAATGAAAAGGTTTTGAAACAGTAAAACCAGCAGTAAAGTAAAATATAAACTTTTATTTAGAATTAAAGCGAATACTTCAGTATCACAAACACACAATATTAAACTTCCAAGAAATATACTGCTAATTTGGAGTGAGCATTTATTTTTGCACAATTACAACATGCGGACAAGTCCAGGGGAAAAAAAGAGAAAAGATGACAAAAGTTGGAAATTTTCAACATCTTTCCCACCACCAGAGCAGCTGTCACAATAATTCGTACAAAGAGCAAGTCATTTTATATGTGTGCATGTATGCTGATGCATAAGATGTTGACAAAATTCCTACAGATTCATCTTTGACAAGGAACAAGCTCTAAAAGGCAAACACTGCAATCTAGTCTTCTTCAGAAGAGTCTCGTTCAAAGGTGTACACCATAAAGCAAGCGTCAGGTCTCTTGGGGACAAGGGGATGACCTGGTCTCACAATCTCAAAGCCCAAGAAGCTGAAGGTACGGAGCAGCGAAGCTACGAGAAAAACCAAGAGATTTAGTACCGATTCCATGAGATACAGGACATAAGGCTAACACGCAAGCAAACCCACCACCCATTGCACAACCCCCTTAGAAGCGCAGTCTCTGCTCACCCTGGCACCATCCCAGGTTCCTTACCTCTGTCATCTCTGTTCTTGTGGAAACAAATGAACACATGCTCTACTTGAAGCTGCTCTTCCGCAAACTCAAGAAGAACTGCAAAACTAAAGACAGGAGGAGAGTGAGACACTTTCCCACCCCCTCAGAGGTATTTCAAAATTATTTTTATCTAGCTGAAGATCTGTGATAGGGGAAAGGTCAAAAGGTAACATTGTAAATTTGGAAATCTACTATCCACCTACCATATATACTCACAGATAAGCCAAGAATTTTAAGCTCCAAAATGCAGCCAAAAAAAATTGACTCATTTGTGAACCAGAGCTCAGATCATGGCCTTAATGTTGGCTAGTTGTATAAATGATAATGTAATGGTTATTTGTTATAGTTTTAACAGTAATTCAAATGTGAGGGTAGGTATGTGTGTGTGTTGATGCATTTTTCATTGTATTTTGCTCGAATTTTTGAGGGCTGTCTTATCTGCTAGTATGTAAGTTTATGTGCTTTTTGCTCTATAATCTTGTGGCCATTTTAAGCTTCATGCTCTTTTAGTTTTACACATGATTACAAATCAAAAAGCACCTGCTCAAACACCAACAGCAAAACACACTTTCAATGTAGTTGGCGAAGAATAGTTTTGAGAATTTAAATGCACCATTCTCTCATGCTCCTGAATACCACAGGGCACTGATAATTTTTTTCTCTAATTACTCAATATTGTTTCAGCAAAATAGAACAAATAGCATCACCCGACAACATTAATTAACTTTCAAATCTATCAAGATCTAGAGTCACAAATGTCATTTTGTCATGAAATGTAATCATTGAAAAGTATGAACTGAATACAAGAAAACAGACAGGATGTGACATGGGCGAGAACATAGCTGCAAGCATAATACTGAGAACAAAGCATTTTGCAGCTGTGGACCAACAACTATCTTACTTGAGATTATGAAATTTGTTGACCTGACAGTAAGAACTATTCCATAATTTTGAAATTTCAAAATCAGTTATTTTGCTCTACCTGTCTTTGCTCCCCTCCGGCAAAGAACCATTGGGAAGTTCGATATACAAATTGCTGTTATTCAGCACAGTTCTCCAACTGATGTGTTTGGCATCCGTCAGCCTGGATTGGATATTCAGGATTCTTGTCCTGTTACTTGATGTTATTTCCTCTGTTACATTCAGCCGATTATCCTAGAAAAACAAGGCAGAATTTAGATTATTTGTAGATCCTCTGAACCATAAGCATAATTATCAAACAATATGCAAATTTTCCAATAGCACAAGATTTATTCCTGTGCTGGCTTACTTGCCAGGCCAAATATTCAGATAGATACAAATCAGTGTAATTGCTCTTAATAGCTAATCTTTCAATTCCTTTACACTTCTCAAGCCCTCCACAATTTAAACTGTATCAATCTCAATTTATAAAAATGATGTGTACTTACAGAATAAAATAAGTTAGCTGAAAGATTGTGATCCCTCCGACTATTCCCTCGCCCACCTGGGATCTTCAGGGGTGGGTGAGGGACATCAGGAGCACCACCGAGGCCCTGGACCCAGGTTACTACAGCAACTTAAGGACACCCTGGAACTGAAAGAAATACAGAAACATTACTGAGGTCAATATTCAAGGGCAGACTAAAAATTTTTAAATAATCAAATATGGTTAAAAAAAATAACACACTACACCCAGCCAGCAGGAAGTTATAAACCAGCACACTTAGAAAGCCTAAGATTGAAGATGTTGGGATGATCCCATCAGCAAATGGGGAGATGAAATTATCTCACTATCATTCCTCCTTTATGTTTCTAGTAGTTACATGGACTGTCTAATTTCTGGGAAATGCACAGCTGCCCCCAGAATCACACCTGGATATATAACAACTGGGGCAGACTTCAGTGCAAAGTCTCTTCTTAGCTTTGGTAGATCTGATAAGCAAACACAGAACCTTTATGTGTTGCAATGCAACCTTTGCATAATCATTGTATTCAGAGAGTAGTTTTAAAAAAAAGAACTGTAAACCTACATTTAGATTACAGTAACACATTCTAATAGTCTGCCTTTGAAAATGATATAGAAAATACAACTGGTAGAAATATAAGCAACTGGGATGCTAGCAAGCAGCAACAGTATTGCAATGCAACATTCATTCTCCAGTTGACTGATGACAAGTCTAAAGCACCAATTCAAAGTGTTGGGTTTGAGTTGTAGCACTCCATGTAGCTTGGCCCCAGGATACTTCACAGACCAGTTAATGTAAGTGGAATCTATCTAACCTAAATGCACATTTAGAGGGAATTTAAGGCTCCATTTTGCAACAAGTGGGCATGAATCCAAAGATAGCTCCTCTTATGGCTGCCCCATTATGGAATGTATCAGTGCTTATAGATGCTTCACACGGGTAAAGACAGTATTATTTAATGAAGCTTTTTGGAAAATGGTTGGTGATGTCCTGATTTCTCAGTGACCAGGTGGCTGTATTTTGGTTTTTAATGTTATATGTAGTTTTTATTGCTGGATTGGTTTTCTATTTTATTATTTTAAATAACCAAAAATGATCTGAGCTGACCAATATATAAGTTGTTCGTAAATACATTTTGCATTAAAATCAGATCACAATCCAACTATGCCAAATTAAAAAAGAAAACCTCCTGCCAACATACAATTCCAGACTTACAGTCCCATCTGAATGGTTCCACTAGCTGTAACCGCCTCTCCAGTTGTTTCAGTCTAGTAGTTTTTGCCTGCTGTCCTTAGGTTGTAGATTAAGCGCTGCCGTTTGGAAGCAAAACATTCTTCAGAATGTATAGAAAAGCTCCAAAATTAGAAAAATTGGATGCTTCCTTTAGGACCCTAATTACTACCATAGTACACAAATCTTCCATTCTTTGTCAAATAGGTTGGCAATCTATGAGATGCCCCTTTCATTTTCAATTAAATGGGTATATTAAGGTATTTTTAAAACGTGTGGGTCTGCTGCAACTATATTTTGTAAGAATTTTGTACAGTAGCTCAATTATTCAACTTCAAAAAATTTTCAGGTTGAAAACGAATCCCATACAGTACAGCATTTGTTTGCAGAGGTGCTTCTGTGTCACCAGCACCCAACTTAACTGAAAGCAATTATTTTGCCTTTAACATCAACCACAGCAACTGCTGTTCCTGCTAGCCCCTCCCTCCCTCCCTCCCTCCCTCCCTCTGCACCATCCTTCATTTTGCAAGCTCACTGGGGTTGCGTCACCACAGCAGATGCAGCAGATCAAGGTCCCCCTCAGGGAAATTCTCATAACCATCCTGCCAGCAGCCATTTGCAAAACAGAAGGGGGAAAAAATCCACCATTTTGAACACCCTTTAAAAATCCTGAAATCTTTTATCACTAAGGCATCAAATTAGCATTCCTAAAATTTAACAGACTGATTTTTCTGCCATATATGGCAGGCTTTTTTTTTCAAGAAGGAAAAAAGAAAATGCAAAACAAATGATACTGTTGGTTCTTCAAACAGGTTCGTCTTCCATTCAAGAACCCCTTTCTTGCACCTTGCACACAACTGAGCTTTGTGCTATGTCCAAGATTTATTGATTAATGTAGTGTGCCAAGGGAAGCAAATTTCATTCTGCACTGGTTGAGTAAATGCTAAAACACAGTTTTAGGGTTCACTCATAATAATTTAAGATTTCCTAATTTGTATATATAACAACTGCTTTTAAATTTTAAATTGTGATTTTATTTTGAAGGGTAATGCACATACTTTAGCAATTAATAAATCGATGAATCCTACAAGAATAGCTTCAGAAAAATTAGGTATTAAGCTTAACATTGCTACTCTTGCAATATGAAACATCATTTTACTCCATCATATGGGTAGCTTCAATTACCTGATGGCTAGAGGAGTCCTTAAAAGAACACTGGACTAGCTGGATCTTGCTCTATTCAATGTCAATTAAATTAGGGCTTAATTTCTCAAAAACCCTGAATTCACTCTTTTGTTTCTAAAATGTTAACCTCCATGGGTGAACCAAAAAAATCTGGTAAGGGAGCTGTGTTATGCAAGATAGATTCAACCCAAACCTACTTTCTAATCATCTTCCATATTTAAAAGCAGTATTGTGTCCTGAGGACATTTCAATTGTTCTGAGTCAAAGTTTTTCATGGGATACGTTATGCTTTCATTAGGTATTGATATTGACATTATTTTCCATAAAAACTAAGCCGAACAGAGTAACTAAGGTATAAAGTATTCTAATCCCATTCTCCATTATGTGGGAAATGTTTATGGGTAAAACAGCCTATTTTGCATACTTTTAAAAATGGTTCTTTCTTGCTTTGTTTAAATCTAACCAAGTGGAATGTACAGAAGTGGCAGGCAGTTTTTGCTAAAGCACATAAGCCACATATATTTTTTAAAAAAACAAACTTGCTATAAGATTTCATGCATTGAAATCTCAAGATCGGCCATTCCTTTCAGTCTGCCTGTCTAAGGTTCTGTTGGCACCATTATTTTTAGGTGCAGTAGCATTAATCAACACTGCCAATGCCTGGTCTGGAGAATAAAGGCCCAGCTAGGGCAGACAACACTACACTAAATGACATTTGATCAGATTTAAAAAGGGGAGTCAGACCTGGCTATTGGGGATGCTAATTCAATTATTTACTTTTATCCGGCACATAATTCAACTATCTGCTAAAGACAATTCACATTAAAGAGTGCTCCCAGGTTAAGTCAGGAAGAGATATCTTACACAGAATCCCAAAGGAAGAAAACTTTCACTCATAAAGTTTCCCTTATTCCATCATATACAACTGAGAATGATAAGGGTAAAACAGAGAAAGAAAATTCTTAGATGAACTACATCAAGCTGAAATGGGCTCTATTTTAATGCAACAATTTTTCAACCATAGGAAGCTCTGGATGTTGGCCTATATATCCTATTATTCACAATTATTGATCATGATGGCTGAGAATCATATATAATTCATTATCTGGGGGTCAAGATGGGGAACTCTGTGAATGATATTTTATCAAGAAGCCAGCCTCTTTTTATACCTTATGCAAAACTTCCTTGGCTCATCAAAGGAATTTCCTTGTTACAATGAAGATCTTCTCATATCAGGAAAATAAAATGTGTGTGCAAGCAAGAATCTAAGTTTATCTCAACCAACAATTATAGTCTCAGAGCTGGTTTGGTTCAGCTGAGGAAACACTGCAAGTGACCTTTGTTTTGGTTAGGCAATCCCCATTTCCAAATCACCTGTTTTCCCTTAAGCAGCTTTTTTCCTGCCGGCATAGCACTAATGAAATGCTGTGATCTTGCTAGTACCAAGCCATAATATGCAGTTTGGTCTGACACAGTAGTATACTGATTGAAGCCCTCTAGTTGTGGCTAAAGATTGCCTAGCATGTATGAATTCAAATTCCGAAAACATAAAAAAATATCAGCTAGAGCTGGGGGGGTTCATAGTAACTTTAAGGCTGATCAATTACTGAAGAAAATTCTGTGCCATAAAGCCATTCACAAACATTTTTTTCCATAGGGAAATGATGTAAACTAAGCAAAGTCATGTGGTATATGCAGGGAAGGCTGGGAATTACTTTGAGTCTTTCTGAAGAGTGTAAGATTTTAAAAAATTCTATAGCATATTACAGCAAAGTTTTGCCCTTCCCTTTTTCAAAATAGTGGGGAACCAGAACATTTTTCCCTGTAGCCATTATTATGACTTTCAGGGGCCACTGATAGTTTCTGTTTCTAACTGCAAAGCTGATCACCCTAATCCCACCCATTTTGCAAGCAAAGTCACATCTGCTGAAGATAAAATTAAATTTAAACAAACTACTTCTAGCTATAAGTTCAAATAGCCTCTCTTATGCAGATACTCTTCTCTCTAGATGAATTTATCTACAATTCTTATTACCAAGGAAGCATGGTCAGATTTGGAAAAGCATACAATAACACATATACACTTCTCCCTCCCTTATAACATAAACTTCCCATGTGAAAATCTGAATGTAAGAAAAGCCTGCAATCAAGTGTTTTCTGTCTTACAATAGATCAGCTATATCCTGCGATTACTTCTCAGCAGTTCTATCACAGTGCCTACAATTCATCTAATGGGGGGAGGAAATTATCACATTAGAGGGGAGCAGTTTGAATGTATGCATAGAAGATCCCTCTTTGGGGAAGGGAAAGGTACAGCTTCTCATACAGAAATAAAACAAGATAAGTCCCTTTCTAATAAAACCTTTATTTTTTGAAAGATCTGAAGTAGGAAACACCCACATGAAAATGAGCTGTATGTCTATATGTATACCTAGAAGTACCTTCATGTTATCTTGTTGCTGCATAAAAGTATTAAACCATACTAGCTGGGAGAAAGGAAAGATTTATCTCCTCTCCTCCCCAATGAAGATAGGACTTATTACAATAGGGAAGGTGGCTGATCACACATACAGCAACACATTTTTCTTTCCCAGGGGGGCATCTATTCAGGCTTGAAAAGATACACATTTCCTACTACTTGATTGTTGGACCTTATGTTACCATATACGTTAATGCTCAGGACCCAACAGACTGTGGAACTGAGAAAAGGGTAACAACTTGTTCATAATACAAAGACTTTCACAACAGGACCTGTTTTCCTAAGATGGATATTATATGAATAGGTTACAGAGGATATTTCCCAGGAACTGTGAAAAAGAGACAAGCTTTGTTTTTACTGTTTAAGGGAGTAAACATACATCAACTGATTTTTATCTATAAAGGCCTGCTGTCTTTCCAATTCTCTCTCCTGAAATATATAACTAAAATATCTCTGCTTTATGCAACTGGAGGAAAAGGAAGACAGACACCCCCCCACACCCCCCCCAAAAAAAGCTTTATGGCTTCCATACAATTTTGCTTCATCCTCCCTGAATTGATGGAATTACACATACTTTTTAATGGAGTAAAATAAATAATTCTTTCCCTACATTAAGAGACTAATCCGGATTTTTCATTTTCTCCTCTCCTCAAAACCCAAGTAGTAGTAATTAGGCAGTTTAATCTACCAACAATACCCGGTATGGCAGCAACCAGCTACAAATAGAGAGACTGAGTTTTAGTCCCACCTTAAGTACAAAACCAGCGCTCTTGGGTCACTCTCTCACAGCCTTAGGAAGGAAGTAAGAAGTAAACCACTTCTGGAAGGAAAAAAAAAAACCTTGCCAAGAAAACTGCAGGGACTTAGTCCAGACAGTTACCAGCAGGGGACTCGACTGGGAGGTGCGCACCTATAATAAGGCCTCCACCACGTTAGGCCCTATCTAGGGGCCCAAGAGGGAAAGTGAAAGACCTTCCGTTGATTTATTTAAAAAAAAACCCGATTCCTTCTTATATTACCGTTTTGTTCTGTTCGGAAAGTAGCTAAGAAAAGCGCACAGCTAATCAGGAAGTATGAAGCTCCTATATAGAGAACCTTTAAGCAGCGCATTCTCAGTTCTTTTTTTTTCCCCCTTCCTTTTTTTTTTTTTAATGACAGAGTTTCGGCTGCAAAGAGGGAAGGGGATTTCGGGCACGTCCTGTTCCCACGAGCCGTTTTCGGAAGCGCTTCAAAACGAGGGGGGGTCGGGTCCAGCAAGGGTTAGGGAACATAGGCAACCAGGCACCAATCCCAATAGCCGCCCCTTAAAAGGCGAAGGGGAAACCTAAGAGGAAGAGGATCCTCCTCCACGCAAGGCACGATTTGGGAAGAGATGGTGAAGCGAGAGCACAATCTAACCTGAAGTGAGAGCCGACCGACCTCGGTTTCCGAAGGCTCGCTCTTCCCCCTCCCCCACAGGTTGCTAGGAGAAAGGGGGCGTGGTTCCGACGGCTCCGCCCCCTCCCCTCGTGCCTGGGCGGGGCTCGCAGGGCGAGGCCGCGGGACTAGGCCGCGGAGCGTGAGGCAAAGCGAGGCGTTATTTTGGCCTAATTTTTATTTGATTTTATTTTTTCTCCTCTCCTCACCTCCTCAAAGCGGCGTTGGTGGGCAGGGTAGGCATGGTGACGATACTGGTCTTTTTATTTCCTTCCTTCTCGCGGGCAAAGCAATGACTGTTGAGGATCCGCTGCAGGGAGGATTTCACCATCCGGGCCGCCCCCTGGTCGCCGAACCCCCGGTCGGGTCTTTGCCCTTTTCTCCTCCTCCTTCCAGCCCCCTCCTTCTCGGCTACCTCTTGGCAAGGATTTCTTTCGTTCTCCTCTCTTCGGCAGCACAAAATGGCGGGCGACGTAGGACGGCCAACTGCCTTTATATGGCAGTGGGCGGAGATAGCCCCGCCCATCCGTGGCGTAAATTGCGTAAGCGCGCCCACTTGCATTTAACGAAAGCCCGGCCTACTTCCGGTTGCTTAGAGCAGCACCCCTCCCACTTCGAATCTTCTTCCTCTCCGATGCTTCGTGAAAGAACAAGGCCACGCCCCTTCCCTCCCTCTTCTTTTTCTTCTCCACCGTTCGGTCGTGCGGGTCTCTCTCTGAGGTAAACAGTATTTTCTCTTCCGACCTCTTCGCTTTTGAGGCGGTGCCAATGGGGGAAGAAAGCGTTTCTGATTGGCTGATGGACTGAGATGAAGGAAAGGATGGAGAGCAATGGTTAAGATGACGCGTGCGCACACCCTAGTACAGTATTCGTTAGGGCACAGTAGGCGGATCCAAGTAGAAAGTTTCATTGGCTAAAGGAACGTAGAGTTCGGCACTCAATTGGTTGTGAAAGGTGCCTTTCTGGAAGGTGACGACGACAAGCGGGGACAGAAGCTAGGTGAGGAACTTGCGCACTGTCAAGGCTTTAATGGCGGAAGCGTGAAAGTAGGGTAACCATAGGGGGTTGTTTATTCTCGTATCAACCCACTCAAAAATGGCAAAAAAAATTTTTTTTTACCGAATTTACATAATGGTTCATCTCACAAAAAGTGACCCTGGACGACGTACAGCAAAAAAAGTATAAAACAATAAACATGTTTTTTATTTTTTTATTATTTTTGTCAATTGCTCACAAGATAATCGGTATAAGTAAAAACATAGTTATGAATACATGGAAACATATAAGAAAAATAAAAAATATATAAAAGAAACAATAGGACAGGGACGGTAGGCACGTTGGTGCTTACAGTTAAAATTACTATTTTTTAAATGCACGCACGGAAATCGATGAACCCTCCGGTGAGATTTCAACATCTCACCGGTCTGAGATTCCCAGGCCTGATGACAAAGCCAGGTCTTGAGGGAGTTCTGGAAAATAAGAGATGGAGCTGATCTCATTTGGGGGGTGGGGTTGTTCCAAAAAGGAGACGCCACGGCAGAAAAGGCAGCGAAAAAATATTTTGCAGTACAGAACGCAATAAAAACTACCCTTTCTTCAATTTGCCCCCTCCGACCTATTCAATAGTCCACTATTTATACGGTCTTGAATTCCTGAAGGAATAATTTAGGTATAAATTATCTAGCCTTCCAATCAATCTTCAGTGGCCCAGAGACACAGCTCTCACTATAAGTCCTTACATTATAGCATGGTAGCCTAAACTGATTATCATAATGATGTTTAAATTATTTTTAGTTATTTTAAACAGTTTTTCTTTGATAATCCTCATGAAGCAGGCTCTCCCTTAATTCATAGTTATAATGTGGAAAAAATAAAGTAGATCAGGAAAAAAACCCATCCATTTCCAGTTTCTTCCTGTTCCATTTAGTGTTAAGGCAGTATTAATAATTTAGAAAGAAAGACTAATTTTTTTATAAATGAAACTGTTGCAAAGATCCCATACCGGTAGAGATCTGTTTTGTCAAATAAAATGAATTTCCAAAAGCAAAAACTCAATGGCAGTAACTGAATAAAAAATACATTAATCTGGGGTGGAGAGTAAACCATACTCGCTACTAATATATATGAAAAAGATCTTGAAGTCCTGGTCAATAACAAGCTGAATGTGAGCAAACAATGCCATGCAACTGTAAAAAGCACAAATGCGCAATCATCAGTGAAAACAGTATATCCAAACCACCAATCATGAATTTATCAAATGTAAAGAACTCTTACTATGAAACAGCCTCAGGCAATTTGCTAATTGTTTTATTCTTTGATCCCTAAAAGGGAAATGTGGACTTAGCGGCAGAAACATCCTACAAGTCATTGATTCCCCCTAGTCAAAATTGTTTCAGAGAGCAGGATGGGGGTGTGTGTGGCATCTTTCTGAGATCCTAAAGACATTCTCTGTTTCTAGTCCATTGGGACACTATAGTGTCAGAAAGCATAGTAGTTTATACATTTTCAACTATTCAATAGGTCTTACAATTTACATTTTATTCATTGTAGATGGTATTGTATGTATCTTATCTGTACATTGTCAAAAATCCTTAGGAATTCAGTAGGCCTATAAATAAAAATGTTTATAGTAAAAATATACTCTATTTAGTCCTTTTTGTATAGGTGATACAGTAATGCTTGATTGGATCCAGTTTACACAAAAATGTGGATCCATAGAACTTCTGATCCCATTTTACATTGAAAAAAAAAAAGCATAACTGAGATGAAAAGTACCGGTAAATAGTTGGATTTTTTTCCATGTTTCATTTTGGGTCAACATATATTTTTTTCCTTTTTTGAACTCTATTAATAAAGTTGCTGAAATATCAGTTTATGTATTATGTGACACTGAACATAAAAGGATGCTCTCGCAAGGACATTTTGTGTTATGTACTTTTTTCTTTTCTGGATGCTTCCACCATATTGATCTCTTTTATTCATCCAATCATTCACCAGCTCTGATGTGCCTAAAGCTTAGTTGTTTCCACTCTATAGAATTGGTTGCAGTAATGTGGCATGAACATTAAGATAACCATTCCTTTTGCCTGGAAATATAAATATTAAGCTTATTTCATTTCTGTTTTTGTTATATTAACATAATATAATGCTCTCATATAATTTCAGTTTTGTTATATTAATCTACATTAGGGACAAAGAATTGCATTATACTTGTCTATTATTACAATTCTAGTTTCAACAGGAAAGGCTGTCAAAACAAACAAATCCCAACTGTGTTAAGTATAGTTACTTTAAATTCAGTTCCATCTTCTTGAAGAACAGCAAACATTGAGGGAATATGTGCACAATATCATTAATTGTTAAATTAACCAAGGCAAATTATTTCCTCCTCACTTATCCAAGTAATAGACCATTTATTTAGTTTTGTATTTCTACCTCAAAATGATATATTCTTAATATCTTACTACAGCCAAGGCAAGGGCTATTAAACCAGTGCAAATAGTCAAACAAAACAGAAGTAAAGGTAGAGATCACCAGAGTGAAAATTGAAAAAAGATGTTGGAAAGAGGCAATAGAAAACTGCTTCCATACAGGTAGTCCTTGACTTATGACCACAATGGTTGACTTGGAACCAGAATTTCCATTGCTAAACAAGGTGGTTGTTAAGTTATGCTTTATTTTATGACCTTTTTTGCCATGTTTGTTAGGTGAATCACATCATCAAGTAATTCCAGCTTTCCCCATTGACTTTGCTTGTTGGAAGCCAGCTAGGAAATTTGCAAAAGGCAATTATATAACCCTGGGATGGTGCAACCATTATTAATACATGCCAGTTGCCAAACACCCAAATGTTGACTTCTTGACCATGGGCATGCTATGATAGCCACAAGTGCAAAACCTATCTTCTCTTTTTCCAGTGTCATTGTAAGTTTGAATGATGACTAAACAAATGGTTGTAAGTCAGGGACTTCCTATATTTGTGTTAACACAATTAAGTTGACATATAGTTGTTGAGCCTGAGTCAAAGGAATGTTTATCTTTACATACAAAGGACTATATAAAAAGAACCTTGATTGCTGGATAAGCAATCCAGCATGTATGTTATGTAATATAATGTTAAGTTCCTTCTCAAGGTTTGAAGACATAAATCTTATATGCCAACAAGTTATTTTCGGTTGGATTCATATATTATCCTAAGCCATTATTTAACCATGGCTTTAAAAAAAATAAACTACAGTTGGCTGGGCTCACATATGACACACCATAAATTGCTTGTGCAAAACCTGTGACCTATGGTTTATGAAAAACAAAGTTAACAAACCCTCGTGGGGAGGTTCACACATTAAAGCGAATATAATAAATATAATATACTAAGCTAAAATTAAACAAATCATATTATGATATAGTTAGATGTGCAGTCCAAATAATATCTGCTAAAAAGCTCTTCTTTGTATTAAAGTAAGTGTGTGCTTTGTTGGGTGGGGAACATTACAGGAGGATTTATTTAGCTAAATCCAAACATGTTTGTGATATATTTTTGTTTCTTCAAACTAAACATTTGTGCATTGAATTATATGGGAGCTAGCACTTTTAACTGCAACTGTTGGGTCAGGAGAGAACATTCCATGCTGCTGCACTGGTTTCAGTTATCAGTCACTTTATTTTATCTCTAGTTCCTATCTTGCCTTGTTAAAAATAAATTGCTTTGGCTGCAAATTAACTCTGCTATGCCCTGCTGTGCTTGCACTGATGTCCACTGATTGCTGGAGCGTATTAAATCATTTGACTTAAGTTATATAATACAATCTAGATGGGCAGTTTGGCCAGCTCAGATTTTATCCTTCGCATTTTCCCTCTACAGTAGTTGTTTCTATTTTATGCTGTTATATATTGCATCAAACTGGTTTTTACCAGCTTCTTTTTAAAAAAAAAAAAAAAAGACATGGGGCAAAAATCCAAACTACAATTTGCTTGCTTTGTTTATTACAACATTTACATCTGTAAGTAATGCTGTGAGACTCTTGCCTCATTGTTTAGAATTCCATAAAGAGGCCAAACAAGTTTGTAGATCAAATAATTGCCTCTGGATTGGCAGAACTTGCTGATTTTAAAAGTTTAGTTTGTGTTCAATGTGCTGTGAGAACCCAGTCAGTCTGATTAGCTTGGTGTAATTTATGGTTTAAGCACTGGGTTTACTTATGAAGCCATGAAAAAGAGAAGATTGCTTTTACTTTACTAATTTGAGGAGCAAATCTCTGCCAATATACACTAAATCAAGAACCAAGAATGTGAAACAATAAATATGTGGAGAAATATCTCAACTACTAACCCAACTGTGCCTCTCTCAGCATTCCACAGTGTGTCATTATACATGACTTTCCAACTTCTCATAAACTGTAAAGTCCATGAAGAGTTTCTAGGTAGGGAACACCCAATATCCTAAAAAGATAAATCCTTATTTATTATATTCATTTAGCGCATGGAATATTATAGATAGACTAACAATATATAATTAACATTTCATCCAGATTAATAGCACAATAAAATATAAATGTTGAAAAGATCTATGTTCATATAGCAGTGTCTAGGCCATCTAACCATTGAAGTGCAGCATCATTTATATGAAACAAAAAATATCAGACACTGGACTGGTATATTCCCTCACCTTACAAATGCTCACAATGTGACCTGCAGTTGGACGTGGGACGCCACAGTCAAAAGTGCCCCATTTATACAGAGAGTCCCAGTAGATGCCGAGTGAGGTGCAAATCCTATTCAGGATTGTCCATTGCCGATCTGGTAACTTGAAGCCTGCCCTCTTTTTCTGTGTGGTCATTTATATCTCTTCCTATGACCAGCAGTTCAGTGACCCATTTGGTTTTCCATAGGGATCCAAGAGCCATTTTGTTTCCAACCTTTTATTGGACAATAACTTAGACATGGCCATCCTCCAAGAAATGCACATAGAAAACAAAAATAATCCCTATAAAATATACAGAGCAAAGGCAATTATGGTTCTGCTGGTGGGTAGTGTAGCATCTCCCGATATCATAGATTCTTGAAATTAAATATTAAATGAAATGTGATACTATTTAATAGTCCTTTAACAGACCTTATTATGCATTTAGGAGTTCAAAGATATTTTAACATGAAGTATACAAAGTGTTAACACATAGAGAGCACACACATCTCTCCCCCTCAAACCACTGTGTTGGCCAAGGAAATGCTTTTGCTATCCATTAGTAATGTGATATAGGCAACTATTAAAGCTGTGTTGTTCATTTGAAGTTTTAGAATGGGTCACAGGGGGCTGAGTTAATATTGCTTATGATCCACAATTTTCTAGGTTATACTACCAAGTGTTGTGGTCCACCAGTGGCCCGCAGAGCTGGCAGCAGAGTTGGACAGTGGGGAGGAACATGGGCCAGTTCTGGAGTCTGGGGAGGACTCAGACAAGGGATCTGCATCCAACCCAGAGATAGGGCCAGGGCAATTTGAGAGTTATGTGCGGACTCCGGAGTCTCCAGAATCTGACATCAGTGAGGCAGAGGAACAGTGGGAGCCTGTTCCCAATGCGTGTTTGTGCAGAGCTGCCAGAAGGCAAGAACAGTTAAGACAAAAGGACAACTCAGGAGTAAGGCTTGGGGATGATTGGCCCCTCCCATAAGACATAAAGGAGGAACAAAGAGACATGAGCCTTTGCAGGAAGCAACTTTGTTTGTTCTAGTCAGTTTAAACTCTGAAGGTCTGTGCTGACTTTGAGCTTCGTTTGGCCTTGTACAGCTAATTGGCAATTTAGTCATTGGCAGCATTTCAAGGGAGATAAAGGTGGGTGCTTATCAGCCTTATCAGCCTTATTACTATTCATAAACTGTTGGGACTCATTACGGGCTGTGAATGCATATAATTCACAACCGTTGAAATAAAAAAAAAGGTTTTGGGGAACAGTGTGTGATTGTTACTGTCTCAGGAAGCCTTGGTCAGAACACCAGCGTAAAAACAATATAGAGAGTCCAGCTTCCCTTAAATTCTGAGCGCAGAGACATATAGTTGTTATATTATATCAAGCTTCAATCGGTAAGAATTTACATGATTTCCACACATACCCTCTTAGAGGTTGGGGGAATTTTCCTTATTTTTTGCAGGGTATATTGTACCTGCTATTTTCAGTTATCTCCTGCCAACCAAGCAGCTGGAAAGCATACAAATATGAGTAGATAAATAGCAGTGGTGATATTCTACCAGTTCAGCCCAGTACGCCTGAACTGGTAGCTCCGAGAATCATCTGGGAGTGAACCAGTTTGCTCTGATGATCAGCTGCTGGGCATGCCTGCCCACCCTGGTTCTATATTGACCTTTATTTCCTGCTTTTGAAGCTCAGCTGCTTCACGCGGCACAGCAAATTGCCATGGGTCAGCTGTTGAACACACAGGGAGAGTGCAGGATTGCAGGAGAAGGTCAGTAGGAAACCCTCTGCGTGCGTGCAAGCCATGCCCACTGAATTGGTGGTAAAACAATTTGAACTCCCCCATTGATAAATAGGCGCCACTTTGGTGGGAAGATAATAGCCACATGACCACAGAAACTTCTTTGGACAATATTGACTCTCTCAGCTAAGAAAGGGATTTAAATACCAGCAGCAAGAGTCAGACATGATTGGGGCAGGGGAAACTTTTACCTTTTTAAAAATTTTCAGTTATGCTGGCCACCAGAAGGCGCTGTGTCCTACGTTCCATCCTCATTGGAAGACACAGCACCTCCTGGTGGTCAGTTTAGCTGTGAGACTCCTCAGGTGTGGGATTCTCCAGACCCCAAAGGGATTCTCTCAACCCCAAAGAACAGGAGTGTCAAACTCAATTTCATTGAGGGGCGCATCAGGGCTGTGATTTACTTTGGAGGGGGGGGGATGGGAGTGGCCGACTGGGTGGGTGTGACCAATTGGGTGGGTGTGGCCAACTGGGTGGGCATGACCAGCTTGACGCCACTCCCCAAACTGCTGGCATTGTTTCCATTTTGCTATGGGTAGACCGGGCCAAAGTGACGTAGGCCAGCCCCTTACATTTTTCAGGACGGCCCTGCAGGGCAGATCTGATCACATTGCGGGCCACATTTGGCCTGCGGGCCTTGTGTTTGACACCCCTGCCATAGAATAAAGTCTGCCTGTGTCTGAGGAGTGCCAATCAGAGAGAAACCAGACAGAGATGTGGGGCATGCTGGGGCCTCTGGGTTACAGCACAAAGCCATACTTTTTTCCCTTCTTCTTGAAAGTAGAGCTGCTTCCCGATGGTCTTCTGAATGTTCTGGGGCCCTGGATTAAAATGGTAATTCCACAAGGTACCCAGATGGAGACCATCATTCCATGTTTTGAATCCCTTTCATCTTATTTTTATCTCAGCAGAGATAATCTGTTCACCAGAAACACCAGGGACCGAAGAACCATTTGGTAAAAAATGTGCATGCTTCTTTGCTTTTGACGTCTGCAGTGATATTAATAATCTCATTCCTGCCTCCTACGCATTTCCTGTTCACTCTCATATCAATTGTTGCAAGCATTGCTTGGTGGTTTTGATTTATTTTTTTTAATATACTTGCAGGCACAATTCTTTTAAAGAGTTTTCGGCAGTAATTCTGGAATTGTAAAATATTGCCACATTCACTAGTTTTATTTTTTTCCCCTGAATCTTGCCTGTACTGTATCTGGCTTTTCACCACCCTTTTCAGGAATATTTTCCAGCACAATAGAGCTTTAGGGGAATTACAGTCTTGCTTCTAGCTTCTTTTGCTGACATTTTAAAAAAAACCCTGCTGTTTTTAATAATATGCATTAAGGATTAGAAAGCAGTTTCAGAGAGGAATTTTCAATCTGTGTTGAATAAATACATATACCCAACTCCTAAGGAAGCCCAGCAATGCCAGTGCCAGTTCTAGGAGGAAGGAGACGGATATAAAATAATTATTAATCTTTTGGCAGATTGTGTCTTTAAGCTGACTTCATAAATCCTATTATTCAATATTTTATTACAAGTTAATTTGCTCTGTTGTAATAAAATATAAGAATGTGGATATTATTACAGGAGGACTTTGGCAAGAGGGTTCAAATTGTTAAAAGTGTTTTGAAATCTGGAATCCCAGGATTTTTGTTGTTAAATATATAAAACAGCTGTTCCTAACTACAGGTGTATTTAAGGGCAATAACTGGAAAGAGACAGCTGGAGAGGCAATGAAGAAGTAAAAAGGACAAATATGTAATAGACCACATATATGCTATTGTGATTTGTCTCAAATGTGGACAGGATGTGGTGGGTCTCTTTGTAACAAAGTATTGAAATGAATTCTACATTTCCTGTGCTGCACATCTGCTATCCAGAAGAAGTGGAAAAGCAACAATATACAGGTAGTTCTCGACTTACGGCCACAATTAAGCCCCAAATTTCTGTGACAAGTAAGACAGTTGTTAACGTTTTTCTTGCCACAGTTGTTAATTGAATCACTGCAATTGTTAAGTTAGTAACATGGGTGTTAAGCACATCTGGCTTCCCCTTTGGCTTTGCTTGTCAGTGGGTCACAAAAGGGGATCACATGTCATGCCCCCATTGGAGTCTGAATCCAAGGAGGAAGCTGAACAGCTGACAAGGAGTGGGGAGTGTGGCTCCGTTGGCTGTGGAGGAAACTGGGGAAGGGCAAAGTCTGGCTGGGCAGAGCAAGGGAGAGGTAGAACAAGACAGAGGGAATTCAGAGGAAGGCCCAGGCCCACCCCCTCTTAATCCTAGGGCACGCAGGGAAGAACGGAGAAGAGAGCAAGGTGGGTTGCGTGGCTTACAGGGGAGGAAAGGGCCCTGATTCCCTTCATTAGCCACACCTGGGAAGAAAGTTTAAGAGACATGCAGGCTGCGTGCGGCAGCTGCTGGGAGCAAACGTTCATCTTGTGTTGATTTTGCTTATCTATGTTCCTGGCATCTTTCCAACCATGTTGTGTTTTGCCATGCCTTCACATCTGCAATTCTTACTCCTGCCCTACAAACTAATTACCTCATCTTGCCTTGATTGGACTTATAGTTAGATTTTTTGTTGACCACATTTTGGACTTGATTCTCTGCAGTCAAAGGCTGTTCCTAGTAGAGTTTTTCTCCAGCCAGAAGGTAACCGGGACATTGGGGGCAAAGTTGGAACTAATAAAGGGACTAAATATGAGACCGTTGCCAAGCTTCTGAATTTTGATCATGTAACCATGGGGAATGTGGCAAGGTTGTAAGTGTGAAAAGTGGTCACAAGTCACTTTTTTCACAAAGGTTGTAACTTCAGTCACTAAATGAACAGTTGTTAAGTTGAGGACTAGCTGTCATACCAGAAAAGCATCTGAAACCTTCAGTTCAATAACATTCAATAACATTCGATCTATAGAAAGCCTACATAAGGGCATAAGTTGCACATATTGCAAGTTCCTAAGTGCTTGCTAATAATAGTATCAGCAGGTCTCCTAAGGTTTTGCTTTTTGATCTTTGCTCTTTTAATTTAATTGATCTCGAAAGATGAAACAAGCAAAAGCCATGAAAACTTTCCTTGGGATGTTTTTATAGTAATTTTTATTCAGCATTACAATTAAAAAAGATAAAAACTAATAAAAAACTTTAAAAACCTAAAAAAAAATTAAAAATAGAAAGAAGAAAAAAAAAGAGAAAGGAAAAGAGAAAAGATAAGACTACAGGAAGGAAAAAATAGAACAACAGTAAAGAAAAGAAAAAAGAAAAGTGTACAGAAATTATTTTCCCTTTCATCACAACTACTGGTAGTTCTCAACTTTTGGACCTATGATTGACTCCAAGTTTATATTGCTAAGTGAGAAATTTCTTATGTGAGTTTGGTCCCATTTTATGACTTTTCTGGCCACAGTTGTTAAGTGAATCACTCAGAGGTGGTATTCAGCAGGTTCTGACCAGTTCTGGAGAACCGGTAGTGGAAATTTTGAATATTTTGGAGAACCGGCAAATACCACCTCTGACTGGCCCCCCCGCTCTATGCTCTGCCTCCTGAGTCCCAGCTGATTGGCTAGCTCTTCTTTGGTTGCCCTGCACAGAAGAATGGAGCTGGAAAGCAGGTTAGTGGGGTGGGGAGGGAATGAGATTTTGCAGTAATCTTCTCCTGCCATGGTCACTAAGTAATGCCACGCTCACCAAGCCACGCCCACAGAACCGGTAGTAAAAAATTTTGAATCTCACCATTGGAATCACTGCAGTTGTTAAATTAGTAACCCGTTAAGCCATAATTCTGGCTTCCCCATTGACTTTGTTGGTCAGAAGGTCACAAAAGATAATCACGTGATCCTGGGACAATGTAATCATCATAAATATAAGTCACATAAGTCACTTTTTTCAGTGCCATTGTAACTTCAGATAGTCACTAAATTAACTATTGTAAGCCATGGACTACCTGTATAAACGATTTTAGTGTTTGAGCACCTTCTCTTAAAATACAACACATTTCTTCTTCTCATATCTTTTTTCTATAAACAGATTCTTAAAGCCTACGCCATTCAGTCATGGTTAGAAAAGTCTATTAAGGTCTACCAGAGATGATAACATACCAATAGAACTTGACTTACTACTGGTCACTTAACTACCTTTTGAAGTCCCAGTGGACATCCCCAGAACTACTTACAACGTATTTTTGAAGTTACAATAGCCACATGCACACAGATACACATGGTCTCATGATCACATTTTGGCAACTACTCCAGAGGTGGTTTTCAGCAGTTTCTGACTAGTTCTGGAGAACCGGCAGTGGAAATTTTGAGTAGTTTGGAGAACTGGCAAATATCACCTCTGACTGGAGATTTTACAGTATCCTTCCCCTGCTACACCCACCAAGCCATGCCCACAGAACCGGTAGTAAAAAAATTTGACTCCCACCACTGAGTTCTGGAGAACTGGTAGCAGACATTTTGAGTAGTTCGGAGAACTGGAAAATCCCACCTCCGAATGGCCCCACCCCCATCTCTTCTCTGCCTCCCAAGTCCCAGCTGATCAGCTGGGTCTTCTTTGGTTGCCCTGCACAGGAGAACGGAGCTGGAAAACAGGTTAGTGGGGTGGGGTGGAAACAAGGATTTTACAGTATCCTTCCCCTACCAAACCCACCAAGCTATGCCACGCCCACCAAGCCACACCCACAGAATCAGTATTAAAAAAATTTGAATCCCACCACTGAACTGCTCGTCTTTAGGCCATTTGTAGTATTTGTAGGCATATGACCACAATTTGTGGTTTTTTTGCTGATTTCTGGAGTTCACTTCTGGTTTCCAGCAAAGAAAAAGTCCATTGGGGAAAATGGGTTTGCTGCATTCACTTAATGAAGCACTGCAAAAAATGTACCAAAATTGAATGTACTCATATGATGCCTTGATTTACAACACAATGACTTATGAGTATAATTTTGGATTCACTGATGGTCATAAATTGAAAACTACCTGTATTTTAATCTTGATCAAATAAGCCAACTGTATATTTCTTCCTTTTATTTTTAACAATCCTGTTCTTTAATCCCTTCAAACAATGTTTTAGAAGTTAAATTTTTTTCTTTGTCACTTCTCACAAAATTCTTCAAAACTTTAACAAAAGCCAATATGAGAAAGTTATCCAGGTCAATCTTTTGGTTTGTTAGTTGCATATATCTTTTAATTATTAAGACATCAGTTGTGTGAGCAGAACCGAAGTCATGTTGGATGGCCCATTGAATTAAATAAGGAAGTGTGTCTCAAACTCAGTAGCTCTGCTAAATAAGTGTTCCAGTTTGTGCACAAGAGAAAAAAAACAAGATGAGGCTAGAACAATGAGGAATTGTAATAAAGTGCTGAGGTGTCAGAAACTGTAACTGTTTTTGCTAGATAGGGAGCCAGCATAAACCTTCGAAATATATGTGTCAATTTGAAAACAGAAAGAATGTGAGCCAACCCCTCGTACGAGGAGGCGGACAGTTAGGGTATAAAAATGCTGCCTGAATTTTGCTCTTCAATGCCTGAGGGAACCCGTCTCTGCAGACACGTGAATAAAACCTTGTTTTCCTTGGATCAACGAATCTTTTGGTGGTCTTTTATCTGCTTCCACCTCACAATTTGGCGCTCAACATGGGCCCCAACAGAATTTCGACTGGAGAAAAGGGACTGGGTAAGTGTGGCACCACCGCCTCCCATTGTAGAGGGGCCCCTCGTCTCAGTTGGATTCCGGGGTAACTGCACTCAGCAGACGATCCTTGGAAACAAGAGAGAGAGAAGCCGGCCTGACGCTCTGGGAGTGTCGTTGATCACCTGAAGTGGGGACGCCCACACTCCTTTCGTCTCCGGGAGACCAGGGGTGTATCAGGTGAGTTTGTTGCCTTTCGGGATAGAAGAAGGGATATACTGTCCTTAAACTCTGGGAATCCAGCGATTGCTGGAGGACAGTGTAAATCCCTGAGTTGAGAATCTCTGGGAGATTGTTGGCGGGCAGCGTGGAGAATGGGAAAGGGACAAAGCAAGTGTGAGACATCCCAAGAGGGAACGGGTATTGTGATAGAAAAGACCCAGAGAAGGCTGATTCCGACTGACTCCCCATTGGGTCAACTACCACAACAATGGTCGTTGCCCCATCTGAGGATTTACACTCGGAGTCTAGAGAAAAAGAAAATGATCTACCTATGCCAATATAGGTGGCCGAAGTATCCCCTAGTAGACCCTGAGTTTCCTTACCACTGGGATCCCAAAGGGAATACCAGCACGTACTGGATAACTCAGTTGAAAGAGTATATAGTGAAACACCAGATGAAGGAGCAAATACCCTATGTGGAGGTATGGTATCATGTTCACTCTGAAGGTCCAGTTCCACCAGAAACAGAAGTAGGACAGTTTGTCAGCAAGGTGGAGGAAAGCGGAACTGAGGACTGGATGGGGAGTCCACTGGCATAGGCTCCGGCAGTCCTGGCACCACCGCCCCTGCCGGCTCCAGTTGCCCAGGCTCCACCTCCACCTGCATATCCAGGACTCAGAAGGGAACTGGCTCAATTAAACAAGAACCTAGAGAATTTGCCTCTAGGAGGAAGGTCGGCCAATCCCATGTCGGCCTTCCCAGTCAGAGAAGTCCCAAATGGCATGAATGCGCAGGGGAATCCAGTCACCATTTTCGTGGCTGTCCCCATCAAATCTGCTGAGTTACGGGATCTGAAAAAGACCCTTCCAAAACTCCATGAGAATGCTCATGAAGGGGCGGAACAGTTGGTATTGTTTCTGGGGCCCAGTGAATACACATAGCAAGAACTGTTGTATATTCTTGGACACCTTTTCACCCCCGAAGAGAGGAACCTCATTAGGAGGGCAGCAATGGCTGCCTGGGATAGGAGACATGCAGGGCAACAGGGAGCAGTGGCTGCAGACACAAAGTTCCCCATAGCCAATCCAAATTGGAACATCAATAATAACTCTCATAGGGAGCACATGAGAGATATGAAACACATGATCATTGAAGGAATTAAATTGGCCATCCCTCAAGGGAAAAACTTGACCAAAGCATTTGAAATAACACAAGGAAAAGATGAGTCCCCGGGGGATTTCTGTGCTCGGCTCCATGAAGGGTTAACCAAGTACTCCGGAGTGGAGCCAGAAACCCCTGCCTTCGAGACTCTCCTGAAGATGCAATTCGTCACCAAAGCATGGCCAGATATCCAGAAAAAGATCCAGAAGACAGAGGGATGGACTGATTTGGGCATGACAGATTTGATGAGAGCAGCCCAACAAGTTTTTGTGAACCGAGACTCAGTTAAAACCAAACAGAAGCCTCAGATGATGGTAGCTGCCGTGCAAACGGCAGCCAAGAATGAAGTTAGGAAAAACAGGGAGACCCAGATGTCAGATCCGAGGCCAAGGTGGAGAGATGAAAGATCTCCCAGCAGGGAGTGGAGACCCCCGGTTAGGCGAGGAGGTCCAGGGGGCAATCGAGGCGGTCGATTCCAGAGTAGAATTTGCTTCATATGCGGGAAAGAGGGACATTTTGCACGCGAATGTCCCTAAACCCCAGAGGAACAAAGCTATGCCCTATACGATTAGGGAGGTTCCGGCTCCCCAAGAGGGACCTGCATGGAGCCATTGGTAAATGTGTTAGTGGGTCCTGACCATCAGGAACGGTTGTTCCTGATCGACACCAGCGCAAGCCGGACATCTGTATGTGATCCGGTAGAGTGAGCATGCAGGTCAAAGCAGACTTTAAAGGTGGTTGGGGTGAGTAGGGAATCCCAAGAGGTCAAGAATTTGGAAGAGATGAGATTGGAATTGAATGATGTGGTTACTGAAACCGAAATATTGTATATTCCGGATTCAGGGGTGAACTTGCTAGGAAGAGACTTGTTGGATGTTTTTGGAATAGAATTGTGGGATAGAAGGAAAGAAGTTCACATGTGTATGTTAACAACAGAAGATGAGGAGAAGATATCATCAGATGTGTGGGCAGGAGGTGAAGGGGTTAGTAGGATGGCAATATAGCCCATTCAGATCAAGATACAACCAGGGATAACTAAACTGTGGACTCCACAATATTCTCTGAATAAGAGCGGTAGGGAAGGGTTGAAACCAGTAATTGACAGATTATTGAAACGGACTGTTGGAACCTACTATGACACCGTTCAATTCACTGATTTTAGCAGTAATAAAAAAGGATGGGAAGTATAGATTGGTTAATGATTTGAAGAGAATCAATGTGATAGTGGTTCCTAGATTCCCAGTGGTTCCTGATCCCTATACCATCTTGGGGCAGATCCCCCCCAAAGACAAATGGTTTACTGTGATAGATCTGAAGGATGCCTTTTGGGCATGCCCTTTGGAGGAGAGGAGTAGAGACTTGTTTGCCTTTGGATGGAATGATCCTGAGAGTGGAAGGAAACAGCAGTTGAGATGGACAGTACTTCCTCAGGGATATACTGAGAGCCCTTTGTTGTTTGGACAGGCGTTGGAAGAAAAGTTGGTGTCGTTTGAGAGAGAGAAAGGAATCACCCTAATTCAGTACGTGGATGACTTGTTAACTGGGGAGAAAGAGAAGGAAGTGAGAGCGGCTTCTGTGAGTCTGTTGAATTGGCTGAAGGAGCAGGGGCTGAAAGTCTCAAAAGAGAAGCTTCAGTTTGTTGAAAAAAAGGTGAAATATTTGGGACATTACATTCAGCAGGGGGTTAGGTCCTTGGACCCTGAAAGGGTGGAGGGGATCATGAGCTTGGCTCCTCCCAGGAACAAGACAGAGGTGCGAAAAGTGTTGGGATTATTGGGGTATTGCAGAATCTGGGTAGACCAATTCACAGTGTTGGCACAGTTTTTGCATAGAAAGTTGCCAGGAAAGGGAGAGCACATAGAATGGGAGAAGGGAGATAGTGAAAGGTGGGAAGAGCTGAAGAAGGCTTTGTCAACCGCTCCAGTTTTAGCCTTGCCAAACCTGAAATTACCGTTTCATTTGTATGTGGCGGTGGCTCAGAGAACAGCAGTTGGAGTCCTTGCCCAAAAGAGGGGGGAGCAGTACCAGCCGGTAGCCTTCCTAAGCAAGGGTTTGGAGCCGGTTGTGAAAGGATGGCCAGTTTGTGTTCAGACTGTGGCAGCAACAGCGATGTTGGTGGTGGAGAGCAAAAAGTTAACCTTTGGGGGAGCTTTGGTGGTGCATTCGCCTCATCAGGTCAACTCAGTGTTGAGCCACCTGGCTACCACTTGGATGACCGAAGGGAGGATATTGAAGTATGAAACCATTTTGAGAACCAGTCCTGATGTGGTCATAGGAACAGACAAGAATCTAAATCCAGCAGAATTCTTGGAGGGGAGAAGGCAGGCGTGGGAACTGGAAGACCATGATTGTCTATTGCAAGTGGATCTCTTGACGAAGGTTAGAAAGGACTTGGAAGAGACTCCATTGGAGAAGGGAGAGAGGTGGTTTATAGATGGATCTAGCAGGGTGGAAAATGGAAGCGAAAATCTGGGTTTGCAATAGTAACTGGGGAAGCTGAGGTAATAGAGAAAGAGTCACTCCCAGCTGCTTGGTCAGCCCAGAAATGTGAATTGCTTACCCTGACCAGAACCTTGGAATTGGCTGAGGGGATGGAAGTAATGATTTGGACTGATTCCAAGTACGCATGGGGGGGTGCACACGTTTGGGAAAATCTGGAAAGAAAGAGGGTATATCAAGGCGGATGGGAAGCAAATAGAGCAAGTGCAGTTAGTAGAACAAGCCTTAGAGGCATTGCAACTCCCCAGCCGAGTATCAATTGTCCATGTGAATGCACATCAGAAGGGGAACACACCGGAAGTTGTGGGAAACTGATGGGTGGACAAATGGGCGAAGGAAGCTGCAGGGGAGATAGAGTTGGTAATGGTATCTATACCAATACTGGAAAAGGAGGACGAGAGGGAGGAATGGTAGCCAGAGAAAAAGGAAAAGTTGGAGTTGGAGAAAGAGGGATGTGTCAAAACCTCAGAGGGATGGAAGACGTCGGAGGGAGTCAAGGTGGTGTCACCCACTGTCATGAGGGGAATATTGGAGAAAGTTCATTGGGGAACGGAGGCCTTGGTCATGTCCGTTAAACCTCACTATTGGAGTCTGAGGATGTGGACAGTAGCTCAGAGCATCTGCTGGAAATGTTTGATTTGTTTGAAAGTAATAAGAAAGCGGCATGCAAGAAGGAGATGGGAGGGCGACCCCTAGTGGGTTGGCCTTTTCAGAGAGCACAAATTGATTTCATTGAGTTGCTAGAAAAGGAGGGTTGGAAATACCTACTTGTGATCAAAGATCAACTAATGGGGTGGGTAGAGGCTTATCCCACTAGAAGAACCACAGCTCCCACAGTAACCAAGATCTTACTAGAACAGATTATCCCACGATATGGAATGATGGAAGCAATAGATTCAGACAGAGGAACTCATTTCACCCAAAAGGTTCTGCAAAGGGTAATGGGGGTGGTGGGGGTGAAATGGGAATTACACACCCCATGGCATCCTGAATCCAGTGGAAAAATTGAAAAAGTGAACGCAGAATTGAAGAAACAGTTGACCAAACTACAACTTGAAAATGGCTTGCCATGGACAAAGAATCTTCCCTTAGCTCTGCTCAGGATCAGAACTTGTCCAAGGAAAGACACAGGGGTTTCTCCCTTTGAAATGCTGATGGGGAGACTCTATTTGGCCAAACTAGGCAATCCCATACCAGAGTTCAGGGACTTGTTCCTCCAGAAATATTTGCTGGCACTGTCTCGGTCTTTGCTTTCTGTTCACAAACAGGGACTGTTGGTGCAATGACCACCTTTGGCTGGTAGCCAACACCCACACGAGGCTGGAGACTGGGTCCTGATAAAGACTTGGAGAAGTGAAAAACTGCAACCTAGCTGGGAAGGTCCGTACCAGGTGCTACTGACGATTGAATCTGCAGTCCGTACTCGGGAAGGAGGCTGGACGCATTACAGCAGAGTCAAGAAAGCACCAGAACCTGAGAAATCTTGGAAGGCAATCCCAGTGGACGGTCAGCCGCTAAAGGTAACCTTGAAGAAATAGCCAGCAGAAACCACCATGGAGATGTCGGCTGAACTCTGGAGAGGACTATTTGTTGCAACTGTATTTACATTAATACATCAAAGAAGTTCACAATATGTTGGACCTGCAGGTGACTTGGGAACAGACTTGTGGGATGACATTTTGTTCATAAAGGATCTCAAGAAGGTCTCACATTCCTTGAACATCACCAATTGCTGGTTATGCATGCACATGCCAGGAAGAACAGGTGAAGGATTAATCCTACACACAATTCCACTTGATCAGAACAGACTAAGACCACAGGGGCATGGGACAGAAAAATATGGTGTAGAACGAAATATAACAGGAAGGATTTTTGTTCATTTAAGGGAAATGGCGTATGTGTGTTTGAGGAGAAATGAAACTAGAGGGCTCCATTTAGGAGATTGGGAAAAATGTAATCAGACTTTTGATATGCCATCATCCTGTAGTAACCATAGCTATACCAAGAGTTATCATAAATTAGATTATTTTAATCAAGATCAGTATCAGATGTGTATGCATTTTGAGGAAATGATCAATTTGACCTGAACATCACAACAGACCTATGCCATGGAAAACTTTAGGTGGGTATTGTGTGGGAAATATGCATACAGGGAGATGCCACCTTACTGGAGTGGCACATGTACACTCGGGTATGTGATACCGGTGATATATAAACTTGATGGCCTTCCCCAAGGCCGGATACGTAATAAAAGAGACTCAGAATCTGGCCTTACCCAGAGACTCTGGACCCAAATCTCCCGTGGTATAATAACACCATTGGGAGTAGCCATGAACTACCGAGATATACATATTCTAAATAACTTCATGGTAACAATGTTCAATGATACAATAAAGAATATTAAAATGATCAACACCGAGCTTTCTGAAGTAAGACAGGTTGCTCTACAAAATAGGTATGCTTTAGACATTGTATTAGCTACAAAAGGGTGTGTGTGTGCTCTGATTCATTCACATTACTGTGTATACATCCATGATTTCCAACCCAATAATACAAAGACAGTAAAGGTAATGGAAGAACGTATTGCTCTAATCCATTATCACAAAGAGGTGACTCCTCATTGCCAGACCTGTGGGGAGCAATATGGTCTTGGCTTCCCAGTTCCACTTGGTTTAGATCTACCATAATGGGAATTATATTGATTATTATATGCTGTGTATTGTTGTGTTGTTGTGTTCCGTGTCTCCCTGGTGCAATAATGGTGTGGAAACATAGGGAAATCCTTGGGTTCAAGATTTGAGAAGAAGCAGGAAGCAGAACCTCTAATGATGTATCAGAGAGAAATCACTCTGAAAGAAGCAGAGGATCTGCTACTTGAGTTTGAGACAAGAGTGGAAAAAGAAAAAGGGGGGATTGTGAGCAGAACTGAAGTCATGTTGGATGGTCCATTGAATTAAATAAGGAAGTGTGTCTCAAACTCAGTTGCTCTGCTAAATAAGAAAGTGTTCCAGTTTGTGCACAAGAGAAAAAAAACAAGATGAGGCTAGAACAATGAGGAAATGTTATAAAGTGCTGAGGTGTCAGAAACTGTGTAACTGCTTTTGCTAGATAGGGAGCCAGCATAAACCTTCGAAATATATGTGTCAATTTGAAAACAGAAAGAATGTGAGCCAAGCCCTCGTATGAGGAGGTGGACAGTTAGGGTATAAAAATGCTGCCTGAATTTTGCTCTGTGTTCCTTCAATGCCTGAGGGAACCCGTCTCTGCAGACACGTGAATAAAACCTTGTTTTCCTTGGATCAACCAATATTTTGGTGGTTTTTTATCTGCTTCCACCTCACAGTTGGTTTCATTTATATATCATGCATAGGGATTTTTCTATATCTTTCTTGTATCCTGTCATTTTTAAAATCACTTTCACATTAGTCTCAGTTTTGTCCAGGAAAACCTGTTCCTCTTTCACATAATCATTTAAACATACTCTATAATAGCAAACACTTTTATAATTAACTTTTGGAGCTGTTGTTCACAAATAATCTCCACTGTTAAAATACTGTGCTCCATTCTGTATTAGTAAATCAAATTGAAGTGTTCTCTTTTAATTGCAATCTTTAGTTTTCTTTCTTGTTCCCTCTAGTGTCCAACCTTTAAAGTCCACCCCATCATAGCTCTTTTTTTTTTTTTAGAATTCAAAACACAGAAATTTTCCTACAGAAAGGATTATTTTAATTTATTTCAAAATCTTACTTCAAGTCCATTTGGATGCTTAGTTCATTTTTAAATTTTTAAAATTCAACATTTCATTCATCAACCAAGATGATTATGAGACTGGAGACTAAAACATACGAAGAACGGTTGCAAGTACCTGGCATGGCTAGTCTAGTGAAGAGAAGGACCAGGGTAGACATGACAGCAGTCTTCCAATATTTGAGGGGCTGCCACAGAGAGGAAGGAGTCAAGCTATTTTCTGAAGCACCCGAAGGCCAGACAAGGAATAAATGGATGGAAACTGAACAAGGAAAGATTCAACCTGGAAATAAGAAGAAATGTTCTGACAGTGAGAAAAATCAACCAATGGAACAGAAGTTGCCTTCAGAAGTTGTGGGAGATTCATCATTGGAAGCTTTCAAGAACAGACTGGACTGCCATTTGTCAGAAATGATGTATGGTCTCCTGCTTGGGTGGGGCATTGGACTAGATGATCTACAAGGTTCCTTCTAACTCTGTTAATCTGTTAATTTATTTGCTGCTTATTGCCAAAATTATTTTTAAATCCTTTGACCTGTATTTAAAACTTATTTTGCTCAGGATTGAAGGAGACTCACTCAATGCTATTCAAAAATATATTGATCTGAAGCTTCCTAATATATGAAAAACAATTAACAAGCAATTTAAAAAAAGTGCTCAGGAAATGTGAATGTGAATCACAGTTTGGGTGGAGAAGGAGTTCCCACATCTCAGAGAGATCTAAACCCACTAGAAAACTTTCTCTTGTGGCCTCTTCATTTGGAACTGTGAGGAGCATTTGTGGATAATCCCAAATCCTTATTTATAACCCTTATCCAGAGAGGAATTTCAAAGAACTGGTCTGTTCACTGGCTCTTTGTTCCATCAGAATCTTCAAATTTGTCATTTCTTCCCTGGAAGTCCAAAGTTTGCCTTGGCATTTTTGAAACACTGCTGTGCTGATGTTGGGTGAATTAATGATAACTAGTGCTTGCTTTAGACCTACCCTACATGCCATTAAAAAGATATATTAAAATGAAAATACATGTAGCGATGATGACTATGCTGATCCTTTCATTGTTATGATAATGCTCATGCTAATGCATTGGATGGGGAAAGGCATAGCTGAGATCAGAATGCCTACTCTTTGTGTAAATAATGTAAGCTCCTATCTCTGGCATCTCCAACTGAAGAAATAGCAGTAGCACTTAGACTTATATACCACTTCACAGTGTTTTTACAGCCATCTCTAAGCAGTTTTCAGAGTCAGCATATTGCCCACAACAATCTGAGTTCTCATTTTACTGACCTCAGAAGGATGGAAGTCTGAGTCAACCTTGAGCCAGTCAGGATTGAACTCCTGGTAGTGGGCAGAGTTAGCTTGCAATACTGCATTCCAACCACTGTGCCATGGCTTCTGTGGCTAGATTGAGGATAGGAAGCAATCAAAACTCAATGAGAACAAGAAAGAAATTAAAACTACCTATGCCAATAAGAAAATGCTAAGATTTGTGAAATGTAAAAAAGTGGGCAATTTTATATGCCATTTTCCACTGTGGTTCAGGTAGTCCTTGACTTACAATCATTTGCTTAGCAACCATTCAATAGCACTTAGACTTATTATTCCGCTTCACAGTGCTTTACAACCCTCTCTAAGCAGTTATAGAGTCAGCCAATTGCTCCCAACAATCTGGCTCCTCATTTTACTGACCTTGGAAGGATGGAAGTTTGAGTCAGCCTTGAGCCTGGTGAGATTGAAACTGCCAAATTGCAGTCAGCCAGCAGTCAGCAGAAGTAAGATGCTGCAACACTGCACCCTAACTACTACACCACCATGACTCAATGTTACAACTACATTAGAAAAAGTGACTGATGTTTGGTCCTCAAATGTACAACCATTGCGGCATCCCCACAGTCATGTGATTAAAATCCAGGAGCTAGGCAACTGGCATGTACTGAACACAGTTCCAATGTTCCAGGGTCATGTGATCACCATTTATAAACTTCTCGACTGTCTTCTAACAGTCCGTGGGGGAAGCCAGATTCACTTAACAACACATGATTCAGTTAACAACTGTGATAAAAAAAAAATAAAAGGTCATGAAATGAGACACAGCTCACCCTGCTTAGCAATACCTCCCAGGTAGAGAATGAACTATAGCTCAAGAACAGGATATGTGCTTTGCCATATCCAATCTGGAAAAAAATCTCTTTTTGCCTGAGGCATGGAAAACAGTTGTCAGCAATAAACAATTCCGGATTGGATCAACCAGTGACATGGCTCTGTTTTACTCTCCGCAACTCAGTTCCCAGTATTTAGGCATCCCCTGCCCTCAAAAACACAGATGTCTATAATATTTGTGTATGCTTTTAAATATCAATACAATTTAGAATTAATTGCTATAAAAATGATTCTCACCACAGTAAAGAAGGCTGACCAAGTGATCTTGCTGAATACAGTATTTGTTATCCAGATGCTACCTTTAGCCAGGCAACTTGAAGAAGCCATGGGATACATTTGAAAACCCAGTGACACAGTCCTGCCAGTAGGGGACGCGACATGATCACGAAATTAAAAGGCTATACTGGCCAAAATATTTTCCAGTTATTTTAAATATTACAAGGATTACTATGAGATCCAGAATTTTGGCAATGACTTCTATAAGGTTGAATGTATTTCAGTAGGTAAATGTTGATTAAAGTAACTGCAAATAATTCTTTCTAGGACTGTTCAAAGTCATAGGAAAGTACCAATTCTTGGTTAGTAGGGGAAAGACCTTTACTATCCCAATACTTATTGCCAAGTATATTTGATCTGTTGGAAGCTGCAACCCAATCTTCTAACTTTCTGAGCCATAGGAAGCTATCTGATGATGCTGTGACATCATTGTGAAAGGCACAGATTACATTTTTTGGCCTGATTTTCACCTCTGGGGAAATTTTAAGAGAAGGGTAGGAGAATAAGGACTCACAAAAGCAAAACCAATCTCATTTCTATCCATAAAACTATCACAAAGCCACAAAAGTCAATGGAAATGTTTTGTCCTTTGTCATCAGACATCCATAAGGGGACTTCGGTGTGCTGTGGAGCTGCATGCAGTCTTCTTGCAACTGACGTTTATCATTTTCATGTATTGAATTTTTATCCCACCTTTATTGTTTTTATAAATGACACAAGGTGACAAACACATAAAAGTGTTTCTTCTTCCTAGTTTTCCCAGGTTGAATTGAGAGAGTGACTGGCCCAAAGTCATCCAGCTGGCTTTCATGCATAAGGTGGAACTAGAACTCACAATCTTCTTGTAATTGGTAAAGTTACCTAGCCAGCTTTCATGCCTGAGATGGGACTAGAACTCACAGTCTCCTGGTGATTGGTGCAAAGTCAGCTGGTTTTCATGCCCAAAGTGTGACTGGAATTCACAGTATCCTGATGATTGGCACTGTTGGAAGAAATATCCTTCTGGGTTCAGTTCCAAGTGGGGAAAGAGACACTGGAAACATGGAGGCTGTTTGGAAAGATGATTTAATGGTGGACAGGACTACATGGCTTGGAGCTCCAAAGTGAAAAGATGATCACATGCTTCAAGATGTTGGGTGAAGAAAAAGAAAATGGAAGAGATGCTGACAGTCCCTGGGTTTTATGCCCTCTTTTGGGATTTGAATTTGAACTTGTATTCTGATGGGTTGTCAGACCCATGTCCCATGGGCCATGCAGGGGCAACTCTGTAGGTTGCCCTGAGTCCCAGGCTTCATTGAGCCTTGCTGGGTGATGATGTAATAAAAGGACTTTGGGCAATTCCTAT
The DNA here is from genome assembly GCA_015471245.1 of Laticauda colubrina. Classification (NCBI taxonomy): domain Eukaryota; kingdom Metazoa; phylum Chordata; class Lepidosauria; order Squamata; family Elapidae; genus Laticauda; species Laticauda colubrina. The sequence continues at coordinate 22,685,094 of BLBF01000042.1, read as the reverse complement.
TATAGCTCTATCTGGAGTAGATCTTTGTTATGTAAAATAGACTGGCCCAGGCCAGAGTAATAGTCCATTAGCAATGGGGAGGTGAGTTTCTGCATCTTTGAGTTTCTACTTTTATTTTTAGGGGAAATATTCTGCCTTTTTAATATTTCCTAGAATATTTTGTTTTTCTAGGAGAGGGGTGGGTGCTAACTTCCTACAGCACAAAGTCACCTAGCCAGCTTTCATGCCTAAGGAAGGACTAGAATTCAGTTTTCAGGTTTCTAGTTTGGGGTGTTAATCACTAGAGTAGACCAAAGTGGCTCATATGCATGTAAACTGAGCACTTAACTTTGCTCAATTTATGAAAAGGACCTCAACAAGTCAAACATATTTTCAGGGTACTTCAGCAAAAATATATAATTTTCAAATATTGGGAACAAATTGTTCTTCTCTGTTCTGGCCCGGTCAGATTTTTTTTTCCTCAAAGACTGCTTCAAGTTCTGGGCTCCACATTTTCAGAAAGTGTGATCAAAATAGAACAGGTTCATAGAAGAGCAAGAAGCATGATCATAGACTGGGAACTAAGTCCTGTGAGAAGAGGTCAACATTGCTGGCTGTGCTCAGCCCTGAGAAGGAGAAACTGAAGGGGAATATGATAGCATGCTTGAAATATCCATGAGAATATCTATGAGTGAAATGTATGAGCTCTTCTCTGCCATGCAGAGCACAGAACACAGTATAAAATGGGAGTAAATTCCATTTGAAGCACTTCCTAATAGCAAAAGCAGTTCAACAGTAGGGCTGCTGACCTAGAATGGGGATATGTTCAAACAATCTTCTGTCATGGATGCTTTAATGTGGATCCCAGGGCAAGGTTTTGGACTCAGTGGCTGAGATGGCCTTTTCCTGCTTCACAGACCACTGGTTTTGTGACTTTAGTAGAATTATAGTTGTTGTTTTCATTTGTTCTCATTGTCATCTTTTGTAAAGGCTGCTCCGATCTACCTATCGAGCTGGTTTAGAAAGCATAGAACATTTAACAATCCTAGCAGAGGTGGGTATTCAGCAGGTTCTGACCAGTTCTGGAGAACCGGTAGCGGAAATTTTGAGTAGTTCAGTGAACCAGCAAATACCACCTCTGACTGGCTCCGCCCCCATCTATTCTCTACCTCCCAATGAGTCCCAGCTGATTGGCTGGGTCTTCTATGGTTGCCCTGCACAGGAGAATGGAGCTGGAAAGCAGGTTAGTGGGGTAGGGAGGAAATGGGGATTTTGCAGTATCCTTCCCCTCCCATGCCCACCAAGCCATGCCCATAGAACCAATAATAAAAGTTTTTGAATGCCAGCACTTTATCCTAGAGTTCATTATTCTATCTCCAGCAATCTTCATCTTTTAGGCTCCTTTCCTTCACATCATTAGTGATGCTGGCTCCTTCCTACCAACATAGGATATCCATGATCTCCTTAGCAGGCAGGCAAATCATCACACAGTCAACATACCCATCATCGCTCACCAATTCATGTCTTTCAAAAATCCACCCAGGTTTAGCCTAAACACTAATGATCTGTTTATCCTCTTCAGAATAGACTCCTTCTGAAAGAGCCTTTTCCTCTTCCGTGAACTGACTACCAAAAAGCCAAAAAGCCACTAGATAGGATGTTGCTATTTAACTCCTGAAGATCATTTTGAAGCCAGCCTCTGGATCTCTCTGAGTTTTGATGTTGCCTTTGAAGAAAACATGGTTTACAAACTATAGTTCCTTGGATTTACCTCCTTTACTAAATCAGTTAAACAGAATTGGAAGGGGCCTTGTAAGTCATCTAGTCCCCAAACCCAAGCAGGAGACTCTACACCATTCCTGACAGATGGCAGTCTAGTCTCTTCTAATCTCTTCTTGAAAGCTTCCAGTGATGAAGCTCCCACAACTTCTGAAGGCAACTTCTGTTCCATGGGTTGATTGTTTTCACTGTCAGAACATTTCTCCTTGTTTCCAGGTTGAATCACTCCTGGATCAGTTCCATCCATTATTCCTTGTCCGGCCTTCAGGTGCCTTGGAAAAAAGGTTGACCCTCCTCCTCTCTGTGGCAGCCCCTCAAATATTGGGAAGGGCTGTCAAATATGATTTTTTTTATTTATTTTAGCTTTCATGACAATGGATTTAGCTAATATTTTTTGCAAGTGCTCATTCCTCCTTCCCTGAGAGTTAAAAATATAGCAATAAAAAATAAATACACATTTCCCTTTTTAAATGTCATGACTGTCATTCAGAAGCAAATTCTCAGACAACCATTTATCTGAAATGGTACAAGTAGTCCTCAAGTTACAATAGTTCATTTAGTAACTGTTGTTACTGTTGTTTTTCAAAATTACAACAGCGGTAAAAAAGTAACTAATGACCAGTTTTTAATACTTATGATTATTACAACATCAGTTGTGTGGCAACTGACTCATTTATGACAGTTCCAGTGTCTTTCAGTGTCTAGGTGTCATGTGATCACCTTTTGTGACCTTCTAACAAGCAAATGTCAATGGGGAAGCCAGATTCACTTAACAACTCTGTTACATAGCTGTATTGATTTGCTTAACAGCAAGAATACTCATAAAACAGGATCTGTCATGCCCCTGTCAGAGTCTGAATCCAAGGAGGAAGACAAATAGCTGACAGGGAGTGGGAGTGTGGCTCCAGCTGACTGTGGAGAAAACTGGGAAGGGAAAAATCCATCTGGGCAGAGCAGGAAAGAGGTAGAACAAGAGAGAGGGAGTTCAGAGGAAGATCTAGGCCCGTCCCCTCTTCATCCTCGGGCACGCAGGGAGGAATGGAGAAGAGAGCAATGTGGGTTGTGTGGCTTATGGAGGAGGAAAGGACCCTGATTCCCTTCATTAGCCACACCTGGGATGAAAGTTTATAAGAACTGAATGCTGACTGCAGCAGCTGCTGGGAACAAATGTGACATTATCCTGTGTTGACTTATCTGTGTTCCTGGTGTCTTCCCGACCGTGTGAGTTTTGCCGTGCCTTCACGTCTGGAATTCCTGCTCCTGCTCTGCCAAACCAATTACCTCAATTTGGCTTGATTGGACTTAAAGTTACAGTTTGTGTTGACCATGTTTTGGACTTAATTCTCTGCAGTCAAAGTCTGTTCCTAGTAGAGTTTTTCTCCAGCCAGAAGGTAACCTCAATATTGGGGACAAAGTTAGAGCTAATAAAGGGACTCTTATTGATTATCTGACTGGTGTTGCCTCTATGCCATTCCCCAGGTCGTCACAGGATCAAACTCATTTAACAAATGTCTCACTTAGCAACAGAAACTGGGCTCAACTGTCATCGTAAATTAAGGACTACTTGTATAAGGTTTGCTGCCTGAGCTGGGGGTTGGACTAGAAGACCTCCAGGGTCCCTCTGTTGTTCCTGAGATTGTTGCTATTAAGAAGCATTGGCCTGCTTTGTGCATAATTATTTCTGCCTTCTGTCCTTATCCCCACAGGGCAAAAGCAACCTCCTTTTCTAAAGAAAGAGCTCCCTTTTTTTTTTTAAATAAAAGGTTTTTCTTTATTAAACAAACAAACACAAACATGAACAAAAAATACAATAAAATGTTGAACATGGTAAAGTCTTTCGAACATCAATCTTTGTCTTTACTTTGCTAAGTCCAATAATAATAATACACAATTTCATTCCATATACATTAAATATATATATAATCATTCCTTATTCTCTTGAATCTTCCTCTTCTCTAGCCAACCATAAAATTTGTCCCATATTTTATAAAAGTCCAAATCCTCCTTATTTTTTTAATTCTTTTGTTAGTTTATCCATTTCTGCGCACGTCATAATTTTGCTAAGTATTTCAAATTCATTTGGAGTATCCTTATTTTTCCATTACTGTGCATATGCCAATCTTGCTCCAGTAATTATATGGATTATTAGGTTAATGATTTCCTTATCGTATTTCCTCATATTAATCCCTAACAGAAAAAACTGGTTGATGTTCTGTTTTTGTCCCACATATTTCTTCCAGCCACTTCGGTAATTTATGCCAATATTTTTGGGCCTCTCTGCAACTCCACCACAAATGATAATCAGTTCCTTTTTCTTTAGTACATTTCCAGCATGTGGGGGGAAAGTTTTGAATACATTGTTGCCAATCTCAATGGAGGTATGTGCCATCTATAAAATAATTTGTACAGATTTTCCTTAAACGGTATAGCTAAAGTCATTTTTTAATTTCTTTTCCATAATAATTGCCAATCGTCTAAATTAATGCTATACCCAAAATTTTTCATCCAAACCACGTTTCCTTTACTTTTTCTTCTTCTAATTTAAATTCCAATAAGATTTGATAGATTTTTTTTTTATCATCTTCTCCTCGGTTCCTAATAAAATTTCATCTAATTTTGCCTTAGTTCTACTAATTTCCCATTCAAGAAAGAGCTCCTTGATTGGCTAATGTTTTCTTCAGAAAGGGTCCAACACCTGTTGCTGTATATTACAGTTGTGTGGATTGAAGAGGGAGAAGGAGAAGGCAAGTAATCCAGGCGACAAGTCGAAGACCAGACGGGTGCGATTTGAACCCTGGTATGCCGCGGACGAGCATCTGCGTCTAATAATTCCGGGCTCTGCCTTTAAAAGGGTACATTATATCTACCGATGCATGTGGATTTGAACAACACCTCAGCCGTAACTGCTGAGGACCATGTGGATCCATGATCCGCATGCTGGGTTCTTGTAGTTCCCCCAGGCTGACAGAGCAACATTCGGCTGTAGTCCAATTCGGCTGCCTTGCATGGTTTTGCCTGGATAGGAAAGGAAACTATTTTTGGATGACTCTTTGATGTTGAGTCAGCAGCAGGCTCTGTGAAGCCCCATTTCGGCTCCCTGGGAGCTGCTGCCCTTTGCTGGTTTAGGCGAGAAATTAAACACAGCAATGAAGGTGGAAAGGTATTTTCTTTTATTATTGAAATGCCGGTGACACTAACCATAGGTCTTTAGTGGGCTTTCCCTTGCTAGTTAAAAGTGAACAGCAGGTGAACAGTTTGGGAGGGGATTGGGTGGGGTGGGGGAGAACCTGCCTGTTTGCAAGCCAGCTAATGGATTTAGAGAAAAGGCAGGGGGTATTTTACTCATATTTAGTAGCAAAGGTTATTGTTATTATGGATTTGTGTGTAGTAGGGAGCCTTGCTTGGATGCTGTATGTCTTTCTGTAGAGATCCATTGCCCACAAGGACTGTGTAAAACCCCTGAAAGCAATTGGTTGCATAGAGAAAATGCCTGCAGAGCCTTATTTTTTGAGTCCAAGCAGTTGTGTCTTTTTTTTTCTAGACTTACAGAGCTGCTTCCTAATTGTAAATTACAACTGACTGTAGCTCTAATGGACAAGTTGTCTCGGACAAAGCTGCCATCTAAAGTTGATTTCAACTGATTTGAAAAAAGGTCCCTCTGTTATTTCCAAAATCCTACTGTCTCCCCCTTATAGGATTCTCCTCTGTGGCAGGGTGACATTCCTGTTCACAGAAACTAAACTGTATGGAGTTTCCAGGCATATATATGAATTAATTGTTCTGACAATATAGCAGTGTGCAGCTGTATATGCACTGCAATTCTTAGATGGTGGGCAGGTCTTATACAGGTTGTGTTAGAATAGGGGTGTCAAACTCGATTTTGTTGAGGGCCGCATCAGGGTTGTGTTTGACCTTGAGGGCCAGGTGGATGTGCCATTGTGGGCGTGGCCAGCTTGACGTCACTCGTGTTGGGGGTACCTGTAGTGACGAGCATTCTGCGAGCAAAATGGGCTCCCAAGCTCCGTTTTCGGCTGCGATGGCCTCTTGCAGCCACCTGCCAATGAAAACGGAGCTCGGGGGGGGGGGAGCTGAGCCCCACCAGGCCCCATTTTTGGCTGTGACTGTCTCCTGCAGCCCTCTGGGAGTTCTGTTTTCTCTGGCAGAGGGTTGCAGGAGACCATCGTGTCTGAAATCAGAGCCTGGGGGTGCTGCTCACAGCCCACCCAAGCTCTATTTTCCCACTGGCAGAGGCACTGTGGGCTGGTCCTTCACTGTTTCCAGGGCAACCCTGCGGACGAGAGAACTAACCACCCTGTGGGCCGAATCTGGCCCACAGGCCTTGAGTTTGACACCCTTGTGTTAGAAGGACCTTCATTGAGGAGAGAACCAGCAAGACTCAATCTGTGCTCTTGAAATCATTGGTTTGTTGGCTCTGATGAAGAACCACAAAGGTGGTTCCACATGGACATCCTTTTCTGTCTTCTACTCTGTAAGACAAATGTCCTGGTGAGGTGAGATTGGACTTCCCTCCCCCCAAATTCCCATCCTAATCCTCCAATCAAGACCTAATTACTAATTTCTCACAGAAGATGCTGCCAACAAATCATCATTCCAGGGCATTATCGAAGTGTTAACAAGCAATTAGATCCTGTCCCTAGGACTCCTCAAAGTATTGCTCTATGCTGATAGGTGATAAGCCCACCAGCATCCAAGAGAAACCTCCCTCAAACCTAAAACTCACCATCTTTTTTTTTTGAAAATTTTATTTGGGTTTTCACAAAAACAAAATACAAATAAAACATCTTTTTTGGAAATAGTATAGTCCCAGGTTCTTCATACAGACACAAAGTTCAATTTCATGCTCATTTTTATATTCTATTCCATATTTTATTACCATTTTATATTTTCTAGATAGTTTTTCCCCTCTTTTAATTTTCTCAACTTTGTTTTAATTATCTCATCTCAATTCAAATCATTATATTTATACTTTTGTCTGTCCTGTTACAATTTCATATTATCTTTTCTTATTAAGCAATTTTTTCCCTGTAGTTACCAATTAGAGTATGACGCCTTTATATTCTTTAATTTTATCCATTCAAACTCTCATTTAAGCTTCAATGTATAACTTTAAGATTATAGCATTCAATATAATACATAACTTCCAATCGGATTCTGCTTGGTACATTCTTAAAATATACACTATATTCTTAAAAAGAAAAAAATTACATATATATATGTAAATAAAACACACATTCCATTCCAATTCAATTCTATCATTAATATACATTAAAATCTTAACATCTTTAACATTTCTTTTCAATTGAATATCATACTTCCTTGGGAACACTTATAAACTTTCCACAATTAATTTTTTCCCCATATTTCTTACTTATATTTTTATAAATCATTACTAATAATTAAAAATGTTTCCTTTTAATTCTCTAAATCATTTTAATTCATTTATTTATTAACAAACATCCCACTACATTACAATAAATATTTTATCCATCATCATATTTTCTAAAATTATTTCTATTTGTAAAATAACAATGCTATCTTATGTACCTTTGCAGAATCCCTTTTACAATTAAATTTTCACCCATTATCTCTAAACAAACTTATGGTTACAATCCTTATATCTTTTCCCTGTATTTCCATTTCTTGTTTCTGTCTTTTACAACTTCTTTTCCTTGCCTTCTTCCCCCTCTTCTTCTCCCTCCCCTTTTTACCCCCTCGCCTCTCTACTTCTAACTCTGTCATCTGTAATCCCCTCTTCTGTTGCTTTCGAATATTATACTTATCTTTCAAATTGTCCTTCTTTTTGGTTGTTTTTTTTTAGTCTTAAACCTTTCACTCTCTTCCCCCCCTTTTCTTCCCCCCCACTTAAAATTGTTTGATCATTAAAGATGGCTTCTTCTTTGTCCCAATCTTCCTGTTCTGCAAGCGTTTCTTGTTGCTTCTCATAGTTCCAGATCTCCATTTCTAAGAATTGAAACATGAAGCCAAAAGAACTTCTCCCTTCTTGTGCATCTTCTTTCCATTTTTTAAATTCCGTTTTCAGTTCTTCGAAGAGTGATACCAGTTTAAAAACTTTTAAACAACCACCCAGTTAATTTTAGTTATCTAGATGCAAAAACCAAAAGTCACCAAGTAATCCAAATAATCCAAGGCTGTTTCCAGTTGCTTCTTTTTTCCACTTTCTCTTCCTGGGGTTCTATTATTTTGTTACCAAGTTTCCATTAAAATGTATCTTTGAGGAATCTTGTTAAGATTTCACTGTGAGTTCCTTTTAATTACAGTTCCATTCCTTAATTCCAGGCAGTCTCCTCCATTTTTCCAGATCCTGCCCTTCCATTCTTTTTTTCTCCTTTCCAGCTTTTAAAAACTTTTAAATGTCCAGAAATCTTTATTATCCCTTTGACTTTTATTTTCAGCTTAGATGCCTATGAATGTCAAATTGGATTTTTTTTTCCAATTTCTTGCTTAAGTCTCTTAGCTGAGGAAGGGAAGAAAAAAAACCTAATCCTTTCCCTTCTCTCTCTCCTTTGCAGCTTAAAAATCTTCTTTGGGAACAATGTTGTTAAGTTTAAATTCCAGGGTACCTTATTTGTTGCTTTTTCTGTTGGACCCAGTCAACCAAAACTTTCTCTTCTTATCTTCCTCCTGCACATTCTTTCCCGGTCGAGTCCTTCTTTGTGGTGGTCATTTCTGACCACCGCTGCAACCTCCTTTGGGAAAGGGAGTAATGGCCAGTTGGGGAGGAGAGATGCGGCTCTCCTCAACCCTGCAGACAGTCTCCCCCCTCTTCACCACCTCTACGGGGTGGCTTAGCCCTGAAACCAGCCGGCTTGGGACACTCCAGCAGCAAGCAGGGATCGAAACCGCGGAGAGATGAGGCTTTGGTCTGTCACTAAAGAAGCTCAAAACTGGAACAGCCTAAAACTCACCATCTTTCTTCTCTATGATACTCCACTCTAATCTGTTTCTGCAAATATAAAGCCACAAAGTTGGGATGTCTGTAGTTATAGTAAATGCAAAAAGAGGATAGCTGTACATGAAATGCATTACGGTCTACTAGAACAGTGGTCGCCAATCAGTGGACTGGGGACCACTGGTGGTCCATAAGAAAATTTTGATGATCCACGGAGAAATGTCACCCCCAAAGCACTCCTCAAAGCAATTAATCCAGGGTGCACAGGATCACAAGGCTGTGCTGCCCACATGGCCCGTGGGAATACAAGGCTTGCGTTGCTTGCATTGCGAACAACACAAGGTAGTGAGGGGAGGGGGAAAAGGGCAGACAGTGAACTTGCCCCATGCACCCCATGCACCTCACATGGCTATTGGGCTGCTTCTTTCTGCTTCTTTCTTCTTTTGCTTTTGGCTGCAACAAGGAAAGCAGCAAAAGTCTTTATGTCCCTCAAACTCCACCAGAAATGAGTCTTTGGGACCCTGCAAGGCATTCTGTTCCAAGAGGCTGTGCTGGCAAAGGCTCATTTCTGGCAGAGTTTGGGGGAGAGAAAGACTTCTGCTGCTTCTGCTGCTTTCCTTGCATGAAGCCAGAAGTCTCTCTCTCTCTCTCTACCTCTGAGAACTGATCTGGAGACGGTATCCTGCAATCCCAAATAAAGAATGATCAATCGATAGGAAAATGGGGTGGGGAATTTTCCTGCAGACATCTTTTGGGATTTTCTCAGGGTCTCTGGTCTGTGGGATTTAAAATTATGAGTTTGGTGGTCCTTGAGGTCCAAAAGGTTGGCAACTCCTGTGCTAGAAGTCTTCTTTGAAGGCCTTCCAATGAGATATTTTCATTGGCTGTGTCCTCATTCTGGAATCAAAGTTCTTCTCTGGGCATGTAGAAAGCACCATCTTGCCTTTTTTTAAAAAAAAAAACTGTTTTGCTCCAAGTTTTTATTTAGAACATTAGCTAAATACTGTGTTTTTGTTTTGGTAAATACATGAAATATGTTTTAATGTAGTTTTTCCTCAATACAATCTCTGGAATGGAGGAGTGGAAAGTTATCTGTTTTGTTAATTTAATGCTAATTTAATTGAAGGGTTTACACCTCACCTTTCAATCAGAATTTTCAGGATGGCTTGGAAAATGTTCCAAAAATATTACAGAAGATGAGAAGCATTGAAATCTGTAGAAGTGCCCTAACATTCTTTAACAGAAAATGACACCCAAATAAAGTAGATGAACTTTAGTTAAAGGAACTGGAAAATAGATAGATAGATAGATTGATTGATTGATAGACAGATAGGTAGATAGATAGAAATATATGACAAATAAATGTACAAAGCTATATCAATTCACTATAGGATGAAGCCTCTTCATTGGAGTTCATGGACTGTAATCTATCATTCTTGCCCAGAGTGGGTTGATGGACAGATACTTTTTGACTTCAGAATCTAGAGCTGAGAAAGAATGACTGTCCCAAAGTCAGCAAGCCAGTTTTCATGACTCAGTTTTCAGTTTTCTTCCCTGACTAAAACTTTAACTTCGTTATTTCTAGTCCATCACTACAGTAGTACATCCACACTGGCTGTCACAAAATATGTAGGTGTGGGCGTGTTCACTTATTTTTCAGATTAAATTGAAATTTAATTTTATTTGTGTTTTAGTTACTTCTGTAAGTTGAATTTAGAAGGGCCTCAGTTAGGAGAATAGAAATGATTTTTCCTTGATACTCTAGAAAACTGAAGAGAATCACAAAAGCCTGGACAGACCAATCAGTGGTATAAAATAGTTATATTTTGGACAATGTGTAGTAGACTGGTTTTTCTGAGTTCGTGGTTAATGGGGGGGGGGAGGACGGAGGGAGGGAATAAGGAAGAAAGATTGTGCTACTATATCGTTTCTTCTTACAAGCAGATTCTTTAGGAAAAATCTTTCTCACTTATTTTGCGATTCTCTATAGGCAAAAATATACTATATCACTATCTGTGAGTTCTCCTCAAAAGTAAAAACATACCTTATGCTGAAGTAGCTTATCAACATCTGGCCTGCTGACAGCTGCTTTCTGATATTTTTTTTCCAACTCTGACATTTCCTTTCACTGAGAAAAGTGTTCCGTCCGGAAAAACGCGAGGTAGACCGGGTTCCAACAACAAAGTCTTTATTTTATAACACAGTTGAAAAACGGAACATTGGCTCAAGTTGCGGCAGCCTTTTATAGGTTTTTCTCTGCCGGCTTGTAGCCAATGACAGGTATTTAATATTTGCCGCCTTTGAGCAGCTATGTGGATTGGTTCCTTTTGAACCAATCCCCATTCAAGTTCTTTAGCCAATCAGAACCCTGTATTTGGAATCTACTATTCTTTATACAGAACACCCCTCCCCTCTTGGCTTAGTCCTACATGGTGACGTAGTCGCGCAGGTAGGTGGGGCTTCTTTTGACTCGACTGGACTTGCGCGGTTCATTCCTGTTGAAGACTTCGACCGGTTCGGATGGGGTTGCTGTCTCTCTTGTTCTTTCCCATGGAACCGCCTGGAAGGGTGAGTCAGCCATTTTACTGCCACCTAGATTTCTTAGGCCGGTGGTGTTGCCGCTCCCTCCTGGTCTCTCTGGGCAGGTCGAGCTGGCCTGGATGGCCCCTTCGTCTGGACTTTCTCCACGATTGTCTTCTAACTGTAAGTCTCTTTTATGCTCTTTTTGATTGCTATTGTATTCTGTATTTGATTTTAACGGTTCTTTATTATTTTCTCGTATTTCCCCCCCCTCTTTGGTTTGGTTTTCGTCGTTTTTTAATATTTGTGGTTTTGTGTTTGTACTTCTTTCGATGTTTCGGGAACAAAGCTGGTCTATGTGCCGCTTCCATTCCCTGCCGTCGTCTATGGTTAGTCGGTAGGACCGGGGGCCTGTAATTTGCGTGATTGTTCCTGGTAGCCATAATGGGTCCCCGGTAAATTTTTTTGCACAGACTAGGTCGCCTATTTCAAATGTCCTGAAACGGGTGGAGGAGTCGGGGTTTTCTGGTGCATAGTTTGGGTGCAATCTGTCTAGTTGCGACCTTAGTTTTCTCCCCATTAGTAGTTCCGCCGGACTTTTGTTTGTTATGGTACTGGGTGTGATATGCTGGAGGGTGAGCAGGCGATTTATTTTATCTTGGACATCCCCAATGTCCATTCTTTCTAACCCTTCTTTTGTAAATCTAACCATTCTCTCTGCCCTGCCGTTCGCAGCCGGATGGGCCGGCGTGGTTAGGGCATGTCTGATACCTAGGGAGGCTAGGTATTGTTCAAATTGAATGCTCGTTAACTGTGGCCCGTTGTCAGACACTAGGACATCCGGCAGGCCATGGGTCGCAAAGAGTTTGTCCAGTTGTTTAATAAGGGTTTCAGTTGTCGTAGATGGCATAATTTTAACCTCTAGCCAATTTGAGTATGCATCTATGACAATGAGGAAAGTATGTCCCTTAGTCGGACCCGCAAAGTCAATGTGGATTCGTGACCAGGGGCCTCGTGGGGTTTCCCAGTCCCTTATGGGTGCTTGTGGCGGGGAAGGCCTATTTCTTTGGCATTTATTACATGAATTTACCCAGTATTCGATGTCCCTATCTATACCTGGCCACCAGACATAGCTTCTAGCAAGGCTTTTCATTTTAACAATTCCCGGGTGGCCTTCGTGAAGCATATTGAGCACCCTCGTTTGTAATTTGGAGGGGATAACTACCCGATCACCCCATAACAAACTGAAAGTTCAGTTTGTCTGGTCCGGAAAGGCTTAAAGTTCTCAGTTTTTTGGTTTACCTACCCAGTTCAGTACACGGGCAGTCAATGGGTCCTTTGCGGTGGCTCTGGCGAAATCATTTGCAGATATGGGCAGATTTGGGCATGTCTCTATCTGCAAGGTGGTCATCGTTGGTGCCGGGTCTTCCTCTATAATTGGTAGCGGAGTTCTGCTCAAAGCGTCTGCATGGGAGATTTGTTTCCCAGAGCGATGTGTCAGAGTATACGAGTAGGCTGCTAGGAATTCTGACCATCTAGTCATTCGCGGGGATAAAATGTTCGGTGTTGGTTTGTTTCCCGCCAAAATTCCAAGTAGCGGTTTATGGTCCGTTACTATTACAAGTGTTCTTCCATATAGATATTCGTGGAAGCGTTTTACTCCGGCTACGATTGCCAGGGCTTCCCTGTCCAATTGACTATAATTTCGCTCGGCTTTAGACAGAGTCTTTGAATAGTATGCGATGGGTGCCTCTCTTCCGTCTGGCAATTGGTGACTCAGGATGGCACCGACTCGAAATGGTGAGGCGTCGCAGGTTACCATCAATGGCAGTGTGTTGCTAAACTGGATGAGAACGGTGTTTGATGTTAATAAGTTTTTTATTCTTTGGAAAGCTTTCTTTTCTCTATAACCCCAAGTCCAAATTGTTTTCTTATCCAGTAATCGGTGTAATGGTTCCACTATTGTTGCTTTGTGGGGTAGGAACACATTATAAAAATTTATTAGTCCCAAAAATGCCTGCAGTTCAGTTTTATTCCTTGGTTCTGGTGCGTCTTTAATAGCTCTGACTTTTTTTTCAGTTGGGTGTATGCCCTCTCCATCTATCAAATATCCCAAAAATTCGACGCGATCAGTCATTAGACAGCATTTTTCTTTCTTTACTTTAAGGCCAGATTCTCTTAATTTATTTAGGACATCTTTAAGTCTTTTCTTAAGCTGGGTTGCATCTTTGGCTGAAATTAGGACGTCGTCGAAGTATGGTACGACTCCTTTTATACCATTTAACAGGCGTTCCATGAGACTCTGGAAACGCCTGGGGCTACGCTTACTCCAAATTGGAGTCTGTTGCATTTGAATGCCCCTTTTTGAGTCACTATTGTTTGTGCTTCAGCTGTTAAGGGGTCTACTGGGAGCTGTTGGTAAGCTTGTGCTAGGTCTAGTTTAGCGAAAACTTTTCCTCCCCCAAGAGACTGTAATAGGTGTTGCACGACTGGCACCAGGTATGCGCCATTGATAGGAAAGATCCAGAGTCAACCTCCATTTTTACAATTATTTTTACCTTCTTCCCGCTTTCCGTCTGAGCGCTTCCGATAGTGAAAGTCTGGTATGCTTTCTCTCGGTTCGTGGCTTGCTTGTTTCGCTGCCACTTTCTCTCGGATAGTTTTGGCTCAGTCTTTGCTGGGGAGTCACTGTGTCTTTTTGGGCTGTAATTCTTTTTGTTCCTGCAGACTCTCTTGATATGCCCCCTTTTCTTGCATGCTCTGCAAATGGCATCAAGGAATCTGCAATCGGCTCGAGGATGGTTTCCCTTGCAGCCAGCGCATTCCTGCCGATTTCTGTTTTCGCGCCCTTTCTTGTTGGCGTATAGGCGGTGGATTTCGTCGTCTTCCTCCCCGGATTCTGACGTCTCGTCGAATTCTTCGTAATGGTGGGAGATTGTTTTTTTCCTCTGGCCGGGCTTGTTTCGTCGTTGTTCGCGTTCATTTGTTTCATTTTATCCGCTGATTTTTTCACGGCTTCAGCGGCCGAGGCTTCTGCGATAGCTTCGGCTACTGATATGTTGGGTTTATTCAGTAGCTTGCTCTGTATATTAGAGTCTCTTAACCCCAATATTACTCGATCCCGCATCGCTTCATCTAAGTTCAGAAACTCGCACGCTCCCCCTATTTGTCGGAGGGCTGCCACAAAATCAGTGATGGTTTCGCCTTCTTTCTGGTCTCTCCGATAAAACTCGTGCCGCTTTATTAAATTTGACACCACCGGTGCATAGTGGGCCTTTAATGTTCTTTGGAGCTCTGTCCAAGTCAATTGTTTTATATCTCGGGACTTCGCCAAAGCCTTGGCCATTTTGAAGATTGCGGGCCCACAGTGTGTCAAGAAAACAGCTCCTCCATCTCATTGCTCTCCAGGTACATCTGGAAACGGTCTACGTAGGATTCCCAATCCTCTTCATTGGGATTGAAGGGTGCGGGCGGCGCGTTGTTTCCAGCCATTGTTCTTCGTCTGGTTTTATCTGTCACCGCGTGCTCAGTCTCACGTTTAGGACGATCCCATCCTCGTCGCCAGTGTTCGGTCCGGAAAAACGCGAGGTAGACCGGGTTCCAACAACAAAGTCTTTATTTTATAATGCAGTTGAAAAACGGAACATTGGCTCAAGTTGCGGCAGCCTTTTATAGGTTTTTCTCTGCCGGCTTGTAGCCAATGACAGGTATTTAATATTTGCCGCCTTTGAGCAGCTATGTGGTTTGGTTCCTTTGAACCAATCCCCATTCAAGTTCTTTAGCCAATCAGAACCCTGTATTTGGAGTCTACTATTCTTTATAGAATATGGGCCTTTCTGCAAATCAAGTCTGCATACAATTTACCAAGGATTTCTCACACAACTGCTAACCATATGCATGCAGAAATCCCTTCCTCCCCCCATCTTTTTCTCAATTCCAACTTCTCTCCTTCTGCGTCTTCCTCATCACCCACTGGAGATGAACCTGAGCCCAATAAAAATTAAACAACTTACATTTTAATTTTGAAAAATACCTGCAGGATGACAACTGCTACCCCTTCTACCCTCAATATGTGTGCATAGATGCACTGGAAAACTTGAAGCCCAGAAAGATCCTAGAAGTTTGATCAAGAAAACAACATGATTTGCTTTCCTATTTGATGTTTGCAAATATGTTCAAGACATGCTAAATGTTGCTTTTCCCTGTAATAGCTCTGTTTGTAGTTGAGTTTTTAAATAATTAGATAAAGCTTAATACAGTTAAACATTTACCCACTCTATTAGGTAAATATGGTTAAATATTCACACACCCTGCTGCTCCTTTCCTTTTTACTTGCCAATAGTTCTATTGGATTTGTGTTCTGCCTGTGCTATTTTCCAATTGCTTCCTTTGAGGACAAGTCATTCCAAGTCTTCACAACGGGGAGCAATTGGTCATTCCTTATACAGAAGCAAAGTTGAGGTGCTGTCACAGAGAGGAGGGGTAAACCTAATTTCCAAAGCACCCGAAAGCCAGACAAGGAATAATGGATGGAAACTGATCAAGGAGAGATTCAACTTAGATAGGAGGATAAATTTTCTGACAGTGAGAACAAATAACCAATGGAACAGAAATTGCCTTCAGAAGTTTTCAAGAGGAGACTGGACAGCCATCTGTCAGAAATTGTATAGGGTCTCCTGCTAGAGCAGGGGGTTGGACTAGATGACCTATAAGGACCCTTCCAACTCTGTTATTCTGTATTCTGTATACTAACATACAGAATAAGTGCATTATTGCAAGTCTGTGTTTTCTAATGTTCCGACCTTGTCTTTTTCCTGTCAGTATAATTAATTCTGTAGCCTTTGCATAAACTATGGCAGATATGATCGGAAATATTCTAATGACAGAAATGCAACAACTTTTTTCCTTATTGTAGCATAACAAGCATTTGAGCTTATATACTCCCCCATATATAGAGAGTCCCATTTACAGTACTCTAAGGGCAGTTTACAATGTAAGCATTATTTGCATATTGCCCAAACAACCTGGTTCCTTATTTTAAAGACCTCAGAAGGATGGGAGACTGAGTCAACCTTAAGCCCTGTCAGAATCAAATTCCTGACTGTGGGCAGAGTTTGCCTGCAATACTGCATTTTAACCACTGCACCGCCAATGGTTAAAGTGCAGTATTGCAGGCAAATTCTGGACTTGTAAACTGGACTCTAATAGAAATCCAAACAGATGTAATGTGATTGGTCTTACCTTTTTCCACTCAGTGGAAATAAATACAGGTAATCCTTGACTTACTAGCACAGTTGGAACCAAAATTTCCATTCATAAGCAAGGAAGTTTTTAGGTGTGTCATGCCCAATTTTACGACTGTTTTGGCACAATTGTTAAAGCAATTGCTTCAGTTTTAAGTGAGTCATATGGTCATTAAGTGTACACAATTTTCCCAGGATGGTGCAACCAGTGTTAAATTGCCAAGCATCTGAATTCTAACCACATAACCGTGGAGATGCTATGACAGTTGTAAGTATGAGGACTGGTCGAAAGTCACTTTTTTCTGTGCTTTTGTAATTTTGCACCATTGCTAAAGCAATGGTTGTAAGTCAAGGACTACCTGTAATGAAAAGTGTCTCTGTTAGCTTTCCATTTTGGTGAGTTAAGGTCATTTCTACTTAACGCACTCTCAAAAGCAAATTAATGATTCAACTTCTTTGCTGCACTTCTAATCATCCTGTGGATGAGAGGGAGATACAGTAATTTATTTGTGACTCTGGGGTTCTGAGTGATAAGGAAAAAGTATGAGTCCTTGTTACAGAAACTCAGCTGTATCTCTAAAGTTTGCATTCTCTGAACACATGCAGAGAGACATAAATTTCTTAAGATATTGCTTTTTTTAACATAGAGGAGTGAAATCAGAGGTGGTATTCAGCAGGTTCTGACCAGTTCTGCAGAACCGGTAGTGGAAATTTTGAGGAGTTTGGAGAACCGGCAAATATCACCTCTGGATCCACCCCCATCTATTCTCTGCTTCCTGAGTCCCAGATGATTGGCTGGGTCTTCTTTTGTTGCCCTGCACAGGAGAACGGAGCTGGAAAGCAGGTTAGTGAGGCGGGGAAGGAATGGGATTTTGCAGTAACCTTCCCCCAGGAGTGGGGTGGGAATGGCGATTTTATGGTATCCTTCCCCTGCTACACCTACCAAACCACACCCACCAAGCCACGCCCACAGAACCCGTAGTAAATAATTTTGAATCCCACTACTGAGTGAAAGGCATGTCTAGTTTGAATGGGTGGGGAAAGTGGAGTTTTCTTTCAGCTGTTGGGATTAGAGAAATACATGTTCTAGAGCAGGGGTCTCAAACTCAAGGCCCGTGGGCCAGATCCGATCTGCAATGTGGTTGGATCTGGTCCCACATGGGGCCATCCTGGTCTACCAAATGCAAAAAGGAAAAATTGGGCCAGCATGGCTCCGGCCTCGTCTACCCAGTGCGAAGAGGAAAGATGCCAGCAGTGTGGGGAGTGGTGTCAAGCTGGCCATGCCCACTCAGTTGGTCACACCCACCCAGTTGGCCGTGCCCACCTGCCTCTCCCCCAGGTCAATCAAAGCCCTGAATTGGCCCTCAATGAAATTGAGTTTAACAACCCTGTTTTAGAGAAATATATAATACTGATTTAGCACGGAGTGCATGCTTGTGTATTTACATTGTATGGACAATCACGGCCAGGCTTCCATGTTTATATAATATTTGTAAGAAACTGCAGGACTAACTTAGTCTTTAACTAAGGAACATGGTTCCTTAGCTTATCCAAAGTTTTAACATATGGTTTTTGTACCAGAATCTTCCCAGTTGTGTTTTTAGAACCCAGGGATATTTGCAGTTTTAAATTGGATGGCAGGGCCTTAGCATGTGTGAGTGAAATGGTTCTGAGGATGGGTCTTCTTGAGAATTTGGGTCACAACCTCCCCTGGTGTAGTTGCAAGTTTGGAACTTACTGTTTAGTCTTGAGCTAAGTACAAAAACTAATAATAATGGCAAGACAGTTTGGTCTAGTGATTTATTAATGCACCAGGAAATTGTGAGTTCTAGTTTGCACCTTAAGCAGTGGTGGCATGCTACCAGTTTGGACCCAAAAAGTCTCCAAGGATGAGCTGAGAGGAGGGAAAAAAGCCTCCGACAATCAGCTGAGAGGAGAAAGAAGAGAAAAGCCCAGGATTGGCCCTCCCAGCCGCCCCTGCACTTTTCTCTTCTTCTTATCCTCTCAGCTGATTGGTGCTGCAGGCCTCAGCTGGTGTGAGGAAAGCTGCGCACACACATTAGGTGCATGCACATTAGATGTGCGCGCATGAGATCACCCAAACAGTAGTGGAACAGGTAAGATCCCACTGCTGACCTTAAGGCGTGAAAGCTCGCTGGGTGACTATGGGCCAATTATCAGAGTACCGAGTTCTTGTCCCGCCTCAGGCACAAAAGCTGGTTGGGTAACTTTGGACCTATCAACAGAAGACAGTAAGTTCTCGTCCCGCCTTTGGAATGAAAGCCAGCTGGGTGACTTTGGGCCAATCACTCTCTCTCTCAGGCCAACCCACCTCACAGGACTGTTGTGGGAAAAATAAGAAGGGGAGGTGTATTAGTTACGTTCATCGCCTTGAGTTATTTATAAAAATAATAAAGGCAGGGTTTAAAAAAAAATCTTTTAAAGAGATATTCAGATTAACTTACGTTGCACAGCTTAAATGTTGAAAAAGAAAAAAGAAAACCAGCCTTCGTCTTTTTTAAACTGTGCTTGGCTGATTAATGTTTTGATACATCGCCAAATCAGAATAGCATTTCCCAGACTGGAAGCGGGCCAGCATACTAGGTTTCATATCCCTATTCTTAGAAAACTGCTTGGAGGCTTTAAGGATGACTGCGCAGGCGAGGCCTGGGTTTTATGTATCCAAGTGTGAAGGAAGCATTTCTAGCGAGGGAAACTCAATTGCTATTTAAAAACCTGAGAAAATTCTTCTCCAAAGCCTTTTTGGGTTTTTTTTCCAAAGGGAGTTTGACATTTTGAAGAAAGATACAAAGAAATGGAAGGAAAAGGTCAATTTCCAAAGTTTATTTGTTGTTTATTGTAAAAAACAAAACAAAACAACGGAACTTGCAAAAATGGACAGGAGCAAATTGGAAAAGAATGTCTTCTCAAGAACCAACTTGCTTTGATCTATTTCTACCCAATCAGTCATGTAATGTGACTTTTAGCTCCCAATCAAGACTTCAGCTAATTAGATTATCTATATAAATTGAATTCAATAAATAAATAAAATCTACCCAACTTGCCTCTGTTTTCCATTTATGCAGTTCCCTCATCTATGGTAGACTTTCCATTCTCCTCCTCCTCCTCCTCCTCCTCCTCCTCCTCCTCCTCCCCCCCCCCCTCCTCCCCCTCCTCCTCCTCCTCCTCCTCCTCCTCCTCCTCCTCCTTCTCCTGTTTTTCCCACGGGTCCAGGGCCAACAAGTGCCATCTTGTGGGATTAAACTCGGCATCTGGATCCAACTGGGCATTTTTTCACGACTACATTTATCTTTCCATTTTGCTTTGGCCTTCCACGCAGGTACTTGTCATTTATATTAAATGGAAGGCGGTGTTGGTTATGATGTGGGGTGCTGCTTGTAGAATTTGGTTTTATCACTGTAGGTTTTTCTCTCATAATTTATCTGATATTGGCACAGTGGCCATTTGCTTCCAAACCGTTTCATTGCTGATAGTCAAGGAGAGAAACACCTAATGACCAATGAAGCATGCACATCTCCATGGCTAGTAAAGAGCACTCAACACATTTGGTGATTGGCCAGCACTCAACACCATTTAGAGCTGCTAGGCACACCTATGACCATTCCCAAAGTCTCAAAGTCAATGTTTTGTTGCTGCTATCTTACCGTGGATAGTAGGAAAGATTGCAAGTGTTCAAGCCATCCAACTTATGGCTGTACTTCATCTCTAGATTATTATTATTTTAAAATGAGCAAAACTCTGCAGAGTTGGCCTTAAAATACCAACTAAATAGGTATCAATAGTGCTAAAAAGGCCTGAGTGTTCTTTTTCTATTTGCTTAGGCAGAATACCAAGGGGGTGACATGGCCACAAGTCCTTGTGAGCAGTTGGAACAAAGGGAAGAAGGCCCAGATTTTGTGAAAGAGCTTCTCACCCAGCAGGAAGACATTCACAATCATCTGAAAGAACACAATACAAAAGGTAGGACTGTGTTCAGAGCGTTATTTGAGGTTTGTACTGTTGCTTTATCATGCCTGCTAAGCAAAACTTTACTTCTCAGATGTATTTAGTTATAACAGCACCCCACAGGTTTTTTTTCACACTCGGTAGTCCTTGACTTA
Source organism: Laticauda colubrina (assembly GCA_015471245.1). Taxonomy (NCBI): domain Eukaryota; kingdom Metazoa; phylum Chordata; class Lepidosauria; order Squamata; family Elapidae; genus Laticauda; species Laticauda colubrina. The sequence continues at coordinate 22,664,521 of BLBF01000042.1, read as the reverse complement.
GAATCACAATTTGAGATCAGACTGTTAAGTGACTTGTGCCCAGTGATGGGATTCAAATAATTTAACAACCAGTTCTCTGCCCTAATGATTTCTTCCAACAACCAGTTCAGCAAACTGCTCCAAAAGTTAACAACCAATTCTCCAAAAGTTAACAACCAGTGCAAATTGCCTGAATCTCACCACTGCTTGTGCCTGATTTTATGATTGTTAAGTGAATTGCTGCTGATATTAAGTGAACCAGGTGGTCGTTAAGCAAATCCAGCTTCTTCCATTGAAGTTAATCGGAAACTTTGTAGGAGGGATTGTCCCAAAGATGAAGGGGTCAACTTATTTTCCAAAGCGCCTCAGGGCAGGACAAAAAGTAATGGGTAGAAACTTATTAAAGAGAGCTCCAACCTCACACTAAGGAAAAAATGTCATGACCGCGAGAACAATTCATCAGTGGAATGGCTTGTGGGTGTTCCATCACTTGAGGTTTTAAAGAAGAGACTGGACAGCCATTTGGACAATCCAGAATGATTAGGTCTCCTGATTGGGTAACAGATTGGATTAGAAGACCTCCAAAAGCAATATAGCAATAGCAGTTAGACCGGGGTCTCCAACCTAACAACTTTAAGACTTGTAGCCTTCAACTCCCAGAATTCCTCAGCCAGCTTTGCTTCTGGGAGTTGAAGTCCACAAGTCTTAAAGTTGCTAAGGTTGGAGACCTGTGGACTTAGACTGATATACCACTTTATAGTGCTTTACAGCCCTCTCTAAGTAGTTTACTGAGTCAGCATATTGTTCCAACAATTTGGGTCTTCATTTTACCCACCTCGGAAGGATGGAAGGCTGAGTCAACCTTGAGCCTGGTGGGATTCGAACTGCCAAATTGCAGTCCTACCAATGCTATGATTCTAAGTTCTAAGACAGGGCTCTTCAAACTTGACAGCTTTAAGACTTGTGGACTTCAACTCCCAGAATTCCTCCTCCAGTCATGTTAGCTCAGGAATTCTGGGAGTTGAAGTCCACAACTCTTAAACTTGCCAAGTTTGAAGAGCCTTCTTCTAACCTCTCAAAACCCAAGGATAATGTAAATCAGTGTGTTATTATGGTGTTCATATAAATATCCCTTTATTGAGAGGGTTCAAAAACACGGCCTCTTCATGCTTGGTGAAGAAATACAATTAAAATTGCTCTGAGCTCACAAAGGGAAAGTGAAATATAAGTGCAATAACTGAAAACCATGAATAAATGCAGGGATGGGTGTGTTTTAACAGATGCCAAGATACCTACAAATCAAGAAGAAGTGAACGGCAGCACAAACGTAAGTAGCCGAGCGTTGAGGCATGTTTTAAAAGTTGCTTCACAAGACATATCTGTCTCTAGGCCTTGAGGTATCTCTCCAAGTCTTAAAGAGTCTGAACCAGACATGTTTGCTTGCAAATCCTGATATTTGCCTCCAGACTGAATGATTATTGCAGCATTTTTGTGATGGGCAACTAACTCTATTCCCCCCCCCCCAAAAAAAAGCTGGGAAATAGTATGACAGAAAGAGAGTCTGATCTCTTGTTAAGACATGGGACTCAGGTAGTATCCTTTCCAGCATTTCTGAGCTACCTAGTTTTATTTTGTTTTATTATTTATGTAATTTTTACATAAATAATAATGCCCATCTCATTATTGAGTGGTTTTTGCAGCTCTGGATAGCACAAGTTGATCATTTGCATTTGGTTCAGAACCTTCTCCCTAAACTTCTGAAAAAGACAGGAACAATTGTCAGTTGGTCCAAATATTGTTGCCAAGAGAACTCCTAAATCTCCAGGCCAGCTGAGGACAAACAGTCCTGCCGAGCTGAGTGCTGATGGACACATACTGACCAGCCGCAGTCATTTGGCCAAATCATTTGCAACTTTGTCTTTCTTCTTGTACTGGTTGTAGAGATCTTGAAAAGGCACTTCTTTGTCTCTTTTTAAAATGTTAACCGGCTGTATCTTTATGAACATTTAAAGCATTTCCTAAAGGTTCTTGCCGTAGGATGTTTGGGAGAGAACCCAACTTGTCCAATATTTAGAATAGAATAGAATAATAGAGTTGGAAGGGACCTTGGAGGTTTTCTAGTCCAACCCCCTGCTGAGGCAGAAAACCCCACATCACTTCAGACAAATGGTTATCCAACATCTTTTTAAAAACTTCCAGTATTGAAGCATTCACAACTTTTGGAGGCAAGTTGTTCCACTGATTCCTGACGGTTCTGTTAGGAAATGTCTCCTTAGTTCTAAGTTGCTTCTCTCCTTGATTAGTTTCTACCCATTGCTTCTTGACCTGCCCTTTGGTACTTTGGAGAACAGCTTCACTCCCTCTTCTTTGGGGCAACCCCTGAGATATTGGAACACTGCTATCACGTCACCCCTAGTCCTTCTTTTCATCAAACTAGCCATACCGAATTCCAGCCATCATTCTTTATATGCTTTAGGCCCCTAATCATCTTTGTTGCTCTTCTCTGCACTCTTTCTAGAGTCTCAACATCTTTTTTACATCGTGGCGACCAAAACTTTAAAACTTAAATAGACAGGAAACCTCATGAGGTGCAAAAGTATGCATTTTTCTTCTTCTACTGCTATAATAAATTAGGTAACCAAGAGTAAACTCACATGGTGTCAGTTTTCTTCAAAATGAATAAAAGTTAAGCATTTAGAGTTGAGGTAAACACAGGAATTTAACAGAGTACAACAGTTAGTGTAACAGGAGCTGATGGTAATTTTCTTGACCTGACTTTAAATATTGGACTTGCTGATGGTCACAACACCATTCATTTCAATTCTTACATGCTATCTAGGTAGTTGAAATAGAGGAGAACTCACAGAGCAGAGAATTTTATCAGTGTAGTCAAGGACACTGGAATTCCAGCAAGCAGACCCATGAACAAACTCACATAAAAAGAAACTTATTGTCCAACCCATAGAAAACCTATTCCTTGGCTCCTCGAATTTGAAAATGCTTACCAAAACTTGACCTTCTCTCTGAGTCTCTCATGTAAGAGTGCTTTGTTCTGCAATAATAATACGTAGCATTAATAAATGCTATCCTATGTACCCATTAAAGTAAATCTCTTATTGTTTTCCTCATTGAAAGAAATAGTACAGAATTGGATTGTGGGATCAGATTTGGAAACACAAGGGACTCCAAATGCATTCTCAACTATAAGGCTGGTTGACTCTCTAATTGAGTTCATACAACCTGAAGCAATGGATGGAAACTCGTCAAGGAGAAAGCCAACCTAGAAATAAAGAGAAACTTCCTGTCAGTGAAAACGATCAGTGGAATGACTAGCTTCCAGAAGTTGTGGATGCTCCATCACGGGAGGCGTTAAGAAGAGATTGGACTACCATTTGCCTGAAATGGTATAGGGCCATGATGGCGAATCTATGGCATGTGTGCCACAAGTTTACACAAGCTGCAGGCAAACTTACCTCACTGCGCATGTGCATACCTCACAGCTGATTTTTTTCCAGTTGGTTTGAGGCCTTTTTTGGCCTCCCAGAAGCTTGGAAAAAGCAAGGCTTTTCAGAATGATAGACCTGTTTTGTTACTTCATGTAATACTGGAAGTGATGAAACGGGCCTGTTGAGGTAATTCCCCGTTAGGAGAATGAGCGCATACAGGGAGACGTATAGAGAGTAGTGTTGGAATAATACACACACAGTACACAGATACACTGTACAGTTAATGAAGGTTTTTACTTCCAGAAAGGTTTAAGCAAAGTTCAAAATAGGTAGTCCAAAAGTCATTCACAGGTTAATCAGTCAGTTTTTCAATCTAGGGATAATTCCAGTAACAAAGTCCAGTGTCAAAAACAGTTAAGTATCAGACTTACATTAAATCCAGTAATATCAGTCAATTAGGAAAAATGGAGCAATAGCAATACTTTCCAACAGAAGGAAATAAAGATACACTCTCTTCTGAGACTCAGACTAAGACAAACCAGGTTTCTGGCTCCATCTTATGGCTGTTTGAGAAACCACACCCAATTGCATGCTCTTGCATTCTCTTAAAGAGACAGTATTAAAATGTTTATCCTGGTTTATATATTTCTAACCCAAATACCTGTTAGGTGTTTCATATTCCTAACAGGGCCTATAATTCAGCCTGAAAAGCCTTGCAGAGGCTTTTTCCAAGCCTCTGGGAAGCTGAAAAAGGCCTCGAACCAGCTGAAAAATCAGCTGTGAGGTGCAGTGCAGGTAAGGGGGATTGCATGTACATGCGCAGGGGGTGTGGGGAGGGGGAGCACATTGCATTCTGGGTGCTGGCATGGGAGTGTGTGCGCGCATTTGTGCGCATGCAATTTTTGGCACAGAAGCCCAAAAAGGTTAGCCACCACTGGTATAGGATTTCTTACTTGAGCAGGGGAGTGGACTAGAAGACCTCCAAGGTCCCTTCTGGCTCTGTTATTCAGTTATTCAGTATCAACTGCAAGTCAAAATATGATTGTATCTCAGGGTTGAAATGAGGGGTCTCTGAGCTTGCTTGTTTTCTTGCAGAGGTTTCATTACCCTAACTAGATATCATCAGTACTAGTCCTTCTGATGTTACCTAGTTAGGGTAATGAAATGTCTGCAGGAAAACAAGCAAGCTCAAAGAGCACCCAGGACCCCTTATGATTGTCTAGCTTATGATTCAGTAAGATGTGCAATCCCAGCCACTCTATGGTTCATTTATGGTTCAGTAGGTGGAGTTGATCGGGATTTATCCAAAACCTGAGGTAATAAGTATTGTGATACACACTTATTTTGTGAAAGAGTCTGAGGAGCTACGGCAGGGGTGTCAAACTCGATATCACTGAGGGCCGCATCTGGGTTGCATTTGACCCATTGGTGGGATTAAAATAATTTAACAACCAGTTCTCTACCCTAATGATTTATTTCAACAACCAGTTCACAAAACTGCTCAAAAACCAGTTCTTCCGAAGTGGTAGGAACTGGCTGAATCCCACCACTGGTTTGATCTCAATGTGTGTTTTGTGTGTGTGTAGTCAGGATAGGTGTGGCCAGCTTGATGTCACTCATGGGGGGGCACCAGAGTGCTCAAGCACTCTGCCAGCAAAAATGGGCTTCTGAGCTGTGTTTTTGGCAGCATCTGACTCCTGCAACCCTTTGCCAGCAAAAATTCAGTTCGTAAGGGCTGCGCGGTCCTCCTGAGCTCTATTTTAGCTGGCAAAGTCACCACAGGCCAGTTTCTGTTTCCAGGGTGGCCCCGCAGGCCATATCTAAGTACCCTGTGGCCTGGATCTGGCCCCCGGACCTTGTTTTTGACACCCTTGAGCTGTGGGAAGAGAGAAGAGACGATGAAAATGGAAATAGTCCCATAATTTCAAAATGGAAAAAAAAAAATCCAACTGGCCTTCAAAACAAATTATTACAATAGACAGAGGGAAGGTAGAAAGGTATATACAACAACTGAAGGTAGATTTCCAATCTTGGGTAGAAACAGGTTCCATCAAATATCTTTAGAAGTTTTTAAAAAAGAATAGAAAATATGGGATGTTTTTAAAGAGATTAGAGAAATTATAAGAACATTTCCAGTTTGGTCAGGGCTGCTCTAAACTAGTAGATCATCGTCACCGTTCTCTTTCAGGTCCTGCAGGAGGAACAGAAAGGCACGCTCCACATTGTTGAGAAAGATCTCGATGAATTTGTGGATAGCATGAGCGTAGCCACAACATCTGGGCTTCCTAAGAAATCACTTGAAGCGGAGAAGCATCTATTGACTGAAATGGCCGCTGCTAAATTGCCTCGGGCTGAGCAAGTTGCAGCAAAAGTCCTGAGGGCTGAAAGGGTGGTTGAGAGAACCCAACAGGTAGAAAAACCACCCGTATTGGAAAAGGTGGCGGAGAAAGTGCCAAGGGTCGAAAAGGTACCGCAAGCCGAGAAACCACACCTAACAGGTATGACTTTTCTTTGAGCCAATAAAGCATTATGTTGGAGATGCCATGGAGATGCCAATGGCAAGAGAGGAAGTGCATGCTTAACCTTTGTAGGGTGGGACTTCTATCTCCAGGGATTTTTTTGTTTAGAGCAGTTTTTCCAGATCTGGACAACTTTGCAGACACGGAGGAAACTCCCAGAATTCTCAGCAATTTTTATCACAGGCAGGAATTCTAGGAATTGAAGTCTAAAGAGTTGCAGGAGGATTTACTTAGGAAGATTGATTTGTAAGAGACAATTTGTAGGGACAAAGCTGAGTACTGATAATAGAAGGTTAATGATGATGTATTTAATGATGTATTTAACCTGAAGAGCTAAAACCAGAGCTGAAGAAGCTTCTTGGATGAGAAGCAAAACTTCTTCAAAGAAAAAAACAGAAAGTCCAGTTGCCTCTTGCAAAAGCACCTTTGGAACTCCAAGTTCCTTATAGCTCTGTTATTCTGAATTCTGTTTTTTTCATAATTGATCCAAAGAAATATGGCTGCCATTACACGCTGCATGTGGGCTTCTCCAAAGCTATGGACATGCAAAAATGGGAATATGGCTTGAACTTTTTAATTATTATTATTATTAAAAACTTTTAATATAAAATACAAATAAAATAGGGAAATAGGAGGGAGAAAAAAGTTAAAGAAGTGCAAGGAAAAGAGAAAAGAAGAAAAAAAAGGAGGGATTTCCCATACTTTTCAGTGCCATTTAATACAAAACATGGTTACAACCTCATCTTTTTTCTGAACATATTTAATAAATGCTAGCCTTTTCTACAACAATAAACTAATCTAATCATCAAAACCCAAAATCAATGGGTTTTTTTTCTTCTCTTTCAAACATAGAGTCCAGTAGTTTCCAAGCAGAAACAAAGCTGGGTACATTCTTTTCTTTAATTAGAGTAGTTAATTTTGCCCGCTCTGTCAGTTCCATTACTTTTTCCATTGGTTCTCCCATTGTGGGAATTGATGAATCTTTCCATAGCTCTGGCCTGAATTCCAATCCAGTGTTTATTGCAAAGATCACCTTCAAAACACTCAGGAATTGGTGGCAAAGGGCTTTATGGTGGGAGAGCCAAGCTGCTGTGCTAATGCCCTCCCTTTTCTCTGCTTGAAGCACCCAAGTTTGTCTCTGTGAAGCGAAAGACGGAAAGCCGAGCTGCTAAGGACACGCTGCCTTGGGAAAATCTGTCTTTGAACAAATGCATTCTGGTGGCAACTTTCCTGGCTCTCCTCAGTGTGAGCTGTCAGGTGGTTCAAGGTAAGAGAGCAGAGCACTTTCTCCTGGATCAAACAAAGCCACCCCCCTTCACTCCTCTTCTAGCTGCTGCTTCCATTGGAGATCATGTCTTAGAGCAGGGACAGGGGTGGGCTTCAAAAATTTTAGAAACAGATTATCTGCCCAGTTGCTGGATGGGCGCAGCCATGGTGGACATGGCTTAGTCAGCCTCCTGCACAGGGTTGGGATTTTATCACTATGCACCTATTTGCTAGAACCGGTTGTTAACATTCTAAGCAGTTCGGAGAACCAGTTGTTAGAAGAAATTCCTGGCCTAATCCTGTAAGAAAGGCAGGAAGGAAACATTCTGGTGTTGCTTACAGAAACTGCCCTTTCATTAAACCTTATTACATTCTTGGCAGGACTAGACTTCCTGTCTCAGGAACGTCTCTGGAGTTTTTTTCCCCTCCTTTGCTGGTACTTTGCTTGTGTGGAGTGACCATTCAAAGCTACAATGGCACTGAAAAAAGTGACCTATGACCATTTTTCACACTTATGACTGTTGCAGCATCCCCACAGTCATGAGAGGCCAGGCGAGGAGATGGTGCCTTGATGTGAGTGATATTGAGTTGGCCACACTCAGCCAATAACATGACCACCAAGCCATGCCCACCAATTTAGCCATGCTCACAGAACCAGTTGTTAAAAAATTTGAATCCCACCCCTGCTCCTGCACCATGTTATGGGGAGGTTGTTGCCTTTCCCGGGCGCCAAAGGCTTTCCATCAGCCTCTGGGAGGGCAAAAACTGCCTCCCAGGGGTCTGAAGGCTCTCGAGAAGCTGGAAACAGGCCCATTTCTGGCCTTCCCAAACTTCCAGGAGGTCTGTTTTTTACCATTCCCAAGCTTCCATGCACGCCCTGTACTTACCTTCATCCAAAATGGGCCATATGTGGACTCCTGGGAGGGGCAGGGTGGGTGGGACCAGCCAGGAGTGGGATTTAGGGTCTCCAAACTGCACAGAATCTTAGCTAGGGGCTCTCCCGAACCCTGTGAACCCCCAGCAGCCCAGCCCTGGGTAGGGGTCTCAAACTCGATTTCATTAAGGGCTGCATCAGGATTGTGTTTGACCTCATGAGAGCTGGGGCGGGGCATGGCCCAAGTAGGTGTGGCCAGCTCAACTTCACTCGTGTCAGGGGCGCCTGTGGAGGCCCGAGCACTTTGCCAGAGAACACGGACTCTCAAGCTCCATTTTTGGCTGCAATGGCCTCCTGCAACCCTCTGCCAGCAAAAACGGAGCTCAGGAGGGCCTTTGGTGTTCCAGATTGGTCCCGCGGGCCAGATCTAAGTACCTATAGGTCGGATCCAGCTCAAAGGCCTTGAGTTTGACACCCCTGCCTTAGGGTTTAAAGGAAACTGTTAGGGATAACATTGTTTACCCTAACTGGTTTAGGTGAAATAATA
>BLBF01000042.1:22639608-22654971 GCA_015471245.1 Laticauda colubrina | reverse complement strand
AATAGAATAGAATAGAATAGAATAGAATAGAATAGAATAGAATAGAAATTTTTATTGGGCAAGTGTGGTTGGATACACAAGGAATTTATCTTGGTGCAAATGCTCTCAGTGTACATAAAAGAAAACATACTTTCATCAAGAGTCAAGAATCTTGACAAGTAAAGGTACAACACTTTATGATAGTCATAGGGTACAATAAGCAATCAAATCATACTAGGAAACAGTCAGTATAAATCATAAGGCTACAAGCGACAAAGTTACAGTCATACAGTCACAAGTGGGAGGGGATGAGTGATAAGGAGTGATGAGAGGATTAATAGTAATAGTAGTTCAGACTTTGTAATAGTTGAACAGTGTTGAGTTAACACTGAATTAATATACGCAGAACACCAAGTTCCTATTTTTCCTCAGCACCCTGAATTCTCTTCACTTGCCAAATAATCATGAAACTCAAAACAATGAGACTTGGATCAAACATCTGGGGCCCTATTGAGCAGAATGGGGAAGCAACTTTGGGTTTTAAAGACATTTGGAAGGGGAGATACAGAGGAGGGAAGTGTCAAATACTTTTTTTTATTAGCCAGTTCCATCTAGTGGGGTAAAGCATCAGGCTTAAAAGCAGGAGACCATGAGTTCAAGTCCCAACTTAACCATAAAAGGCAGCAGTGTGACTTTGGGCTGGTCATTCTTTCTCAGCCCAACTCACCTCAGCGGGTTGTTGCTTTGAGGAAAATAGGAGAATAAAAATGTGGTGGATATTTGTATCGAGTTATTTGTAATAATAAGGGTGAGAAATAAAAATAAAATAATAAATACTTTTTTCTTAGGTTTCTTATAATTTGAACTTTTCTTTGGGTACAGCATCGCAATAAAGATAAAAGTTGGTTGACTATAATTCCAACATTTAAAATTATCAGGCTACCCCACCGCCACTATGTCTTTGGATCTTCCAGAGTTCCATCTTCAAGGTATGGGATACCCAGTGATGGTATTCAGCAGGTTCTGACCAGTTCTGGAGAACCGGTAGCGGAAATTTTGAGTAGTTCGGAGAACCGGCAAATTCCACCTCTGACTGGAGATTTTATAGTATCCTTCCCCTGCCACGCCCACAGAACCTGTACTAAAAAATATTGAATCCCACCACTGGGGATACCCTTCCACACTGCATCTTGACCATGTAGGGGGCAGTTTGGCCCAGTGGTTAAAGCATCAGGCTAGAGAACAGGAGACTATGAGTTCTAGTCTGCCTTAGGTATGAAAGCCAATTGGGTGACTTTGAGTCATGTATTTTCTCCCCACCTGACAGGGTTGTCGTTGTGGGGAGAATAGGAGGAGGAAGGAGTTTGAGGTATGCTTGCTGCCTTATTTGTAAAAGTAATCAAAGCAGGATGAAAGCACAGAAATATATGCAGAAAATTTTTCATTTGAACACAGGAGCTTGTTCACCATCCCATCTCTTTTACAGAGGTAGTAGAATATGGCGGGGCTGTTCTTGAGGCCGAGCTGAACGCCTGGACCACACAAGAAGACAGTCCTGGGGAACAGGTGAGTGGGAAGATCAAAATAGTCCACAATAAAATTCATTTCATCAGAGGGCAAAAAAAACCCACCTACTTTAAAAAGTCCAGTTTAAATACAACTGAAATTGCTTAAGGGGCACCCAGTTATCTTGGATCAAGAGAATTGGGTGTTCATTCTTTGTTCAGCTGTTTTGTGATGGGGAGTCTTTGCTTAACTTTTTTTTTTTTCTCTCTTTCTCTCCCTCTTATTTTCCTCATATCCTTCAGAGGCAGAGATAGTCCTGAGAATGCTGCTATCATGTCTCCCCTAGTCTTTCTTTTCAATAAACTAGACTAAAATGGCTCCAGGACAATTCAAAGAGCATGTGAAGAGTCCTGTTCTATTACCCTTAAGATTAAACTATCCCAGGCCAGGACTTTTGAAGCCACCGTATCATTATGAAGAACTGTCTTTCTGTCTTTCCAGGAGCAGCTGTGGTTTTACGAACGGTGGTTTGATTGGTCGGACATGGATGAACCTCCTGAAATAGAGGAGGAGGAACTCCTGGAAGTAGAGGAGGAACTTTTAGAAGTTGAGGAAGAAGAAAAAGAGGAGGAGGAGCCTTTAGAGGGTGGAGAAGATGGAGAAGAAGAGACAGAACCAGTCGAAATCGAAGAGGAAGAGGAAGAAGAAGAAGAAGAGGAAGAAACAAAGGAAAAACCAGTCCCAAAAGTGGGCCTCAGGAAAATCCAGGAGAAAATCAAACGAGAAACACCTTCCAAGAATAAAAGCCGGAAAGACCGCAAACCTCAGGAGGACGATGAAGAGAAGCAGCAGCTTCGGGATAAGATACATCGCTGGGAAGGGAAGGGGAAGGAGAAGCAGGAGGAGGACAGGAAGAAGACCCATCGCCACAAACATGATGAAACAGCCCATTCACTGAAACAGCATAAGGTAGAGCATCCCTCACTGGATAAAAGAAGGGGGCACCCCAAGGATGAGCATGGCAAGGGGAGAGGCCACCTCAAGCATGATAAGGACACAAAGGACAGAAAGCCCTGGCAGATTCAGAAGCCCCTCCTCCCACCACCCAAGGACAGTGCCAAGACATTTGGGCGGCACAAATCTCAGGAGTGGAAAAGGCACGACTGAGATTTAAGGACTGTTGATTTGAGGTCATTGTAGCAAGGGATATGCTGCTTCCTCTCGCTCTCGCTCTCTCCTGCGCATCCTTTCCCTGAAAGTGTGGGGGACACAAAAAGACACCCAGATTTGAAGCTGGGTGGCTCCTGTTGAGGCTGGTCCCCAAAAGGCACATTTGGCTTCTTCCAGGTTGGAAGAAAGAGGTGCCTTTTCTATGCCTTCCTATGATCCTTTGGTAGTGGTAGCACCGGCAACCCCAAATTCTCAGGAGGGGAACAGGAGTCACTTAGCCAGATCAGCCTTACCTGCTCCACCACTCCCTCAGAGTCATTAAGGTAAAGGTAAAGATTCCCCAGCTTTAGGGGACGGTGCTCATCTCTATTACAAAGCCAAAGAGCCAGCACCGTCTGGAGACATTTCCGTGGTCATGTGGCTGGCATGACTAAATGCCAAAGGAGCACGGAATGGTGTTACCTTCCCACTAAAGTGGTCCCTATTTTTCTACTTGCATGTATACATGCTTTACATTTTTACATGCAATTGCTAGGTTGGCAGAAGCTGGGACAAGTAACGGGAGCTCACTCCGTTATGCAGTGCTAGGGATTCAAACCGTCGAACTGCTCATCTTTCTGATCGACAAGCTCAGAGTCTTAGCCACTGAGCCACCACGTCCATCAGAGTCATTGAAGAACCTCTAAAAAAGCATTTCCTTCCTTTATGTGTGCTTTACCTGCCCAGTTATCTCCAAATGAAGTGCTAATCTTGATTTCATAACAGAGGAAGCCTTAAACCTTTATATGGACCTCAGTCCTTGACTCGAGAGCCACACACACACACACACACACACACACACACACACACACGGGAGTGTTATTGCCCAAGCCATCGTTATACAGAGATTTGCAGCAGGAATGTGTGAACTGCCTCTCTTGTACACAATTGCGTGTTTTCTTTTCTTTTCTTTTTTCTTTTCTTTTCTTTTCGAGTTGATACCAAAGCTGTGTGTTTAAAACTGGAATTCTTCATTCAGAAGTGCAGCAAAAAAAGTCTGTATGCTGGATTGGACCTTAGATTTTTTTAGCAACTTCCATATCCCATATCTTAATTTTATTTTATTTTTTGGTCACTTTTCAAGAGAAAAGCAAGACTGGTCCTCAGAGTTTGCTTCTTTCCTATTTTGTGGGAAAAGTGGATTTTTTTTCCCCTTGTGTTGCACAAAATGAAGCCTATCAATGTGAAGCGAAACCAGCTCTGATTCTCTTTACGATATAAACGTTACTACAGATAAATCGTATCAACGACTCAGCCAGATTGAGGAAAAATCATAACAATTTCAGAAATAAATGTCAGCTCGTGAACTTCTTAAATATTTTCATTTTTTAATATTAGGAATAGGATCCACAGACCAGTATTGGGATCCTACCTTAGTCACTACTGGTTCAGTGGTGATTGTGCGTGCGTGTGTGTGTATGCATGTCCCTGACACACTCTCCTCTAACAAGCCGATCAGCTGAGAGGATGAAGAAACAAAAAGCTAGGAGAGACCCTTCCATGTGCTTTTCGATCTTTTCTCCTCTCAGCTGATCGGATGCTTTTTTTTTTTATACTACCAGTTCGATTGAACCAGTCCAAACCAGTAGCATACCACCACTACCACAGACCATCATACAGTCTTTGGTGTTCCAAGGTGCTTGGCTATTATTTCAGCTTTTTGAGCTGTAAAAAGCAGCTTTTATGTGAACTGAAACACTTTGTCCAAGAAAATCTGCATTTCTTCTATCTATCGATCTGTGATGACCCGTAGTGTCTCAAAAATAACAAAAAACTAAAACAGGAATCAAAATCTTGCAATGCCTTCAACTTAGCTTCGCTGTTTTATTAGGCACAGTTTAAATTCAGAAAGTAGATAATGAAGCAAAAGGAAACCAGAGACAAACCATATTGACGTGAGTTCCAAGGCAAACCAAGATAATTAATCACACATTCCAGGAAGATAACCGGGGAGAGTCCCTGGGAAGAACGCCAACAAAGATGATCCAAGGAAAGCACTAATTTGACTTCAGCATCTGTGAACACGCAGTTCCAAACTCTTACACAGAGCTCACAGCTGCAACCCATGAGGATCATGGCTCTCTCCTCCTGAGTAGACTACGCTTTTCCCTGATCCTCTCCTCCCTACGTGTCCTAGGATGGATACAGGATGGGCCTGGATCCTCTTCTGATTGCTCAGCCGGCCTCTGCCCTTCCCCAGCCTCCTCCACCACCTCTGGAGCCACACTTCCACTCCCTGTTGGCTGTTCCTCCTTTTCCTCCAAGTCAGACTCAACCAGGGGCATGATATGATTCTATCTATCTATCTATCTATCTATCTATCTATCTATCTATCTATCTATCTATCTATCTATCTATCACTATAACTATCTATAACTATATCTACCTATCATCTATCTATATATCTATACACACACACAGACACACGTCACACTAATCTCAAAGAAATGGTGGAATGGAATTGGCTATGTTGAGTTGGGCCGCATCAAGTTGGCCGGGGTGAGTTGGCCGGAGTGAGGCAGCCACGGTAGAATGGCTGCGGTGAATTGTCCCATTCTGGAACTAGGGAGGATCAATTCTGAGATTAGGGAAGTAATTACTGAGATGTTTTTCCACACCCCCCACCCCCCGATTCTTGCATTGTACTCAATATTTTGGTTATTAGACTGTTTTCTAAGCTGTGACTCTCCCTGTGTCAACCCTGAATGTGGCTGTAGCAATTTTTCCAACCCTGGCAACTTTCAGATATGTGGACTTCAATTTCCATAATTCCACATCCCTGAAAATTGTAAGGTTGAGAAACACTAGGTTACGGCAAAAGTGATGGTGCCAGCTAGTAAAGTACATCTAATAAAAATTAACATCACAAGCCATTTTTCAAAAGATATATAAAAGAAATATACATGGCAGTGAACCAGAGGTGGTATTCAGCAGGTTCTGACCAGTTCTGCAGAACTGGTAGTGGAAATTTTGAATATTTTGGAGAACCGGCAAATACCACCTCTGACTGGCTCCACCCCCATCTATTCTCTGCCTCCAGAGTCCCAGCTGATCGGCTGGGTCTCCTTTTGTTGCCCTGCACAGGAGAACAGAGCTGGAAAGCAGGTGAGTGGAGTGGGGAGGGAATGGGATTTTGCAGTAAGCTTCCCCCAGCTGTGGGGTGGGAATGGAGATTTTAGAGTATCCTTTCCTTTCTATGCCCACCAAGCCATGCCAACCAAGCTACACCCATCAAACCACACCCACCAAGTTACGCCCATAAAACCAGCAGTAAAAGTTTTTGAATCTCACCACTGCAGTGAACTCAAATTTCAACCACCAAAAATGTTAAATATAGTTTGAAATGAGACAAATTATAAAACTTTATTTCTGTCAAGCAGAGGAAAATCAGGAAGTTGAGGCAGTTCAAATGAATATAAAGATTTATTGCAAGCTTAAGCTCTCTACAAGAATCTGAACTGCTAACAGCTAAAGCCAATTGGTGGTAGATTAGTCAATGGAATTCAAGGTGGGCTGGAGTTATATCTGGGGGGGGCACGAAGGGACTTGAGACTGATGACATGTTTGACCCCTCCCTTGGGGTCAGTCTGGTCATTTCCTACAATTTCTTTATTAAGGCAGCTTTGTTATGACCCTTTCAAAGCCCATTCAGTTCACTGAACAACATTACACATAGCATCATCAAGTAGAATACAGGACTCTCTCAAATATTTTCGTTGCAGCAGAGAAATATAATAACAGCGTAAGAAAACAACAGAAAAATACAGAAACCTGTTGCAAACATAATTAAGAAATACCAGCTAGCATTACAAGCAGCAAGATATAAATACCAGCAAACAGTGGTTTGGAATAAATAAATCTTCAAGGCTTCTATTGAAAGGCATCAAAGGAGGAGCTATGCAGATCCAAGGTAGGAAAGTTCTCCAAGATCTGAGGTCTTATCTTGTGTTGAATAAGATACATTAGAAAATTTGTTGGGTAAAACATTTTACCCAACATTGGGTGTGTCTGGATAAGCTTCCCAATGCATAAAGAAGATGAGAAGACGAGTAAGATTTCAATCTCCCTAACATAATTGTGCCACTCAATAATGTGGGTGAATAGTAGCTATTGCCGAAAATGCAACTCTAAAAAGCACAGATAGTTATTGACTTACAACCATTTGTTTTAGTGACCATTTGAAGTTATAACAGCACTGAAAAAAAAGTGACTTATGACTGTTTTCCACACCTTTCCAGCATCTCCACAATCATGTGATTAAAATTTGGGTGCTTGGCAACTGGCTTGTATGTAGGATGTTGCAGTGTCCCAGGGGTCATGTGATCCCCTTTTGTGACCTTCTGACAAGCAAAGTCAAGGGGAAAGCTAGATTCACTTAACAACAGTGTCACTAATTTAACAGCTACAGTGATTCACTAAACAATTGTGGTAAGAAAGATCGTAAAATGGGGCAAAACTCAACTATCTTGCTTAGCAACAAGAAGTTTGGACTCAATTTTGGTCATAACTGGAGGACTATCTTTACCAGCCTTTCACATTTTATCTTCTTGATCACTAGAGGTATTAACTCTTTGTTAGCTCTTTGTTCCTCTCATTGTCTCAACCCTCTATTTCTCTAATTGGGGCACTGTTCTACACAGCTGACTTCCTAAAGGAAGAGTACAGGTAGTCCTCATTTAGAGACCACTCATTTTAATGACCATTCGAAGTTATGATGGTGGCTGAATGAAGAGACTTAGGCTGGTTCTTGAAGTTGTAGCCATCACAGCATCCCTATGTTTGGGCACTGCGATTACGGTAGTTGCAGCATCCTGCAGTCATCCAATCTCCATTTGCAACTTCCTTGCCAATTTCCCACAAGCAAAGTGGACGAGAAAGCAAGTCGCAAGTCACAGTCATGTGACATCACACTTAGCAACCAAGCATGATTCCCTTAAAAATGGCAGCCAGAACTGCTGTCGAGTCAAAGCCATGATCTTTCATTTTTAAAGACTGTGTTGCTTGACAACAGAATTCCCAGTCCCATTTCACTGAGGATCACCTGTATTGAATTTTCTACTTCTCCCCCACCTTGAAAACTCCAGAGGTGCATGCTTCCTGTTGGGCCACATCAGTTCATAAGCATTAACTTGTCCCTTTGGATCTTAAACATCCATCTCAAGATCCTCTGAAGACTTGAACACTGGACCCTATCTAACAAAATTAAATTCAGTGTAGAGAAAAGTAAAGTCCTACACTTAGGCAAGAAAAACCAAAAGTACACATATAGACTGGGTGAAACCAGGCTCAACAGCAGTAACTGTGAGAGGGTTCTTGCAGTCTTAGTGGACAACCAGCTAAATATGAGCCAGCAGTGTGCAGCCACCCCCAAAAAAGCCAAAGCAATCCTAAATTGCATTAACAGAGGGATACAACTGAGATCAAGGGAAGTACTAATACCACTCTATAAAGCCTTAGTAAGACCACACCGACTGCATCTACTTTTGGTCACCACACTATAAAAAGATGTTAAGACTCTAGAAAAAGTGCAGAGAAGAGCAAACCAGGGTGATTAGGGGTCTGGGGGTTAAAGCACATGAAGAACGGTTACAGGAACTGGGCATGGCTAGTCTAGTGAAGAGAAGGACCAGGGGAGACATGATGGAGGTCCTCCAATATCTGAGGGCTGCCACAGAGAGAAAGGGGTCAAGCTATTTTCCAAGGCACCTGAAGGCCAGACAAGAAGCAATGGGTGGAAACTGAACAAGGAAAGATTCACCTAGAAATAAGGAGAAACTTTCTGACAGTGAGAAATAATCAACCAATGGAACAGAAGTTGCCTTTGGAAGTTGTGGGAGCTACATCATTGGAGGCTTTCAAGAAGAAACTGGACTGCCATTTGTCAGATATGGTGTAGTGTCTGCTTGGGTGGCAGGTTGGACTAGATGACCCACAAGGTCCCTTCCAACTCTGTCAATCTGTAAAAATTCTCATCCTACGCTTTGCTCATTAGGGTTCTCTGCAAATAAACTGGATGTTTCCAACTTTCCCAGGCATCATAAAAAGCAAGAACAATGTTGCAAGCTTGCTATGTACACAGCTGCATAAATTTCATCAATAGAAGTGGGATTACCATGGTGCTATGGTTTAAAATGGTACCCCATACTGGCCAGGACAGCAGGACACTGTCCAATATCCCATCTCCCATCAGGAGGTCTCTCCTGCACTTCTTTACCTGCACCCGCAGGACTCCGCCACCATATCTGGGTAGGCCTTAACTATCATCCCTTGATCACTGGTAAAAGTAACCATGAGACTTTTGGAATACTTCACTGGGACGCAGCAAGGGGCTCGCTGGAGTGGCATGCCCTGTTCGTGCATATGCAACAGGAAGATGGTGTGGGAATAGTAGTCCGGGATGCGGGTGGAGAGTGGGCTCTGGCATGGGCCCACGCAATTGTTGGCATTGTATGACTCCGGTAAAATGATGTACCTGGTGGAGACCAGGTTTATCCTGAGCTCTCGCAGACGGCAGTAGTCATCCTGGACTTGAGTGCTACGATTGGCACGTAACGACACCTTCCTGGCCTCTCGCCAACGAGTGCGCACCACCTGGAGAGCCTTAAGCAACAGAAGGCTGTGGATTTTTCTGCGAGTTTGGGTTTCCTCCGTTTCTGCAGAATCGCCAGCGGGAAACTTTCTAGAGCCCCTCGAAGGATAGTAGCACAGAGCCAGCAGAGTATGGAAGAGGTTGGCGTTGGCTTGGAAGGAGGGCATGGCTTTCAGCTCTTGGATCACAGAATGCAGCTTCTCTAACAGCTGCTGAAGCAACTTTCCCTCTAGGTACCACTGGCCAAGCTGGCGCTCCATGAAAGCTTGGCTGTTCTCAGGGAAAAGGACCACGAGGTGATTTTCAGACTGCACCAGCCGTTCAAAAGCCACTTTCTCTGACAAGTTGAGCAGTTCATGAGGAAGGGCCTCCATGGTGTCAAAATCCAGCTGGAGGTGCCCCTGGGCGACAGGTGGCTCACCGGAGGGGTTCAGGACTTTGTTGACAAATTGGGAGAGGGTCTCCAAAAAGTATCCAGGGCTTGTGAGCATTGACACTGTGGCGTTGGTTTGGTTAGTGACGGTGGCAGCTTCAGAGGGTGTGTGGGTTATGGCGGAACTCAGCAAGCTGGTGCAAAGAGAGAAAGATGTTTTAAAAATTATTTGGCTGTCTCCTTATTCTGCATATGCCCAACTCATCTCTGCGTTCATGCCTCATGTAGACATTCAAGGATACCAAGGTCAAATGGCAAGTTGCTCACAAATAAGTTAGATTCACACTTCACGCTAAGCCGTAAAACCATGTTTCTTTACTCATCACTGATCACTGCCTTTTCTTGGGCTACACTAGGTGGTCTCCCTTCCTTTTATCCCCACAATAAAATATCACTATGAAATTGATTGGGCTGAAAGAGACCAACCCACTGAGTTCTGCAGCTGAGATGTAAATTAGAAAGAAGAAAGTGAGGTTCAAATCTCAGACCACCATGGACCAGGAGTGGGATTCAAATTTTAAACAATTGGTTCTGTGGGCATGGCTTAGTTGGTGGGCGTGGCTTGGTGGTCATGTGACTGGTGGACATGGCTTGGTGGGCATGTTAGTGGCTGGGCGTGGCTAACTCACATCAGGACACATATCTCTTCACCTGGCTTCTCATGACTGTGGGGATGCTGCAACAGTCGTAAGTGTGAAAAATGGTCATAAGTCACTTTTTCAGTGCCATTGTAACTCTGAATGGTCACTCCACACAAACAAAGTACCAGCAAAGGAGGGGGAAAAAACTCCAGAGAAGTTCCTGAGACAGGAAGTCTAGTCCTGGCAAGAATGTAATAAGGGTTAATGGAGAGGCTGTTTCTGTAAGTAACACCAGAATGTTTCCTTCCTGTCTTCCTTATAGGATTAGGCCAGTAATTTCTTCTAACAACCGGTTCTCCGAATTGCTTAAAATGTTAACAACCGGTTCTAGTGAATAGGTGCAAACTAGGAGAATCTCACCCCTGCCATGGACCCCTTCGCCACTATATGCATTTGGTTTGAAATAATGCTGTGTAGGGAAATGTGTCCGTATTTTCTTCCTACCAGTTCTCATTAAACTTAATGGAAGGAAAGCTTTTGCATTTTTTCCCCAAACAAGGGATTTCAGTGAAGCTCTCAGCAGTAGAGGGCAGTGAACTTGACATACAAATAAAAAGAGGAGTTTGTGAAGCTTCCTATGCTCTCCAAGGTTGACAGAGTTACTGGCACCCAACTACTGGTGGGATTCAAATTTTTTTTACTACCAGTTCTGTGGGTATGGCTTGGTGGGCATGGCAGGGGAAGGATATTGTAAAATCTCCAGTCAGAGGTGGTACTCAAAATTTCCACTACCAGTTCTTCAGAACTGGTCAGAACCTGATGAATACTACCTCTGCGACCCAACCCCTCAATGAAATCAACAACATCCCAAAGGAATCCCACTCATGGGGCTTTTTTTATTTTGGGAAATGTGGCAAACAGAGAGGTGGTAATTATTATATAGAGCAACAATACTAGCAGTGGCATCATTTGTACTCTCCAGTGGAGCTAGTTTGGTCTAGTGGTGGAGGCATCAAGCCAGAAACCAGGAGATGGTGAGTTCTAGTCTCACCTGAGGCATGAAAGCTGGCTGGGTAATTTTGGGGCAATCACCAAGAGATGGTGAGTTCTAGTTCCACCTGAGGTATGGAAGCCGGATGGTTGGCTTTGGGTTAGTTCTTCTCAGTGCAACCCACCTGACAGGATGGTTATTGTGGAGAAGATAGGAGGAGAAACGAGTATTGGGTGTATTCACTGCCTTGAGTTACTTATAAAATAATAAAGGGATTAAAAAAATCTAATAATATATAATTTTGATGCATAAAGAGAAACATGATTCTCAAGTATTTAAAGGGGAAGAAAAGGGAAACAAAGCTGATTTCACAGACGAAAACATCGAGACAATGCAAGATAGCATTCAGCCTACAGACCTCAAACATTAAATGAAGAGTGATTAACTGACTTAATTACATTCACATTAAAGTTATGTGAACATTTTAAAGTGGCCATCTTCTTGCAAGAACCCTAAGCAAGCAAGACCACTGACACTTCCTGCTTTTTCAATTTTGCAAAAAAATAAAAAAACAAAATTTCAGTGTTTTTCGGAGGAGATTTTGGAAACAAATGGTGATGAAACGGCTCTTATCTCCTTTATTTACGTTGTTGCTGCCCTCGGAAGCAACAAAATGTTCCCTTTGAGGGTTTCCCAAAGTCCTTATCAGACTTCTGGGCAGGCAAGATTGGAAGCAATTAAAGAGGCCTGCAGGAATCTCAGATCTTCTGAGAAGTTCAATTTATTTCAGGAAAGTCAAAAAAGCCTTTACAAAATATTTCCAGCATGTAAGAAGTAACTTTTCTGGCTACTATTGGAACCTGGATGCTGGATTGAGTCAACTTATTTTCCAAAGCACTCAGAAGGCAAGACAAGAAGCAATGGATGGAAACAAATCAAGGAGAGATTTAACCTGGAATTAAGGAGAAACTTCCTAACAGTGAGAACAATTAACCAATGGAACAATTTGTCTTCAGAAGTTATGGGTACTCCAATACTGGAGGTTTTTAAGAAGAGACTGAACAGCCATCTGTTTGAAATGGTATAGGGTTACCTGCTTAAGCAGGGGGTTGGACTGGAAGACCTCCAAGGTCCCTTCCAGCTCTATTCTGATTGAGAAAAAAATCCATTTATCATGTAGTTGTTTTTCAGACAAAATTGGGTGTAAAAAGCAGTGGTAGAGAATGTGCATGCTTACACATGACTTGTGTAAGGTACCAGGGTAGAAATCAGGAGACTTTGAGTTCTAGTCCTGCCTTAAGGCATGAAAGCTGGCTGGGTGATTTTGGGCCAATCACTTTTTCTCAGTCTAATTCATCTCACAGGGCTGTTGCTTTGGGAAAAATAATAGGAAGGAGTATTAGGTATGTTCTCTGCCTCAAATTATTCATAAAAATAATAGGTAATCCTCAATTTCTGAGCGTACTGAAGTCTCCCTATTACAGTTCTAAGTCATCAGTCATCAAGTGGTTCATCATGTGACCGACCTGATTTTCTGATCTTCCTTCAGAACTTTGCCACTGGGTCATAAGTATCTTTTGGGGAGGGGTCCATTGTAACTTGGAGCTATCGCTAAGTGACCAGTCATAAGTTGAGAACTACCTGTAAAGGCAGGTTATAAATAAATACAAGGAAAAAACCTACACAATCAAGGGAAACTGCAAACATGGAGAGAGGCAAATTGGTGCAATTGTTCTCTCATGCAGGCCTGGAATTTCACAGCTACCAGTTCCTGTCTACAGGTGGAGAATGGGATGCAAAGTTTAGAGAACGCTATTTACTTGGGTTTCGGGTATGGCAATACATCTAACTTGCCATCCGCAGAGAGGAAAGAAGAGGGTTGATGGGAGCCAACACCGAAGTTTTGTTTCACCAACAATAAGACAGCCGGGGTCCTGCGAGTGAAACACTTGGCATCAAAGCCAAACAGAAGATCCTGGGCTTCATCAGAGGAGACAGTAGCATCTGGGAGACAAGGATACAAAAAAAAGGAACAAGAAAATGACTTATTGGACCAGCAATGAGATTCTCCCTCTTATTGGCGTAGGTTTCTGAGGCCCAAGAAACAATGGAAATTAATTCAAAGACCATAAATATAACGCAGATGATGTACCTCAGGGTTGTCATCAGGGGTGGGATTCAAATTGCTTAACAACGGGTTCTGTGGGTGTGGCCTAATTTGTGGGTGTGGCTTGGTGGTCATGTGATCAGCTGGGCGTGGCTTACTGACTGGGCATGGCTTGGTGATCATGTGACTGGCTGGGCATGGCTTGTATGTAAATATTACAAATATTTATGTAAATACTGAATTTTTCATTTTAAAAAAGAGCAACTTTTACCCAAAATCAGGCAAAGCAGGCAGGCAGATTGAGTTGCTCACAGATTCACTGATTCATTTAGAGATCTATCTTTCTTCAATCGGCTACCTGAGTCTGTCACATAAAATTTGCTTGCAAGCAAACTTATAAAATTTTCTAGCAAGTAATCTCACAAAATTAACTCACAACACACCATGTATGCAAATATTGATTTTTTTAATAAAAAAGAGCAATTTTTACTCAAAATCAGGCAGAGCAGGCAGGCAGATTGAGTGGCTCACAGAATCACAGATTCACTTCGAGATCTGTATTTCTGCCATCTGCTACCTGAATCTGCACTGAATAATAGAAGCTTCAGGCTCAGCTCTGCTTTTAGATTAGCTAGAAAGCAAAGTGACTGCTCATAAGTCACTTTTTTCAATCCTGTTTTAATTTTGAGCAGTCACTAAACAAATAGCCGTAACTCGAGGACCACCTGTCCATAAGTACAAGGAAACATACATGCCAAATGTCATTAAACTAACATTCCTAGCATTCCTCACCATTGGCCACATAATGAAAAGTTGCTGGGAGTTGTAGTTTAGCACTTTTGGAGATCCACAATGTCCTTGCTTGTGATGCTGCAAAAGGCCTCCATTTTGTACCAGACAAAATCACTGCATGTTGATCAGTTATTTAGAATTTATGTTTTTCAAATAGAGGAACAGGAGATTCCTCCCCCCATGGAACTCTCACCTACCTGTATGGTTTTGGTGTCTGATTTCCAAGGAAAGTTCATAGCTTAATTCACCAGGAGAATGTCTCCCAGACATCACGGAGCCTTGGAGGACAAGGTAGCGGGTTCCTCTGGAAAGGCAAACAACCTGAGATGGGAAAATTTTAAAAATAAACATAATCCAACATCCATATGTTGGATTGAAGTCCCTCCTCAAAACATTCATTTGCCTCATGAAATGCAGAAACTCCCTTGAGGCTTCATTCTGAGGTCAAGAATGATTTAATTCCTGTGACCTGCTAAAAGCATCAGCTCCGCCTTGGCAGGCAATTTTAAGATGCGTGGACTTCAAATCCCAGAATTCTGGGAATTGGACTTCATACATCTTCAAGTTGCTGGTGTTAATTCATCTAGTCCAGGAGTGTCAAACTCACATCGTCACAGCGATGTCAATTGTGGGGGTGAGGTCAGCACATGATGCATCCAGGCAGTGAGTTTAACAGCCCTGGACTAAATGAACCCTTTACCAATTCTATAAACCTACTAAATTTTCCATAAAAAGCTGGCAGTCCAGTCTCCATTTTAAAATCCCAGTGAAGTAAAGTCCACCTCTCTTAACACTTGTCTGCTCCAAGCACTAGGATCTCCCACTGCCAAACATTCACTAATATTCAGAGTGAATCTCATTTCTTTAAATTTCAAACCAGGCGCTTGGTTTCAACAGAGAAAAAATTCCAGGAGGGGGGAGCATTCTATGAAGGGAGGGGGTGTCAAATGAAGTGTAAATGATATTAAAACGGGGATGGGGCTTTTCACAATTGTACTTGGATTCTTTGATGTCGCATTTTTGGAATTCTGTAGATCGTCTATCTTAACTTTCTGAACTAAAGAAGCAAAAGAGCTCCTTGAATCATCCATTGTATAGGACATCATGATCATCAGGCCTTTTAATATAGATAGATAGATAGATAGATAGATAGATAGATAGATAGATAGATAGATA
>BLBF01000042.1:22555439-22639598 GCA_015471245.1 Laticauda colubrina | reverse complement strand
ATAGATAGATAGATAGATAGATAGATAGATAGATAGATAGATAGATATAGATATATAGATATATAGATATATAGATATATAGATATATAGATGTATAGATGTATAGATGTATAGATATAGATATATATAGATATATAGATATATAGATATAGATTCCGTGGCCAAAACACTAATTACCAGAACCAAACGCCTGGCAGACAAGACACATATAAAGACTGAACTATGCACCCTGACTGAAGTATTGACAGCCAATGGCTTCCACAAAAACAAAATCACCAGTTTGATCCACAAAAACACACCAAGACATAACAGAGACCTAGAAGACCAACAGACCTATGGAACAGCTGTCCTGCCCTACATAAGAGGTACTACAGACAAAATCAGTAAGATACTACACAGGCATCACATCAAGACTGCCTTCAAAACAGACAAAAAAATAGCAGCCATCCTTAAAAACCCCAAAGACAAAATTGACCTGGAAAACCAAGGCATATACGAAATTCCCTGTACATCATGCCCGGCCACATACATTGGACAGACCAATAGAAGAATAAGTACCCGCCTGGATGAACACAAAAATGCAGTAAAAAAGCTGGAACACACCTCCTCACTAGTCCAACACATGAAAACCACAGGTCACAGCATCAACTTCAATGGCACTAAAACCCTAGCCACTATAGAAAACCCCAGCCACAGAATCATCAGAGAAGCCATAGAGCTTGAAAAAAGACCTGACAGCATGAATAGAAGAGATGATTCCACCAGACTGTCAATCATTTGGAAGCCTGCACTCTCAAATAGAAAGATCTCCATGCCACAAGCCAGGCAAACACCTGGGCAAAAACAGACTCCCTCTGATAACTCCAACCCAAACACCCCCCCACCAGGCACCCAGGTGAAACCCAGCTTGCTAATGAAGAGCAGCCGTCCCTTCACACGGAGCCAAGCTGCACTGAAAGCCTCCAACACAAGAACAGACTGTTGCCAGCCAATCAAAGCCACAAAACAGACAGAAGAAACCAGAAACACCAATCAATCAAACTCCAAGTCCAATGAACACAGATCCAGGCTCCCAGCCAATCAGAATGGACCAGCCTCAAATTTGAAACCAGGAACTAACTCTATACAGAAGCCTGAGGATGGCAGATGAGATTCTGCTGAAACGTTGCTACAACTTTAACAGAACTACAATGACGTGGGATAATACCCGAAGGAAGTTAAACAGCACACACACACACACACACACACACACACACACACACACACACACACATATATATATATATATATATATATATATATATATATATATATATATAATCCTGCCCCCTATTTTCCTCACAACAACTCTGCAAGGTAGGCTGGGCTCAGAGAGAGCATGTTAGGTATGTTCATACCTTGAGTTGTTTCTAAAAATCAGAAAGTTGGGATATAAGTAGGCATAAATAAATGAATAAACAAACAAACAAACAAATAGAACTGAGGACCAGTTTGGTCTAGTGGTTAAGGCACCAGGCTACAAACAAAGAGTATGAGTTCTAGTCCTGCCTTAAGCATGGAAGTGAGCAGGGTGACTTTGGACCAATCATCAAAAGATTGGCAGTTCTAGTCCCGCCTTAGGCGTGGATTTTGGGCCAATCACCAGGAAACTATGAGTTCAAGTCTGCCTTAGACATGAAAGCCAGCTAAGTGACTTTGGGCCAGTCCCTCTCTCTGAGCCCAACCTATCTCACAGGGTTATTGTTATGGGGAAAATAGGTGTGTTATATATGTTTGCCTTGAGTTATTTGTAACAATAATAAAGGTGGGATATAAATATACAAATAAATAAACCTCACTCGACCAACATGACTGAAGCAAAAGCAACAAAGTTAATTACAGGTGGGAGGCAGTTGGAAGGGCCTATTACACATGCAAGCACTAAGCTGATTAATGATATATAAAAGCATAGATCTCTGTAATTGCAGTTTAATACTGTGATGATGTCAGCAGAGACTGATGAAAGCTTAGTAAGTATAATAAATATAATTTTAGTTCCGGAGATGGCAAGATGTCTGCTTCTTCTCTTACAAATAAATAAGTAAAAAAACAAATACAGCTGAAACTGTGGGAGGAGTGCATGCTATCTTAATCTCCCTAGAGGAAGGAGAGCTACTAGAAATAATGCAGGGGGGGGGGAATTGTCCCACAAACCTGCTTTTGATGTAATCCTGCCCCTCCAACTAGAAACCTCTTTGGGACCTCATGATGCACAACTTCCTTTTCTCCTTGATAGAAGACTAGGAGGACCAGCTGCAAGGAGCTAAGAGGCTCTTCCAGGTCCTTCTGAAAGGTCAGCTTAAACCTGAGTTTGGTCTCGACTTCCCATTTCACTACCAAAAGAGAAAAAGAGAATTAAAAAGGGATACAAAGCAGGTACCGCCCATTTCTCTTAAAAATAAATCATCTGAGGTGCAGTCCTGTCTCATATTGTCCAACTCTCTTCTCTTTCTGGTCTCTTGGTCACTGGAGTTTCAATCCATCATTTGATTCACATTGAAATTATTTCTTCATTCTTTATGCCACAGGTACTCCTCAACTTGTGACCACAACTGAGATCAGAACTGCAATTGTTAGCGAGGGGGTTGTTAAGTAAGGCATGTCCGATCTCACCACTGTTTTTGCTGTAGTCATTCAGTGAATCACCATCGTCATTAAGCAAATCCAGTTTCTCCCACTTATAGGAAGCCAGGTGGGAAAGTTGCAAATGTTGACCATGTGACCTCTGGACATTACATGCCAGTCAGTGGTGGGATTCAAATTGTTTTACCACCAGTTCGGTGGGCGTGGCTTGGTGGGCGTGCTTTGCCTAACGCATGCATGCAGCTTGCCCCATACCAGCTGAGACCTGCAGTGCCAATCAGCTGAGGGGATAAAGAAGAGAAAAGCGCGGAGGTGGGTTGGAGGGCCCATCCAGCGCTTTTCTCTTCTTTTTCCTCTCAGCTGATTTTCAGGGGATTTTTTTTCCTTCTCTCCTCTGATAGTCTGCTTTTTTTACTATCGGTTGGGCCGAACCAGGCCAAACTGGTAGCATACCACCCCTGATGCCAGTTGCCAAGCACACAAATTTTGATCACATGACTGTGAGGATGCTGCAACAGTCCTAAGTGTGAGGAATGGTCATAAATAACTTTTTTCAGCACCATGGTAACTTCTAAGAGTTGCTAAATGAATGGTTGTCAGCCAACTGGCTGTATTTTAAAAATTGAAAACAGTTGAATCAGGGGCATCCACAGAATGTGGGCAGAACCTCAGTCAGAGTACTGTGGCTGCCTTGTTGGTTATTTTGGCCGTATCCTGCAGGTGCCCCTGGGGTTCAATACCATTGATCCATGTTTACATCTCAAGGAAAAATGATATGTTCCGTTAACAAGAGATAGATTGAGAGGAGCTTTAGCCTGACACTGGCGGATTCACACATGATATTTGGTGAGGCTGAGATGAAGCAGGATAGATTTAGCACAAGGGTCTTCAAACTGCGCACGCTTAAGACTTGTGGACTTCAACTCCCAGAATTCCTGAGCTAACATAACTGGAGCAGGAATTCTGGGAGTTGAAGTCCACAAGTCTGAAAGCTGTCAAGTTTGAAGATCCCTGATTTAGTGCATTGAATCCAGTCACTGACTTAGTCAATTGTATGACCAAGTCCAAGTCCTCAAAGATGCCATATAGGTAGTCCTCGATTTACAACCAGAATTGACCCCAAAATTTCTGTTGATAAGTGAGACGTTTCTTGATGCCTCACTTAACAAAATGGAGGTTTACCCCATTTTATGACCTTCCTTGCCACAGTTAAGTGAATCACTGCAGTTGTTAAGTTAGTAACAGGATTGTTAAGGAAATCTGACTTCCCCATGGACTTTGCTTGTCAGATGGTCACAAAAGGGGATCATGTGACCCTGGGACACTGCAACGGTCGAGTCAGTTAACAGACATCTGAATTTTGATCATGTGACCATGGGAGTGCTGCTACAGTTGTAAGTGTGAAAAACAGTCATAAGTCACTTTTTTCAGTGCCGTTGTAACTTCAAACAGCCAACTAAATCAATTGTTGTAAATCAAGGACTACCTGTAATTTGGTGGATTTGAGGAATTACCTCATGTTGTACCCAATGTTGTAGCAAATTGGATTTGTTAAATCTCTGGCTAAGAGCAAGATATGGACTACACCAAAGAGTTTGAAAAAAGACATACAATTTTTTAAAAAAGAGGGGCCCGATGACTATCTAGTCCACCTCTTTTGTTATGTCTGCCTTTAGGAAAAGCAGAGCTCTTATCTGCTCCATCCTACAAGGTTTCTTTTCACATTTGCTGAGAAGAAGGAGCCTGCATCTGGTGTCATCGCTATTTATAAATATTAAGCATTGCAAAAAAAAATTTTTTTTTTTAAAAAGACTTGATTTGCTTTATGCCTTAGCAGATCTAATTTGAGGGGCCATTTTCTTTGATTGGAGAGCAATAATTAAAAGCTGCAGCTGAAGCTTTCACTATCATCAGAGTGATTGGAAAAATCCTTTCTCCTCCCCCCACCCAAACTATTTGCAACAGCTGGAAATGGATATTTATTCTTTGTAACCTCTGCAGCTGATCCCTATTTACTTTCCAGAAGGGCAGCTGATCCTTTCTGAAAAATCTCTCCCCTTCTGTCGCCCCTCCCCCCCTCCAACCAAAGGAAGATGTAGGACAGGAGCAATCCTACGAAGGATCTGATTTGGACTTCTGGCCAGTCAATATCTTGGCCAGTGTTGGTAATTCCACACGTGCAGGGTTTCCTCTGTTGTGTGAAGACGGCAGAGATGCTACACAGGACCCAAAAGCATGTAAGGGAGAGTGTTTATCTTAGCAAACAAACCCTAGCTTAAAGAAAGGCAGTAAAGCACTTGTGAAGTGGTATACAAATCAAAATGATATTGCTAGAGTCTACTAGACAGCCACTTATCTAAAAATGCTATAAGTTCTCCTGTTTGAGCAGGGGGCTGGACTAGAAGGTCCCTTCCAATGCATTCTATTTTCTATTCTCTATTGGGTCTGATCAAAAGGACTCCATGCCCACAAGAAATCTGCATTTTGCACTTTTAAGCTATTTCAGCCCTAGTTAAGAGATGGACCATTTCCCCTCCTTTTCCAATTTTCTCTTTTCTTTTTTTAAAAAGTATTTTCCCTTTTCCTTTGCCACCCATCGATACGGGTATCTTCTGCTTGCATATTTACCTCAGTATTGGTGTTACAAAACAATCAGCTTAGATTTAATGTACTTTTAGATTTAAATCTGGTATTCCATAGAATTGCCTGAAGCAAAAGAATGTACATTGGGAGAAGGAAAGGGAAAGGAGGAGGAATTTCAGAAAAGCACTAGATGCTTTATATAAGCACTTCCTCATTTTATAACATTTTATACTATTTTATTTGATCCTATTTTATGACTTTATCCTAAGCATTACCACTGTCCAAGGCCACTTTCTAAAACTCCACTGACGTTCTGGAAATTCTAAACAAAGCTTTCTAGAAATGAAAACAGAGGAAAGGAACAGTGGTCATAATGCCAATGTCTTTCCACCCTTCCTTGTCTGAACTTACCTTCTTCCAAATGCAGCATGAAGAACCGGTGTCCTGCAGGCCTGCCCAGAGAATCAGCCATATGCTGGAGTGACCTGAGAAGGCTGTGGGGTGGGCTGGAAGGACAGATCCCAAAGGTCTCCAGGTCTTCTGCGTTCCAGGCAGATCTGCTCAGTGCCTTCAAGAACCCACTGTCGTAACGGCTCAGGAGACCCCCTACCTCCAGATGGTTGGGACCCCAAAAGCTGCCCCCATCCAACCTCACGTGACACACCGATTCCTCTGAGCTTTCGTGTAGCCAGGACTGAGAACTGGGTTGGGGCCATAAACTCAAGGGCTTCCCTTCTGCCTCAGCCAAGGGCAGGTGGGGTGGGAGTTGTCCAAGGGTGTCTTCTGACTCCAAGGAAACTACCAGGACATTTGAAGGGGCTTCCTGGAAATCCAATGCAACCTTGACATCTTCTTCTTCTGGGGATTCCACTTCTCCTAAAGTGGGACTTTCCCTTTGTCTCGGAGGGTTTTCTTCTAGGAGGTTTCCCTTTGCAGGTGAGGAGAGGGACTCAGCTGTTAGCCAGAGACCCAGGAGGATGCTGGCCAGTCCAAGCTGCATGGCTGCTTGCTTCCCTGAAGAACTAAAGCCACCTCTCCAGGATTCCTCAGGGAAAATTCAGAAGGGAGTGAAAGCATCGGATAACACACACTTACACACACGCGCACACACACAGGCAGACACAGAGAGAGATGGCCTGAATTTTTCTTCTTTAATGGCCTTGAATGATCTTGGAAGAATTCTTGCAACAAGCTGGCTGTTCTATTTGCAGGTTTTTTGATATCTTTTAAGTCTGAATGCTTTAGCAAATGCCAGACATCCAAGCCAGCTCAACCTTGATGTAAACACTTTTTATCGTATCCCCCCACCCCAAGAGATCAAAGCAAAACCCAATTCACACACTATTTGTACCTCAGTCTTTACATTGTATCAGAGTCCGCTTATCATGTTCCCCCCCCCCTTAATCATCCTATATAAAGGCTATTTTTTTAATCAGCAGAGAAGTATTTGTTCCTTTAAATATTTATCACCTAAATTAATACATTGAAGTAGGTTAAAGGATCAGAGAATCAGACACAATTGAACGTGAGGGGGAACAAAATCTTAAGGAGTGAAAGAATTTAGTAAAAGCTATTAAAACAATCTGGGAAGAAAATGTTTCAGGGACATTTTGTTTCTCTTTTAATGGCTGCCTGCAATGCTTCATTAGAAGGCTGAGCTGATGATGAAACTCACTGTTACTAGATGTACTAAAGGCCTTTTCCCTCCAATGTTAGTTCAGTTAGCACCAAAGGTGTTTTTTAAGGTGGCAACTGGACTTTGTTTTTTTTTTTTTTGAAGACATTTCACTTCTCATCCAAGAAGCTTCTTCAGCTGTGACAAAAATGACACATAAACCTCAAAGTGCTTCAAGGACCTTCTAAAACAGAGGTCTCCAAACTTGGCAACTTTAAGACTTGTGGACTTCAATTCCCAGAATTCCTCAGCCAGCTTTGAAGTCCACAAGCTTCGCTGGCTGAGGAATTCTGAGAGTTGAAGTCCACAAGTCTTAAAATTACTAAGTTTGAGGAGTCCTGCTCTAAAAGGATGCAAATGACCAGCTGTTTGCAAGGAGTATAAATCCTTCCATGCTCCATTATCCAGTCAGAGCTGAAGAAGCTTCTTGGATGAGAAGCAAAACGTCTTCAAGGAAAAAAACAAAAACAAAATTCTAGTTGTCTCTTGAAAAAGCACCTTTGGAACAACCATGACCAGGATGACGGAGAATCTCTACAGACTTTTAAATCAAGTTAGCAATCCCTTTTATCCAGAGGCTAAACTTTTTTAAAAATTTTGTCTCTGGGGATCTCAAGACAATGAACAATCTATTCTACACTCTTCACTGGAGGAACAGGATAAAAATTCTGTCCCTTTTTTATGCACTGGGATGGTGATGGTAATAAAATTAAAGTATTTGGTCAAGAAGGCATTTTAACTTGGGAACTAGATATGTGCCCTCAAATAGCCACATCACAGTTACAAAGATCTCCACCCCTCCTGACCAAATGTCATGGTTGATTTTGTAGACCCTCCCAACCCAAAAATATTAAGGGCAGACTTTGGCCACTCAAAGATTAGCTACGGATTTAATGGACATAGGCTAGGTTCTGCATCTTATTTTAAATGAACATGGGGAAGATGGCTTTTGCAACAAACATACCCATTAGCCAACCACATTTTAACCTAGCATAATGGGGGGAATCCAGACTGTGTTGGGATAAAATCTAAAAAAAATGGATCCAATTTTTTGATAAACTGTGGTGATTAACCCCAGGGGTGGGATACGACAGGGTTAACTACCGGTTCAGGATTTATGAGCTTCCCTGCACCCTGTGAGCCGTGCACCTGTAAATCGTCATCAGCAGAGACACAGCCTTTCAAAAAGCCCCTTTTTCCTGCTTTTTAAACTGTGGCTGTGCCTTGTTCAGCAGCTGAAGTTGAAAAATCAGGAAATAAAGTTCAGGTAAGAACCCGGGTGGGCGGATGGTCAAAAACAGCAGCAGACATTGAACTGGTTCTGTCTGCTGCTCTTCAGAGCTACCGGTTCTACAGAGGTGGACAGAACCGGTAGAAACCCACCCCTGGTTAACCCTGAGTTTACAAACTGTAGGAAGGCCTTAATCATGCCTTACTATTGGGAATCTCCCATGGAAGGAGGTCGGGCATTAATGAAATCCTTACTCTGGAACAGTGTTTCTCAACCTCAGCAACATGTAGACTTCAACTCCCAGAATTCCCCAGCCAGTCTTGCCGGTTGAGGATTTCTGTGAACTGAAGTCCACTTCTTAAAAGTTGCTGAAACATTAAATGTGAAAAAATTGACAACACTTTTGGTCCAAACCAGCACTAATTTACAAATTGTGGCTTTTGATCAATTGCAGTTATTTTGGTGTGTGAACATGCCCCTGGTAGTAAGAGATTTATTTCATGGTCAAAGCCAGATCATCCTAGTCTTGCAATCTCTGCAAGTTCATATACTATACCTGCCATGCTTCCACAATATAGGTCAGGGGTGTCGGCTTGATGACCCGCGGGTGGGATGCGTTGTGTGCAGGCCACGCCCATCCCAGCTTAGCAAAGGGAAAAAAATGTCCCAATACATCATGCGAGGGCAACGCAACACCATGAGTTTGACACCCGTGGTATAGGTATTGCTCAGCTAATATTGCATTCTTGAGCCTTTACCTTGTGTTGTTCCCAAGTGCACTGTGATTTTTCAAAATGGCAAGAAGTTTGATATGATCCCAACTTCAACAAGCTGTGTGGTCAAAAATCAAGGCTTCCCAAGTCCTTCGCTCATCAAAACCTTCATGAAGTTTCAAATTGTTCATTGAGCTCCAAATAATTTATCATATAAAAATGTTAATATTTTAATAGCATTACAAATAATAGAGACAAGGCTGCTCTCTCTCGCAGTTGATTATCCCACCCTGGGTCAGAGTCTCACCGCTAGCCCCCTCACTGTCAGAATTAGGGTGAAGATCTAAAGGGACCCCAAAAGATGAATTGACCTCAATTGACTTTTCATCACTATCCTCTGGTCCATTATTTACTGACCCCCATTTACTGACCTCTTGAATTATCCCATTGGCCTTTGTGGTCAACACTGACCTTTCTGGGGAACCTCACCATAAATGAGTGTACTCAATGATTGTTTATAGATGTCAAGATAGAGATAGTCCTTTGTTTAGCAACAACTGGAATAGGCAACTTGGGCATTAAGGGAAATGGCTGTTAAGTGAACCACAATTATGTTTATTATCTTAATTCAGTTTTCCTTTGCTTTACTTACCTGCAAAAGTTGTAAATGTGAGCATTGGTTGTAAGGTTATTTTTTCATCGCCACTGTAACTGCAAGTAAGTCCCTAAACAAGGTGGTTGCTAATTTAGAACAACCTATATCTCAATTATCTTGAACCCCACTGTGCTTTTGCTGCAACCAGAAATTCCTTCTGTGTAGTCAACTTTTCCTTCCTACATCTACTTTCCTACCTTATCCATCTATCCGTTCATCCATCCATCCATCCATCCACCCACCCACCCACCCATCCATCCATCCATCCCAGGCCCCAACTATTGGTTCCTGAACAAATTCTGCATTACTATAACTTGAAAAATTACTTGTACTTCATTTTTAGAATCATTTTTGCTAACATAAAAAAAGATCACTGTGGCATATAGACAATAAAATTGTCAAGCCATAGGAGCAGCTATGAAAACAAACCAACCCAAATTCTGTGATTGGGATTGTTAGGAAAGGTATAAAAGACAGCATCTGGACTCTGTTTGAGAGAAGAACCTGACCCCTGGGCGACATTCACTCCTACCGAATTTGTGGAAATTGGCCAAACCAAATTACTCTGGAGAATATTGGGACTGGTGCCACCAGGAGTTAGTAATGCAACCCTGTGGTTTTGTGGGCTTTATGTTTATGTGATTGTGGTGTTAATTGCCAGGAATCCTTGCTGATTACAGTAGTACCCAAAGCAAACTATAAACCTAACAATCCAGCTGTGCTCTTCTAAGATTTCTGGCAACAGGTTTCAAGGAAGCTTGAAGCTGCCTTCTGCATTTGATTAGCTCTGGGCACACATCTAAAGCTAATAATGGCAAGTCTGGTTAGGCAGAGAAGGAACCAGGATCTTGGTGGTTATTTTTCCCACAAAGAACTATCTTCAAAAAGCAAAGCCCCCAATGTAAAACAAATTCTTTTACTTAAAAGTAGTCTAGAGCAGCATTTCTCAAACTTGGCAACTTTTTAAGATGTGTGGACTTCAATTTCCAGGATTCTCCAGCATGGGGAATTCTGGGAGATGAAAGTCCACACATCTTAAAAGTTGCCAAGGTTGAGAAACGCTTCTCTAGAGATGAATGTTTTTAAGATCAATATTTCTTCTTCATTAGAAGAATGGGAGGAATGAAGAGAGGGTTTTTTTTTTAATGAAGTCACAAGATTCTGAACTGAAGCCACTGATGTATTTAAAAAGTACACAAAGAAAGAAACGAGACAAGATCAACCAGTGCCTTTTAAAAAATGGTGCCAGGGAAGGACAGGAAGACCGGACTTTTCAACTGGTAGGGGGTGGTGGAGGAATGCTCCCTGGTCCTTCTGTGGGGAGAGGGGGTCTCAGCATTGGGGGCATTGGAGCAGGAGGAGGGACGCCAGGGGCTGGGGGCAACTGGGGTGGGCCTGGGGGCAACGGTCCTGTCGGGGGAGGCATGGGAGGCAGAACCATGCCCCCAGGAGGAGGGGGTGGGACAGATTCCGGGAGTGGTGGCCGGGGGGGCAGGCCATTCATGAGGGGGGGAGGAGGCCGCTTCACGGTAGCTGGAGGTGGGATACTTTGAGGAGCAGGTGGCTTCTCCATCTTGAAATGGAACTGAAGGAAGAACTAAAAGGGGGGGAAAAAAAGGGGGGGGAGAACATTAGATTTTATTTGACTGCAAGGATCTTGTTAGATCTTCACAAAGGATTCCTCCAAACCAGGGCTTGGGAGTAAACATCCACAGAAGCTTTTTTGCACTCCTCCGATCAGGTCAGCCTGATTCACAAGAGTTCCTACTTAGCTGGCTGAAAACAGTTCTGCCATCCCAACTGATTGAGTGAATCCAAGTTATGCAAAAGATATGATACAGAAATATCCACTAGTTCAGGGGTCTCCAACCTTGACAACTTTATGACTGGTGGATTTCAACTCCCAGAATTCCTCAGCCAATGCACTATTTTATAAATTTTGTTTTAGAGACTCTGTCTCAGAGTCCTCTCCAGCTTCCAAAGAATCTGCCTCCAAGTATTATGCTACAGGGTTCACAGGAATGCCTCAGGCACTCAGCCTGCCACTCCAACATCTAGGACTAAAAAGACTGTAATCCAGGAAAGTGATCTTTACTTTTCTATTCACAATGCTGATTGGGATTTCTGACCTTGGCTTACAATTCCTCTCAACAGTGCCTCTGCCAAGGTGAAAGACGGTTGGTTTTTAAAAGGAGCTTTGAAATTATCCAGCTCCCTTCGACAAGGACGGTGGGCAGCTTTTAACCCCTTAACCGCTTACCTGTTTTGTTTCTCGATTCCAATGAGTCCAGAACTTGCCTTCAGCTTTGTCAATCTCCCTACTGGGCACCTGCCAAAGAGGAAGGGAAGAGGTTAGGAGCAGTGCCAAGCTGAGGCATCCCAGGACATCAAAGGCTGGGTTCAGCAGCTTATGAAAGAAGGCATCCAGCTTGTTCAAAGTGATAACAGAAGGAGGGGGGGGACCTCTCTTATTTTTCCTATCAAGGCCAAGATAAAAGAGTTGACGATGCTTTGATCTTTGCATCAATCAAAAGAAGAAAAATCAAGCTGAGAGAAACATCTGCTGCTTCCTCGGATTGAACTCTCCACCTTCCGAGTGGGAAGTGAGCATTTCACCACTAGGCCACCACACTGTATTTTTGTATTGGGTAGCTCAGGTGCTGCAAACTATCAATCCTGATATCCCAAGTGCAGCATCCAATTTTTGGCTATGTATCCAATATGCAGCAGCTGGTACTTGTCAATGGAAAGAAACGAGTAATATCTCTCATTCGATCCACCAGATAATCAGGAACTGTCTCCTTGAGAACGGACAACCAACCAATCAGGGAAGCTTGAGACTCAAGTTCAGCTTTCAGGATTTGATCTCACGATATCAATTGTTCAAAACAAACAGAAATTCTAGAACAATTAGATTTATTTTCATGGCAAAGTTTAATAGAAGCCCTCATCTTAGACTTCTGTTTCACATCATTCCCCTTCCTTTGAAAGCCCTCAAACCAAAGCCCTTCCCAGAAGCACTTACATTTCCACAACTAAATCTGCCTTTTTGTATGTCCCAAGAACCTCACAAAAAAGAGGCTAGACTAGAACATTACCTTGAAAGCGATGGTCTCATAGGGTTCTGCTGCCATCAAAAGGTATTGCCAACGCCGGTCGGGAGGCTCAATTCTCTGCTCATATGCTGACATAAAACGGTGTCTCGGCATGATACTTTCAGCAATCTCTGGGTAATCGATCTGTGTGGTGCAGAGCCAGAAGAATAGGAAGTTGGAAGGACCGCTTAAATCCAGCAAACCCAAGTGCCTCCTCGTACGGAGAACAGCCGAGGATAAAAAGAAGAGCAGGGACAGAAAGAGCAGGCCTGTTCTATGCTCAGTTTCACAAACTGATACTCAATAGTTGGGGTACCCATGTGAAAGAATATTTGTAGATCAAGCCTGAATTGTGGAGTCCCTGGTGCATTCTGAGCTTGGTTGCTCTCCTGCAGGACAGAGAAAAATACCTACAGGGGAACAACCAAGCTCAGAATGCACCAGGGACTCCAAAAGTTGTTGTTGTTGTTTTTTGACTGAGCCAATCACTTTTTGAACTTTTTTTTTTTAAATATACAGGTAGCCCTCAGCTTATGATGGCCATAAAACAGGTCGGTCACTTGACTGGCCATATTTTACCACCTTTTCTGCAGCGGTTAAGCGAGTGCTGCAGTTGTTGAACGAACAATGGTGAACCAGAAATAAATGCCAGCTTTTGGCAAAACCATCATAAACTCAAATCATGTCACCACAGAATGCTGCAAATGGCTGTCAATGCCTGAAGTAGCCCCAAGATAAATCTGTCGTCAACTTCAATTGGTCGCTAAGCAACTGGGTTGTAAGTTGAGGACTACTGGCATGTAATTTTTTATTAAAGAAATTTTGAAAAGTATATGCGTTTTACCTGGAAAAGGAGGCTCTGCTGGCCTGTTTCTGGGTCCCTCTGCTTGGTTACTGAAAGGAGGGATTAAAGAGAGACAGAAGGGTAAGCAGGGGTTCACGACAAGATCCTTTATTTCATCAGCTTTGGGCTCCAAGAGCTCAGAATCAAATCTCCTATTGAATGTCCCATCCAAAGAACTACATAGCAATAGACCCCTCACACCCTGGACATAAATTGTTTCAACTCCTTCCCTCAAAACAATGCGGCACACTAGAACAACTACACACAAGGACAGTTTTCCCCCGAAAGCCATCACTCTGCTAAACAAATAATTCCCTCAACACTGTCCAACCATTACAAAGTCTGCACTACTAGTACTGTTAATCTTCTCATCACTCCTTATCACCCATCCCCTCCCACTTGTGACTGTAACTTTATCGCTTGTATCCTTAGGGTTTATATTGACTGTTTCCTAGTACGATTTGATTGCTTATTGTACCCAATGACTATCATTAAATGTTGTACCTGATGATTCTTGACTCTTGTTGAATGTATCTTTTCTTTTATGTATTCTGAGAATATTTGCCCCAAGACAAATTCTTTGTGTGTCCAACCACGCTTGGCCAATAAAGAATTATTCTATTCTATTCTATTCTATTCTATTCTATTCTATCACTTAGACTTACATACCACTTCATGATGTATTACAGCCCTCACTAAGCAGTTTACAAAGTGAGCATATTGCCCCCAACCATCTGGTCCTTGTTTGACCATCAACCTTGAGCTGGTCAGGATCGAACTCCTGGAGTGAGCAGTTAGTTAGCCTGCAGTACTGCATTCTAACCACTGCACCACCACGGCTCTTATGAGTATGAATATGAAGCAGCCATGAAATGAAGGCTGCTTCAAGCACACTGGAAGACAAAGTGGTTGGGGGAAAAAACAGCCATTTCAAATTCAACTATTTCCAAAGAAATGCTGTGGAATACTTTGCTGTCTGCCTGTTTGTCTCTCTCTCTCTTGTCTACTCCCCATCTCACCAGAGATTAGGTAGTTTATAAACGTTGGATAATATTCAGAATAAAACATTAAAACAATAAGGATTTTAAAATTTAAAACTGAATCAAAATAAAACTAAGCAAGATGGAGAGGGAGAGTGTTCTCTACTACTGCATTAGCCACCTCCAACATTCCCATTAGGGCCATAGGCTAGTTGGTGCAGTCATATCTTCAAGGCCTTTCGGAAGGTCAAAGGGACGGGAACAGATCCGACCTCAGGAGTGGGAGTGGGGGAATGTTCCAGAGGGCATGAGCCAAGGCAGAAAAGGCTCTTTTTTCTGGACCCTGCCAGCCAAAATTCCTTGCCTCAAAGAGCCTTCTATGGGCATGAGTGGGGCAGGCTAATCCCATCAGGGTGAGACAATTTCTGAAGCCTCCTGGAATCGCATGGGCCTACCTTTGTATCCTGGCCGGCCAATTTTCACAAATTTCTTCACTTCCACCTTCACCTTTTCTGGAGCAGGCTGAGCTGGGGCCTCTTTGGCTTCTTTCGCAGCTCGTCGAGCTCTGTCAATAAAAGGGCGGGGAACGAAATTAACAAACCACTCTGAGAAAAGAGGAGGGGGGGATTTCTTTTACAAAGGTCTTCACCAATTGGGGGAACCAATAAATATTTCAGCACCTGTGCATAAGGTCTTTAAAATTATTCCTGCACAAATCATGCTGTGCTTGGGTCTCAAGCCCGGTCTGATAACAGATAATCAGAGTTGGACAGGACCTTGTAGGTCATCTAGTCCAACCCCCCCCCCCCGCTCAAGCGAGAGACCCTACACCATTTCTGACAGATGGCAGTCCAATCTCTTCTTGAAAGCTTCCAGTGATGAAACTCCTACAACTTCTGAAGGCAACTTCTGTTCCATTGGTTGATTGTTCTCACTGTCAGAAAGTTTCTCCTTACTTCCATGTTGAATCTCTTCTTGTTCAGTTTCCATCTATTATTCCTTGTCTGGCCTACAGGAGCTTTAGAAAATAGATTGACCCCCTTTCTCCTCTCTGTGGCAGCCCCTCAAATATTGGAAGACCTCTATCATGTCTCCCCTGGTCCTTCTCTTCACTAGACTAGCCAGGCCCAGTTCCTGCAACTGTTCATTGTATGTTTTAACCTCCAGTCCCCTAACCATCCTGGTTGCTCTTCTCTGCACTTTTTCTCGATTCTCAAACATCTTTTTTATAATGTGGTGAGCAAAACTGGATGCGGTACTCTAGGTGTGGTCTTACTAAGGCTTTATAGAGTGGTATTAGTACTTCCCTTGATCTTGACTGTATCCCTCTGTTAATACAACTTAGGATTGCTTTGGCATTTTTGGCTGTAGCTGCACACTGCTGGCTCATATTTAGCTGGTTGTCACTAAAACTCCAAGATCCCTCTAACAGTTACTGCTATTGACCCTGGTTTCACCCAATGTACTTATGGTTTTTCTTGCCTAAGTGTAGGACTTTACTTTCTCTACACTGAATTTCATTTTGTTAGATACTGTCAGCTTTCCAGCCAACCATCTTTAACTTCTGAGCCACCGTGCCCCCTTGAAAAAAATACTAGTCTGGTACTGTGATGGCATGCATGTCAGAAGTGGCACATGGACCCACTTCTGCCGGCACACGAGAAGTCGCCCAGAAGAGCCCCACTGTGCATGTGTGTGACCCCGCCAGCCGATTGTCCAGTATCTCACGCGCATGCATGGTAGAGACGCCTGTGCATACACAGAGGCACGCAGTGTGGGGGGGTCGCATGCATATGCACAGAGGTATGCGGTGTGCATGTATGGGGTGGTGCACGCACACGCAGTAGGGCGGGAGAGTCGTGCACACGCATTGCCATCTATATCGTCTCACCGCTTTATTAACAATACTTGGAGATGGGGGGGATTCAATTTTTTTAACAACCGGTTCTGTGGGCGTGGCTTAGTTGGTGGGAGTGGCTTGGTGGTCATGTGACTGGCTAGGCGTTACCAACTCAACATCATTCATATTAAGGCACGCATCTCCTCGCCTGGCCCGTCGTGACTGTGGGGATGCTGCAACAGTCGTAAGTGTGAAAAACAGTCACTTTTTTCAATGGTCACTCCACACAAGCAAAGTATCAGCAAAGGAGAGGAAAAAAAAACTCCATAGAAGTTCCTGAGACAGGAAGTCTAGTGCTGCCAACAATGTAATAAGGGTTAACGGAGAGGCAGTTTCTGTAAGCAACACCAGAATGTTTCCTTCCTGCCTTCCTTACAGGATTAGGCCAGTAATTTCTTCTAACAACCAGTTCTCCGACCTGCTTAGCATGTTAACAACCGGTTCTAGGGAATAGATGCAAACCTGTAGAATCTCACCCCTGCTTGGAGACCTATCTGTTTCTAGAAATATCTGAGAATAATTATATATCTTCATGAATTAAATATCTTAGAATAATTACAGAATAACAAGAAGCAACATGTGCCCTAGCTTGGTTCTCCCTCCATATAAACAAAACTATCCAAATTGCTTTTAATTACAGTTACTAGGAATGCTTCTGAGATCAAATAAATTTTTATGTAATGCTGAACTGTGAAACTGGCCTTCAACTGGAGCTTTCAGACAACACACTCACGCCCCACATACACATAATGGCAAATCTTAGGAAAAATCACACACACTGTGTCTACAGCCAAAGGAGTACTCCTGAGACAGTTTCTTATCAGGTAGAGGAAGGCTGATGGATGTCATAAAAAAAACACTACATCCCAGACTGCCCCAAGGCTACAGAAAGACAATTGTGTCTTTTTAACTAGCATACTTTTAGCCAATTCCCAAGATGCTCTTTGCTCTTTCTGAGTGTATAGGCTTTTGGCCTATGCAAGAATAGGGGAACAGGGGGAGAGGTTTAGATAAAAATAAAGGAAAGAGGTGCTTACGATTAGCAACTTACAAGTTGGTCTGATGTTTTTTCCCCTGGGTGTGTGCCAAGTAGCTTCCCTGTGGGACAAGAAGAAAGGGTGGGTGAGACTAGTTAAATTCTGGGTTAAGAATTTCTGGCTCCCCAAGGATAGACAAAGCTGGGAAGGAATCAATAAAGTCAATCAGACTCAAATCTCCAGCTGAGCTTTAACTCTGCAATGTCA
The DNA here is from genome assembly GCA_015471245.1 of Laticauda colubrina. Taxonomy (NCBI): domain Eukaryota; kingdom Metazoa; phylum Chordata; class Lepidosauria; order Squamata; family Elapidae; genus Laticauda; species Laticauda colubrina. The sequence goes on along the minus strand of BLBF01000042.1, from coordinate 22,622,056 downwards.
AGGGGGCAATTCTGGGATAAACTTCTCCCTAAAGTGTTTTTTTAAAGGTTTTAATTAAATGGGCTATTTATTCAGACTGCTGGGTTAATTCCACTAAACAGTTTCTGCTCTTCATCGGCAGCAGTTTTCAGAGTTTCAGATGAGTGTCTTTCTTTGCCTTCTCAGGAGGTGCCCAGATGTTGTAAATCTTTTATATGGAAAGGAAATATTCTGCTATTCAGCAAAACTTTTTCTATAGGTGAAAGAGAAGCTGACTCGATACAATACGCTAGAAATGAGTTATCAAAACATAACTCCTGTTCACATCATTTGCACTGCAAAAACAAACAAACTATTTTATGGGTTAATATGATGATCTGATTCAGATTCAGATAATCAGAGTTGGAAAGGATCTTGTAGGTTATCTAGTCCAACCCCCTACCCAAGCAGGAGACCCTACACCATTTCTGACAAACGGCAGTCCAATCTCTTCTTGAAAGTCTCAAGTGATGGCACTCCCACAACTTCCGAGAGCAACTTCTGTTCCATTGGTTGATTGTTTTCACTGGTTCTCACACTGAACTAGGAGCATGGCAGGGTTCCCATCTGCTAAACCACCTGTAAACAATAGGGTTCCTGATCTGTTGTAGCCAACTGTGGGAACCCAGGCTAATAGTCTAGTTCCTGTGAAAGCAAGGAAGGGTTTCTTTTAAACAGATTTGGAGGAAGCTGCCTTATATCCATTCAAAGATGTTATCATGTGTTACATACCATCAAAACAAAACAAGATTCAAAACATTTTGCAAAACAATCAACAAATGCATCCATAACAGTTAAAAATGTAAATTAAACAGCTAAATCAAGGTTATTAACAATACAAGGATAAATAATATCAAGAGAGCCAGCGTAGTTTAATGGTTAATGCACCAGACTAGAAAGTGGGAGACTGAATTCAAATCCTGTCTTGGCCATGAAAGCCAAATGGGCAACATTGGGCCAGTCACCCTCTCTCAGCCCAACCCACCTCACAGGGTTATTGTTATGGAGAAAAACAGGAAGAGGAAGATGTGTGGGATATTTTTTGTCATCTCAGGTTGTTTGCAAAAATAGTAAAGGTGGAATATAAATAAATACATAAAAATAATAAAGAATTAGCACAGCCAAATAAAACAATATCAATAATTAAACCAATCATCAGGTTTTAGAATGTTAAAAAGATTGTAACAAGATTCAATTATTCTAGAAATACTTCTAATGAGGCTGGGGCATCTACAATAACTTATTGCTAAATTACACCATTCCATAGGAAACAAAGTGCCTTTAAAAAATAAGTCCTCACCTCATTGTTGTGCAGCGTCAGACAAAGTTTACATTCATAAGACCCCAAGTGATTTTTCATAAAATAGGGATCCTGTTGGGAACAGAAATAAGGGTTAAGTCTCAGTTTAGGCAATATAAAAAGTATGTATGTACCACACCCAGGTTTAAGACTTCAAACAAGCTACTTATGTGAGACAACCAGTTGTGTGCAATGGTAAAGGTTCCAGATTAGGAACCAGGACACCGTAAGTCAGGGGTATCAAACTCACGGCCTGCAGGCCAGATGCGTTATGCATGGTCACGCCCACCTCCGATTTAGTGGAGAAAAAGTTGCGATACGACACAACACATTGTTACGAGTTTGACACCCCTGCCATAAGTATCACTCCTGCCCTGGGCCCAAAGCCAATCAGTTGAGCTTGAGCCAGTTATTTTCTCTCAACACTGATGACAATGGCAAACTACTTCCAAAATTTTATCCAAGAAAATTGCAGAAGCTTGCCCAGGAAGTCACTAGAAGTCAATGCTGATGTAAAGACACAAAGCCAAACCAACTTCTACAGATGATTTCTGGAAGTGAATTAAGATCTAGTGCCCCAATTTTGACTTCCTCCCACATGTAATTTTTTTACATCCAGGTTGCTATTATGGTAATTTTGAAAAGAAAAATGATGCAAATCCACGGAGAGATGCATATATCCAACTGTTATGTTTCATTTAGTACAGAGGTCCTCAAACTTGGCAACTTGAAGACTTGTGGACTTAAACTCCCAGAATTCCTCAGCCAGCATAGCTTGAGTTGAAATCCACAAGTCTTCAAGTTGCCAAGTTTGGAGACCTCTGATTTGGTATATTCTTTCATTACTAGCCCAGTGCTGTCTGTTCTAATTGGTAGCTACCAATCAAAAGAGAGGTCCTTCCCAAACCTGCTGCCTCAAGATGCTGCATTTGAGGAATTCTAGGTGTCCCCTCCAAAACACACTTTGGATCGATGTAGTTCAGAACAGTTTTGATGGAAGAGGCAAGCCTTGAATATTTGAGGTATAAATGCCACTTTATAGATTTGAGGATTAAACCAGGATAGGCTGTTGAAAAATATGTGTTCTGTCTTAAGCAAGCCGTTCTTTATCGAGTGTACATACTGCTTTTCTTCCGGGAATTCACTGTGGTGTGCATTTATCCTTAACTTTATATCCTTAATTTGATCCTTGCAAACAGCTGGTGAGATTGAGAGTGTATGGCAGAAGTCATGCAGTGGACTCTTGTGGCAGAGGATGGACCTGCACCTGGTCTTCTTATTCAAATATAGGGGTGTCAAACTCAAGGCCCACAAGGTGGGATCTGGCCCGCAGGGAAAACAGCGCTGGCCCGCGGTGCCTCTGCCAGTGAAAACAGAGTTCGGGAGGGCTTCGTATGGCCCTCCTGAGCTCTGTTTTCGCTGGCAGAGCACTCAGGCCACCACAGGCTCCCTGACAAGAGTGATGTGAAGCTGGCCACACCCACCTTGGCTATGCCTCCCTGCCTCTCCCCCCGAAGTCAAACACAATTCTGATGCGGCCCACAATGAAATCGAGTTTGATACCTCTGGTCTAACACCTTAACAATTGAATGATGGTGGCTATGGAGCAATAGATTAATCAGTCTGTTATTTAATCATTACATCATACTTCTTATTCACCACACAAAACAACAAAAGTAGAAGCTCACCTTATTGATATCTATTGTTTCCAAGGCTAGTTGCCTCAATCTCTCTCTGCGGTCCCTGTTGCTTTCTGAGGCTGAGGCAACACCTCCACTCCCCGTTTTTCCACCTGGGCGGTGCTGAAAATCCATGATTGAAGTCTTTGTGGTTCAAAATGCTGGGAATCGAAGACAGAGAAAGAGAGGAGAAAATGAAATTGGTGTACTTGAATGATGGTAAGCATAGGATTATCTAGATTGTGTTTTTTACACTGTGATCTACCCAAAGTCACTCCAGACTCAAATACTGCCTAAATGGTCTTGGTCTTAATATATCCTGAGAAAACATGGCAAATCTGCACAAAAATTAAAAGAGGTAAAATCGAATGAGAGTAAGCGTTATATCTCAATTGTTGTAAAAAGGAACATTTTTAAGATTTTACTCTGCTAGTTGTAGTCAACTTTATGGGTGGTGCTCATCTCTGTTTCAAGGCTGTTGAGGCAGCACTGTCCAGTCATGTGGCCAGGATGACATCATGGAGTCAGATGCCTTCCTGCCGAAGTGGTACCTATTTATCTATTCACATCTGCATGCTTTTGAACTGCTAGGTTGGTAAGAGCTGGGGCAAAAACGGGAGTGAGAAGGCGAGTCTTTTCCTATGGCTGACTATAATGAATTCATATATAATGAAAAATCCAATTAATAACCATTTTATTCAGAATGAAGAGCACAAAAGAAAAATGCTGCATTAGCCAACTTCAATAGCCTGTAGAGAAACAAACTTCAAATTCACACACTACAACCTATTGCAAGATCCAGTCTGGGTCGGTCACAGGGATCAGAGATTTTGTCTGAATCAAATCAAATCAACCTTTATTGTCAGAGTACAACATGTATACAATGAGATTGGTTGAGCTTCCCTTCGTGCACCCCTCCCCAACACAACTCACAGTGAAGTCAAAACCCCAACCCAGTGAATCCTACTAACAAATATACAATCTTATTGCACCATGCACCATGGGCTCCAGCACAAATCTGAAAGTTTGGAAGACAAAACACCTCTGGTCCCAGTGACTGACCCAGATTACATCCTGCAACATTACCCTGGGACACAAATATTCACTTTCATTCATGACTACAATCTGTCTCCAAGATGGAAAAGCTGATCTTCTCTTCTGGTTGGTGCTGCTGTAGAAGTTTGTACTCGATTCTCCTTTATATCAGTGCCCATTTCCAGCTTAACTCTTCCAGGCTAAGCTTTCATTCTTCCTTGGCTAATTCTCCACATTGTGCTGGAAAATCTTTCTCCAACTGTTTACCTCCTTCCTTCCAACCAAAACTATAGTCTCTGCTCTAACTACCATCATCCTAGCCCCCTTTCCCCTGCCATGAAATAAAGCTCCTTTCCAACTCTGGCTCCTGAGTTTCCAATTCCTTGCCCTATTAATTTCATTACCCCCTGCATTTCCCATCATTACACATAATCCTCAACTTATTACTAAAATTGGGTCCAAACTTTCAGTAGCTAAGCAAGACGTTTGTTAAGTGAATTTAGCTCCATTTTGCAACTTTTCTTGCCTGAGTTGTTAAGCGAATTACTGAGGTTGTTATGTTGGTCACATGGTTGTTCAGCAGATCTGGCTTCCCCACTGAAGTTGCGCTTGGCAGAAGATCGCAAAAAGGGGAATCTCATGACCCCTCTGGGACACAGCAACCGTTATAAATATGAGTCAGTCGCCAAGAATCTGGATTTTGATCACGTGACCACAGGGATGTTGCAATGGTTGTAAGTGTGAAAAATGGTCATAAGTCACTTTTTCCAGTGCTTTTGTAACTCGGAATGATCACTAAGTGTTGTAAGTCGAGGACTATCTATACAAGCTTGTAGAAGGGAATGCAGGTCTTCCTTCCTCCAAAGAAGGGCATTTACCTCTATTACCCCCATTCCCACGACTGGCTGAGCCCCACTAAGTTTTGGGGGGCTGTTTTCTCTTCCTATTCTCCTCCTGTTGCTCTCACTCCGGTCTCACCACCACTTAGTTATATCCTCCCGCATGTTTCTCACCCCCAGTTTAATTCCCACCATGGCCCGAACTCAAGGCTGGCATGCCAGAACTTCTCCCTCTTTCCTCACCCGTGCCGTTTCGACTCCCTCTCGCTTCATCAGCCGCCGAGGGGCACCGAATCGCCCGAGCGACCAAGGCCTCCTTTACTGCGTCGCCTTGTTGCAGCTGGAATGTACTAGGCCAAAAGCGCTTAAGTAGCTTTCACTTCCGGGTTAGATCACCGTTGGCCCGGATATTCTTCAGGAAGTTTATCTAGGGGAGGGGGCCGAAGAAGAGGGGAAACTCCCCCAGGCGTCCGCTCTAGGAATGAAAGATGATCAGAGAGAGACCACATTGCCAGGAGGGCGGTGAGACTCGGACCCGGAAGTGTTACAGAAGGGCAAGTCCAGTTCGTGAGAAAGCCATGGCGGAAGTAAGAGGGAAGAAGCCATCGATCCGAGAGGGCGAAGGGGGCGGGGCGGGTCAGGGCAGCGGTGGAAGCGATGCGGTACAACGAACGGGAGCTGCTGTCGCTCTCCCGGCAACCAGCCGAAAAGGCGGCGGAGGTTCTCATGCGCGCCCCCAAGAAAGGAAGCGGTAATGAGAAGGGGCTTGTGACGTCACGGAGCGAAAGGGAGGGGGATGTGACAGGTCGGGGAGCGATAATTGCGTCATCTGAGGGCGCTGGGGGAAAATGGAAGCGAGACATTCAAGGGCCTCTCTGGCATGACTGCCATCCCTGAGGACTAGACCCTTGAGTGGGCTTTTATCAGCCCTGTAGATACTAGTCCTCAGTTCCAGCTTCTATTTAGTTTTTGTCTTCCTTAATCTCTTGTTCATTTTCACGATGACCGTGACTCATTTACCCGTTTTATGTTTACAGTTTTTGTGTTATATTTATTTTATATTTGCCTTTTGCCTAATGCTTCCTGATCTCCAAGAGTAATACGGTGCATTTATAGTAAAATACAGTTAGTCCTCAACTTTTGAGCCCAAAATTTATGTTGCTAAGTTATAAGTGTGTTAATCAGTACCAAACGTGACAATTGGTAACTTGCTGTGCCACTTTTGGTGACTTTTGTCCCATTTTACTACTTTTTCCCCTGTATTTATTCAGTGAGTCACTGCAGTTCTTAAAATAGTAACATGGTTGTTAAGTGAATCTGGTTTCCTTCCTGACTTTCCTTGTCAGAAGATCCCAAAAGTCATAAATGGGAGTTTAGTTGTCAAGCATCTGCATGTAAATCGCATGACCATGGGGATGCTGCCATGGTCATAAGTGAAAAATGGTCATAAGTCACTTTTTCAGTGCCGTTGTAACTTTGAACGGTCACTAAATGAACTGTTGTAAGGAAAGGACTACCTGTAGTTCAGCTTTAAGATGCCACAAGACACTGGGTAGTTTTTGCTACAACTGACTGACATGTTACTTCTAACATAATTCGTATAAAAATACTTTCTTAAACATATTAAAATCTCCTTCCTTAATATGACTGCATTTTATCATAAATTTTAATATAACTATAGATATAGATGCACAAATGTCTAGTGCAGAGGCTTCTGTATTCGGAAGGCCCATCTGTCAAAGAAGGGTGCTCTACTCCAACCTGTGGTCCATGGACTACTGTTGGTCTGTGAGGAAATGTTGGTGGTCAGCAGAAAAATTATTTGCATTTTTTATATTGCACTAAATACTATTTATGTTTTTAAAAAATTCATTTTAGTGGTCTGCAGGATTTAAAATTATGGATTTAGTGGTCTCTGAGGTCCGAAAAGTTGACGACTCTTGCTCTACTCCATACTTTCCCCTGATATTTCCTAGTTCCTAGCCCCTTAACCTGCTCAATTCTTGAGGGGGTGAGTTTGGAGATTCTCCCCACCATAATGCAGCAGTCAACTCTTGAGGTTTGTATATGACATGTCTCTGGGGTACTTTGGCTATCCTGATTTCAGAAGGTGCTGCACTTGGGAGAATTAACTTCATTGTTTGCTTATTGGAATATGTCAGTGCTGTATGAGACAATTTACCAAACCATACACTAATCCCTTTCTAAATCGTATTATAATCCCCCCCCCCCCCCGTTATAATGAATTGTAATTCCTCACTACCAGTATGATACACACATTTGATTTTAATGATTTTAAGGCTCTTTTTTTGACTCCTCCAGATTTAAATTTCTTCGTGCAAGTCTCCAGAAAGAGAATGATTTAAAGCGCAGGGAAAAACTGTCCTAAAGCATTCTGAATTTACAAGACGGAATGGGCCCATTTATTATAATATTGAATGGTACTGATTTCATTAGGGGGCTAAATATTCTTTACTTTTGAGGGTAAAAAGCTTTTATATGATATTCTTCCTCCATGAAACTCAGATTGACATATGTCAGCCAACATGCTCCTCCATTAAGACAGATGAGGCCAAGAGAGGAATGAGTAGTACCAAATTATTTAACGAGCGTTGTGACTGAGGATTGGAAGTCAGTTCTGCCAGTCATAAACTACTATTCTAACCGCTCTTTGCCATTAACTGACACTGGGTAGGAAGACAAAAAGGTATTATGTTATATGCTGATGCTAACAGTAGTTTTAAGGTTGTGTTAATGTGCTACCTATGTGTATAGAAAAGGTTTATCTATAAACCTTTATCTATAAAGGCAACCTTTATCAAAGGTTGATTATAACTGGTCTTAGGTGCATAGTGTGGATCTGCTGGGGTGTAACAAATGCTGAGCGATGCTATTTCAAACTCAAGAACTATTTACAAGCTTCCTGATATTATCAAACTATAGCAGCCCAGAGTCATTTGGTAGTGTTGGGCAGCCACAGAAATTACATAAATAAGTCAATAAGAATAAAAACAGTTTTTTGTATCTCTTTTCTCTTTGCAGCCTTGAAGAAGCGCCTGGTGAAATTAGTGGTCAATTTTCTCTTTTACTTCCGAACAGACGAGGCTGAGGTAACAGTAATTAGCAACTATTTTGAAACATGATATGAATTGAACCTTTGTTGCACCTAGGTCTAAGGTACATTGTACCTTGGCTAAAACATGATATGAATTGCACCTAGTTGCACCTAGGTCTAAGGTACACCTAAGTACATTGTGCAGTAGTTAGGCTGATATTTTTATTGGCTGATGACTAACAATTTTTTTTCTAGTATTTGGCCATCAACTGGGTTGAAGGAATCTGTGGTCCTTCGGCTATAATTGAATTATTGGCCCTGCTTTCCGAGACTAATAAAAAAACAGAACATCCAATATATCTGGAACAATAAGGTTGCCCACTCCTGTCATAAAACTAAGAGTTGGAATGTGTTTTTAAATTCACCCTAGGCCAATTCTGAGGATTTTGTGTATGTGGGGGGTAGTCATTGTAGAGTTCTGTGGTCATGTGATTGTGATTTGCGGCATTTTTTGCCGTTTTCTGGCATAAAATTGAAATAAAAGCCCATGAGATATTCTGGATTCACTTAACACCATAAGGCTTGTTTAACCACCGTGTGGGTTCACTTAATATCCACTGTAACTTACTTTACAGCCGTCATAAAAACAGTTGTAAAATTGAGTCCAGTCACATGGTGCCTCGACTTAACAACCATAATGAGTGATGGCCAACATTTTGGGCTCCGTTGTGGTTGTAAGTCAAGGACTGTCTATAAACCTTTCCATCTTAATTGAAAAGCAGAGCTGATTCTTTTTCTCCCCACCCTTTATCTCTCCTTAGCCCATTGGTGCTTTATTGTTGGAACACTGCAAGATCAGCAAGGAAGAAGAAAATGTCTTTTCCATCAGTAAGTGCTTTAGAAAGAGTTGTTGGGATGTTTGTCAGGAGCAAAAAAATTTCCCCTAGCAAATTGGCAGCTTTTTTTTAACATTGACAACATAACAATGTCACTGAGTACATTAAGACAATTAATTGATTCATTCAGTCTAGGTTTGCTGGCTCTGACTGGCAGCTGTTTTCCCTATTTATAGTTATTTATATATACCCATTTGCACTATTTTTTACACCCATTTGCGGTTTTCAGGTAATCCTGAGGGCACAGATAAACCTCCAAGTTGTCTCAATGACTCTCAGAAAGTGTGCTAATGACCAACTGACTGCAAGGAATATAAATCCTTCCATCCTCCACCATTCAGTCAGAGCTGAAGAAGCTTCTTGGATGAGAAACGAAACACCTTCGAGGAAAAAACAAAAGTCCAGATGCCTTTTGAAAAAGCATATTTTGGACAACCATGACCTGGATGACTAAGAAACTAGACAGTTATTATACATTTCCCCCCCAATCTCTTCCTAGTAAGGGGACTTGAGGAAGAGGAAGATGAGTCAAAACATTTGCTTTGTCTACTCCCTTTTCAGGCAGCAGCAAAAAAGCCACTTCTTCCCTAACTTTCGGGGAAGCTGGGGAAACCACGTAGAGCTGGGTGAGAGAGGTCTTGAGAGTGACTAACCAGGGAAGGAGACTTGGGGAGAAGACAGCTAGTTCAGTGAAATCTCAACAGTCCATGATCACAACTGCAATATTGTAAAGTTGTGGTCATTCCACTCTCAAAGCAGGTAACTAGCTTGAGATTGAGCCTTTCTCCATCTTTTTACTGTGGAGGAACCCTTTAAATAATTTTCAGTTCTGTGGGAACCCCTTATAAAAACAGCAAAAAAAGAGAGAGGGAGGAAGAGAGAGAGAGAGAAGGGGGGGAAGACGCCTAGCATTGATGATATTACTTAGTTGTGTAATGAAACATCTGCAAAAAAACACCCAAATTCAATGAGCACCCCACAGTTCAACCCTGAGCTATAAATCATCTGTCCTCCTTGCAGTAGAATATACTGCATTCCTTCTGGTGGTGAAACAGTCACATTTTAATGGGATTCTGTTCATATGATAATCCAATATTTTCTTCCAATAGGCAACATTTTATAGCTCTTGATAAAGCAAGCTTTAATTTGATCCTGCTTGGACTGCTGTAATTTTCTGGCAGGGTTGACAGTTAAATTACATCATGAAGCAGGAATGGACAATTCTCCCCAAAGTGAGAATATGATAGCAAGGAAGGTCACAGGAAAGGTGGGGCTGATTTGGGAGCTGTATGGTGGGAGGGCTCTGATTATTTTGAAGAGGGGAAGAAAGAAATGCATTTAAAGATTCTGTTGTCAAGTGCTTAAAATAAACAGCAAAGTTGCTGAGCATAATGGAAGTCTTTTGTCAATGCCTCTGCTGATCATGATGGGAAAACATCAGAATCCTTTGCATCTGGACTTGAAAATCAGCATGGCCCCTAATTACCATAGTTGGCCCATTAACCTTTGCTTAGGTCAAGGGTCTTCAAACTTGGCAAGTTTAAGACTTGTAGACTTCATTTCCCAGAATTCCTGAGCTAATGTGACTGGAGGAGGAGTTCTGGGAGTTGAAATTCACAAGTCTTAAAGCTGTCCAGTTTGAAGACCCCTGGCTTAGGTCAGAATCTGCCTTCTGTGTAAATGGTTGTTTTTACTACCACATTATTTAGGACTGGAAAAATCTATTAAGTTTAGATACTGCCCATCTCACTCTCAGAACAATTCTGTGCTGTGTACAGAAAAACATAAAAAACATAAAAAAACAAAGGGACAAATGAAGATAATATCTTGGCAGATTGGGACCATGATAAGGAAACAGTAAGATTAACAAGAGAAACTAATTAAAATAGAAAACGTTGGCTTTTAACAAAACAGAATAACTCAACTGATTTAGTAAAATGAGTGAAATTTGCAGAGAACTTGGATTGGAACTGCAAAATGTGAGAGGAATGATAAAAGTAAGTAAGCATGGAACTATGGGATTTATTGGTAGAAAAATTAAGAAATGGTGATGCAGTCCACAGAAAAACAAAGAGAGACCAAGGAGGAGGAGCCAAAAGAACAATGGACATTGCAAAAAGACAAAAAAATAAACTAAAAATAAGACATTGCTGATAGATGTGGTAAATAAAAAGGGAAATACTTCCAAGATTAAACAAAAGAAGCTGTACAAAAAGAAATTGCAGAAAAGACATCAGGAAAGGGAGGGGGAAAAACAAGTGTCAGTCTTCAAGATCCTCTGCTATTGCTTTGCATCTTTTCGACTGCCATGAGTAACGGGGGGGTGGAAAAGGGAGGTAGGAATAGCTGGGGAAGTGAGCTGGAGGAGTTACATTCGTTTGATGTATAAATGGCAGGGGGGAGCATAAAATAGAGTTAGGTTTCTATTTCTCGCTTAGTTTTCTTCTTTCTTTGCGCAAATGCAACCCGTTATCAAACTATGCCAAGGTCAACGGACAGAGGCCTCATCATCACCTGAAGATGCCACATGATCATATCCACAACTTCTAATTGGAAGTGTCAGTTGAACTATTGGGGGTGGGAACATTTCCAGCATTTTCTATATGTGGATTGTACGCCTAAATTCTCAGATTCAGAATTATTTGGTTGCTACCACTTCACTTTCAGTAAAAGATATCTTTTCTCTAAACTAAAGAGTCTAAGTATTTCTTTCCTGGATTTTGAATGGAGCTCCGCCTGACATTATTCTGAATCTCTCCCCACCTGCCCACCCGGAGAGAATACCCAATTTTCTTCCGAGGGGGCCTGGACATCATGTCATCTTCAAATAGTGACCAGGAGGATCTGGGAGCCATTGGAGGCCAAGATTCTTTGCTGGTGCAGGAAGCCCAATCGCTAGCAGAGCTCAGTCTGGAAGAGGATCCAGCTGTGAAGCCCAGATGGTCGGTGGGAGTTGGCTGGAAAGATCCGGAGAAGGACCCCCCCCCCTGGGGTCACAACTACCCGTCGGCGTGGAAAAGAGGAGCCTTGGCAAGAGAAGGAAAAGAGGGAACTCTTGCTGGATCAAGCCAGGAAACTCCTGAATGAAGCCTTTGAACAACCTCAAGCTCCACAAAGGTATGAAGGGGGAGGGGAGGCAGCCCCAGCCAGAAGAAGCAGAGCAACTCCCTCTCCCATAAATCAACCCGATCCAGCAGCAGCCCCGGGGCCTTCGGCGGGAGGTGTGACTCCTAGAAGGCGTAGAGCTCCTAGGCTGCCTCTGTTAGAAGTAAAATACGGAGGGGATCCCAAAGCCTTGGGATTTTTCTTAGCTCAAGTATGGAGCCATATGGAGGAGTATGGGGAGGATTTTCCCTCAGAAGCAGCCAAAGTGAGGTGTGTTACCAGGGCTCTGGAGGGAATAGCGGCAGAGTGGATGGTGACTTTGCATAATGATAATGCTCCTCAGTTGCTGAATTATAACCTATTTATGGCTGCACTGCGGGCTAGGTTTGAGGACCCACTGGCGGAGCGCAAGGCCCGAATTAGGATGAAAACCATAAGACAGGGGCGGAGGTCTGTGGCTGATTACACTCAAGAATTTAGGCAGTTAGCAGGCCATTTCCGAGGCTGGCCCCAAGAAGCTCTGATAGAACTGTTTAAAGATGGTTTAAATGAAGATGTGTACCAGAGATGCACTTCTAGAAGAGACCCCAATAACTTGCAGATGTGGTACCTGTTGGCAGAAGAAGTGCAAATTGATTTAATCCGAAGTAAACGGCGGGGAGGTTATGGGTGGAGCAAGTTTTCCCCCTCGCGCCCTCAAGAGGCTCCTAAACCTCAGAGGGGAGGAGTGGCGGCAAGACCCAACCCCTCAGCCTGCTTTCGATGCGGGAAAGAAGGTCACCGGGCTGTGAACTGCAGAGTCAAGTTGGAGCAAAAGGGGGCGCCCAAGGAAGGAAAGAAACCTGAAAAATCCCCAGCGAAGCCTCGCGAAACAGCACTAAAGACGAGAGAGACAGCAGAGGTCGCCCGTCCCGCAGCAGAAGAATCAGAAGCCCCAGTGACCCCTGAGGAGGAGGTTTCTGACTCGGAAGACGACTTCCTGGTAAGTCCAAGTGTGGGCCCTATGACCATTCCGGTGAAGTTGAGAGTACCCAATTCAGGGGTCGAAGGGGAAATGCTAGCCCTGTTAGATTCTGGGTGTACCAGGTGTATAATAAACACGGAAGTAGTGAAGAAAATGGGCCTAAAGTTAAAACCTTTGAAGATGCCCATTTCCTTTTGCCAATTAGATGGATCAGTGGCTGGAGGTTGCCCTGCACGTTATGTCACGGAACCTATAGAAATGATCATGGGAGATCATGATGAGACTCTGCGGTTTATTGTGGTCCCTGGAATGGAGCAACCATTAATACTGGGATTTCCCTGGCTCTGGAAATGGAACCCCCAGGTTAACTGGAGAAAGGGGTTGTTGTGCATACGCACAAAGCAGCGACCGGGAGGAGGGGCCAGATCGCAGCCGAAGCCTGGGGCCCTAATTGAAATAGTTTCCACAAGTACTGAGCCCATAAAAGATGAGAAAATTCCTAAAGAGTATTGGGATTTAAAAGAAGTGTTCAGTGAGAGGGCCTCGGATGAGCTTCCGCCTCACCGACCAACAGACTGTGCTATTGAGATTTTGCCCGGGATGAAACTCCCGAAACCAAAATTGTACTCAATGACCCCACGGGAATTGAAAGAGCTAAGATTGTTTATTGATAAAAATTTGGAACGTGGTTTTATTCAACCCGCTAGACCCCGGGTAGCGGCCCCAGTGTTGTTCCGTGAAAAGAAAGATGGTTCCAAACGCTTGGTGGTGGATTACAGAAATTTGAACGCTATTTCTGTGGAAAACGTGTACCCCCTTCCTTTGATGAAGGACATGTTGGCCCATTTAGCGAAGGGAAAGATCTTCACCAAGTTGGATTTGAGAGAAGCTTACTACCGGATTCGAATTAAGGAAGGGGATGAGTGGAAGACCGCTTTTAACTGCCCGATGGGATGTTTCCAATTCAACGTTCTTCCTTTTGGTTTACAAGGGGCCCCAGCTGTATTCATGCAAATGATCAATCAAGTGTTACATGAACATTTATACAGGGGGGTTTTGGTTTATCTTGATGATATCCTTATCTACACAGAGACCCTGGATGAACATGTGAAGTTAGTGCGGTCGGTTTTACAGAAACTGTGTGCCGCTAAGTTGTATGCTAAATTGTCAAAGTGTGAATTCCACCAAGACAAAATTGACTATTTGGGATATCGCATTTCATCTGAAGGCATAGAGATGGATCCAGAGAAGGTGCATGCCATTCTGGAGTGGGCTCCACCACGCACTAGAAAACAACTTCAAAGCTTTTTGGGATTTGCAAATTTTTATCGGCAATTCATCCCGACGTTTGCTAAGATAGCAATGCCCATCACCAATCTCTTAAAAACAAAAGGGGAGGTGAAGCCGAGGCCAGGAAAGCCGCTGGAGTGGTCCATGGAGTGCCAAGCCGCTTTTGAAAAGCTAAAACGACTATTTGCTGCAGAACCAGTGCTGAAACACCCGGATATGGACACTCCTTTTGTGATTCAAGCTGATGCAAGTGATGTAGCTATTGGAGCGGTATTACTGCAAATCAACGAGAAAGGGACCTTACAGCCTTGTGCTTATACCTCCCGTAAACTGTCTGAAACAGAGAGAAGATGGGCCGTCTGGGAGAAAGAAGCTTTTGCAGTTCATTGGGCCTTGTTGACCTGGAGACATTTCCTGGAAGGAGCAAAACACCCATTTGAGGTATGGACTGATCATAAGAATCTGGAAGCCTTAAAAACACCCCGGAAGCTGTCCCCTAAACAAGTTCGGTGGGCCCAGTATTTCAAGCGATTCAATTTCTCATTGAAGTACATTCCGGGCAGGAAGAATTTCATGGCGGATGCTCTCTCTAGACTACCTCAATATAATAGTATGCGTCAGGAGGTGATAAGCCCAATTGTCTCAGCCAAACACCTAGCTGCCCCAGTGGTTACCAGAGCCCAAAGGAAGAACCAAGAAGTGGTTTTAGCGAATGACCTTACCGAACAATTAAAAGAAGCTTTAAAACTGGACGAATGGTTCCTGGCTCATTCAAGTGACTATACAATTAGAGATGGTTTGGCTTGGGTGGGGGCCAAGTTGTATGTGCCACAAGTATTGAGGAGCCAAATACTACAACAGGCTCATGATTCTAAAGCAGCTGGCCATTTCGGATTTGTGAAGACCTTACATCTAGTCAAGCGGCAATTCTGGTGGCCTACTTTAAAAAAGGACATTGAAATTTACGTAGCTAGCTGTCCGATTTGTGCTTCGGCAAAGAGACCTCCTGGTAAGCCAGTAGGATTGTTACAAAATGTAGCTAGACCAACGACTCCTTGGAAGGAAATCTCTATGGACTTTATAGTAGAACTACCCGAAAGTGGTGGAAACACGGTCATCTGGGTAGTGACTGATTTGTTTTCCAAACAAGTACATTGCATACCTTGTTCCAAGATTCCATCTGCTAAGACGCTGGCTAAACTATTTATATCGCATATCTACCGGTTACATGGCGTCCCAGAACGCATAATCTCTGACAGAGGGGTCCAGTTTACTTCAAATTTTTGGAAAGAGTTCCTGAAGTTAATAGGCTCCTCCCAGGGGCTAAGCTCTGCCCACCACCCCCAAACCAATGGGGCTTGTGAGAGGACTAACTCAGTGTTAGAACAATATCTCAGATGTTACATAAACTATCAACAAGATAACTGGTCCGAATTACTACCATTTGCTGAAGTGGCATACAACAACTCCGTACACAGCAGTACTGGATTTACTCCATTTAAAGTGGCAAGATTTCGTTCCCATACCTGAACTTCCTCGTGAAAAGCCAAATATCCATTCGTTGGATGAATGGATAACTCAACTCCAACTTAACTGGCCAGTAACACGCAAAGCATTAGATGAGGCCCATCAAGCTCATAAGAAATTTGCTGACAAGAAAAGATCCCCACAGAAGGAATATAAAGTGGGCGACAAGGTTTTCCTGTCCACCAGATACCTGCAGACCACTCAAAAGTCAAAGAAGCTTGGTCCTAAATACGTTGGTCCATTCACAATTGAACGGATTATAAATCCTGTAACGGTCCGGCTGAACTTACCAAAAACTCTTCAACGAATTCATCCGGTTTTCCATGTTAGTTTGCTAAAACCTGAGCGTACTTCTGACCTAAGGCCCATTCAGACTGACTCTCCCATACCAATATTAATTGAAGGCGAAGAACATTTTGAAGTTAAAGAAATTCTGGATTCTCGCAAATGGAGGGGTCGACTCCAGTATCTTGTAGCCTGGAAACATTTCCCTTCTTCACAAGCCGAATGGGTTAATGAGACCGACGTTAAAGCCCCTAAGTTGATCAAAGCATTTCGTTCCAAGTATCCTGATAAGCCTTAGGAGTGTATTGTTTTGAAATTGTTTAATGATTAATAATTGTCTTTATATTCTCTCCTCTCTCTTCATACCTCTAGGACTTCTAGGACTGATGATTTCCCTTTTTCTAGGAGGGCCGAATGTCAGTCTTCAAGATCCTCTGCTATTGCTTTGCATCTTTTCGACTGCCATGAGTAACGGGGGGGTGGAAAAGGGAGGTAGGAATAGCTGGGGAAGTGAGCTGGAGGAGTTACATTCGTCTGATGTATAAATGGCAGGGGGGAGCATAAAATAGAGTTAGGTTTCTATTTCTCGCTTAGTTTTCTTCTTTCTCTGCGCAAATGCAACCCGTTATCAAACTATGCCAAGGTCAACGGACAGAGGCCTCATCATCACCTGAAGATGCCACATGATCATATCCACAACTTCTAATTGGAAGTGTCAGTTGAACTATTGGGGGTGGGAACATTTCCAGCATTTTCTATATGTGGATTGTACGCCTAAATTCTCAGATTCAGAATTCTTTGGTTGCTACCACTTCACTTTCAGTAAAAGATATCTTTTCTCTAAACTAAAGAGTCTAAGTATTTCTTTCCTGGATTTTGAATGAGAGATGAAAATAAAAACAATATTAGGAGGGGAAAAACGAGCTAAGAGAAAGGTCTGGGAAAACTTAGAAAAGGGAAAATTGGCTAAAATTGGAAGAAAATAAAGGGCCGAGAGATTTAGAGATGAGGGCTAAGGATAAAATAAAGGAGGGGATACCACATGGAAATGTACTTTGGTGTTTTTTTTTCTTTTTTAGAAATATAGACTGGGGAGTTTTGAAGTTTAAAGTTTATTGAGAATCATCTTTAAAAATAAAGAAATAAGCTTAATTGGAATTAAAGGGGAACAAGACCTCACTGTAAGATCATTACATAATTATATGCAGGGAAAAATGATAGAATGGTTTTTATTGTTATTAAATCCTTTTCTTTTTTTAACATATATTTAATGGGAAATGGAAATGCAATTGATTATACAAATATTAGAAATGATTATATCATAAAATATTTGTAATGAGATGATAATATTATTAAAAGTGAGGGATGAAAATTAAATATAATTAAATATAATTTTGTAGGATAAATTTGATTAAATGTAACCAAAGAAGAAATATGTTTTTTTCCTTATTTTTATTATATACATATGCTAGATATGAAATAGAAAATGTAATTGATTATACAAAGGCTATTACAAAAACCGAGAATATGGTAAACTAGAAATGATATTGTAAAAGTATTTATAACAAGAGTATTATGATTAAAAAAATGAGGAATGAAAACTTAATGAAATTACATAGGTAAAATTTGATTAAATGGAAATGAAATATGAAACGGTTATATGAATATCTCTGGAATAAATATAAGATTTATTGTAGATTGGGGGATCCTGAATATATTAGTTTTATTTTATTCTTTCTTTTTTTGGGGTATACATCAACTTTGAGAAAATTAAAGAAGATAATACATAAAATAGGTGGTAAACTGGAAATAAAAATAATGGGATAAAGAGTGAAAATATGCTTGAGGATGAAATGTTTTTGCTGTTAGATTAATGAATTGAAAAATGAAGTGAATAATTCATTTAAAGTTCAATGGAATAGATAACAATTTTATATGAAACTAGATAAAGCTGGAAATGTAATTATGATTATGTATGTTGTAACCTGGAATCATATTGCTCACTTGAAGAGATGTATAAAAAAAATTTTTTTCTTTAAAAAAACATTTAAAAATATACATAAAAATTACATAAGTAAAAACACAGATACTGTAAGTAAAAAAACTAAATGCTAATGGGAATGGTAACACACACACACCCTCCAGGATTGCATGTCCCTCTTTGTGCCCCACATGAGTTGGCACAAGCAGATCTTGACACTCGTCCAAAGGGCCAGGGTGGAGGCCAACCCCATCTATGAAAGGTGTTCTCTTCCTGGATCCCACCCATTGAAATTCTGTAACAAACGGGGTCCGTAACATACTTTCCCTCTTCCAGGAGAGTTGAGTTGAAGCAACAGAAGCTGTCTGGATGATTGTTTTGTGGGCTTGTTTTTCTAGGCTTCCTTGAAGAGCCAGAGAGGAAATATTACTTTGAATGTGATACAGAAGAGCAGTGCCAGGAATGGATTGAGGTGCTTCGCAAGGCCAGGTGAGCTCATCTCATCACCTGTAGGTTGATAAATCTTATTTGTTTGTCTATTTGGAGAGTATCAGTTAAAGGCAAGCTTGAAGGCAGAGATGATATTGTTATCTGATTTATTTTAATTTTTATTTGGCTATCAGGAACTATAACTGATATAACTATAACCTATAGTTCAGGCATCTGAACTATAACTATAACTGCTTTGGAAAAACAAAGAATAGGCTCATCTCTGTTGGGTGGCATTTCTTTCTTAAGTGATCATCGGAGAGCAAAATGGTCTATCTATCCCATCAGTTGCATCCAAACTAATGGGCCGGTCCTTTCAGTTCTCCTGTTCTTCTATTTACAGTTATGAATTCATGAGAAGCAGCTTGATTTTTTATCGGAATGAGATCCAGAAGATGACCGGGAAGGTAAGCCAGTGGCTATAAATGATAATTCTTATTCCAGAACATCCTGATTGCTAAGAGTATTTAAAGGCCTTTGAGATGTACGCACACCAACCAGATTCACACACATATTTTAATATTTTAATTTTGGGTATGCTGTATGAAAGCAGTTGTCTGTAAATCAGTGTAGAATTCTGTGCTGGTGTGGTTTTTAGGTAATAAAATTGGCTTACCACCATCACAAGGATAAACCCATGACTGTGGCTTGAAATAAGTTTGTGAGATTGTTTGAGGGGGGCTTTGGAGTGCTTCTTCTTAGAATGGGCAATATAGGACAGCTTCATTTCTGAAGGCATTTGATAACATTTACTAGCTAGAAGATAGTAATTGAAGCCAAGCAGGGAAGACACGAATAACTTTCTGCTCCTGTTCTCATGTGAATTACAGATACGATTATATACCTTCCCTGGGCAAAGTGTGATTTCAAGAGCCTGGGGATAAATCAAGCTGAAATCTTAAAAGCATCTTAATGTTCAAAGTCTTGAGTTATGATTCAGATGAGGAATAGGAGCAAAAGTCAAGGTGTCATGCCGTTCAGCACCAAGCCAGTGCATCTGCTAACTTGGAAGGAGATTCAGATGACCTCAGTGGAACATGTGCCAGATGAACATAGGTAGCTGGCTGTTTTAATCAGCATAGAACACAGATAATTTGTGGAACAAACTGTCAACCTGCCACCTTCTTGCTTCTTTGGATGCAGGACCCCTTGGAGCAATATGGCATCTCAGAGGAAGCCCGTTTCCAGCTGGGGGCACGGAAACTTTAATCCACATAAGGTGAACACAGGAACTCCACTGCTGAAATGTTGACAGAGTAAATTCTCTTATTTTTTTTTACGAACTTTGAGAGGAAAGGGAATGTTTCTTTAAAAAAAAAAAAAACATACCCACACTGTCCACACTTGCTGTATCTCTTCTGCTGATTTGTGATCTCAGTTTTGCTACTACCAATAGCCACATCTGTAATGAAGATTATTCATAAGGAGGATCAGTTTTGTGGTTGGGTTAACTGAATCAGTCCTGCCTCTATCATATACAGATGCGCAGAGCAAGTACAGTTGTAAAAATAAAGGAAATGAGGAAAAGGAGCTTCACATTTGGAAGAAGGCCTCCATTTTAATTCTTTTTAATCCCCTTTGGTAAGGCAGGGAGGTTTTAGTGACAAGATGACAAAACGTGTTATCAACAGAGATGAATTTAATAGGTACCCCAGCTCTGCAGTGTCCACACTCCCAAATCCTCCCAAATTTATTGTCAGACTGGTCTTCCTACCATCTCCTTGCATTGGGTCTACTTAAGCATTTGACTCAGACCAGACCAGACCAGAGCAGATGCTGTTGTCTGTCTCTTCAGGAGCTGTTGCAATCAGTCATGAAGCTTGCCAAGGCCAGCGGTTTCTCCCAGGTATAAAATGGATAGGCAGTCCTTAATTTATTATTGATGTGTGGTACTTTTAAGTGGAAGGCTGGCTGGCAAATGGAAGCAGCAAGCACTCTGCCTCTTTGAATAGAGGGGTGTCGGTGTTAATCAGTGATCAAAATAAGTAGGCCCAGGCTTGCTGATCTGAAACAATAGATTCAATAAACGTTCAGCCTTTGATGTGGCAAATAGATCATTTGGCATCTTTGGCGGCCCTTACAGTCAATAGTGCTTCTTTTCTACAAGAATAAAAAGGGAAGACTCTTTTCAATCTTACATGCTTGGTGTTTAGGTTATGGGTGACAAATATAGTGGTTCATAGCAGCCGTGAAAATGTACTCCTGAAGCATCTGGTGTTTGTAAAATTTCTCCCTGCATCCACATTTTTGGTGTTAACACAGTCTTTCTGTTTCCTCCAGTATCTTTCTTGTCCAACTTTGGGAACTGGCAGCTGAATGTATTTTAAAACCTGCTGTGAAATTTCTTCAGGCATTTTGAAAGTTTTCTTAATTTTTATCAAGAAAATGGGGAAAACGCTTCTCCGACAGAATGCCTGTGGTTATTTAGAAAAGCATTTAGAGCCTTCAGAAATTCAAGATGTACTGTAACCTCAAATCTCCCTTCTCTTCCCCTACCATTCCATCTCTGTATAATAAAAAAGCAATTACTTTTCCATTGGTGGGTTTAATTATTTTGCCTATTTTGCCTTTTTGTTATCTGCTTTTTTTTTCTGCTGCTCTGCCATTACTGTTAAAAGTGTTATCAAGTAGATGTGTTGGACTTTCAACAAATCTTTATTTGGTGACTTATTATTTACTTGTTCTTCAGGATAAATATTTAGGAAAGAAATTTGCTTAGGTCTAGCCAGTGAATGGCACCCATTTTTAGATTAGATCAGAAATGTTGTAATTGAAAGACATGGTACAATGATTCTGAGAAAACACCTGCCAGCTCCTGTCAGAACCATATACAGAATAACAACAGAGTTGGAAGGGAACTTGTAGGTCAATTAGTCCAACCCCATTCAGGCAGAAGACCTGGCTTATACCATTTCTGACAAGCGGCTGTCCAGTCTTATCAACCAAGTGATCAAGCCAGAAGCATCTGTCCAGGTTGGCAACAAAACACGTTAAGTCAAAACAGTTTGCTTCTTTGTGATGTAGCTGGTTGTGTAGTTTATAAAGCATGGTTCATGCTTTCTGTAAACTCTTCCAGTTATTTACTTAACTACCTATTCTCAGGACAAAACACATTTCTTTGACACTTTCTTTGGGAGCCCCCCACCCCCAAAAAAATATTTGGAAGAAGAATTCTTGCAGACCAGGCAAAGAGAATGAAAAAGGATGTTTGGGCAGAGCCATATTACTTGTCGATAGGGAAAAATGCCAACGTTTAAGAATTTTAATGCTCCCAATATTTAACCTCAATCCAATCTGCAGTCTTTGGGAAATTGTCACTGAAATGATGAAGTCAAACTTTTTAAGGGTCAGCAACCCGACGCTTTCCAAATGTTACAAACCAGATCCCCCAGACTATCAGTATTGGCCATGTTAGCTGATTCTGACAGGACTCCACATCTAAAGGCAAGGAGTTAATAGATTTTTTCCATTACCATCACTTATAGAATTAGTGGTATCTGAACATTAGAGTGAAAAGTGTAGGGCCAGCAGAACTCTTCACGTTCCTTTTGCTAGAATGGCTTTAAGGCAGTGATGGCAAACATTTCTAAGTGCCAGGCTAAAAACCAGGAGCCTGTGAGTTTAGTTCTACGTTACCCATGAAAGCCAGCTAGCTGACCTTGGTCCAGTCACACACACTCAGTCCGACTTACCTCACAGGGTTGTTGTTATGCGGGAAATAGGAGGAAGGAGGAGTATTGGATATGCTCACCACCTTGAATTGTTTATAAAAATATAAGGGCAGGATATAAATGACACATGTCACAGGTGACATGCCAGGCCTCCAGACCCTCTGCAAGCCACGTGAAATGGTCTTGCTCTCATCCAGCCTCTGAGGTATCCATAAACCATGTAAATATTCTCACGCAACTTCCAAATGATCTGGAGAGGAGATCCGAAGAGGCCTCTTTTGTCTGTCATTTGCGTATGTGTGTGTTAATATGCCAGCAGAGCCAAGGTAGGTATTTTACAATTTTTTGACACACTGAGCTCAAAAGGCTTATCATCTTTGCTCTAAGCCAGAGTTGAGGAACTATGGGCCCTTTATGACTTGCAAACTTCAACTCCCAGAATTCCTGAGCCAGCCATGGGAGTTGGAAGTCCACAAGTCATAAAAGGACCATAGTCCCCCAACCTTGCTCTAAGGTATGGCCTTCTGTACGTTATAGTTTCTGCAATGCCTTCTCCAGTTCAGCATGCTAATGCCATCATTCCCAGGAAACAGAATATCAGTGATGGTTATCTGATATTATATGACTCCAGTCAAAAGCCAGGAAGAGTTTTATATTTTTTGTTTATATAATTGCTAGATCTATCTCCCTCATTAGATTTGCTTAGCAATTAGAGCCACACAAATTCATGGCCACAACTGTATTTCATGACAAACAATTCACAGATACAGCGACCTGCGTTTGGGATAAAAAAATAAATAAATCCCAAGCCAACTTTAAAATGAATGGAACCACCACATTTAGTACAATGTATTAAAATACATACATTTTTAATATAAAGACAAACTTCAAAGCCATTTTTCTTTCATTTACAAATCAAAGTGAAGTGTGGGAAGATTCAAAGAGAAGATTAGAATGGAAATTCTAGAACTGGAAAGATCAGAAGAGTGGAAAATATATCAATAAGCTTATTATTACATACATATATACACATGCCAGAATTTTCTATGTGACTTTTATGGAAGAATGGCAGATAAAACTTAAGGAGCAAAATTTAAAAAACAAGAGAGAAAGATACAGTGGAATAGGATTATCCGATCTGGACTGCAAGGCTCTGAATAGTCAGTCACTAGAAGGCAGCAAGGAGATTTCTGCATCTTTGCTGTCAATCTGGTTCTTTGCAGCTCAGATCTAGGTAGTCCTACCACAGTGGAAAATTTGATTTTTAAATAAATGTCCATGGGCTAATGTGTACAAATCAATTCCTAGACCCTAGGAAAAAAACATCCTATATTGCCACCTTTTAAGAAAATGGATACTCTCTTCAATCCATTTACAAATGGATTTTATATAATTTTTTTAAATATTTTACAAATGAATTCCTGAGCAGCAGCAATTTCCATAATTGACTGAAGTTCCCCTTCAACTCCAACACAGACTTCTGTTCCATTCTGCAGAGAATATATATCCAAAAGGCTCAAAAATGCAAAACGCAGACACAAGTCACCATGTGAGCTAGACTTGCTTTTTTTTTCCTCATTTAAAAAAAAAAAATCCCAGAAAGTTAAGAGTTAGCAAAGGTAATCTTTGAAAAACTTCAGCGCGACCTATGTGGGGTTAGGAGAGGGGCATGTGGGAGAAAATAAATAATATGAAAATCCCTTCATTTAAGTTCGTGAAATTTGGACAGGAGACCGCTTCAGCTTGAATCGGTCGTTTGAAAAGGCTGCCAACCTGGAATCCAGAGAGTCCTCCTAAACCGAGTTACTCTTCCCGTATTCCCCAAACTGTTACTGGATATTATAAACTGCAACTCTAGTGACCTTTGGGCAGATTTTAAAAAGATCTCCCTGGGTGTTAAGGATCCATAGAAGCCAACGTTGGAGATGAAATCTTCATGTTTAACTTCCTGCATCAGAAAGATCGGATCAGATTCCTCAGTGAAAGTCTGCTCCATCACCTGTAGATCTCTGCATATATAATATCTCTTGGGAGACCACATGCCCTCCCCTCAGTTCTCTTCTTTTCAAACAATATGTCCCTCGAATGCAAGTTTATCTGATCTTTGCTGCTGTGATAGCACACATGAATTACATAACATTCCCTGCCCCAAACCTTTCAACTGTAGACAATTATTTCATTCATTGATTTTGGGCTCTGAGCATAAATTTTAAAAAAAGAATGCTTAACATATCAGGCCAAAGAGAAGATGCAAGATATTTAAAGGCAGACGAGGGGAAGCAAAATATATGAAATGGTGATATTTCAAGACTGCATGCTTCCCACTACACGGATGAAAGGGGTGCCATCAAGACACTGAGCACTGATAAAAGCCACATTTCATTAATCAATCCAGAACAAGAGCCTTACACCAGAACAAACAATGAACAAGATTATCTATAACAGTGACAAATCAGCTGTACCTGTGCTTGGAAGAATCTAAAAAGAAACATGGATAAGACAGATCTCAGGCTGGCCTGAGAAAGCACCCAGATTAATAGCACCATAACCTATGCTGAAATGGGGTCAAGTTGAGTGTTTGCGCTTGTTCTCCTGAAAATGTAATTGCAGGAAATACAGGCTGTGATTTTCTAACCTGCTTAAAATTCATTTTCTGTGCATTTAAGGACAGATAGATTGTAGGTTGAAAAATACTTAACAGGTAAGATCTGGTCTTTCTTTAGCTTCACCTGAGATGCAGCTAAAATTGGATATGTGCGGGAAAAATATCCACAAAACCCAGGAACCATGAAGTGCCTAGGAAGAAATATGACGAGCCCACTCCACTTAAAACATCCTGACTGACCCAGAAATGTTCCAAAGACTTCTTAGCCATTAATTTTCTTCTCAGCCAGGACAAACTCCACATCAAAAAGGGTACAGGTTTCGTTTCCCAACACCCAGTAGTGCAAAGAACTGATTGGAGCACCATAGAAATTTATCTTGGCCTCAGAAATAGTGAGATAATCATGTAGCTGGAGAGAAGATTTCACGAGAGTTAGGCTTCATAAATCCAACTTCTTGCATTATGCATTTCTTACACCTGAACAGCACCAACAAGAAATTAGATGCTCATTGTGGAATAAGGCAGAGAGCTTGGGGAAGGGAGCTTCATTGTCCCCTCTTCTGTAATCTTGCTTGTCCAAAGAGAAACAGCCACCTAATTATATAATAGGTGCTCTACTAAAATCAATTTCACTGAATGTGTATTTTGATCAGCACAACCTTTTTTTTTTTTAATTAACCATATGCTGTGTTATCCCGTAGCTCACATATATTCTGAAGAGGTTTCTAATCCATGGCCCCTTATTTAAACTTTTTGGGGGAAGGCAGGAGAATCACAAAACTGGGAATTTATTAGGCTTTCTGAGATAGATAGGGGAAGAAAAATAGAAAGAAAGCAGATAAAATTGCCCCACTCTGGAGTTTGCCCTTGCAACCACAAAGGAGAGAGAACACAGAAAGGGGAGAGATTTTTAAAAAGACTGCAGGTGAATATGCTATACATGCTTAAAGTTATAAGGATGGTATCAAGAATGAAAAGTCCTCTCCTTTATACCCAGCCAGAACATGCCTCTTGTGCAATATTTCTCAAACTCAACAACTTTTAAGAGGTATGGACTTCAACTCCCAGAATTCCCCAGCAAGCCCTGAAGTCCATACCTCTTAAAGTTACAAGCTGCTGAAATTGAGAAATACTGGAAGGTAGCAAACTCCACATTCCTGTGCCTTAAAATCTAGGAATTCAACTACTTGGTTTACATTTTCTAATCTTCCTGTCCTACAATCTCCTTCCTTTTCTCATGGCAAGCTAGGAAAAACAATCATCCTATTTTACATAATTATTTGGGGTGTTTGTTCCAGGTTGCAAAGTGTCTCAAAACCTTCTGTTCAAGCTATGCAGTTAGTATAAAAATCTTCTTTTTCCCAAGGGAAACTGAATAATTTGGCAATTTTTCCCCTTTATTCCCTTCCTTCTGGCTCAAAGGGAACAAATGCAGAAATTATGCAAAACATGTAATGTTTTTAAATATCATTAGAAAGAGCTCAACTTTCTAAAGCATTTTTCTCGCCCAGCCTGTTTTCCTTCACTTGTTTTCACTTCATTCCTGAACTCTGGTGAGGCTTGCTGAGATTAAGAGAAGCTGTAGTCTAAAACAGCCAGAAGGATATGCTTTAAGGAACCAAAAAGTAAAAAAAAATTGGAATTATCCTGTAATTCCTGTAATGCAGAGCTTTAAGCCTGCATGCATGTATTTTCTAAAGTTGTCTGAAAAAGATATTAAGGTTTATTAATATGATCAACTTGATTGACTCTCATTGAATGGGAACACTGACATGTTTTTTACCTTACTCTTCATTTCACTTGTATTTCTATTCACGATTCTTGCTCCTTTCTGTTCAAAAGTTTATACCAAAGTTTTCCTTTCCTACTTGCTTTCACATGCTTGAAAAAATTAAACCAGACTTTATATCCCTCTTCCTATTTTACTATGAACAGTCTGATACAAAAATAAACAAGCAGTCACCATCATTTTCTATAAAATATTTGTTGCTTTTCCCAAACTGTGTGCCTTATATTTCCTCTGTAAAGTGATAACTCCCAAATCACAGATTTGATTTCTTTCTTTCTTTTTCTTAAAAAATATACTCAGAGTGATAACAAAAAATTAACTTTTGAGTGTTGTGGTTGTTTCCTCTAATATGAAGGCAAATAATATTAAAAGCTTCCTTAAAAGCAAATGCCATATATCGAAACCAGCACCTGTTCAATTTAGCAAAACAAAAAGAAAACCCAAGCTGCTTCTCAATCAAGTAGTAAAGTCTTGCTAATTAAAAAAAAAATACACTGTACTTCAAACAAATCAACTCAACAGAGGAACCTGAGGGCAGTCCGTTCTTGACGCAAGATTAAGCTGCCTTGGCTTCTCAAGTTTGACAGACAAATGGTCAGACCAACATCAAAGGACTTATGCCTTTATAAAATGTAGGCAACTCCCTCTGAACAAGGGAGGTGGTATGCAGAAGATAAAGCTAGATAGGAATATTCTCTTCCTATCTGGCTCCTAGATCAGTTCCTAAGAATCTGCAAATACATAATAAGCTTACTAGGTATTCCCCAGGGGAAGGTGCAAAGGACAAAAGGCAAATTAGCTGGTTGGATGATCTTCCAATTTGTGAATTCTTACAAGTTAATTTTCAAACAGTATGAACCCCAGAAGATGCAATCCCAAACCCCTAAACAAAGAGGGAGAGAAAGAAAGAGAAAACCTTCCTAATTACCAGTCAAGAACCCATGGCCCTCCAGATCAGGGGTCTCCAACCTTGGCACCTTTTTGACGTGTGGACTTCAACTCCCAGAATTGCCAGCATGCTGGCTGAGGAATTCTGGGAGTTGAAGTCCACAAGTCCTAAAGTTGCCAAGGTTGGAGACCCCTGCTCCAGATGATGGCAAATCACACCAGCCTTGACCACTAGCCACCTGGGACTGATGGAGGCTGGGATCTAGTGATCCTGGAAGACTTTCACACAAGACAAAAAAACAAAAAACAAAACCCAATCTGGAAAACAAAGGTAGAGACTAGTCTTCTCACAGCTTCATGGAGTCAGCCTGCATGGCAACTATGAGACTTTGACAAGTCAAGAACCTGATTCTTGATTGCCCTAAGTAAACCAATCACTTGGAATGGCAAGGGTCATTTTAATAACCACCCATATTCATAGAAGATACAATTTTTTTTTCACCAGTGACTCAGACCCTCAAAAAAATGTTTTAATGCAACCCTTTGGCTTTCACACAATTAAGGCAGAGTACCCCCTCCCAAACAACCACTGCATGTCTGAACACTGGTGGAGAGCCCAACATGAGCACCACAGCTGAATTCCACCAGGAGAGGCTAAAGAAGGAAGTGAGGGAGGGAGAGAGACAGCTGACCAAGGCTTGCATTATAAATTACACCAATGTCTGAATCATTAAAAAATAAAGTTTTCAAAAGAGCTATCCCCCCCTTCCCTTCTCCCACATCCACTACTTTCTTGATTTCAATATAAAAACTAACCAGTTGGCATGTGTCCAATGGGAGCAGGAAGAATAAAAGAAGCCAGGTGAGGCACAGAAACCATAAAACTTCATGGTGATCATCTGCACCGGGACAAAAATAATAAAAAAGCACCATGGGTTCAGAACTGGAGAGGCACAGTTTGTCAGATGTCAATAGCACCAAGAGAAGCTCTGTTACATCTCTGCTGATGTGCCTGTCTTTTTATTTCAGAGAAAACGGTGGTTCTGTTGTTAAAAGTTCCCTTCCTCTTTTTCTTTTTTTTTTTTTTCAGTTCTACAACTTCAGGTGGAACAAAAAAGTTGTGGGAGAAGGGTCGGGTGGTGGTGCGTGTTTTTTTAAACATTTAAAAATATAAATATCTATTCTATCAACAGTACAAATTGGAAGCTGTTTCTAAGCATTTTCTTCTGCAGTCTGA
The DNA here is from genome assembly GCA_015471245.1 of Laticauda colubrina. NCBI lineage: Eukaryota > Metazoa > Chordata > Lepidosauria > Squamata > Elapidae > Laticauda > Laticauda colubrina. The sequence goes on along the minus strand of BLBF01000042.1, from coordinate 22,593,403 downwards.
ATATATATTTTAACTTAAGATTCACAGTAGCATTTTCTTTCCTCTGGTTTTACGTTCATGACTTAGGTTTGAGTCCAGTAGTAAAAGAGAAGTGGGGCGGGAGGGAAAAAAAACCCTTAAGCCATAGAGGCAAGCACCTTCAGTGGGAACTGAGAGAAGTTGGTCCATGTTGTCCTTGCATAGGTCACATCAGGTTGAGGTAGAAGTCCTAGTTACCTGTAAAAGAGGAAGGAAGGAAGGAAAGAAAGGGAAGGACAAGATTCAATTTTAAGTTGGCATTTTAAACAATGGTCAACAATGAATCTCTGTCTTTTTTTTTACATTAATTCTTACATTAATACAATAATTCTGTCAGACAATAATAGATCTAAAATAAAGTTCTCAGCAAGCAAGACAGACAGACTTAGAACTTTTTACAGTTTTGGCACTTTACTGTTGACATGCAAAAGGTCAATGGGAATGAAAAGTGAATTTATGATGGTTTCCTGCTTCCAGTTATTTAACAATACTTGTAACAAAAAGGTTCCCTGTCTACACCCAACAAGCTGAACAAACCTCAAAAAAATCCTGATCTGTGCTAAATAAGATTTACATTGGAATTTACAAAACATCCTAGATAAAATTTGTTGGTTCCTATTTAATGAAGTGGCACAAAATTATCTACTTATTTATTGGATATTGAGGCCGCCCAACTACAAATAGGCTCTGGGCAGTTTACAACATTTAAAACAACACATGGTTCAACTGGAGTCGGGCAGCTCTAAATTCAATCAAATCATAAAGAAATGAATTAAAGAATTAAAAAAAACATGACAAATAACATTCAGGAAAAAAATCCACTGGTGCTTCCCAAATATACTAATTCCATCGCTGACTTGGTATACCGTGTGAACCCAGTAAATTGATGAGTATCCAACAATCATAGTTAAGCAAGCCAAATAGGCAATCCAGAAAATTCGAAGATAGATCCACCCTCTGAATCATTTGTCACCACTCCCTGCCTATGTACCTTGGATGGATGGACGTTGCATTTTGCTGAAGTATATGGATACAGCAGACTAAATCAAGCTTGGAATTCACTCATGCTGCCATAGGCCAATTAAAATATAACACCAAGGCCATACTGGCTGTCAAGGCTGCAACAAATCCACCCTCATTCAAATCAAAAGTCTCTAGCTGCATCTCAGAGAAATGTAAATTGATTTACTAGGATGGCAATGTTGGTGTAAGCTGGATGCTAAATTACATGATACATTTCCCCCTTGACCCTGGTTTTCCCCCTGTTAGGAATGTAAGTCACCTAACAGTTGGGTTGGAAATATATAAACCAGGACAGACATTTTTATACTGTCTGTTTAAGGGAATGCTAAAAATTGTAACTGGGTGTGCTTCCTCAAACGACCATAAGATGGAGCCAGAAACTTGGTTTCCCAGATAGTGTTGCTAGTTGCTAGTTGGTCGATGTTCTGATGTTCCCTGTTTTTGTTTCCTGCATTTTTCCCTATTGACTGTTGCTGATTGTCATTATGCTTGGATTGATGTGAGTCTATTACTGTTTTTGATACTGGATTTTGTTATTGGATTATCCCTGGACTGAAAACTGACTGCTATAACCATGCATGACTTGGACTGCTTGTTGGACTTTGCTTAACCATTTACTGGAAGTAAAAACCTACATTTTTCAATACAGTGTATCTATGTGCTGGTTGTGTGTTATTCTTCACCATTCTCATTACGTCTCCCTGTGTGCACTCATTCTCCTAACGGGGAATTACCTCAACACCCCCCACCCCCTGGATGTGACTTCTCCAATGGGACACATCCAGGGGTGGAATTCTACAGGTTCACACCTATTCACTAGAATCAGTTGTTAACATTCTAAGCAGTTTGGAGAACCAGTTATTAGAAGAAATTACTGGCCTAATCCTGTAAGGAAGGCAGGAAGGATATATTCTGGTGTTGCTTACAGAAACTGCCTCTCCATTAACCCTTATTACATTGTTGGCAGCACTAGACTTCCTGTCTCAGGAACGTCTCTGGAGTTTTTTTCCCCTCCTTTGCTGGTACTTTGCTTGCGTGGAATGACCATTCAAAGTTACGGTGGCACTGAAAAAAGTGACTTATGACCATTTTTCACACTTACAACTGTTGTAGCATCCCCACAGTCATGAGAGGTCAGGCGAGGAGATGCATGCCTCGATGTGAGTGATGTTGAGCTGGCCACATCCAGCCAGTCACATGACCACCAAGCCACGGCCACAGAACCGGTTGTTAAAAAATTTGAATCCCACCCCTGGACACATCCATCTCCCAGAATCATCCATCATGCTCTCCAATAACCTGCTTACGCTCTGACAACTTTCGGCTACGGGGTGATTATCTAGGCATTTAAGGAATGCCTTGTTTTTCCCCACTCCCTTTTCCTGGCTGCTAAAAAGACCAAAGGAGTATCTTTTTAGTCGACAGATTGCTTGATTTGGCTTATTATACTGTATGAATCAAGCTGGTGTAATTCATAGCACAGATGTACAATCCATGGCCTACCATATATCTGATGCAGCTTCTTTCCTTCCTTCCCATTTCATTGCTTCACATACTTTGTGCCAGTACAATTCTTGTTTTAACTTTAAAACAGATTTCTAGAAGTGCCTGCTTCTGAAATGGTTGATGAATTTAAAAAAGAATTATAGACTCCTGAGGAACAATGAAACTCTCTCCAGTGGTGGCTCAGTGGTTAGAATACAGTACAGGTAGTTCTTGACTTACAACAGTTTGTTATGGTTCAGAGTTATAACAGCACTGAAAAATGTGACCTATGACCATTTTTCAAAAAAATCCAGATGCTTGGCCACTGGTTCATATTTATGACTTTTGCTATGTCCCAGGGTCACGCGATCACCTTTTGCAACCTTCTGACAAGCAAACCCAATGGGAAGCCAGGTTCACTGAGCAACCCTATTAATAACTTATCAACTGCAGTGATTCAATTAACAACTATGGCAAGAAAAGTCATAAAATGGGGCAAAGCTCAACAAATGTCTCACTTAACAACAGAATTTTTTGGCTCCATCATGGTTGTAAGTCGAGGACTACCTGCGCTGCAGGCTAATTGTGCCGACTGTCAGCAGTTCAATCCTGACCGGCTCAAGGTTGACTCAGTCATTCCATCCTTCCTGAGATCAGTAAAATGAGGAAACCAGATTGTTGGGGCAATGGGCTGATTCTGTAAACCTAAAGAGGGCTCTAAAGCAGGGGTCTCCAACCTTGGCAACTTTACGCCTTGTGGACTTCAGCTCCCAAAATTCCTCAACCAGCATGCGCTGGCTGAGGAATTCTGGGAATTGAAGTCCACAAGGCGTAAAGTTGCCAAGGTTGGAGATCCCTGCTCTAAAGCACTGTGAAGCGATATATAAGTCTAAGAGCTATGGCCTATATCACACCCGGCTAAAAAGACCCAACAATCATCCTAGTCCTACTCCTGAGAGGTGCATCAGTTTTTTTTAAGGCTTATTAAAAGGCAGGCAGAATAAGGGTGAGGTGGGGGCAGCGCTGCCCAGAGGGCAGGGGCTGAAAGAGAGAAGACATGCTTCCTGGGTCTGCTAGAGGGCTCTGTTTAATCCATGAGACCCTGAGCATGCCAACTCTGTTTTAGCACCTGTGTCTGATCCCTGATTATAAAGGAGAAGGAGAAGACATGTGAGACTGACTGTGATTTCTAAGATTTCTTTTATTTGTGATAACTCTGGACAGCTCGCCCAATGAATCAATTAAAACACAAACTATAAACACTCACATCTAAAGAATAACTCCCTGTGCTCTAAACAACAGTTCACAGAATACTGAGTTTCGCCCTATCCAAATGGTTAGTCTCCTACACAAGTAGGACCCATGCCAGGTAGGCCTTTATTTAGGTAATAACCTAAATTTATTTAGGTAATAACTGGCACCAGAATTGTTCCACAATTTAGTGGTAATCAGAGCTATATGGATGTAGTAAGACCTACCCGTAGCGGCTCACATTGTTACTTTCTGGATCAACTGAAGCTTCTATGTGTCAGCCCCATGTAAAGTGCATGGCAATAATCTACATACAAGGTAGCCAAGGCATGAGTGATGGAAAGAGGATCTCCCAGTCCAGGAATGGGCTCAACTGATAACCAAAACATATCTGGGCAAAGGGCACAGCTGTTGCCAACTGTCAAGCAGATGCCGAGAATGCCCTTTTTCCTTCCTGTTCTCTTTTCTGCTGTTGAAAGCCTCTTATTTCCTTATTCTTTGCTGCTTGTCTGCTTTTATCTTTTCCTTGTGCAGTCTTCATCCTTATCTTCATTTTCACACTCTCCCACCCTTTTCCTGGCACTGAGAAACTTCTCAACCACATCCTTTCCTTTGACAGCCCAAAATCTCTATGAAGAATTACAGTATATACAGTATACAGTCTGTGTGATACAGTGTAGTTTTTTTCCTATTTCGGGTTTTAGTCATGACCCCGATTTGCCTAAATTATCAATTAAGTTTGCATAGAAAACATCAGAAGACAAATTAATTAAAAAGCCTTCTGTTGACCCCGTTTTCTCTTTCCATACAGCTTCGGCTAAGATTAAATGTCTTTAGCCACTATTGCACTTCAGAAATATTCAAATCTTCAGTATTAATTTTCACACACCAGGACATCTACATAGCTCCTACATGCATGGATGGTCACACCTTGATCCATGGCAAGGATTGCTATCGTTTCCCTATGTGTTCTGTCTTGTGTTTGATGCACTGAACCATAAAGTAGGTTATAGGTAAGTCCTCAGCTTTTGAGCACAACTGGGACCAGAATTTTGGTCGCTAATTATGTGACCAGACCTGATGTTATCACCAGTCGTTCACTTTCTGCGTCAGAATAATCTGGCCCGCCTAACTCATTACTGCCTACCTTTAATGTGCAAAGATTTTCAGACCAACTTCTTTATATACTATTTTTAATCATAAGACTTTATGGAAAGAGGGTCAACCTTTAAGAACCACGATTTCCATTTCAAAACAAACAAAGGGAAGTAGTCGTATCATTGGAAGATTGTTGTATGCTGTGGAGGGACAACAAATCACTGTGCAAAGCCAAAGCTACATTCCAACCCCCTCCCCCCTTTTCTTTCCTTTTTGCTTAACACTGCAAATCTGAGGGTCCTGCAGATTGTGTGCATCCCAGGGAGGCCCACCAGCCTTTATCTTTGGGAGTAATGTTGAGGTACTTCTCTGTGTAAAACCCTGGACCTCATTACTTAGTTAGGGACTGTCCCCAAGGTTTATATCTAATTGGCAGCAGCTCTCCAAGGTCTCCTGTAGAAAAGGGCTTTTCTCACTCCTTGCTACCGAACTTTCCAAAGAGAACAAGGTTGGAATTAAATTCAAGGAGTTTTTGTTTGTAAAAAAAAAAAAAACTTGGCTGTTGAGCTTCACCTCGTAAGGGAAACAAGGTCAAAGTACAAATCGGAAAGAAGAGGCCTGCAATTCCATCCTCGCTCTTAGCATGTCGGAGCACCAACCTCCTGCTGACCACCCTTACCTTACCCAAGACAACCCACACCAGCCTTACCTTACAGAGCACCAGTGCTTAAAAGCTAAGCTTAGCTCGTTATCGTGGCTTAACTCCAGAGAGATGTGAAGCATAAGGAGACTGCATGCCAAGGGTGACCCACATAGCAGGTGTGCCAGCCGAGTTGGACTGTGGGATCCCAGGCGTGGCTTGGGCCAGCGCCAAGCGGGGCAAAGGTGGATGGTGGACAGTGAAGGAGGGGCGGGAGGTTTTGTGCTGAAGAGAAGCTAGTTTAATAGACAAAGCGGAATTAGCAGTGGATGATGGCGGCAAGAAAGCCTCGGAAACTGGAAGAGATGACAAACTCTGTAGGAGGACAGGTTCAGAGTTAGAAGTGAGGAGGGGAGGAGGTGGTGGCAATGAAACATTAGGAGGAGGTGGAGTCTGAAGGGTGGCAGGTGGTGGGGCGCGACTGAGGTGCTGGGCGTCGTTAGACGGTGCTGGATTGGGGGACACATGGAATGATGGGGAGCTGGCGGCCACCTGCAGAGGATTCAAACTTAGGAGGGTACAGCTGGAAACAGCACCATTGCCAAAATGGAGAGAGGGAGTGGAGGATGAAAAGGAGGAAGTGGAGGGGGAGGGAGTGGAGGAGGAAGAGGAGGAGGCAGAAGGCACCACATGGTTAAAAATACCTGCAAACAGGAGAGAAAACAACCCTCAGCAGATGGACTTTATACAGCTCTCAGCAAGAGAAGCAAAACAAAAGCAGGCAGGCAAGCAATAATGCAGTATGAAAACAGCAGCAGGCAATGGGCAGTGGCAGTAAAATAAAAAAAACACACAACCTAGCAGAAGAGAGACACACTTACCTCTTCCTTGCTCACTTTATAGAAGCACCAAGGAGGAACTCCGTGGCTGAACTCAATACCCCAACACAACCCCCAGCGGAGATCAACACATGGACCCTGAGTAGTCAGAATTGTTTGAAAAGCTACCATTCATTCTAGGCCCACTCTCAAGATATATGCGGAACTTTGTTTCCTGAAATTCTTAGATGCCTCGGTTTAGAGAAAAGCCTAAAATATAATGCTGCAAAGTGTTCCAAGTCCCTCCTCGTCCTAGATCACAGACACTCTCACAGAACTGATTAAAAGATGCTCCAGAAATTCAGCGACATGACAGGGATTCACAGGGATTTCTCACAAGATAAATCCAGGTGGAAAAAAATTTCCAAAAGAAAGAACGCTTGAAAAACTCTGCCATCATGATGAAGGGTATGAAATACCAGGAAGGGTGATGGAATCTGCTGCTGAATTCAGGATGGAAGGGCTCCTTCCCAAGGAACTAACAAGACAAATCAGCCTTGAGTCCTTGGTATGTAGAAAAGGTCTAGACCCACTCTGAACCTTCATAGGATTTATCTGATAGTTATGCAGAGTGTGCTTTAGTCTGGCAAGATTCCTGTCTATGGGTGAACAGCAATTAAGAAACTACATTGAACAATTCATCATGTCGTTCTTGCTTCTTATGCACCTGACAGTACGTTCCTTTCAGTCATAGTGTGCCATGAATAAAGTTCAGCTTACCTCCAACTGTTCCACCTGTCATTCCAGGAGAGAAGTTCCCCATTGTGTGTGAGTTGGTCAGGCGGGTGGCAGCTGATGATACATGCACTAGGCTGGCAGCTGGCATTGAATTAAATAAGGACTGCAGTACCGAGGAGTTTGTTACCATGGGGCCAAGGGGGAACTGCGTGCCAGTGGTTAAGGAGTTCAAGAAAGGGTGGTGGGTCTGAGTAGAGGAGGCCGTGCTGGATGACTTGCCAGAGCTGGCTGCAGAGAGGCTTTTGCCATTGAGAAGGCCACCAGAGGGGACAGCAGCAGCAATGAACAGGTTGTGGCCGTTCTTGAACTCCACATCTCGTTCCCGTCCTTTGCCAAATTTGTTGTTTAGCACCGAAGCCTTGTCTGAAGAGCCTCCCAGTCGGACACTCAGTTCATTGGTCTCTTTGCCTTTCAGTCCTGACCAGCTTACATCTTCCCCTTTCCCACCGCCAAGGCTTTCTAGCTGCCTCTTGCCCAAGAATGGATTTGTCTCGGAGACTCCAGACTCTTTGTTCCTTTGTACAAGGAAACCCAGTGAGGAGCCCCCCAGAGCCGTCACCACGTCAGCAGTTTTGTGAGAAAGTGAAGCACCATCAGTAAAACTATGTAAAGCAACGTCTGCTGACAGCCCGCCGTTGTAAGCAAATCCATTCATGGCATTGGTACTTTGGCCAAGCCCATCCGATGCAGTCATGTGTTTCCTTGCATGCGTGCCAGCCTTGTCCCCCGCCATGTTGTCATCAGAAGATGGTCTGAAGGCAAAGAGGGTGTTCTGATTCAGGGATGCCGCCGACGCTTGCAAAGGACTGTCTGCCGTTTTGGAAAGATTGATGTCAGAAATTGGAGAAAAGGTTGACTTCCACTTGCTGCTGTTCATGCTTTCAGTAGCTTGCTTTCTCCCAGCTGAGTTGAAGCCTGGTTTGCACAAACAGAAAATGTAGGCATCAGTTCAGGAGAACGTGTTCCCTCTTTTTGGGAGAGAAATAAAATTAAACAAGGGGCCTGTTTTTAGACAGGGTTGGTTGATCTTTTTTAAAAGATCCCAAGGAGAAAATGCTAGATTGTCTACTAGAATTCTGGAGCTAGGAACTGCCATACATAAATCATCTACTGTGTAAGGACTCGTAATGGAAAGAGAGTGACTTCTGTGACTTCTGCATTTGTCACAATTAGAGAACAGTAGCCCATCTTGCTTGGATCAAAATCCATTTAGTCCAGCACTATGGCTTCTAAAAATAATCACCCAGACTCATACCACAAAAGATATGTTGACTTAGAACAGAGCACAAACTATCTGAACTCAGCCATCAACTCAATGATTAAAACTATGAGGGCCAGTAGTTTCACATCTTTTGAAATAGTATTTCCGTCACTACCTAAACTTAGATGCTCACCTATTTTTTTTAAACACTTCACAATGAATTCACACATTTTGGTTTCAGTAATAGCTATTGGACAATGATGCTTCGGGTGAATTGTGTTTAATGCTAGAATCAGGTTTGCAGGTTTTTTTAGTTTTTTTTTTCACAGAAATCTACATCTATTCTAAATCTACAGCAACATAGCAGAACAAAAAACATTACCATCAGCAAACCAAACTACCGACCAGACTGAAGCTGAGGGAAAAATGGGAAGCTGGGCCGCATACTAGGCCAACAATTTGTGGTTCCTTGCTGTCTTGAACATTTTTAGAAAGGCTTTATGACAAGTAGATAACCACAAGTAGTAGAGTTTATTTCTATTCTTGTCCTGATCAATCCATTTTGTCTTATCAAATGCCCACCCACTGGTCTACAAACTTACTATTTTCCAGCGGCTTTTGTGGAGATTTGCTTTCCAGAGATATTGTTGCAATTTTTCTTTCAATTCTAGGAAGAAAAAAAAGGATTATTTGATTAATATACAGACATGTTAGAAAGCACAGGTCATGGATCCTCCAGGAGGATAATAACACAAAACATACACCCAGAGCCATGATGGTACAGTGGTAAGAATGCAGTCCTGCAGGCTAATTCTGGTGACCTCCGGCTACCAGCAGTTCGATTCTCACCAGGCTCAAGAGTAACTCAGCCTTCTGTCTTTCTGGGGATGGTAAAATGACAACCCAGATTGTTGACTCTGTAAACCATTTAAAGGGGACTGTAAAGCACTGTGAAGCAATGTATAAGTCTTATTGCTATTGCTCAAGTCCTAAAAGAACCCCAAAATGATTGAAAATCTAATATTAAACTGTTCTGTATGATCTGAATCAAACACAACATTCACGGAAAGAGCTCCAACTCACAGTTGGGAGTTTGCTCATCTGGAGCTTCAGAAAGCACTTGATTGCAGTTATTGCCTCAAAATAGTATGTTACAAAGTATTAGGTTGGGGTTCTCGAGTTACAATGGTAATTGGAACCAAAATTTGTGATGTGTTTTGTAAAAAGTGATGTGATTGTAAAAAGTGTGATGAGATATTACATTACACTGTGACAGCAATACCAGTCCCCACTGCTGTAATTAAACGAGGACATCATGTGACCATGACCTCTAACTGCCCCTTGGCTTCCAACAAGCAAACTACCAAACAAAGGAATTATTTGTAGTTCAGGGCTGAACTGTAGGATCCTTGGTGTTCTTTGAGCTTGGCTGTTTGCTTGCAGACATTTCAAGCATATTAAATAGGGAGGTCCTCATAATCATTTTAGTTTGAGATTCCTATGGATTATCGTTCTAGAATGAAAAACTAAACACAATATTCATCAGGTTTTTTTGCTGTAATGCCAGGGAATTTTACCTCAGCCCTTAACACCCTTCAGGAATTTAATTTAACATACTACTGTTTGTTATAGGTTCTAATAAAATGTGTTCTTTCCCCTCCTGAGGTTGTCACAGAGGTTGTAAGGCAAGGCATCATGTGATAGGACCAGATTTTTTGATATTTTTTGTGGCAATCATTAAGTGGACACCCATGGTCTTTAATGACTACTGTGGTTATTAAGCGAACACAACAGTCATTAAATGAATCTGTTTTTCCCACTAGGCACTTTTTGACAGAAACTGGAAGTAAAACTAGAAAGTGGCAAAGAAGTCACAAATTGCAGGCAAACAGATACAAACATGAGCCAGTTGCCAAATGCATAAAACGTGATCATGGGACCATATGGCCACCATAACTTTGAAAACATGTTGTAAGTAGTTCTGGAGAAGTCTGTCGTAATTTCCAACAGTCACCAGTTGTAAATCAAGGATTACTTCTAAATGCTGAGAATTTAAGTCAGTCCCTACAAGACAGCAAACATCACTAGGGTGTGATTTTAATAAAGGGACACAAAGAAGAAGTAGTAGTTTCAAAAGTCACATCAAAAGCGGGATCAAGAACATATTACAAATGCACAGTATTATTACATGGTAAGTGTTTATGGAGATTCTCGGTCATCCAGGACATGGTTGTTCCAAAGGTGCTTTTTTTTTTCCCCCCCAAGAAGCAACTGGATTTTCTTTGAAGACATTTTGCTTCTCATCCAAAAAACTTCTTCAGCTCTGATTGGATGGTGGGGAATGGGAGGATTTATACTCCTTGCAGATAGCTGGTTTGCATTCTTTTAGCAGGTCCTTAAAGTTCCAAGTGACCTTAATTGACTCGCTAAAATAATGCAAGTGTCAAGCTGTCTGCAAAGAGTATAAAACCTTCCATTCCCCCACCATCCAGTCTGAACTTAAGAAGCTTCTTAGATGAGAAGCAAAACGTCTTCAAAGAAAAACCAGAAAGTTCAATTAGTTTGCCTGTCGAAAAAATAAAAGTACTTTTATTCCATGATAAAGTAACCGAAAACACATTTTCAAACTTAAGCACAGGTTTAAGGAAGGAAATGCTGTGGGATCTGAGACCATATGTTGCTTGAAGCAGCCCCTCATGCCAGGACTGCACCTGCTACTACTCACCTGGTGCTGTTATGGTCATCTTCCAGACTTTGTTCTTCATCAGAGGTGAGCGGGGAGTAATGGATGCCATTGGTCTGAATTAGAGGCTTCTCCTTTTTCAGCACAGGTGGCTGATCATTGTCCTGATATGGAACAGGAGAATTCTTCAGGGAGTTTTCAGGGGAAGAAATGGCTGTTATTTCTAAAGGCTGGTTAATGTTGCTGACCTGAGGAGGGAAAACAAAAAGAGAATATTAAGGATTGAAAAAAGACAAGGAACAGGGAGAAAGAGCTAACTGTGTTTCTAGGGATTTTGTTTTTAAAGACAGCTGTCAGGGTTCCAGAATTTTTCAATCCCTATTAAAAGCTGCCAACAGCGTTACTCAGCTTTAGAGACGAGAAAGGAAATACATTATTTTTTCGGTGGAGAGTTATTACAAGTAGTCCTCAGCTTAGGGTCATCCACTTAGTGACCATTTGAAGTTATGACAGTGCTGAAAAAAAGTGACTTACAAGTGTTCCTCATGCATACATGTCATAGCATTCCACAATCCTGTAATTACAGTCCAGGTGGTTGGCAATAGCAACAACACTTAGATTTATATACCACTTCATAGTGCTTTATCTCTAAGCAGTTTACAGAGTCAGCCTCTTGCCTCCAACAATTTGGGTCCTCATTTTACTGACCTCAGAAGGATGGAAGGCTGAGTCAATCTTGAGCTGGTCAGAATCGAACTGCTGGCAGTGAACAGTGAGTTAGCCTGCAATACTGCGTTCTAACTACTGTGCCACCAGGGCTCCTGGCAAACAGTCTCTTTTCCATTTCTAAAAAATTGTTCCTTAGACCAGGAGTGGACAACTATGGCCCCTATATGACCTATGGGCTTCAATTTCCAGAATTCCTGAGCCAGTATCACTGTCTCAGGAATTCTGGGAGTTGAAGTTCACAGGTCTTGAGGGGTCACAGTTGCCCACTCTTGCCTTACACTGCAAGTGTACAATTCTTTAGGGAAGGGCAGAAAATGTGTGCCATGCCAGCTGGCTTTGTTACGATGAATAACTTGCCTAAGATTTAGGTCAGAAATGAGGTACTTGTACCATAGGACCAAATTGAGCTGAGCAGGCCTTCCTATTTAGATTATAAAGGAAGATCCCAACCTGTCATATCGCTTCCCTCTACAGGAGAAAGTGAGCACTATTCCTTGCCTTTTCCTTTATATACAGAAAAGCAATTTAATTTCATTCAGTTAGGATGGCAGAAATTAATGCAAGGGGTTATAAGAAACACTAAGGAGATTATTCAAAACAAGGCTACCAAAACTTTCCAAACTTTTTATAGTTCCTTGATTAACAGATTCTTAAAGGGAACCATACAATTATCTTTGGCGCATGATAAAACACTACACATGCTATTCAAATACAGGTAATCCTTGACTTACGAGTACAATTGAGCCCAAATTTTCTATTCTTAAATGAGACATTTGTTGAGTTTTATCCCCATTTTACAATCTTTCCTGCCACGGTTGTTAACTGAATCAATGCAATTGATAAGTTAGTAACCCGGTTGTTAAGTGACTCTGACTTCCCTATTTCCTTTGCTTGTCAGAAGGTTGCAAAAGGTGATCACATGACCCCAGGACACTGAAAACATCATAAATATGAATCAGTTGCCAATTTTTATCACATGATCATGAGGAGACCACAATAGTTGTTAAGAGTGAAAAATGGTCATAAGTCACTTTTTCAGTGATGTTTTAACATTGGTCACTAAATGAATTGTTGTAAATAGAAGTCTACCTGTAATTTCCAAAAGATAATCAATCTATGAAAAATCCTATTGGTTATCATTCAGGAAACAATTTCTAATTATGTTGGAATCTATCTTAAGCCAAATAGGCTATATGTTTATCAACCTCTGCACCATTTCCCATAATAAACACTCTTCTGGGGATGAAGCACGTTTGAACTCAAAGGCAGGCCCAAGAATTTCAGCTTATGCAAATTTGAAAATTATTTTTAATTATGTTTTCATATAATTGTGTAATCATTGCTCAAATAAAACAACGGACTGACTGATACTAAGATTTAACCTAGGATCTTCTATTAACAAAAGAATTGGTCAATAACCTAACATCCATCTTCAAAATAAATTTTGGCTTTGGTTATCCGTGAAGGCCTTATTTTAGGTGGGCAAAATGATCTGGTCTTAAAACTGCAGAGCTCAAATCTCGATTCTCACCATGGAGTTGATATTAAGGGGAGATCCAGAAGGCTGTACAAAAAGCCCAGCCATGGGGGGCAATGATTTGCGTTTGGGTGACACCCCGGAGTTCACACTCGGCATTCCTGTGGAGGACCGCTTCCTCCGGCCACGCTTCTTCCCGTCTTGCATGTATGCCTGGCCACAATCCGCCCGGATACTTGCGGTGAGGGGGCTGTGCTTGTTTGATGGAGAATGTTTGAGGGTTCCTGTGGCAGGGGAGATGGTGAAGATGATCCTTCGTTTGCTCTCACTCTCAGGGTCAGAAAAGGCAGAGTCCGATGGAGGGTCTCCTCTGGCATTTTCGGCAAACATTTTTTGAGTCTCTATGTACTGCAGTACCCCTCCCAAGCTCTGGGAGATGCCGTTCAACCTTGGGCTCGCGGAATGCTGGTGTGCAGGTGAGTTTTGTCCAGAATTGCGTGAGGACGATGTAAGCAAGGAGGGATGCTGTGGAGTAGAACTTCGAGACCCAGTGGAGTTGAACAAGCTTCCTGAACTGGACACTTCCTCCATAACTACACTGTCAGCAGCCGGGTTCAATGGGCCAGGGCTATTTGGAATTGTGCTGCCAATTGGTGCAGAGCCAGACATGTAAGAAAAACCTGTGTAATGAGGAATGAAAAAAATTAGATATCAGGGGAATTGGTTAATTGTTTTAGCCACTCTTCACATTTTTGTTTGTTTATTAAATATATATGCTGCCTATCTCTCTGATAAGGCAACTTTGGGCAGCTTACAAATCATAGAAAGAGAAAGAGAAAGAAAGTTAAAAAATATAAAACTATGCAAATGAAAACATGTAAAACTGTGCATACGAATTACCTCTAGGGGAGGTGGTAAATACAATTTTAATAAATAAAATAAATGCATATATGTTGCTCTGTAAATTAAGATCTTCAACAGAGGTTCTTTACAGATATTCCTGGCATTAGAGTGTCATTAGAGGCTAAATCCTGGAGAAATAGCTTTCTTCTTGCTATTTACAATGAATATCAGGCATTCTCTCCAAAGTGGATCAACTGATCCCTGCCCTCTCAAACACACCTACTGTAAATTGGAAAGCAGCAGTAGGAAAAGAAGGAGCTCACCTGAGGTAGCCAAGGTCAGTGGCTTGTTACCAGCAGCAGTGCTAATGCTGTTATGAGAACTAGCACCAAACTGTTTTTCAAGTGTTGAAAAGGAATCTCGGTTCTGATGGACAGGGCTAGGTGTGCTTCTCTGAAAGAAGAAAGGGAAAAAAAGGAGATGGTTGGAAAAGGAAGTATAATAAAATTAACTTTGGTTAAAAAAAGTACTTTGTAAAATTACTAAGCTTGTGTAAAGTTAGACTGCTGGTAAGTAGTAGTCAGAAACAAAGTAAAACATAGTTACATTCACAACTCTATTTTTCTAGGAGGAAGCATTTCTTTTTGCAGATAACAGCAACAGTTTGAAACCATGTCAAACGATTTATCTATCTCAGTTGTCTATTCTGCTTAGCAGTCATTCTCTGCCCATAACCCTTGATTCTAGCCCATGGATTATGTGGTCACATCCTTTTTCGAAGCCCTCGGAGACCCTCTAACTATAATGGCTGTAAGCAAATGACATGGCTTCCCATCGTACTGAGGTTGCGCACAAATAAACGCTAGGGTGTCAGGTGTTAATAGCAATGACATAATTTAAGAGGTCCAAACTGTGAAAAAAAACATGGAAAAATAAGGCTCTGGCCACATGTGTGATGCAGTGTGTTCATTATAAAGCATTGCTCCATGCGCTGCTGCCTTCAGTCTCCACAAAAAATTTAAGTGCAACCCAGAGCCGTTAAAGGATTGGCTATCCTCATCCTAGCCACTGAAATCAGGATTGAACCTGGGCTGTCCTCTATGCAAAATTTGTGGTCAGTCATTCAGCTATAGTTGTTTTATCTAGGAAAGACAATATTCTATACAATCAGTATCACCCACAAGGTTATTGTCATTCACATACCAAATATTTAAACTAACCTTTATTCAGATAGTCACTTTTTAACAGCTTGACAACTTTAACAAAAAAACCAGAAGCTAGAACAAAGCTGCTCAAAGTAGCTTAAGCGCTGAACACAGATTTAACAACCTCCTTTTATAGCACATGTATAGAAAGCAAATAGATATATTGGATAAATGAAAAATATAAGAGTGATTTTAAAAAAGAAAAAAGGTGTAATTTCTTAGGAATCAGTCTTCATGTATCGAATTTAAAACGATTTTTTGAAGTGGTTTAGTAAGTTCAGTTAAGAGGCAGAAAGAAACAAAACTATATGGTCTAATGCTTAAGGCATCGGTTTAGAAACTGGGAGACTATGAGTTCTAATTCCACCTTAGGGATGAGAGCAGCTGGGGGACTTTGGGCCAGTCGCTCTCTCTCTTAACCCAACCCACCATATAAGATAGTTGCAGGGAAAATAGGAGGGGAAAGGAATATTAGGTATATTTGCTGCCTTGCGTTATTTGTACAAATAATAAAAGCAGGATAAAAATAGACAAATAAAGTACCCGAGGGGAGCATGCTCCCTTACCTTACACCGCATTTAAATAATACTATAAATTCATTGTAATATGGTACAATTGGCTTTACAGCAAGGGTTATGGGGTGGGAAAAACAAAGTACCCCTACTCACCACCTTCTCAACACGGCTAGGAAGGACTACGCTGGCCAAAGGAATACTAACAGGGAGTTTATTGGGCTGCACTGTGCTGAGGGGGATACTGATGGGAAGGCTGGTGATGGTCTCCCCATTATTCGCAGACGTCCTCTCGCGCAAAGCCTGCAAACACACAAAGCAGACAATGCCAAAAATGCAACTTGCATCATCAGCCAGTGCTTCTGGGCTGTGGCTGTTGGCCGAGTATTCAGTGCAAGGAGGTGTTCTGAAGAATTGCGAGCATTTCCCCCGTCAAACAAACCAAAAAAAAAATGTTCTTACAGATGCAGACAAGGTCAATTGCATCAGCCAGCCAACATAGACACACACATACCGCACAAACAGTTCATGTTTTACTTAATGATCTAATAGGGAAATATAACCGCAATGGTATCGCTCGCCCAACTAAAACACTTACCACGCCAAGTGTTTATACTTAGCAGCTGTGTTTAGGATTGCTATGGTGCATGAGGAAATATTTCCATAACCTTGTATCACTATGGCAAAGAGGATATAGTAAATTTACAGCTAAGTCATATTGCACAATAGATGGTTTGCCTTTTCTCCAAATTTATGCCCTTCAGTTGGAATCACAACCAGTTGGCTTATACCAAATGGGAATTACAGCATTGCTGTTTTAATGTCTCTAGAGGGATCCAGGCTGTGGAAGTCTGAGCAAGCTATTATTGATTGCTGATTGAATAATAACAACACATATACAGCGCAAAATGCTATTCTAGCTCTGATCAGGACACAAAAAGTGAGAATGAAAGTCTGAAGAATATTCCTTACTTTCCCTGGTTACTTTAGCCATAAAGTTTATATATGTGCAAATACAGGATATAAATACAGGTAGCCCTCGTCTTACGACCACAGTTGAGTCCAAAATTTCCATTGTTAAGTGAGATATTTGTTAAGTGAGTGTTGCCCCATTTTACAAACTTTATTGCCTCAGTGGTTAAGTGAATCACTGTGGTTGATAAGTAAGTAACCTGGTTGTGAAGTGAATCTGACTCCCCCATGGACTTTGCTTGTCAGAAAGTCACAAAAAGACACGAAACAAACTGTTACAAGTTGAGGATTATCTGTCTTTTTGAAAATGATTTGTTCCTCCTGCACACACAAGCACAGCATCCCTTTTTCTGCTTACTAAAATAGTTCAGTATTTTTTTATATTTTTTATTTTTGCACAAGCCTGAAAAAAAAGGATGCTAACTCTTATATCTGCAGGATTTTTTTTGGTGCAGTTTACAATTTTTAAAAAATGGGTATAGTGTAAGCAATTTACAAAAAAAGATTCTTGAGAATACACTATTATTACAAAAAAATAATTTGCAAAACTCTGATAGGGAATAGCGTGCATTTTAAAAATGCAAACAGAAGATTTGCAAACCAATAAGAAAGCATGAGAGGGCAAAATTATAGTCCAAAACAAAAAAGTGATTAGAGTTAGAAAAGAGCAATTCTGTTCAATCTATGTATGATTGCTTCATAACCAGACTCTACAATGGAATGGCAAATTTAGTTTGAATGGAATTCAGATTGCCATTGATGTGAATTATGGTCATGAAAATGATATTTCATTTCATGTTGTAATCCACCCAGAGTCATGTGATAGCAAGATAGGTGGCATATAAATTTAACAAACCAGTAAGTAAATTATTCTGGAATGGCAGGTTTATAGCCCAAATTCTGTCAAGATGTTAAAGCCTGCAAGTGAAGGATGCTGGGAGTTATATTTTAATCAACTAATGGAGGAATTGGTTCCTAAATAAAAGGAAACCATAGAAGGGAAGAGATAGGAACTAGATCTGGTCTCATGCTGCCCATTACACAGCTGTGTTTTGGAGTTCATGAATTTATCTGCACCTGTTTCTACAACAGTGCATCTGATTTAAATAGTTATGCCATCATGTTTACTTTAATTTGCAAACAAATTATGCCTCATTTTTTAATCAAGCTTGATTACAATTTGGCACTTGGTTACAAAGCCCATTTAAACTTGAAGGAGACTCAAAGCAAGATATATTCTCTTTCTCTTCCTCTTCCACACCTCATCAAGAATAAGCATTGTATTTTATAATACTTTATAATTCAATAAAAATGTTGACTGGGAAAAGAATAAGTTTTGTGTAGATTCATAAAACATTTAAAAAGCAGACAAATGTATTTCACATTAGGAATTTAATTATTGGGACTTTAGCCAGAGCTTTTCTTTAGTCCAGCAGTACGTTTTTTTCTGCATTTCATTTTGGCTAGAAAAAATACCAATCAGACTTGCACATAACTCTACCAGTAATCCTGGTTTAACAAAGTATCATAAATGTAATAAACTAATAGAGTGCTTGTTGCACACAGTCCATTTGGCGCCACACATTGTATCTAAACCTGAGATTATTAATATAATTAAATCATAATTACAAATTTTTAGTTGAGATTAATGTATCATAATCCCAGGTTAAGAAGTGAACTCAAGTTTTCTCCTTTCTGATTGCTGTTCCTTTGCAGTTTATTTACTACAATAGCCAATTGTTAACAGTACTTGCATCAATGCACTGTTCATGATCTGATTTATTTCTGAGTGTTATGGATAAAGACAGTTACAGAAGTAACTGTATTTGTGTTGGTTCAAGATGCTACAGCTAATCCTCAACTTACAACTGTAATGGAACCTGCCCATTACGGTTGTAAGTCATGATGGTGGTAAAGTGGGTGACCTATGTGACTGATCCTGATGACAGTCATTAAGCAAGTGCGGTAGTTGTAAAGCAAATCCACTGTTCCCTATGGAGTGTTTTTGTGAAAAACAGTTACATGTCTGTGGAATACTGCAAAGGCCACAAACACAGGCCAGTTGCTGAATCTCTGACCTGCATTCATCTGACTATGGCAAAGAGGTTGACAGAACTATGGAACCAGATTGGTCAGTACTTTTTTGTGAGACCATTCTAACTTTAAACAGTCCTAAGCAATTGATCACAAATCAAAGGCTATCTGTATTTGGTTCTTCGACTCAGCGATTTTTTTCTGCACCCCCTAAGTCCACCTCAGTCGTGTTAATTTTTGACCCTTAGCATGCTCTCCATTTGCACCAAGAGTTCCCACTCAGTCGCTGATGCTCAGTACAAGAACTGCTTGTTCAGAGGTATCGTCCCAAAATTCAGGTTCAGAGGTATCGTCCCAAAATTCCTTACCTTCTCATTCCCAGCTGGGAAGGCTACTGGGGAAGAGGGTCTGGCTTCCAGGGGGCTCATCTTCATGCCGTTTGATACTGAAGGGCTTTGAAATGGAAGGCCATTTTCTTTTAAATGTTCAGCCCTGAAACGTAAAACAAAAAACTTTTGAAGGTTTCTGCTTGGTTAAAAGCAAAGATTTTTGCAGTGCATCCTTTAGCAAGAAAGAAATGCAGAGAAAGCCCTTCTTCCATGTGTCAGAAAAAAATGTTTCTGATAGCTTGGTTATCTTCAAAAAGGCTTATTGTTTACATCTTAAGAGCTTCATAGATTTCTAATGGGAAGAAATGGTTTGTTGGAAAATATTTGATGCATCAAGGTAGTAGAATTATTATGCCTTTTGAAAACTGAAAAGACACTGCAGGCTCCATCCCAGACCAACTGTTATCTATGCCCAAAATGGCTGCTAAGGAAGATATTGGAGGGGAGGGGGAAAATATAGTTTCAAAGACCGCTATCTGCCACCCTCTCTTTCTCTTCCATCCACAGAATGCTTTCTGGTTCTTCTACTGACTGAGGGATGCAGCTTCCCTCTAAACAGAGGCATTCTTAATAAAAGCGAGTCTGGAGGATCGTGCTCTGCCAACTTCCCATGTACTTTCAGAGTTTCCCCATTCAGGATTCAGCTAAAGGTAGCACCCACACACAGAGTATCCATCCTCCATAGCTACCCAGAGTGTCACTCTTACCCCCAAGGTAACTTCCAATCCTAGATAATATATATGGTTCATGGTTGTAATCCTGAGAAAGGTAGTTTTGTATAATGGCCAGGTTTACTTAGCAACCATGTTATTACCTTAACAACTGCAGTGATTCACAACTATTGTGATAAGAAAGGTTGTAAAATGGGGCAAAATTCACTTAAAGACTGTTCGCTTAGCAACAGAAATTTTGGGCTCAATTGTGGTCATAAACTAAGGATTACCTGCAGTGATAATTCACTCAAGGTGGTAACCACCAAGGGGGGGGGGAGAATATGACCTAACCACCCTGCTCCTCACCTCTGATGGTTCTCACTGGGTGCTGTTTTCCCACTGCCTATGTGGTCTTGGTTCAAATGCCTCCGGAGGGCGATCTTAGCTGGAGAAAACCTGGTATAATCTGGCAGGGATAAATTTGAGCCTTTGTCCAGCTTCTGTCTGCAGCTATGGATTGGGGTGCAAGGAATTATGTCTTGGTCCACGTGGGCAGGTGGATATTGAGGAGTAGTCTGCTTAGAAGCTGGTCGGCTGAGTGCATTGTGAATTTCGTAAGATGTGGCATGGCCATTTATGGACAGTTCAGGACTCATGCCATTGACCTGGGGCATGGGAAACTTGGGGCAGTCCAGCTCCAGGTGAAGCATGCTTTGATCAGGCTCTGCCTCCCGGTTCAGATGATTTTTGTGGCGTGGCTGGGCTGGCAGCGATTCGTCAGAAGGCATGTAGGATTTCAGCTGCAGGAGTTCCTGCTGCCTTTGGCTTTTCTCAAGCTCCACAATGCTGATCTTTAAAATGATAGGAGAGAGAAGAACATTATTAAAGATTATTATCTTAAGCGTCTATGGAGATTCTCAATCATCCAGGTCATGGTTGTCACAAAGGGGCTTTTCCAAAAGGCAATAGGACTTTCTTATTTTTTGTTTTTCCTTGAAAGTGTTTTGCTTCTCATCCAAGAAGCTTCTTCAGTTCTGACTGAATGGTGAGGAATAGGAGGACAGGCCTTCAGAGTGCTAAGGAAAGAACATAAATCCTTCTATTCCCCATCATTCAGTCAGAACTGAAGAAACCTCTTGGATCAGAAGCGAAATGTTTCTAAGAAAAAACCCAAGAAAGTCCAGTTGACTTTTAAAAAGCATTTGGAATACGATATTTTAGGAATAATGGTCCCTTCACATTTTTCGATCCTGAAGCTTCTTTGATTCCTCTAAGAACTCAACAAACCCTGGCCCACTTTCTTCCATTTAGGAAAGCAAAACATGCTGTGGTAAATGCTCCTTGCTCAAAAGTCTGCCCTATTTTTCCTGAACTGCATTAACTGTAATCTCCTCTGAAGATAAGGAATTAGTCATGTGAAGCACCTGGTCACCCACCAGACTACCAAGGAGCACTGCTGAATTCATTGCCCAGGTTTTTTTTAAAGGCAACATTAGAAGTCAATGCTAACAAAATAGATTGTTACATCCTGGCCATACGCTACCTGTAACTCCAAGCAGTGCTTTTGCTTCTCAGAAATCTGATTTTTTAATGCTTGCTTTTCTTTGAGAAGATTTTCCAGTGAAAGTGTTGACCAGTCCAACTTTAGTTCTTCACATCTAGCTTTCAGCTGGAAGGAGGCAAAAAAAAGAACAGGGACATATATTATTTGGAAAATGTTACATCATACTGTCAAAACAACACTTCATGCCATATAAATCTATTTCTCCTCTTGATATAAAATGTGATGTATCCCACATTAGATTATCAGTTCCAGTCTAGCTTCTTCTATCTGGCCATCTTAGGCAGGGTCTGCTGGATAAGACTCCAGTGATGGAAAAATTCTAAGAACTCCAAACTTTTAAAGCATGTGCTCTGCTGCTGACTGCAGCTCATTTGGCTAAAAGTAGTCCAGCTACAGATTTTTGCTCACACCTACGTAGAAAGGAAACTACGTAGTTTCACACTAGCCTGTTACATCTAACCCACCACAATCTGTCTTCAACTGGGTGCAAGTCTCCATGTTCCTAGGACCTCCTAAATGGAAACCCTTGTTTTTAATCCCTAATCCCCCATTCATTTCAGAATCTTACATTTTTGGGACTGGAGGCCCAGGGAGGATGAAAATCTTAATTAACATTAAAGGCAGAACTGGAATTTGTGATTGGTTTCAAAACAAGATAAAACTGTGGCCTAATGCATCTAGGAATACGAACCAGCTGTAAACTCTGACTCCTGAGTTCACCATTATCTTTCTCCAGCTGTAAGGTCTGCTCTTTCAGCTGCTGGTTGTGAGCAGAAATTTCTTTCTGAGCCTGGATAAGGTCATTATATGTTAGTGCCTTAACACCCAGCTACAAAGGAAAAGGGAGAGGACAGAACAGTTAGAACTACTATTTTTCCAACAACAAAAAGGCAATTATTTTGTTGAATATTGGAAACCCTGTTAGCACCATTTTAGAAATCAGGAGACTGTGAGTTCTAGTTTTGCCTTAGGCACAAAGCCATTTTGGATGACTTCAAGCTACTTCAGTCCTACAAGAAGCAACAACAAACCACTTTCAAAATTTGCCAAGGAAACCGAAGGACATGTCCAGGCATTTCCCAGGAGTCAAGACTGACTCAAAGGCACCAACAAAACAAAAAGAAACAAAAGTTCTGTTTACACTGCAATAAAATAGGGCAATTGATATAGTGTTTTAGTAGGTATGTTTGTGTACTACTTATTAAGAACTGCTCTTGATTTGTTTTTTTTTTTATTTTACTCAGAACGACAAAGTTTGATATTATCCATTGATCTCACTTCCCCTATTAGAAATACGTTGGACTAAATCACTGGAAAAGCACTGTAGAAATTAAAAGAACTCCATCGGAAACCGAATGATTCCTCAGAGTTTTATCCAATGAGGTCTTAAGCTTACTTTGCATCCACCTCAGATAGCAATTTATTTTCATAGCTTAAATTTTACTCCACCATTATCACAATTGTTAGACAGGATTGTTATTAATGAAAAGCCCACATTTACACTATATCCCTTGAACTTTGACCTATTCTAAAAATGTCAAATTCATTACATGTTTCATTTTCAGATTAGGACTTAATTCCCAGTTAGGGATCTACCAACTCTGCCTTTTTCCTTGGCTGGGGTGCAGTTCACAATCCGCAGCATCAAAGAGCTTTCCCTTTTGCCCTGCAATCTGTACACTAGCCCACTCCTCACTGTACCTCGTCTAGCTTTTGCTGGAAGAGTCTTTTGATTTCCTCTTTCTGAGCCTGGCAGTGAGTAAACAACTGCTGAGCCTTTCCCATTAATTGAGTATTCTTTTCCTAGAGAACAAAAAAGGGAAGGAAACACCAACACTTCAGAAAAGTAAATATGTCATTCCTTGAAATGTGACATAACAGGGTTACAAGCATATAGATACTATAAGCTGAGAAGGATTGGAGGGAGACAAATGTAATAAGATCAGAATCTTAGAAGAAGAATTGAAAAAGACCTCAGAGGTCAACCTTTTAGACTCAGTTGGAAGATCGACTTGGAGTATGAAGTGATCTGATTCTATTGGCAGTTAATTGGCAGTCCTTTAAAAAAAACAGTCTAATATCAAAGCTGCTATCCTTCAACCACTCAAATCTGTGCTCTGTTAGATGTCAGTCTCCTATACATTTGGTGGTGGGGAGAATAGAGGGAGGCAAGGGGAGAACCTGATAAAAGAGGACCTGGAAATCAAAAGCAATATTTGCACAGTCCTGAGACATCTCAAGGCCGGAGCCCTGGGAATGGAATGCAACAGGGGTGAAATTCAACCATCTCGGCCCACTTCAGGAGAGGTGGTAGGCAGGGGTGGGATTCAAATTTCTCCACAACCAGTTCTGTGGGCATGGCTTAGGTGAGCATGGTTTGGTGGTCATGTGACTGGGTGAATGTGGCTTGGTGGTCATGTGGGCGTGACCAACTCAGTATCACTCACATCGAGGCACGCATCTCCTCGCCTGGCGTCTCATGACTGTGGGGATGTTGCAACAGTCATAGGTGTGAAAAATGGTCATAAGTCACTTTTTTCAGTGCCACCGTAACTTTGAATGGTCACTCCACACAAGCAAAGTACCAGCAAAGGAGGGAAAAAAAACTCCAGAGAAGTTCCAGAGAAAGGAAGTCTAGCCAAGAATGTAATAAGGGTTAACAGAGAGGCAGTTTCTGCAAGCAACACCAGAATGTTTCCTTCCTGCCTTCCTTACAGGATTAGGCCAGTAATTTCTTCTAATAACCGGTTCTCCGAACTGCTTAGAATGTTAACAACCGGTTCTAGCGAATAGGTGTGATCTGGTAGAATCCCGCCCCTGGTGGTAGGGATGATTTGAATCGATTAAAAAAATCACCCCTGATTGTTATTACTACTATACCAAGCCATACCCACAGCCACGCTGGTAGGGAAAAAAATTGAATTTCACCCCTGGAATGCAGAACTTATCCATCTAACCAACTACAGGGGGAACAGTTACCAAAACATCTTGTCTAAATGTGACTAAAGAGTGGGGGTGGTAATGGGAGGGTGGACCAAGAAAGGGAAAGTTAACCAGAGGAATTTTCCCACTCAAACGCTTTGTCCTGGCTTTGCTTACTGTAACCACTTGGCTTTAGTAAAAGTAATGTTTTTGCTACAATTGGAGTCGAGAGAGTTTCTTACCTAAAGGACCATACCTACCTTTTCCTGTTCCAATAACTGCTGAAGAGTTGCCTTATATTGATTTGTTTTCATATAAGCCATGAACTGCATGTACTGGATTTTAAAAGAGTCTGTAAGTTAAGGAGACAGAAAAAAACCAAAATGAACAGCCTGCAAGCAGTATTCATACATTTCTCTTTTATACAATTTTAGCTTGTTGTATCTACATTAGGAATACACAAATACTAAAATCTATTCCGGGACAACTAAAACTTCATACATTCCAGCTCTTTAATTTAAAAGAATATTTTCATGCTACTCTTATTAATCAATTGAGACTCAGAAATTCTCAACTACCTCCTGCTAGTCATTCTGTAATTGATTAGTAGATCCAGATAAGCAATCTGTTGACCTCTGACCTTTTCTCTTCCTCCTTGTATTAAAAATAAACCTTATTTATCCACAGAGGCTCTAGTGAGAGAACTTGTTTTTCTACTGCTTTTTCTGGCAACTCCCAAGAGATATGCTGAAAGGTACTTTTCATATTCTGAGTTTATCTGGAATAAGAGATAAGAAACAGAGATATGTATGCACTTTCAGTATGTTGGGATATAGTTATCATGAATCTTAAACACCCTGCCTTGTAGTGGAGATACTAAACAGGCAAAAAATCTGACTGGAATCTAGCATTGAAGCCCTATCTACAATAATGCATCAAGAATTGATAGATAACACCTAATAACGAAATTTTTAAAAAGGCTTCAGTAAGTTAAATCCCTAAAAGAATGAAAACCAGAGTGGAGAGAAAGAAAAAGTATTATTTTAAAAAAACAGAACTCAAATTTTATATGAAAGAAAAGTACATTCAGTTCAGGAAGCGAAAACAAATTCCAAGACTGGATTTAAGAGGAGCCTTGCCCTTTTATTCCACAACTGAAGCTGTTTTCCTTCAGATATCTACTATTCATCATCCTCTTCATTTAACGACCCCATAATCCCTTGCACGGTGGAGTCTGGGCAACTGAATGAAGCTTGCAGAGCGTTTTAATGGCTGGATGCTCTTCCTGTTATTAATACGGAGTTTTGTTCAGCAGATATATTCTTAGTAAGCCCCGAGAGAGAAATATCTGCTTCTACCGAGGATCAAACTCATAGCCTCCTGATTGTGAGGTGAGAGCTCTACCTCTAGGCCATGCACCACAGCTTCAAATGTCTACTACTGAATCTGCCAAATAATTTTCCACCATTCTTCTGCTTGATAGGCTTCACTACCAATATCTATTTTGGGTTATCTTCGACCACTTTCATCCCAATAGTTAAGAAGAAAATACACAGGTTATTTTTATAGGTTGTGATGGAGATCCTGCAAGTGCATGAATTCACCCACGTGGGAAGTGGGATCCGGAAGTTTAGGTGAATCCTCAGAAAGTCTGAAAGGGGTCATAAAACTGTGAGCCTTTCTTTCTACACCTTCAGCAGATGCTATGTCAAGAAATATGAGCTGCTCAACAAAATGGCAGAGATGCCCTTACCTAGCAGCTTCTGTAGTGCAGGTGGAGTAGGAGTAATCAAGAGCTGGTTGGATGAATGCCGCTGCACTTTAGGAGGTAGCTGGTAAAATGGACTATGAGGTGACCTATAGGCATCTGTGTGAAAAGAGAACATGGGTCCATTAAGCTTCTTTCTATTGGAAGGAGTCCATTTGGCCAGTCTGGGATTAGACATTCAGCATTTCCCTTTGATGTAATTATTGGTCTATAATTTTCCCCCAGTGCGGTTTAAAAGTAGTTCACAGTTTAAAAAATACGCTATAGACCATTGCTAAGACAGTTAAGTGACTTGCACCCCATTTTACCACTTTTTGGGCATAGTTGTTCAGTATATCACTGCAATTGTTAAGTGAATCACATGGTTGTTAAGTGAATCCAGCATTGCCTTTTTTCTTTGCTTGTTGGAAGCCAGTTGGGAGTCACAAATGACGATTACATGACCTCAGGGCAGGGCGACTGTCAAAAATACATGCCAATTGCCAAGGGCCCAAATTTTGACCATGGGGATGCCTCAATGGTCATAAATGTGAAAAACAGTCATAAGCCATTTTTTTCAGTGCCCTTGTAACTTTGTACATCACTAAATGAATGGTTGTAAGTTGAGGTCTATAACTAACAAAAGCATATATGAAAGCGACATCCAACCGCAGCAAGATAAAAACCGATCAAGGATGGGGATCACAGCAGATCAGTCCTTGCCCATCTATGCTCAATTGGGCAATTTTAAATTTCAGTCAGTTCAAATATACAACTGAAGTCAAGTTTAACAGATGGGCCCAACTGCTTCATTACCAGCAATCGAATTTCAAACAACTACTTCAAATTCAGGAAGAATGTCTGAACAAAAACAAACAAATGCTAGATTCTTAGCATTGGCACATGTTTTAAGCATTCCATTCGGTGTGCTAGTTTCCCATGTGGAAGTCTGCTCACCAATGGACCATATCCCCTTTTCTCTTGCAAAGTAAGATAAACCACCTAAGATCAGCACATATGAAAAAATTTTGTCCTTATATGGGGATGTCTGTAGAGATTCTAGGTAATGGTTGTCCCACAAGTGCTTTTTCAGGAGGCAACTGGACTTGATTTTTTCTTTTGAAGACATTGCGCTTCTCATTCAAGAAGCTTCTTCAGCTCTTCCATTCCCCACTATCCTGTCAGAGTTGAAGAAACTTCTTGGATGAGAAGTGAAATGTCTTCAAAAGAAAAACCAAGAAAATCCAGTTGCCTCCTGAAAAAGCACCTTTCGGACTATAAGGAGATGAAGCTGCATAATAGCTGTGGGTCAGATGGCTTTAATCAATGTTTCTCAACCTCAGTAACTTTTAACTGTATGGACTTCAACACCCAGAATTTCCTAGCCAGCATGCCTGGCTGGGGAATACTGGGAGTTGAAGTTCACATAGTTAAAAAGTCACTGAGGTTGAATAGCACCGGCCTAAACTGACAGAAAAGAAGACCTTTTCTAAAGGGATTGGCATTCCCCAGCTGTAAGGCTCACCCTGAGGAGAGGATGAGTTTGTTTGTGATACAGTTTGAGCGTGGAGAAGCTCCAGTGCGGTTTGGTTCTTCTTGATCTTACGGTCGGCATTCACCACGTTCATTTTCTTGGGACGCCCACGCTTCCTACCAGCCATCTTCCTTCCCTTTTTGCTTAGCTTCTTCTTGCGTGCTTTGGAAGGAGACGGCTTTTTAACAGTGTTGGCCCCTAGATTCTTGTCTTCTTCAGCACCATCGTCCTTTGAAAAGAAAAGAAAAGAAAAGAAATAAGAAAGGAAGGAAAAGGCAACTTTGAATCAAGAAAAAAAAATGGATCTTTCTCCTTGTGGAGAAGGGTAGTTGAAAATAATATCCCAAATTCAGTCTTTAGTACAAGTACAGGTAGCCCTCGACTTATGACCACAACTGAGCCCAAAATTTCTGTTAAGTGAGTTTTGCTCCATTTTACGACCTTTCTTGCCACAGTTGTTAAGTTAGTTACTGCCGTTCATAAGTTAGTAACCTGGTTGTTAATTGGATCTGCTTTCCCCATTGACTTTGCTTGTCAGAAGGTTACAAGAGGGGATCACATGATCCTGGGACACGGCTACGGTCATAAGTATGAACCAGTTGCCAAGCATCTGAATTTTGATCACATGATCATAAGGATGTTACAAAAGTTGTGACCATGAAAAATGGACACATTTTTCAATGACATTGTAACTTTGAACGGTCTCTAAACGAACTGTTGTACCTCTAGTCCTTGACTTATAATCATTCAGTGACTTTTTGAAGAATGACCGTTTTTCACACTTACGACTAATGCAGCTTCCCCGATGGTCACATGTTTAAAATTTGGCAACTGGGTCATATTTATGACGGTTGCAGTGATCTAGAGTCATGTGATCACCTTTTGTGACCTTCTGACAAATGAAGTCTGTATGGGGAAGCCAGATTCACTTAATAATAACCATGTTACTAAACTGCAGTGATTCATCTAATAATTTTGTCAAGGAAGGTCATCAAGGTGGAGCAAAACTCACTTAACAACTGTCTCAATTAGTAGCAGACATTTTGGGCTCAATTGCAGTCTTGAGTCGAGGATTACCTGTACTACCATCAAATGGAACTATAGAAATATTATCTTTCTGCAGGAGACCTGAATAGTTGCCATCAACCAAAGAAGGCCAGCTATGCTAGAAGAAAATAGCACATTAATAATTACCTTCCTGTGTAAGCCTACTGTGCCAGGGAAGATTGTTATATCCTTTCATCACTGAGAGAGGGATGGTTTTTTTTTTTAAAGTAATCTCTAAAGGAATCAGAGACAATTCAATATATGGCTTAGAGTAATTATCTATGAAACAGCGAACTGGGTGGCTTGACCTTTAATACAGCCTCTGGATCCATTTGACTACAAATCCCAATCAATAATACCTCAATCAGTCTTAAGCCTTGCACTTCTGAAGAACATACGATTGGGGAATACCGCTCTAAAGGCATGCATTACGATGTTAAACTCCTCCATCCTCCATAGCCAGTACTGTAATACAGGGGTCTCCAACCTTAACAACTTTAAGACTTGTAGACTTCAACCCCAAGAATTCTTCGGCCAGCAAAGCTGGCTGAGGAATTCTGGGAGTTGAAGTTCACAAGTCTTAAAGTTGCCAAGGTTGGAGACCCCTGCTATAAAATAATAATTTCTAGAGCTTCAAATTGGCTGGCAATCAGGGTGTACTTGTCACGAACACAGGCAGTCCTTGACCTACAACCGTTTATTTTACAATTATTCAAAGTTACAATGGCAACTTACAGTCAATCCTCACACTTACAACCCTCACAGCATCCCACAGTCATCTGATCCAAACTCAGGTGCCACGTGTATTTACAACAATTGAAGCATGCTGGGATCATGTGGTCACTTTTGCAACCTTCTTAGCTGTTTTCTGACAAGCAGAGTTAATGCGGGATGCTGGATTTATTTAACAACCAAGTAATTTACTTAACAACTCCAGAGATTCACATACAACAGTGACGAGAAAAGGTCATAAAGTTGGGTACAATCCTCTTAACAACTGCTTTGCTTAGCAACAGTCACAACTGTGTTCATAAGTCAAGGACAACCTGTGCTGACTTACTGCTCATCTTATCTATCCTGTCATCCTACCTCTTCTCTTTCATTCTATATCTTTCATTCTAATCTAGAGCATCTTATCAACCAAGTCATTGTTCTACTGTTGGAATTCTGGAAAAACTGCAATTTAATAGGAATGCCTGCTATGCTAGGAAGAAGATCTCAGAAGAGCCATTCCCCTGGCATTCTTAGGTCTGAAATCCTGAAGAGTATCATCATTCACTGTTGGCAACACAAAAATGTCACAAACAAACTAAAGTAGTTTTATTATGTTTTCAAAAACAGTTCTCATGAGTCCAGAAAGACAGCTGGGATAGGAGCCTACATCTAACGGAAAGCAGATGACACAACCAGCTATTGGTATTAACTGAAAATTATCGACTAAAGTTTTGAGAACTGATCTGTATCATTTAATCCTAATGAAAGTATTAATCTAATGCAGATTCTAGATTCTTTTCTGCAGAATTTTATGTGTGTGTGTGAGATTTATATAGATTATCAGTAAATATGTAAAGAAGGCTTAATTGGAATCAGACCTTGTCTTCTTGGACTTTTGTTGGAGTTGTTGTGTTACTCTTGTTTTCTCTTTGCTGTCGCCGTCTAGCTGCCTCTTGTTCTTCCTGCAGAAAATAAAATAAAGGAAATAGTTGAGTACTGTCCCCCAGGTAACTGAGGAGGACAAAGGCTCTAAATTAAGGTAACTGAGGAGGACAAAGGCTCTTAATGTTATTCAAATATCTTTAGAACAGAAAATTGAATTAATTGCACTCTTGTGATCCACTATCCAATATATTAGTCACTAATCTTTATCCAGACTCTATTGACAGTGACAGTGACAGTCCTGGACTTCTGAATCCAAAACATCTTAGTATTTTTTAAGGAAATGAATACATTTGTATTCACCATGATGACTTATATGCAAGTTATATAAGTAATACTTTTCAATGTATCATTAATTTTAAAGATTTGTTCATTTTTCCTCCTAATTTTAAAAAGAATGTTCATGATAGTGAAAATATATCTGCCAGATACAGATATTCAAAGCAGGGCTAGCTCTGTATTCTGCCGTTTTTCTGTGCCATCACAGAACTGTAACAGGCATGTAAGTTGATGCAATTCTATGGACACAGAAGAGCTATGTCTAATTCATTATCTTACAGGAAAACAAAAGTTTCCAAAATCAGAAGGACTAGTATTTAATGTTTTCACTATTTTATTTTCTTCTTTGGAAAAATAGATTTGTTGACAATAACAATCACTTACCCTGAGTTTTGGATTTTTGAGACTAGAGAAGTAATTTTCAAGCTAAAATGGAAAAGAAAGTGAAAATGACAAATGGGCATCAGAAGAAACATTTAAGAAGTTTATAATGCATTTCACAAAGAGAAAGAAAATAGTGGACAATGTACTTAGAAATCAAAAGCCTCCCATACATATTTTTCTAGCTTTTCGAATAATCTAAAGTAAGCAACATTAAAAATTCATACTGAGCCGATCAGGTATAATTAGGCAAAGGGTTCTTTTTAAAAGATACTTGGCCTTCTAGGAATATAAATTATGATAACTTTTATTCACTTGGGATCAGAGGTGGTATTCAGCAGGTTCTGACCAGTTCTGGAGAGCCAGTACTGGAAATTTTGAGTAGTTCAGAGAACCAGTGGTAACCTTCCCCCAGGAGTGGGGAAGGAATGGAGATTTTTCAGTATCCTTCCCCTGCCATACCCACCAAGCCACAATCACCAAGCCACGCCCACAGAACAGGTCGTTAAAAAATTTGAATCCCACACATTGTAAGGCGCTTAAAGAATACAACTACGATAAGTTGATGCTTCAGATAAAGAAGGATCTAGAATTATGGGGCAAATTACAACTTTCACTATTGGGAAGAATTGCTACCGTTAAAATGAATATCCTCCCAAAATTTTTATATCTATTTCAGATGATTCCAATTAAATTACATAAATTTTTTTTCGAAGAACTCAATAAAATTATTGCTAAATTTATTTGGCAAGGGAAAAAAACCAGAATAAATTTAAAAGCAATGCAGGATATGAAGAGAAGGGGAGGGTTGGCACTTCCAAATTGGGAATTGTATTACACAGCTGCCACCTTTGTATGGTTAAAAGATTGGGTAAACTTAAATAATAAGAGAATCTTATTTTTAGAAGGCCACGACTTACAAAGGGGGTGGCATGCTTTCTTATGGGATGTAGGGAAAATTAAACAGAAATACTTTCACAGACACTTAATTAGAGACTCATTGGTAACTAAGTGGGAAAAATATGTTAAAAACACTATTTAAAAGTACCGATTTGGCTATCAACAATGGAGGCAATGATCCACCCAAACAATTTGGATATTTCTAGAATGATCAAACATAAAGATTTATTAGACATACAAGGAAATTTGAAATCCCGTCAAGAACTTTTAAGAACGGGGATTTAAAATAGATCAATGGGCATATTTACAAATTCATAGTAGATATAACCAGGATAGAAAAGAATTCGGAATTAGTAATAAACCCCAGCAGCTAGATAAAATTTTAACAGGATCAGGAAAAAAATATATAACTAGATTTTACAATTGTTTACTCGAAGTAGAATTAGAAGAAGAAATAGTAAAAGGAAATATGATTGCTTGGAGTAGGAATGTAGGATGTAATATCACCTTAAATGAATGGGAAAAAGTCTAGAGAATAATAAGATTACAAATCGGCAGCATACAAAGAAAATGCATATAAACTGTTTATAGATGGCACCTTCCTCCTTCGAGATTGGCGAAAATGTGCCCCCAAATGAGTCCAAAATGCTGGAAATGTAAAAAGAAAGAGGGAACTTTTTTCCACATGTGGTGGTCATGCATTGAAGCCCAAAAATATTGGAAGATAATAAGTAATTGGCTAGAAGATATTACTAAAGAACATATTGAATATAAACCAGAGTCTTTTCTACTAGGGATTTTTGACAAACAAATATCAAAAAAGATAAAATATATCACAATACATGTATTAACAGCAGCTAGGTTGGCTTTTGCTCAGTGTTGGAAGCATCCACAGATACCTACAAAGGAGATGATTATCCAAAAAATTTCAAACTGCGCAGAAATGGATAGATTAACATTAGCTCTAAAAAACAAAGAAACTTCAATATATTATAATAGCTGGAATTATTGGTATAAGTGGTTAGAACAAAGATGAATTTTATAATATAGGATTGAAAGAATAAGATAAATTTATATGAGTGATGTATAAATTCTTGTAAAGATAAAGTGTTTAGAGACAGTAAAACCAAAGGAAGAAAAGATCTCACAAATTGTCGAAAGTAAGAATAATTTTAACAAATTTTCTTTCTTGTATTTTCTTTTTTATTTTTTCTGGTTTTCTGGTCCTCTTTTCCCATCCCCTCTTTTTCTTTTCTTTCTACCCTTCAATTATGCACGTGTTATTATGTTGTTGTGTTTTTCTTTTTTAATTGTAAAATCAATAAAATTTGTTTAAAAAAAAAAATTTGTATCCCACCACTGCTTCAGATGCCATGGTAATTACTTTACAAAACAAAACATGCCATAGCACCTGCTGGAACATACCAGATGGGCAGAGACCATTGGAGATAGCCGGTCCTTCAAACAACAAGGTACAATGCCATTTACGGCTTTATAGATAATAACCAAAATATCTTGAATTGAACCAGGAAGTTGATTGGCATTCAGTGCAGCTTATACCAATACTTACTATGGTTCGATCAATAGTATGCAGGTAGTAAGAAACTGGTTTCCCGGTCCATGAGACAGATCCTTTCAGTGGTGACAATTCTACAACTCTCATTATAGTGCCAATATCTTTGAGAGAAATAAATAAAAGGTGACAGAATTAGGAAGTTTTCTTCAGTAATTAGATTACATATAGATGGTATTAGATTTTGTAAAGACACTTATGTTAGGTCACTGCAGCAAAACCACCAACACAAGCTAAAGCCCATGTCACACTGAACCAACGGATGCAAAGAGGATGTAAAACGGACAAAAAAGCTTGCCATCCGTTGGAAAACGCGATGTACTCACTGCCTCCGTTTTGCTTCCTCTCTATCCGTCCAGCATCCGTTTATTGACGTTTCATCCGCTCCGAAAGTTTTGAGCTGCCCAAAACTTTTACGCGGAAAAGGTATCCAGTTTGTCCGTTCTGCATCCGCTACACATCCGCTATATCCGCTAGGCATCCGCTACGCATCCACACAACTCCATCCGCCCGGACGTAGGGAGGAAGCGGAACGGACGCAGAACGGATGCCTAGCGGATGCAGCACAGAAACAAAGCGTTTAAAATGGAAAAAACGTTTGCAGAGGGGACCTATCTCGGATATTAAGGATGTCTAGAGGATGCCTAGCGGAAAACCTATATTTCCTATAAAAAGGGGGAGCAACTCATCTGCATCTCAGTTTCAGAACAGCAGCCCAGCGGTGCAGACCTCTGCAGCCTTCATCTGGCTCTTCCTCTTCCACAGCATCCAGTCATGTCCACCGTGGATTATAACAAAGTCCTTTCGGCAGCCACCATCGTTCTGTAACAGTGCGAAGCCATCTGCAGGCTCTGTGAACTCTACTGCGAGAAGAAAAAGAGGCAGCCAAAAAGAGTCTGGGTCCGAAGATGGTTCGCCAGAAGAGCAGAGTACGGACTGTACAACAAGCTGATGGTGGAGCTCAGGAACGAAGACACTCGGGCGTTCCAGAACTTCATGAGGATGCCTCCAGCCATGTTTGACGAAGTTGTGCAGCGCCTGACACCCAGGTTGACCAAGGTAAACACCAGCTTCTGGCCCAGCCTGGAACGTGGGCTCAAGGTGGCACTCACTCTGCGCCACCTGGCCTCAGGGACCACCTACAGGAGCATGCAGTACGGCTGGAGGGTGCCATCCAACATCATAAGCATTGTGGTCAGAGAAGTGGTGCAGGCCATCATCGAAGAATACCTGGAGGAGCTCCTCCAGTGCCCCTCCACTGAAGAAGGATGGAAGAAAGTTGCAGAGCAGTGGTATCAGAAGTGGAACTTCCCATACACCGTTGGAGCCATAGATGGAAAGCACGTGGCCTGCAAATCTCCAGCCAAGTCGGGGTCCACTTATTTCAACTCCAAGGGCTTCTTCAGCATCATCCTCTTCGCCATGGTTGATGCTGACTACAAGTTCATGAACATCGATGCTTCAGGCAGCGGCTCATCTTCAGATGCCCAGGTATACAACGCCAGTCACCTCAAGGAGGAGCTGGAACGCAACCTCATCGTGGGCTTCCCAGATCCAGAACCCCTGCCCAACGACACACAAGATGTGCCCTACTTCATCGTGGGGGATGATGCCTTCTCCCTCAGAACCTACCTCATGAAGCCCTACACCTCCAGACTCCTCACCCGTGAAGAGAGGATCTTCAACTACAGGCTGTCCAGGGCAAGGCGGGTGGTGGAGAACGCCTTTGGCATCCTGGCCAACTGGTTCCAGGTACTTCTCACCACCAGAGACCGTGAGGAGGATCATGGAAGCTTGCTGCATCCTGCACAATCTCATGCGCACCCACTACCCAGTCTTGTAGAACAGGCTTGTGGGGACATGGAGCCTGGGGAATGGAGGCAAGGGCAAAACCTGATCGACACTGAGGATGTGCAAGGCCCAACAGAGCCTCACATGAAGCAAAGAAGCAGCACAACCTCCTCAGACACTGGTGCAACTCCCCAGCTGGAACAGTGGAGTGGCAAGACAGGATGGTAGATGCTTAATGGATGCTTCCTTCAGCCTGTCTCATCACACGGATGAGACGGGCCATGTATGTTTGGTTGGCCGACAATGAACAGGGCGTTTAATAAAGAGTTGTGTTTATGTTGACATGTGTGGATAATTATTACATTATTGATAATAAAGGGCCATAGGTGTGGCACCTGGGAGGGTGGACCATACAGTCCCACTATGCTTGCACTGGAGGTTTATCTATCCCACTGTTATCCCAACCCATCCCACAGCTATTACCCATTCCACAGGTATCCTAACCCATTCCAAAGCTATCCTTACCCATCCCACAAGCATGCAAAGGCTTAAACCATTTCTAAAAGTTTCCAGCAAGACTTTATTAAAAAAAAGAAATGAAGCAAGTGTGTGAATCAAAAATAGACTTTTTTAGCAACAAGCTATAAAACAAAAATGAGTCTCTGGTACTCCTCTTGGTCGCTCAGTCTCAGGGGTGAAGGGTCCAGGTACTGTGGAGGTGGCTGGTGCTGGAGTGCTTGTCATCAACTCCTCCAGAAGCAGAAGCAGCAGAAGCCCCAGCCCCAGAAGAGCGAGCCCGTGCTGCAGAAGCCCCAGGAGAACCAGAGTGAGAGCCAGGGGGCGGGATGGTAGCCCTGTCCCTCTTGCAAGGGCTGGCAGCAGATGGCTGAGGCTTGCTGTGCTTCTGCATGGTTGTGGGGTTGCTGGCTGGCAGGGAGGCTGGCAGGAACCAAGGCTGGCAGGAACCAAGGCTGGCACCAAGGCTGGCACCAAGGCTGGCAGGGAGGCAGGCACCAAGGCTGGCAGGCAGGCAGACAGCAAGGCTGGCAGGCAGGCTGGCAGGCAGGCTGGCAGCAAGGCTGGCAGGCAGACATGCAGGCAGACATGCTGGCAGGGCAGGCAAGGCAGCCAATCCGTCCGGCAGCATGTCTTTCCTCTGAATGGCGACCTGCTTCCGAGCTGCTTCCGTTATATCTGCGGGGCTGACGCAATGCATCCCCCCCGCATGCGCAATTTAACGCCAGGCATCCGTTCGGCTTCCGCTGTGCATCCGCTTCATCCATTCGGCGTCCGCTCTGCATCCGCTGTATCCGTTCCGTGTCCGCTTTGCTGAGGTCCCCCGGAAGCCTAGCGGATGCGCCATCCGCTCTCATCCGCTTCCATCCACTGGGCTTCCGTTCCGCATCCGCTTTCCATCCGCCCTGCATCCTCCCCGCGTCCATGTTATCTGCTCCGGTTATGCAAATCTTTGCCCCTTTTGAGAGCGGATAACAACGGATGGAACATTTTGCTCATCCGTTGTGTCCTTTTTGCATCCGTTGGGCAGTGTGACATGGGCTTAAGTATTCTTAGCTCCAATATATGGGAGTAGAATCCTTGGAGTGAAAAGGCGGTTATAATACAATTGCAACCAACTATATATAGATTTAGATGCAGCAAAACCTAAGGGGGCAATCACTACCCCATGTTAGGACTGAAAGGGAGGAGGGTGGACCCAAAGGTGCTAATGCAAGTCCTACCCTCATGTCCCAATCCCACCAGATTTCTGCATTCAGCAGGAAGGACAGAAATGGGTTTGTATTTGTATTCACCCAATTTCTACCTAGTAAAGAACGTTGCTTTATTCCTAATTACCAGAAGCTTTTTCTTGTGGTCCAAGTATATAAATGCATTCCTCAGACCTCACTCTTATAAACACCTGAGGTTTAGGATAGGTTCAGTGGAAAAGGAGGGAGGAACAAGTTTTGCAAACCTGCTAGAGTTCAAACCTAGAGGGCATAGGTGGAGTGCTTAAGATGTTGCCCTAGAAATCAGAAGACTCTGAGTTCTAGTTCCGCCTTAGACATGAAAGCCAGCTAGGTGACTTTAGGCCAATCATTGGGAGATTATGAGTTCTAGTACTGTCTTAGGCATGAAAGACAACTGGATGGCTTTGGGCAAGTTGGTCTCTCTTAGCTCAAGTCACCTCACAGAGTTATTGTGAAGAAAATAAGAGGGAAGAATGCTGGGAATGTTTTGTCACTTGAGTTACTTCTCAATGTACAGCTTAAAACACAAGAAAATATACAAGAAAAAACCAAAAACTTACCACTCAAATTTCGACTGTTTATTCTAAAGTTTAATGGTGCAAAAGGTTTTGAAGATACTATCTGACCACCTGGAAAAAAATATTATGCTACAGGTTAATTTCCCTTAGCAGTGGCAAGTTAGGAAAGATGTGTAAAGTTATTTAATTTCATGTCATAAAGATACACATATCTTTTCATTCGTGATGTCTCTATCCGATGAACTTAACATATCTGGTGATTTTAGAGACCAGTAATGTTTTCAAGTTATATATAATATATATATTATATACACACACATATATATATATAAAAATATAATATAATATAATATAATATAATATAATATAATATAATATAATATAATATAATATAATATAATATAATATAATATAATATAATATAATATAATATAATATAATATAATATAATATAATATAATATAATATAATATAT
>BLBF01000042.1:22461413-22555339 GCA_015471245.1 Laticauda colubrina | reverse complement strand
TTCGGGTATTATCCCACGTCATTGTAGTTCTGTTAAAGTTGTAGCAAAGTTTCAGCAGAATCTCATCTGCCATCATCAGGCTACAACTTTAACAGAACTACAATGACGTGGGATAATACCCGAAGGAAGCTGAACAGCACACATGTAAGTACCCGCGATAACTTAAAAAAACAAATATATATATATATATATATATGCTGAGTATAATAGCAGAGGATATGTTTAAAGTCCAGTTAGTCCCAGACTTAACAACCATTTGTTTAATGACCATTTGAAGTTATAATGGTACAAAAGAAAGTGGCGTAGAATGGTTTTCACACAACCACTGTAGCATTCCCCCATGGTCAGGTGATCAAAATTTGGATGCTTGATAATTGGATCATATTTATGATGACTATAGTGTCCCAGGACCATGTGGTCACCTTTTGAAGCCAGATTCACTTAACAAACGTGTTACAACTTAACAATTGCAATGATTCACTTAACAAGTGTGGCAAGAACGGTTGTAAAATGGGGAAAACTCACTTAACAGCTGTGTAAGTTAGTAATAGAAGAAATTTTGGGCTCAATTATGGTTGTAAGTCAAGGACTACCTATAGATAAAATTGGCAGTCAGAGCTCTCAGTTTCTGTCTAAATAGTTGAAGGAAAGGGAAAAGAGCAAAATAGAAAATTATTACTTTTTTTTGAAAAACAAATCTCTGTATATGTAAATATTAATCTTCAGTTCACATACAACCCTTCAAAACCACCCTGTTAAACAGAGAAAATAGAGGCCGAGAAACACAAAACTGCAAAAAAAAGACAGAAAATACAGGAGAAAATAAATGATGCAGAACTACCTATCTTCTTGGAAAACAACAATGAACTGGAGAAGACAGACAGCAAGACTAGGCTGTTTATCCAATGTCAGTTTGATGTTTATAGAAAGCCCCCAAAATAATTTACTGCAGGGATGTCCCATCTTGGCAACTTTAAGATTTGTTGACTTCAACTCCCAGAATTGCCCAACCCCCAAGTCTTAAAGTTGCCAAGGTTGGACACTCCTGATTTACTGCTTGCATAAAAAGGGAAATTATAAAGAATCGCTCTTAGGATCTTTTGTTCTTCATGAAAGCAACCATTATATACTATGAATGTGAGTCAGT
This sequence comes from Laticauda colubrina, assembly GCA_015471245.1. Lineage (NCBI taxonomy): Eukaryota > Metazoa > Chordata > Lepidosauria > Squamata > Elapidae > Laticauda > Laticauda colubrina. Next base: position 22,554,192 of record BLBF01000042.1, on the reverse strand, counting down.
GAACATTTTTGTTATATTAGGAGGACCGTATTTTAATTGCTTTGGCTCCTTGAGGCAGCAAAAAGTTGCCAGATTTTGCTATTTGAAGCTGGGGCAATACCTATACCCTGAGGTTTGATCATTTTTTTGCGAGGTAAACCCCTCCATGAAACAGAGTTGTAACAGAGGAAGTTGTGGAGAACCAGGTACTTTTCAGGGAGAAATTTCCCATTTTCCTTTAATCTCCTCCCCAAGTCTCCAACAACACAGAACAAAAAGGGCATTTGGAGGGGGGGAATCACAGAGGGATGCATATGGTCGATGGCCTGACCATCTCAAAATTAAGAAAAATATAAGAAGTAGGAAACTTTCATAAAATAGCTGGATTATCACAATCAAGCTAAACCTCTGGGTGAATTATATAGCTCAGATAACGGCTTGGAAGTGTTCATGTACCCAAATGGCCACAATAAACATGTTTTGATGCCCAAATGCATTACCATACATATATTTTTATTAGCCATGCATATATTTTTCTCTCACAGTTGAGGATCCCTCTAAATTGCATGTTATGACTCAGCACATCATTTAATGCATCTGGTGAAAGGGGTGGAATGCAATCTTAGGCAGTGAAAGCTTAAGCCATAAAAGAATTTAGCCTAAAAGGTGCTACATGACTTTTCATTGTTTTACTGTAACAAGATAAGTAAAATAGTTAAATAGAGATAATTACTCAGCCACTCCTAATCCCTATTAAAGGCATGTTTTAATAGCACTACATCTGTAAAGAAACCAGCTCAGCAACTTTACTGTGAATCTGCCTTTGAAAAAGTTTTTGGTTGAGAATGTGAGAGCTTTCAGAGAGCTTGATGGCTTAAGAAATGAATGGCCTAATGAAAGGGAACAACTGGCTATAAAATAACTCCAAAGGCCACACCCAAGAGGATCTGAAAACAGGGCAACTCCCTGGCAGGTGAAGTAAAAAAAAACAACTTTATTTAGAATAAGCACCAGAGAAGAAATTGTATAGCTGTAGGACTGTGCAGTGGATCACATTTCAAGAACAGATGCCAAATCTCTCCCTTGGTAATTAAAATAAATTATAAGGCAAGGCAAACCTAAGTCAGGTTTCTGGCTAAGGATGAAGACTGGAATGCTTGTTCCAAAAGCAGGACTTAAAAGCGGCCCTAATAGATCAGATTAAGTTTATTTAATCCAACAACTTCCTCTAAGAATGCCAAACTGAGATGCCTCCCACTCATTTGCCTAATCACCTTGTCTTCATCTTAAAGCTGCAGATGGCTAATAAGGCTACCAGGCTCAGGTGTAAAATGTAAACATAGTCAAGAGATATTACTCTTAATGCTTTTAATGTAAAGGAAGCTCTAAGAAGATGGCAAATAAATGGACCATTGCCACAATCTCAAGGCCCTGATCAAAATCTGATTCCTTTGATAACTACCCACAACCCTCACGGTAGAGAAAACAACATATATATATAACATATAACAACCTATGCCTACAGAAGAGAATATCTGTAATTCAGGGCACCCTCTGAGCTTGGCTGTTTTCTTGCAGACATTACCTAATCTACGACACTCTCACCAATACTCATAGGGTAAGCCAATTGTATATAAGCAGAGAGCAAATCCCACTTCTTTTTACCATTGATGGTGCCACCTAATTGAGTAATGAAATGTCTACAAGAAAACAACCAAGCTCAGAGAGTATCAAGGATCCTACAGTAATCTATGCTGAAAGCATGCTGGCAGGAGTTCTGGAGTGGGCAGTCAACATTCGGGGGGGAGGGGTTTCACCAACATATCAAAGGGCCCTGTAGCTGGCATCAAACAAAACTGCTCTGGTTTGTTTTCAAAGGAATTTGGGGAACTCTAAAATTTGTGGTTATAGCACAAATGATGCCAAAGAGGAGGTCATTAACAGAGTTCTTCATAGAGCTTTAAGGTTTCTCTTAGAGAAAACCAAGTAGCTTACATGGGTTTCAAGGTCAAAAGATATTACTGCTTCAAGATAAATATAAAATAGGTCAAAAGCCCAAGGCCTTGTTCAATAAAATGAGTGAGGGAGAAGGATAAGGGTAATAAAAATAGCATGTAAAGATTATTTGCTAAAGGGGAGAGTGCTCAGAAGTTCAGAGCCTAAAGCAGAGGTCCCCAAATTTGGCAACTTTAAGATTTGTGGACTTCAGCTCCCAGAATTCTCCACCCAGCGATACTATGCTGGCTGGAGAATTCTGGGAGTTGAAGCCCACAAATTTGGGGATCCCTGGCCTAAACTTATGCAATTGCATCATTGAATATATTTGGAAGATAGGAAGAATGAGGTCCCTGATATTACTAATACTGATTGCTTCAATGTATATTAAGCTTTATGAGCTAACATTCATATAAGAGAACTCAGGGAGCTTACAATCTTAGAAGAGACAAAGCCAAGAAAAGGTAGATAAAAGACATCAGCTCTAGGATGCAACATTTGAAATTAAAGGCACAGTCAGTTTATATAAACTTCATGGTTACAATCACAAGTCAAACTCTCTCCCCATACCTGTAGCTGCATTCCAGCCTGGTGTGTGTGTATATGTATGTATGTATGTATATTTATCTCAAGAAAGTCTTAATCAAAGAACATTGGATTTATTACCTTCTTTCATGTTTGCGAATCGCTCCTTCAACTGGTGATCCACTTCAGGACCAAAAGCAAAGTTATTCACAAAGATAACACTGCAAAGTAACAGTGTGTTAGCAAAACAAGGAAAAAACATCTTGATTTACCATTAAGACTTAAAACAGATTTCTGCTGAGGGGAACATTTACCTCTTACAAAATTTAATTGACTATACTTAAATAAAGCCAGAGAAACTTACAAAGTGTTCTTTTGTTTGTAAAAGAACTGAATATAGGAAGTCTTTGACTTATAACCGTAACGGAGCCTGTCTCGTATCATAGTGGTGAGTCACAAAGGTTGTAAAGCAGATTGGTTATGTGACTCCCTTATTGGTTTTATAATCTTTTTTTGCAGTAGTCATTAAGGAAGCCCTCTGGTTGCTAAATAAACCAATGGTTTGCGATTGGAGCAGTTTTGCTGAAAACTGGAAATGGTACTTTTCAGCAAAACTGTTCTAAAAGAGTCATGTGATTGCAGCATATCTTGCCAAGCAACTCAAAGTTCAGTCATGTGATTTCCCCCCCTCCCCCACAACTAGATAAGTAGTTCCAAGGTAGGTCTATGATAACTTTGGTCAAAAATCAAGGACTACCTATAATCACATATGGCTTTTAATAAAATGCCTTACATGACAAATGTGCAGTATAGCATAAAGAGCATCGTAATAGCAATTAACTGTATCAGACTCAGTATACAATTTCATTTTCTTCTAAATTTCAGGAAGGAGAAGAACTAGAATGAAAGCAGACAAACTTCAAGAAATGTGTGTAATTTCTCTAGTTTTCTGGAGCTTCCTTTTCTAGAGTTCTATTAACTGAAATTTGGTACAAAACAAATTCAAGACAATTAAAGAATTCTAAGCCTAGATTTTGGTTTGAGTATCAGAACTGAAAATGAAGCTCACAGAAGTGCCTACATAAATATGCAAACCAAGTTTCCCTAAGTATTTTTAATTCCGGCAGTATATCTGAAAACGGAGGCCTTTTTGGCTGTTTTGTTGCTGTTATTAAATATTTGGGAAATATAAATCCTTTTTAAATCTTATTATAATTCCTTCTGAGATCTATCAACAGATCTGGATTTACATTTTGTCCAACCCCATGCTATAATTCAGATTATTTACTCTTCCCTGACCTACACTCAGAGAAATATTTCCAAAAAGAAATAGACTAAAGCTTCATTCCCTTATTTAGTGGTGAGAATTTTTTCTTCTTCAAAAAAGTATCTGTGTTCAAATAATACTCCACAGAACTTATACTAATGGAAACTAATGTATGAGAGATCACTGGAGTTTGGCATACTGGAATGACATAGCCTTAAGAGAACTGAACTCCACCATCCCATCTAAGGTCTAAAAGGCTTTGCCTGCATAGGCAGAGGAATTTATTTTATTTATTTATCAAATTTAGAGACCACCCATCACATTCTCAGAGAAACTCTGGGTAATGTACAATTAAAAATACTTAAAGAATGGGCTGAGATAATTTTTCAGAAAAGAGGACCTCCTTGTAATGGTGCATTGGCTACAGTGCTGTACTGCAGGCTGACTCTGCCCACTGCTAGGATTTCAGTCCTGATTGGCTCAAGGTTGACTCAGCCTTCCATCTTTCCGAGGTCAGTAAAATGAGAATCCGGACTGTTGGGGACAATAATCTGATTCTATAAACCGCTTAGAAAGGACTGTAAAGCATGATGAAATGGTATATAAGTCAGTTATTGCTACTGCTCTGAAGCTATATTGTGGCAATAATGAATCTGCCACTGAACAGCAATGTATATCCTTTGACTTCATTTAGTTTTGTATGTAAACTTATGAAGATAGCAAAATAAAGGAATTATTTAGGCCCTCTAATGCAACCCTTACTTAGAGCAGAAGTCCAAATTAAAGCATTCTCAACACATGAATGTTTGGACATGCCTGGATATATCCATCAAAGGGATGGATGTCCATCACCTCCCTGGGGAATTGACCCCAAAACCATGGAAAGCTATGCTTAAATTCAACACTGTTTTCTCATGCAGAATGTCCCCCACTCTGTGAATACTATCTCTGAAATTCCAAGAAACAGGGAAGATTAATATTATTTGCTAACAAATCAATGGAGCTAGTGGGATACTGAGTAGTAATCCTCAAAGTGGGAGATGAGACTGACTTTTTATCAAACAATTTTATATTTAGGATGGCAGCCCTGGAAACCCAGGTGAAAACTGTACCTTGTGTTTGCGATTCTTTCTCGCCATTCTTCTGAGAGGAAATCACCTCTTTCCAGCTAAAAATAGATGAAAGGAAAAAGGAGCTTGAAATTCAAATTTAAACTAAGCCATTTTTTAGGTGTCTAATCCAAACATACCTATTACAACATAGAATAGAGAGAATCTATGGTTTTTTTAATGTTGAATGTTAAGGCATCAAAACATGGTATGAAACAGAACATAATCCATTTGCAAAGTTCATTTGTGATTCTAATATAACCAGTTACTTGTTTCAAGAGAAGACTAAGCCTATGTAAATCCAAAGGACATACAAGGCTTTTTTTTTTTTCCAACATTAAAAACACACAAGCAACTATGCAAAGTATTAAAAGAGGATTGAAGAGTAGATGCTTAAACCTTTTCCTCCATTCTGAATTCTTCCTTCCCATCCTACCTTCTGACCCAAAAGGAAAGGACCAAATAGGCAGAAGACTTAAACAGCCCCCAACTACAATCACCATTCAGCTTTCAGAATTAAAATGTACTTTGGAGAGGAAATATAATTCTATATTTCAGACACAGCACATGTTGTCAATAGCTTGTACAATTTACCACAACCTAAAACAGGTATTGAGAATCTGAGCACAGATATGGGGCCCAGACACAGGATAATAGTACTTTGTGGCTTATATGCTGTGTGAACCAAACACTTGTGAGAACAGTTACACAAGAGAAAAGATTTGGTACATCAACGTTTTAATCACGCTCAACAATATATGCCAAAACAGAGATAACCAACCTTTTAACTAGAGGATCCAGGCCAGTTACTGCTACTAATTTCAAAATCAGGAAGATAATTTTCTGATTATGGATAATCCTCAATTTATGACCAGAATTAAGGCCAGAAGTACAGTTGAATGTTATGGCCTTCATTAAGCACTTAGCATGCGACTGCACCTGATGTTATGATCCTTTATGCAGGAGCCATTAAGTGAACACCTTGGTTGTTAAATGAACATGTTTTCCCCCAATGGACGTTTTTGTCAAAAACCAGACGTAAAGGTCAAAATTTGGCAAAAAAAAATGCCAAAAAACTGACTATGAGATGCTGCAAATTGGCTATAAATGCAAGCCAGTTGCCAAATGCTCAAAATGTGATCATGTAACCATGTGGGGGTGAGGGTTTTGAAAAATGGGTCATAAATAACATACAGAGGTATCTCGTAAAGTCAAACAGTTGCTAAGTCACTGGTCATTAAGTGAGGACTACTTGTAACAAATTTTATTAAAAGAGTCTATTAGACTCCTGATAGACTTTACAGCCATAGACTAACATGTGTCTCCTTCTGCAATACTATTTGGTGAAACATTCCCTGTTTTGGCAAACATTTTCAAATTCAGCAAGACTATTCTAAATGTAGCAAAAGTTTTTGATTCAGGTTTCTATACATATGCTAATGCCAGGCCTATCTACCAAAGACATGGGGAATTACATTTATGGCAAGTAAAGACCAGAATCTAGACAAAGAGGTAGCTGGGATCCCAAGTAGGAGCACTAGAATGACATACGACTAGAGGGCCAATCACATTAAGAAACCAGTCCCTTTCCAAAAAGACTGCTTTTCTGGAGTTTAGAGCTCAAAAAGAAATCTGAGAAAAGAAATCTACCCACAGCAAATGCATCACACCCTCACAGTAGGAAGAACCAGGACCTGGCTGCCTGCCTGTGTATATAATAACACACACAAACACACACACAAAATTTCATTCCAACAGCCACTGTTTGATACAACTTGGCTCACAAGGAATTGTTCTGACTGGAAAAGCACACACAGCTATTTTTAAAATAATAATAAAAAAGGAACACTGCAAAACATGGCTCTATTTCAAAACCACAGGAGGGACTGGAGGGCTTTTCAAATATTTGAGCGGGCTAAAGTTCCCGCTGAAAAATGGGCGGTAAATATATTCATCCAGAAACAAGTAAATATTCTGCTGGCTTTCTTTGTGGCAAAAGAGTAGATCTATTAAGCAGTCCTTGCACAAGGTAGATGAGCAGGGCGAAGGCTATGATGCTGCTGTTGTGGGGGGGGGAGAGAGAGAGAGAGAGAAACAGAAAGGAGATGGAGATTTTAATTGTTTTTTATTTTTGAAAGATTTTGTTCCCTGCCTGGAGTCCTTTGGGGAGGGAGGGAGGAAGAAAAGAAGGAAGGAAATGTGATGGGGAAATAAAATCCCTAGGGAACGGGATTTTCATTGTTTGAATTACTTCTGGTTCAATACATTATATTATACTGAGATGGATGGATCAACAGACACACAGAGACAGATAAACAATTGCTTTTTGGAAATTGTGTAGGCTGCTCTGCACTGTAAGCTAAGTGGGCAAATACATAGGCTGAATGAATTACACAAATGAATATATATTCTTCATGGCATATCTCATTCATCTTCTATCAGTGAAGGATGTTGTTTCTGCTTTTGTAGCTCACCAATTTAATCTGAATTCTAATTTTGGGCAATTCTCTTCTTAACCCGGATAAAAGGATTCAATTAACTTGATTTATCTTTCTATGTCTACGTCATTTCGAAGAGACTTGGCGGCACATAATCTCACTTGACTTTTTTCCTGACAGCCTCATTTACTTTTTTCATTATTTTTCACTCAACAAGAAACCAAAAAAGTAGGAATAGACATATGGCCTGTTCATATTCAACACAGCTAAGCAATTTTTTCCCAGCCTTGGAGATAGCTGCCTTGAGCATTAATGTGTCAATTTTTGAAATAACTTTATGTATAAGCAATGGCTTTTCAACACTTTAAAATTTCTGGCTAATGATTGTGACATTAAACCAGATCATCTCCCTAATCCAAGCATTTTAAGGAAAAATTATAACCTACCACTGGATCATACATTTTCTTGCAAGTTGCGCCATCTCATTAAGTCCATCTCTATTTCTAGGCCCCTTATTAATAACTTGGAACGTAACTTAAGAAAATTGAGAGGGAAAAGTGACACATGGAAAGCATACAGGGGAGGGAGGGATGACATCCTTAAGAGAAAGATTCTCGAAACAGCCATTCAAATCTAAGTGTTTTCATATCAATACACCCCTAAGTACTTGCCTAGTTTGCCAATTGTGGTGATATTTCCCTGTTATCAGTTTACATGAATTACAAAGTTTTAAGTCTTAACTCAAAGCACAAGAAGAAATTCCCAGATAGTATATCAATGCCAAACTCTAAATCACCTGTCTAAAACAGTGTTTCTCAACCTTCGTAATTTTAAAATGTGTAGCCTTCCAGAATTCTAGAACCTGGGAGTTGAAGTCCACACATCTTAAAAGTTGTAAAATTTGAGAAACACTGGTCTAAATTGTAAAGGAAGTAGCTCTCTTTTATTACATATTCAAAGGCAAAATTTACAAATGCCAGAACAATACTATATCCTCTAAACTCTTGGCTCAAAGGCCATATTCATATATCATTTCCTGCTCTGTGAATTCATATTCTGGTTTATTAAAGTTTTCTTCATCACTAAAAGGACCAGAGTTCCTTTGACTTTTCAGATTAACTTTAATTTTAATCTGCAGTTGACCTCAAAGGTAATTCTCAGAAACTCCTACACTAAAATAAAAAATCATTATCTGTATTAGGGCTATGAAAGATTTGCTTGGTTTTAAAAGGAACTTTGTGGTTTAGTTTCACTTACTGTGTAATCTGCATGTTTTTTCCCATACCATTTCATCCACTTTCTGAATTCTTTGTCCATTGTCTAGAAAAGGTAGAAGAAATAAAAAGAAAAAATTATTAAAATAAAAAGAAAATCCAGAGATTATATTTTCACAAATAGAAGAAAATGGCAACTATGAGAGTATCTAATGAGAAACTGCTACCATACACAAATTTGCATTGTCATCAACATAACATTTTAGGACGTGGAAGGTAACTGGATTTAATCTTATCTTTACATAAGCATGGTGAAATTAGCAGCAAGACCTGTTGAACAGCTTTTGGGTTTACCACTTGAAAAATTCAACACTTATAGTGTCTTTCACAGAGTAGCAGCCTACTTGGCACTGAGAAACTTACAAGTAGCCCTTGACTTACAACTATTTGTTTAGCAACTATTTGAAGTTACATTGACATTGAAAAAAATGACTTATGACCAGCCCTCATGCTTACAACTGTTGCTGCATCCCCCAATCATCTGTTCAAATTCAGACGCTTTGCAATCAGCATATTTACAATGGCTTCAACATCCCAGAGTCATATGATCACCATCTCCAACCTTCCCAGCTAGTGCCTAACAAGCAAAGTTAATGGGGTAAGCCAGATAGCAATCGCAATAGCACTTAGACTGATATACCGCTTCACAATGCTTTTACAGCCCTCTCTAAGCTGTTTACAGAGTCAGCCTGTTTGTCCCCAACATTCTGACTCCTCATTTTATCCACTTCAGAAGGATGGAAGGCTGAGTCAACCCTGAGCCTGGTAAAATTTGAACTGCCAAACTGCTGGCAGCCGGTGATCAGCAGAAATAATAGTACTTCATTCCAATCACTGAGCCACTTTGGTTCAGATCCACTTAACGACCAAGTAATTCACTTAAGAACTGCAGATTTACTTCACATCCAAAGCAAAAAAAAAGTTGTAAAATTAGGTCTAACTCACTGAAAAACTGCTTTATTTGCAATGGAAATCCTGGTCTCAACTGTGGGACCAGAATTTCAGAAAAATATTCCCTGACAGAATTTCAGAAAAATATTCCCTATGAGAGTTATTTCCCAAGGAGCACAGATGGCCATGGGTTAGAGAAATGTGTCCTAGTCTCAGATGGGAACTAAAATCAGTGGCAGAAGATATGCTTTCAAGAACTTAAAATACCTGGCATCTACAGGTTAAAAGGAAGAAAAAAAATAATGGATATCTAATCTACTATACAACTTTAACAAAAAGTCCCTGACTATTCAACTCGCAACACAAGCAACACAAATCCTAAAAAGAATTACATTGCCATACATCAAGAATATCTCAGAAACTACCAACATACTACTACAAGAATATGGAATCAACATAGCACACAAGCCCTTCTAAAAACATCCTAAGCAGATCCAAAAACCCAACAAACCCAGAAGAAAAAACAGGAGTCATCTACAACATACAATGTAAGGACTGCAACAATCACTACGTAGGACAAACAGGCAGAAAACTGGCAGAATGCATACACAAACACCAACTAGCAGTCCGAAGAGATAATGAAGAATGTTTTAATTTCACAACATATAGACAGATTTAATCATAGTTTTAATTGGGAAAATGTGACCATCCTCGACCAAGCCAAGTCCAAAAAAGCCAGGGAATTTCTAGAAGCCTGGCACTCTGACACATCAGCCATCAACAGACATATGGACATTAACAACATCTATAGACTATACAAAAGGGACTATTACCCAGCCCAAAAAGGAACAAAAAGACCCAAGCATCTTTCCAAGAGCAATCAGCACCCAGATCAGCATAGATTAACTCCCAGATTAACATCAGACCAACAATCAAGTAAACAATACCCCAATCAAGAAATTGCCAAAGCCAACAACAAACAGCCCAACCAAAGATCTCCCCCACCAACTTTGACAAGGCAAACCACTAGATTAGAATATGAACTGATGTTACCTAGTTTGGGTAATGAAAGGTCTGCAAGAAAACAAGCAAGTTCAGAGAGCACCAGGGACTCTCAGGGAAAAAATAGTATTAGGGGAAAAGGGCAAATAAACCTATACACTGATTTCTATGCTGTTCAAAGGCAGCCTCACATATAGCCCTTGCTGCTACAGAGCCAAATTTGGTAGCTATTGCAGCCTTCCCTGTTATAGAAACTATCCCTGAATTGTATATTCTACCCACCCACCTCCTAGGAAATTGTTCTGAGAAGCAATATCCCAGTCTTCCAGTCACAATTCTGCTGAAGCCCAGCCTGCCAATGCCTTCTGGTGCCCACATGCCACTTCCTTTTCTATGTCTTATACCCAAACCTTCTATTTGGTATTTGGCTTAGAAAAGAATCCTTTTAATACGGTCCCCTACAAAATCTAAAACTACTGATATGGCTTAACTCAGACGACAAGCACAATGAGGAAGAAAAAAAACCACCAGCCAACAATAAGGTAGATTGGGCAGCTCCTTCACAAGTAAGGTTTCACCTTCTGCAAGAGCAGTTCTATGTTGGAATTGTTACTATGGGAGCACTATAAGATGCAGTTTGATAACAAACAATAAAGTGATTGGGTCTGGAATAAGTACCTGAGCTGCCATTTTGAAAAGTTCTTAACCCTGACATTCAGTTTTAGAAGCCAGAAAAATTCTGAATAACTTTAGGGTCCATATATTGTTTCTTTCCTTTCTCTACTCTTGGGGAAGACTATTTATTAACTGTCACCATAGTCTGTAAAACTGAGCAACTAAACCAGTGTGTTTTTTAACCTCAGTGGACTTCAACTCCCAGAATTCCTCAACCAGCATGTTGACTCGGATATTTTGGGAATTGAAATCTGCACATCTTAATGTTGCTGACTGAGGCTGAGCAACACTAATCTAAGCAGTGGATGTTGAAGACGGTGTTTTAAAAAATGGGTGGTATATATAATCACTCTGGCCAGATTTCTAACATATATTACAATTTTAACTCAAGGCACTATGTTACCTCAGCGTATTTTGCTGGAATATCAGCTTTCTCCACACCATAGTGATGCTTGCAGTTTGTTGCTGCAGCCACCTGGAGCACAACTTGACCCACACCTAAAAGAAGACAACAGAGTACTAAAGTTATGAGGACTGCCGCAATGTCACATGAGAAGCTAAATTTGGAGTAAAGTTTACATAAGAACTTCAAGGATATGAATAAACTTCTAAATGTGTTATTTTGTAGATCAGAGAGTGCCTTGCACAGCATGCCTTGGTTCACGAAATCCAGGATTTTTCTTAATGCTATACGTTAGAAATGCAGATTAACAAATAGAACTAGGTTTAAATGCAAAACTAACACTTTGATCTAAGCTTGAAGCAAAGAAGGTTACCAACAGAGCTGACATAAGACCAGAGTGAAACATTTCAGGCTATATATGTCAGACAGACATCTGGCTGTCAGATTCTCAGTCCACTGAAGTTTCCAGAGCTGTTTTCAAAACATCACTGCAATAGTCCAGATACTTAAAGCCAAGTCTGTTTTCAGCAATACATGGATAGATTTGTGTGCACTTAATGCCACTGATATTTCACAATTAGAGTTCAGCAGATTTTGCTTTTTTCTCCAAGCCATGGTTTATTTAGTTTACAATCCCATATTATCAGCTCATGAAAATGTTTCAAATACAACTTCATTTCCTTTAAAAAAAGGAGGGGAAACTTCAAAACAATCACCAACTGAGGAGGGAGGGAGGGAGAGAGGGAGAGAGAGGGAGGGGAAAGCATATGTAGCTCTTTTTTCATTGACAAAACAGTAGGAAACTGAGTGACTTTGAACCAGTCTCTCTCTCTCTCTCTCTCTCTCTCTCTCTCTCTCTCTCTCTCTCTCTCTCTCTCTCTCTCTCTCTCAGTTCAGCCAACCTCATAGAGTTGTTGCTGTGTGGAAAATAGGAGAAGAAGGATGTGTTGGATATGTTTACCGTAGGATACAAATAAATAAACTATAATGATAATAATAACAATAAACAGCAAGGCATGACATTGCTAATTCTACTGCCTATCCAGATGCAATAGGGAAATACATTAGTCAAAAATATATTAAGATTTCACATTAGCATGACGTAACAGCTGGAAAAATAAGAATCTGTGCAGCAGAATCAACAAGGAGTTCAAAGACTAAGAGAAAGACTCTGGAAACTTTAACTCTCCTCTGCCCCTTAACTAATTACCTAGCTGCAAGAGAAGGAATCATTCAATTAAAAAAAAAAAAATATTCTAGATGAACCCAACAACTTCAGATTGCATGGTAGATTTTCCCCCCCATATTGGTTGCAACATTCCCCTCAGTTTCATTGTGGGTTTGCCATATGGCACAGGGTGGTGCTCTTCAACAAAGGAAGGTTCAGCCCCTCCCTAGATACCCAGAACTGCCACCCATTGTTTTTTCTGGGCAAATTGACAGTGACAGGGTCACAGAAATGCTGTTAGTTGCATTAACTAAAGTTCCTGCTTTTCCAACTAATAGATTCTGTTTTAGTGAATTTTATGCTCTGGGTTTAGCCAAAACCGGCAACACTATTTTCAAATTTGCAATTATAAGAAATATTAAACTTAGGCCTTTTTCCAAATCAAACAAATGAACCCAAGCATTTCTTGGAAGCATAGGAGCACACAAGAGGAATATAGTATTGGAGTCACCTAGAGATTTAAAGAGAAGTACTAGATGGTAAGGGACAAATAAATTCACATGGCTAAAACAACACATGCTGGAGACATCACAACCATTGGCTGGCCAGAGCTTTATGCCACAAGCTATTATTTTTATTTCCACCCATATCCACACTTTTTATTTCCACCCACATCCACACTCCCATACTCTCTAGTTACCTCCCTCATTTTGTGGTTCTCAATGACCTAGTTGGACACTGACGATGTCAATTGCCAAAATTATAGTCTATTTCCATCATGTCAAAATTGGAAAACTACTATGGTTTCCAATTCCAGTCACCAAGCTTTGAATTACAGTAAATTATATTTCCAACTTGCTGCTGTCTATTAGAAGCCAGCACTGTTGCTCATCAAGACAGAAGAAAGTCAAAGCCAAAGAACACCATTTTCCAGGAAACAAAACACAAATTTCAAGCTATGGATTGGTTATTCAGAAAACAGTATTACAATTCTGTTTGAACTATTTTGAGTCAAGTCAGAAAAGAGAAATGGGTAGTGAACACTCACCACTGCCTAAGTCTACAAAGAGGTCATCTTCAGTCATTTTTATTTCATCTATCATCTGGGCCACCAAGTCAAAAGAAGTCTCTCCATATACTTCTGGGGAAAAGGGTTCATAGTTGTTGAGTTTTTCTGGGTCCGTCACTGAGTGGTTATATACTTGCTGTAGGATATGGCGCAGTAGCCCATTGGAAGGGCGGGTATTCAGTTTCATGGGCTGGGTGGTTCCTTTCCACTGAAGAATGAAACAAGAAACCCACTTATCTCAATCACAATTTGTTCCTTATAGCAAAAACAGCTTTTAAAGTGCAAAACTCCCCTCAACACTTGTTCATAACATCAACAGCACCAAGAACATTATTTGAATAAGAAGTAGGCTGGAAAAGTTACTGAGTAAATCCCTTACCCTATGACAACTCTGCCATGTAACTAGACTTACCATATAAGCATTAACCCTAGTATAATCAACTTACATCTTGTCCACTTTAATTAAGTAAAGCATGTATGCTACCAATATTCTAACAAAGTGTACTGTTGGTAGTAATGGAAATCATATACATCATGGTCTGTGCTTTCTAAATAGTAAATAAACTATGGTTTGCAGCTCTTTATTTCCCTTTGTTCAGCATTCCTGAGCTGAGTAACGTTCTTTGTTGGCCAACAAGTTGCTTTGAAAAGCATATAAACAAAGCCTGAAAGCAACAGGCTTTCTTTGTTATGTGTGCCCCTAGCTACTGATGTTTAAAGACAGACTGTCTCTAAAATAACCATTCCCTACAAAAATTATGGCAAATTGTCACTGATCAATCTTTCCTCCTCTATGCAGTAGATATTATGCAGTAGACACTTATGTTAATGGCTACTATATCTCACGTTTGTCTGGTGTTTCAAATCAGTTTGACAGGCTTGGCTTTTGTTCTAACTTTATCAAATTGTAGGCAAAACTATAAGGAAAAAGTATTCTGGATTATCATTTTGCTCCTTGGGAGACCCAAGTTCAAATCCCCATACCACTTTGAAGTTCACCTGTCATTCTGGTTCTCAGTTTAAAGTGTTTCACAATGTTCTTTTAGGCAAAATGGGGAAAAGGTGGAAGAAAAGTGATTAACCAAGGCTTACACCTTGAGGTCCTCTACAGGAAAGGTAATACATATATAAATTTATATATAAATGTTGGATTTATCTGTTTATTCAGTTGTTTTACTTACCACAATGATTATTTCTAATTGATTAATATTAATATTTGATGTTATATTTTGTATCATTATATTGTAATTTATGCAAAAGTGGTACACATATGCTGAAATTAAAAATTAAGATATTCCAATATTAAAATATAAAATATAGCTTTGTTTTCCTAACTCATTATTCACTATTATTACTATTAATTAAATTTCTTTGCTACCTTAGTCTCAATGATTCTGGGTGGTTCATCTAAGAGCCGTGGTAGCTCAGTGGTTAGGATGCAATACTTCAGAGTTAACTCACTGCTCACTCCACGAGTTCAACTCTGAGTGGTTCAGGATTAACTTTCATCCTTCCAAGATTGATAAAATGAGGACTCAAATTGTTGGGGCAATATGCTGAATCTGTGCACTGCTTAGAGAGGGCTGTAAAGCACTATGAAATGGTATATAAGTCTAAGTGCTATTGCTATTATGTCCAGTGATAGTTTGCCACAGGATATCAGACACTGTAGTACAATGAATGCAGGTAGTCCTCAACTTATCACCATAATTGAGCCTGGCAATTATGATCATAAACTGTGAATTGTAAAGTGACTAGATGAGACAATGTGGTGCCGCATAAATATGGGCCAATTGCCAAGAGCCCAAAATGCAATTATGTGATTGGAGAAGTTGAAAGTCAAAAACCATTGCTTTTTGAGGGGGTATGTCATAACTTCAAATAGTCACTAAGCAACCAATCATTTTAATTCAAGGGCTACCTATGTGCATGGATGTTTCTTTTTATACTTTTCTGAAGACAGAACAATCAAGAATACAACTGCAGAAAATACTATGCTGGAATTGAAAAGCAGTCCAGCAGGACCTCCTATGTCTTATGATGACAGATAGGTAAAGACTGAAATTTCCTTATTCATCCCACCACCTACCAAATTTGGGGATTGATTTGGCTGCTAGTTAGCTTATAGAGACAATTACTGGTCAGTGAGCCACTTTTAAAAACATACACCTGTAGTGAATCAGCAAAATGAGCTGTACTGCTTGATGACCTTGAAACCAATTGCCCCAACAAAATGCAAAAATGCAAAAACAAAATAGCAAGGAACACATACCAACTGGTGAATGCTGTCAATAGCTCGGTTGTATTTGTCACAAAGTCTTTGCATACTTTCAAAACTAAAATAATGAGATAAAAAGACAAGAGTAATCCATTAGGCAAATACATATTCTCTCAATATTCTTACAATTGTCTGCCCAGCCACAAACATCCTATAGAAACTGTATTAATTATATCTTTGGACAATTCTCTAGAAAGTTTTCTGAAGTATCTTCTAATTCCTTAAAGGTTATAGGAAAGTGGTGGCTAACATTTTTGGGCTCCTGTGCCAAAAACTGCGAGCACACCAGCACACCCATCCTTGCATGCCAGCACCCAGAATGCAATGCGCGTGACCCCTCCCCATGCCCCCTGCACATTCGTGCACAATCCCCACCCCCTTACCTGCACTGCGCCTCACAACTGATTTTTTGGGCTGGTTTGAGGCCTTTTTCGGCCTCCCAGAGGCTTGGAAAAAGCCTCCGCAAGGCTTCTTAGGCCAAATCAGCTGTGAGGTGTGGGCATGCGCAGTGGGGTAAGTTTGCCTGTGGCTTGCATGCCAGCACAAATGGCTCTGCATGCCACTTGTGGCACCCGTGCCATAGGTTTGCCATCACGGTTATAGGATCATCATGTTGGATATATATTTCAATACAAGTTGTCAGTAAATACATCTAACCTATTACCAATACCCACAAGTAAATCAATTCAAATATTTATCTAGAAAAAAACATTTAACAAAAATACTCTTGTGACATAGTCTATTCTGAAATTAGTTCTACTGAGTTCACAGGGACTCAATCATACGTAAGAGGATAGAAACTTTAGCACTGCCAATAAAATTACATTTTCATTTCAAACTTATGGTTTATTGAAATATTTAAAACAATGAAGCACAATTTATTAACTTTTACACTGCTTAACATGACAGCATTAAAATGCACGGACACTGATGCACTCTTACTGTTATTAATAATTCTGATTTTTCAGAAGCAGCATTTCAAAATATTTCAGTGCCGAAGTTCTCCTAGGGGACAATTGATTGTCTAAGTAAATGATACTTGTTTTCCAACCTGGTGCCCTCTGATGCCTACGCTAGCTGAATAGTCTGCAAATTGTAACCCCATGAACACCCAGAGGGCACCAGATTAGAGAATGCTGCTCTAGGTATACAAGATTCGTCATATGAGCTGTTTGGACTAATGTTTTTTTTTTTCCTAAACCAGGCAACATAACTGAGGATGAAAGAATTAAAGAATCATCTCAGGTCATGTGGATAGAGGGGGAGGAAAGAAGGGAGGGACATGGCAGTCACATGTCCATGGCATAATCAGATTTCAAGCTTCAATGCAGAGAGCTGTGCAGCTATGCCAAAACAACAGGAGAGCATATTGGAGCATGTCAGCAATAAACCTGTCTTTGTAACTGAACAGTCACCAATATTGTTGCCTAATCCCAAGGGCGTGTAGTCAATTTCCAATGTATCTCTTGTCGTGTTTGTATTTTCAAAAGGTATCCCAGGATACCTCAGTGGCATTCATAGTAGCACACTCCCTCTATTTGGAAAGAGCCCAATGGCTTATCTAACTCCTGCAATGAAAATGCAGAAGTACATTTTTTTTCCCTAGAGAAATATGCCTACAGTTTCCATAAACATTGGAATCCATATGTTCAGAACAGGCACATCAGCAGCTGGAAAACCTCTTTGCCTCTGAAGTTGCTAACTACTTCTGTAGTTGCTACTTGGAGTTACTTGTGCAAAACTGTCCTTCAATGTCATGTGCTCTTTGAAGTGTGAGAAATCAGGAACCAGGGAAGACAGGTTCAAATGCAAAACTGAAGTACAGCCAGAGAAGATCACAAAATTTTAATAAAAGAACAAAGAATATCTGGTAAACCACGCCTACCTACACATTAATTAACAGCCATACCTTTCAAAGTGTAAAGGACAGAGGGAAAGCACAAAGGGGGAAAAAAAACCAGATGAAAAATTTACCAGATTGACTCATGATATTCACAAACAGTTAAACTGGTAATGAGCAGCAATCTTGTTTGCCAACATTATCCATTTTGTTGTGCAATTATTGACAAATGGGATACCATTAACCAATATCCTAAAGGCATAGTACCAGCCTCTTGGTATAATATTGAAGCATTAAGTACTGAAGATTTAATCCATGAAGAGAATTTGTCAAAGTTAAAATGTTTTGCTTCTCTTGGAAAAAAAGGCTCATGAATTAAAATGGAGTGACATAGATTATACTCTGAAACTATACTCCCATGTGTGCTGCAAAGGCTTATAGAGTCCTACCAGTTAATATTTAACACAGGTCCTTGATTAGGCTGAAGATGACATGAAGGATTTAGTATTTGTTTTGTCATTTCGCAAGGGAAGTATAGCATGCAAACAACTCAGTTTCTCTACAAAAAAAATGAAATAAACAACCTCCACCCCATTCCAGAATTTATTAAGGTCAATGCTCAAACTCTAAACTTCTGCATTTTTTGCTAAAAAAAAGTGAAGTTCAAATCATCAACAATCAGCATATGTGCAGAAAGTATCATGGTTAAAAAAAAAGTATTTACTGACAAGTGACTACAATTTCAAAATTTATTTTCAGGGTCTCCTTAATTAAATCCTAATGCTGCAGGGTCCTGTCTTGCCACTGAAAACAGCTGTAGAGGCTTCTTTGTATATTCCCTTTTTATCTATTCCTCTTTTAATCAGAATATCGGACAGAACTTTTCTGCCCCATGAAATCTGTTTAACGGTTTCTTTAAATATATATCATATTGTTTCCTTGAAAGCTATTGTTTCATAGCAATTTAAAAGTTAATCTAATCGATCTGATTAATAATTTTATCTGCTATTTGCTTTTCATTTGTGGGTTTATCACATGTATTACTGTCCTTAGTCCTTAAACCTTCTAGGAGTTAAAGGCTAGATATTCAAAAAATTATACAAAGAATAACTTAAAAACAATTAAAAATTTCTAATGAATTATGCCCAAGGAGTTATTTACCTACTAAAAAACATAAAGAAAGAACTAAAGTAGCTTTCCTAAGCCTGCTGTCACCCAGAAGTTAGGCCACAATTTTCATTGTCCATAGCCATTATACTCAATCGGAAGAACATCCAGTTAAGGAAGACAAGATGAACTATCACAATTAACACATGTTTTCACTGTAAGTTCAGCCAACGTACAGGGTGCCAGAAAGAAATCTGTAAATCTGGATAGAGAACAAGACATCATTCAACTGGAAGAAATGTAATTACATTTAGAGAAAAATATAGAGCACACATATAAGATGTGGAGTTTGCTTGAAGATTTGAGGATGGTCATTGTCAAAGAACTTGAATCGGCATGAACATGTGAGAGACAAGGGCAATGTACTCTGCATTACAAGAAGAATTGTACCAAAGAAACAAGAAATTGTTATTCCTCTCTACTAGGCAACGCTGAAACCACAACTGGAATACTGTACATTTCCAAGAATTTGGGGTTAGAGAGTTAGCAACAAAGGTGATTCAGAGATTTGAAAAAGGTAAGAATGATCAGTCTGAGGAAAAGAAGATTTTGGGCACATATAATAGCAATTTTCAGGTACAGAAAGAGAAGCTACAAGAAAGATGACCAAGAACTATTTTCCATGGCCACAGAAACCACGTGCAGAAGAAGTGAACATATAAGTTTTAGCTACTGGATTTTATAAATAGAAGAAAAATCTTCTTAGTTGAGAATAAATGAAGATTCTCAAATCATGCTGGTAATGTTGTCTGAAGGCTGAATCATGGCTCAACCTTCAGACATCTTCTTAGTCGTACAACACTACCAATAAGCTTTTAAAAAGAAGCTGTGAGCCATCTCTCAGTGATGAAAGAAGCAGTTTTTCCTGAATGCTGCAGAGGGGTGATGATCCTTAGTCCCTTCCAACTCTACAATCCTATGATTTTATTGTTATGATTTTTTTTATTCTTATTAAATATAAGAAACCTAAAGTTTATTAACTGCAGCTTTGCCTAAAAGATACAGTTAAGATTGCTTGACAGGAATTCCAGAGTAATTGATAATCTAAAGCTCCTTAAGGCTATTTTGGCAGGTCAGCTCAGAACCCTTTGGACTACTGCTCCAGATTAACTCACAGCAGAATAATATTTCAAGGTCCAAAGTCATCTTTAAGATACATTGTATCTCCTAACAGGGATATAAATAATATATTTTTTTAATGCTATGGTTTAGTTTGGTAACATCTGCTTCCAATTTACTTTGAAGTGGAAAAGGAACAACCCCTAACAATGAAATCAGGATTCCCACAAAGGCCTTCATTAATGCCAATTTTGGTTATGTGCCTTAAGGCGAGGTCCCACTGGCCAACGGACGCAAAACGTATGCATAAAAGACACAGCAGACAAGCAAAATTTCGGGGGTGGCTCCATCCATTGTCATCCACTTCAAAAAGTGTGAAAATTTGCATAAACAGAACAGAAAAGAACAGACGTGGGTAGTATGTAGCAGGGATGTTAAACGGATGTTCATAGGAAGCCTAGCGGATGACAGTAGATGAAGCGGATGCATCACGTACGCCTAAAGGAAAGAAAGGGGATGCCACACGGATGTATATCGGATGCAAACGCATCCTTTCTATTTCCGTGCTACTAACGATGTATAGACGTTCCATGTACCCTTTCTTTCCTCCCTCTTTCCGTTTTCAGCTGCAGCGGATGTGAGTTGCGAGGATGCCCAGAGGATGCAGAGAGGATACAGCGGATGTTTAATGGATGATAAATGGACATAGAATGTTTGTTGCTCGTATGTCGCGGATTTACATCGTACACAGCAGAAAGTTCATCCGTTCACAAAGTTTTGTGCAGCTCAAAACTTCTTGCGCGGATGAAATCGCAGTGGACGGATCCTCGACGGATAGAGCGTATGAAACACGTATGCAATGAGTACACGACGGATGCATAGCGTTTTCCAACGGATGGCAAGCTTTTTTTAACGTTTTACATCCTCTTTGCATCCGTAAGTGCAGTGGGACTGGGCCTTTAAGAGACAAAACACAAAGTGGCAGTCAGACTACTCATTTACTGCTTAGCGTTTTGCAGCAAAAGTTTAAAAAGTGAGGGAGGGGGCAGGAGATTTCATGCAGGGGCTATTATTTATGAAGTATTTTTTTTACCTGCCTTTTAGCAAATATATTAAAAAATGCTGACAACGTAAAGAAAAACAAAAAGCCAATAAAACACATTCTCAAAACAAATTATATTTTGGATCCAGGAAAAAGAATTCATCAATACCAAAATCTGCAACTCAGCAGATAAAAACATCATGCCAAATGGAAGCTAACAAGGGAATAGAATAGGCCTTGTTTTGCAGGAGGTTGCAAAGCACAACTGCAATCAAAGAAGACTGTTCTGGGGATCCAAATAATCATTCAGATTTGGTAGGATGGAATAAATATGAAAACTTTTGCCAACAACTGATCTTTGTACTTGTTCTCAAGGCTTTTTAAGCTCCTTGTCGCTTGCTCCAATGCAGTTTAGTTCAGTGACTGTTCAAACTTAAAAAGAGCACTGAACAATTGATAGTTGCAATCAATCTTCAGAGTTCAGGCCACAAAAGTCTCCCCACAATCACATGAACACAATTTCCAGTGTTCCCTGCCAACTTCCCACAAGCAAAGTCAATGGGGAAGTCTGCAGGAAGTTGCGATCATGTGAGGTCCTTGGTTACTGACGCAGGCAACCCTTGCTTAATGATGGCGATCAGGACTGCCAGAATTGCTGTTGCTAAGCAGCACTTCCTGTTACATCACATTTTACAACTTTATCACTTAGTGACAGCAATTCTGGTCCCAATTGCCATTGTTAACAAAGGATTACCTGCATTATGTAAACAGCTGCTATATTCAGCTGTTAAATACAGGTATAACAGAATATAACAGAAATATAAAATGTAACAGAAATATTTCAAAAGCACTATTTATATTTTAAAAATTATTTTTACAGCATCTGACACTAATTCTATACCAGTTACCAATTATCCAGAAACCTTTTGTAACTGCAATGGTAATTCACAAGCCTACTTTAATTGCTACATTTAGTCCTGCTATACAATAAGTTATCCCTATTGAAGAATTAAATAATTATCATTTTCTCACCTTTTAGTATCATAGTCAATTAAAACGTAGTTTTCCATAGCAAGCTTGAGGTCTGGAATTTCTTCACAGACCCACCTGAAAAACAAAAACAAAGAAGATCAATTAATCTTTCAAACAACTCTCCTAAATACCTATGTTTTTATTTTTAAAGATCCCTACCAGTCCAAATACATTTACTATTCATCATATGCGGTTCACTGGCAGTCTAAGAAAAAAATACATCTATTCAACTGGAGTAAATAAATATTCTTCTCAGGTATTCAGCATAATAGCTATTTTCAAGTCTCCAAGAAATAAATTTAAGGTAGTTAAACTTTATTTTATTGTTTTCTTTTAATGAAATTAGTTTGCCGCCAATCTCTCTACCAAGCAACTCTGTGTGGCTTACAATACCATATTTAATGGAATAAAATAATTACTATGTTAAAACATTACATTATTACATTCATCAAAAGATAAAAACAGATCAAACAAACCAGTGCGTAAATGGAGTGGAGGTGGGACCTTCTGCTAATCTATTTTATACCTATTATTTCAGTTATCAACATCCACGAAGAATAATGTAATCAACCTGAAATACTAGGTGCTCAGTTGCTCTCATTACTTTGAAATAAGAAGGCTGCAATATAACGTAAGCCCACTGAGACCAACATGGTCTAATCTGACAGTACTAAATGGCATTTCCATCACCACCCCCTGCCCACTACCACAAATCCTTGGAATTGGAGATACCAGAGATTACCATCTTGAACTTCATCATTCGGAGCAGATGTTAACTATAGATATATGGCTCCTCTCTTCTGATATTTACAACATTTTATGTATTTCTGCAATGCTGCAATCAAGCAGCAATGCTAAATACAGGTAGTCCTCGACTTACAACAGTTCATTTAGTGACCATTCAAAATTACAACGGCACTGAAAAATGTGACTTATGACTGTTTTTCACAGTTCCTGAAATTCCCATGATCAAAATACAGATGCTTGGCAACTGATTCATATTTATGACCATTGCTATGTCCCAAGGTCATGTGATCACCTTTTGCGACCTTCTCACAAGCAGAGTCAATGGGGGAGGAAGGTTCATTTAACAACTGGGTTACTAACTTATCAACAGAAATTTTGGGCTCAATTGTGGTCGTATGTTGAGGACTACCTGTACTGTAAAGGCTGAAGATTTGGGGCAATAGAAACTAAAATGATGGTTATTCACTGAGAGAACTCTAAATTAAAGAAGAGAAAATGTTCACTTATCGCTATCAGCAAGGACAGCTGTTTATGCTGGCAAGCAATAATTTACTGCTAGGGGGGGGAACCTGCAACCACATATAAGCGCTTTATCCTTGCTCCCTAACAGCTAGTCCTTAAAAAAAACCCACCAACATAAGCAGCTCACATAGACCTACCCTATAACATCAATGGAAGATATAAAAAGCAATATGAGTTATATTCTACTGATGCAGAGTCTGGAAAGTAGTGGGGGTTTTTTTCAGCCTGTAGATACCAGGCTAACACATTGGGAAGAAGTGATATGAAAACAAGATAAAAATGAGATAAGAGGCAAACACACAAATTATATTCTTCTTCTGGAGAGACAATAGTCACTGGCTTTGAGCAAAGTAAGTTACCAATTCTGGTTTATTCGCTAAGCCATGATTTGTGATATGTCTCAAGGCACGTATAGAATTTTCAGAAAGGGAAACTACTATTTCTATCTTATCTCCCTTCCTCCTTGACTCATATCATACATAGTTATCATTTATTTGTATCCCACATTTATTATTTTTACAAATAATTCAAGGGAGAGAACATGCCTAATGCTCCTTCCTTCTCCTATTTTTCCCATAACAACAAACCTGTGAGGTAATTTGGGCTGAGAGAAAGGGACTGGCTCAAAGCCCCCGAGCTGGCATTCATGGATAAGTCTAGACAAAAACTGATGATATCCTGATGATATTTCTAGCTTGATGCCTTAACCGCTAGACCAAACTGGCTCATAGTCTTAGAGAAGGAACTCTTAGATGCACTCATGTGTTTGCTTTCTTCCCAATAAACTATCCTGATAAGCCTGAACCTCAAAAACTGATAATATTTTAAACAGCTAGGTTGTGTTAGACAGAAGGTATGTTGTTGAGCAAAGCAATTTGCAGCTTATCCTTCACTTGAGAGTTCCATAAAAGGTTGTTATCTTCTGTATTGCATCAACAATGCTAAAAGGCAATAGGAATAGGAGTGAGGCAATTGCTGCTTTGCCCAAGAAACTTAAAACCACATCCCACTGAGCCAAAGAAAGGAGTTATCTGAAGGCTTAGATTTAGTAGTTTTTTTTACAAGATAGCCATTTGTTATTCATAACAGAGTCAATGAGGTCTTTGAGAGAATGCTACTTACTGCAATCAGAGAGAGTTACAACAAGGGGCAGAGACAGAAGGAAGTTTCTGGTAGAATTCAGCTAAGATTATCTGAGTAGCTATTTAGGACAATGACTGCACTACTCCAATCAAACTATTGGACCAAAGGTGAAATAATTCCCATACATGAAGGATTGAATCTTTTCTGTCCCAATTAATATTCAAAGCAACATACTATACTACTTTCTTTCATGGTTTCCTCTTTTTTGAGACAAAATCTCAGTCTTGTTTTCACTGGCTAGCAAAGAAAGTCCTGCTATCAATAATAATGTTCCTACCAAAGGAGTATGAATGAATAAGTACGTGTGCATGTACAGGCAGGTACACATATGTGCATTAATGCTAATGAGAATTGTCTGGCCAAAGGCCAGGTATGTTAATATTTACTGAAAATGTTTAGCATACAGGAATCCATATAAATAAGCATCAAAGATCATTTGTGAATACAAAAATACATCAAATATGTTCCTAGTCCTTTAAACTGTACCTGTCTATTATTCAAGTATACTGTTTAATTCAAAACAAGTAGTTTTTTTCAACTTTTATTCATCTCTATTTCTCCAACACTAAAACTTAAGATCTTTACAAATGATGCAGTTGTTCGTTGCACTCTTTTTCTCTCTTCTGAACAAAGATAGAATGTCTACAGTTTCAAGGTTGCTATTGTGTTTTGCTCAAATTATAAGCACCATTAAAACAAATGTATGTAGACTGTAACTTCTATAGGTTTCATAGATATGTCAATGCATTCATTTTAAGTTACATTTATGTTTTAAATGTATTAAATTCATATCTAATTATTACAATGTGCTCTCAAAATTTGCTTTTTCCTCTAATTTCCTCAAATTTCTCTAGAAATTTGAATGTCCTCAAATTTCACTTCTCTAAACCTAATCCTGAGAAACTAACCAACTGTCTATAACCAAAGTTACAAAAGGATCTGCACTGATCCTATATATCAGAGGTGTCAAACTCGAATCCTCATGGCATTGTCATGTGATATATTAGGACTTTCCCCCCTTTCATTAAATCGGGCAGGAGCAGGCCAGCACATGACGCATCTGGCCTGTGGGCCATGAGTTTGACACACCTGCTATACATCTAGAGTGTGATAATCTTTACAGTGAACAAGCTTTGTAGGTCTCACATGTAACAGTAATAAATCTGTTGTTTAGAGGACAGGTTAAACCTGATTTTAATGTACATTTTCAGTCAGAACACAGCAGAGTTAAGTAACCTGAAGACTAGTCAGAAATATTCTCAGCATCCAGATCTACACAACCAGGAATAATGAACAGACAAAGATTCCATGCATCCCTATGTCCTAGGATAAAAGGATGAACTGCAAGCAATGTATGCTAACCTGGGATACAGAGAATCTAGTCCATTGCTTACTATACAATTCCCAAAGTAGATGCACAGCTATAATTACTGAGGGAAAAACCAAGGTGACACATTGCATCATCTTCCTCACTAGCAGCTACAGTGACTGAGGTACATGATCACCTTTGAACCTATACACTGATAGGCTGTTACTCTTGGCACTAGAAAGCACTGGAGAATTCCTGGTCCAATCCCTGACAAATCTAGTTATAAAAATCAGACTGCAGGTGAAGTGAAAGATTATTGTTGGACACTCTACAGCTGCCTTATTTATCTGCTTGTTTGTTTGTAAAATTTACTGGCTGCCCGCCTTACCACAAAGTAATTCTGGACAGCTTACAATCTTAAGAAAATAAAATTGACCCCAAAGCTAAAAGACATAAATAAAATACTGTGAAGATACAAATACTATGCCCAGTTAAAAAATGGGGAGGGAGGGAGGAGAGGAGGGGGGAATATGTTGTTAATCTAGTAACCACCTCCACCAAGCTAGTCCCCCTTATGCTAAGTCAGTCGGTGGCTGGATGTATGCAGCATAAGAACATCAGAGGGTATATGACAATTTGCCATGGAACAACTCACCATGGCCAATTTGCCGTAGAATAAGAATTACACTAATATCAAAGAAATAGTGGAATAGAATCATTAAAGAAAGGATGCCAAGGGAAGGACAAAATGAAATGTGTATCAGAAAAATTAGAATATTTTTTAACTGTTTTAAATAATTCAACTGAATTGTTGAATTGTCCTGTGGTGAGTTGGCTGCAGCAAGTTGTCCCATTCCAACATCAGAATTGGGTTTGATTTTGAATTAGGATGTTGTATGACTCAAATAATTTGTTCACCACAATTTATGATTTGGTAACATGGGTGAATCCAGCCAACAAACCAGGGTTGCAAAATAATGGCTCACTGAAATATATGTCCTATATGTCCTTTTTTTTTTGTTTCATTGTTTTTCATGGAACCCAGAAATGGTATTTTATGTCTGTATGGAAAAGCATACCATATCATAGGAATTTGAGATTACACACCAAGTATAGAATCCTAATGTACACCAAGTTTCCATTCTTCATCTTTTCCCTATCGGAAGACTCACTTGCTGTTTTGAGATGCAGCCCTGGGGATGTAAGGGAGAGAAAGCTTTGTAGTGCATATTTGCCTTAACACCTACCGAATTGTCTCAATGATTTCGTGAGCAGCATCATGGTGTTTGTCCTGAAACAACAAAAAAAAAACAGAAAGAGGTGGCTTCAGGACATCTAAGGAAGTGACATCATGTACGTTGGCTGTCAGTACAAGAGTCATTTGCTTGATTAAACATTGTTTGCAAAAGCAGAGAAAGGAAACTTAACCTCCTTTATTAAAACATTTCATCAA
Source organism: Laticauda colubrina (assembly GCA_015471245.1). Lineage (NCBI taxonomy): Eukaryota > Metazoa > Chordata > Lepidosauria > Squamata > Elapidae > Laticauda > Laticauda colubrina. The sequence continues at coordinate 22,526,805 of BLBF01000042.1, read as the reverse complement.
GAATAACACAACACAAAATCTGTGCTTCCTAATTTCTCCCCAACATTTGTGTGAAAAGTATTCCTTTTGTATCTTCTACACAGCACTAGATCAACCTACTGCAATCTTATCTCTGGGCACCACAGAATGATGAAAGCTATGTGAAATACTACCAGTTGCATTCTGTATCAGAGGAACAGAGGAGCTAGTTCCACTTCCAAAATGGAATCCATAGGGCAATTATATTTCATTTCCAAAAGCTAAATTTTGAAACAAAAGGGAATAATAAGGTTTCTTTATTGCTTATCTTCAAATTTTGTATGCAGCATGTCAAAAAAAAATGTATTATTTCATATAGTAAATACACAAGAGTAGAAACCAATGCTTGTCATGGTATCTCTATAGCAGTGGTTCCCAACCTTTTGGATTCCAGGAACTGGTTCTGTGGAGAGAGATTTTTCTGTGAACCGGAGGGGGAATGGTTTTGCATGCTGTGTCTGTATGACACAAATGTGTAGGTGGGGTTTTGCTCATTTGAGCAGCCCCATTTCTGGCATGTTGCAACACGGGGGTTGGGGACCCCTGCTCTATAGAACATTCATGTTTAGAAGAAACCAATCTCTGATTTCCAGGTGCTAAAAAGAGACAGCAAAGGAAAGCTGTTTCATTTATATCCTTCTTGGGGCCCTTGGGAGCATCTGTTTAATTGTGGAAAGCAGAAATATAAATTAGTTAGATCCTTAGTCAAAATCAATAAGATTCTTCATGACTTCTGGGGAAAGGAGGGTGAATTGAAGATGCAAAGCCAATGACTGCAGCAAAGACCAAGGAATTGGCTCCTTGGAACCTATTTAGATAAACAGAGGACAGAAGATTGCCCATATATACTTCAAACTGCTGCTCCTCGTGAGACCACAAGACAGCAATTTTCCCTGGATTGAGTGGTGGGAGACAAAGGGATCTGCCTTCTTGCTTACAAATCAAGACAGAGAGTTTTAAAGGATATTTAAGTTCATGGATCTCACTTTCTAATCACTTTCAAAAACTGCTTGTTAATCAGTTCTAAGCTACTAGAGAACAACATGTTTGAAAACACCTGGTGAGTCTACCTTTAATCCTGAATTAAAATAATAATAAACTTATATATTTAAAGAAACTGAAATAAACAGCAAAAAGCTAAATAAGATTTTAATCTTAGAAATTGACTAAGGGGTCCAGGTAAAATTGGAGCATTGAAGCTTTTTCATAAGATTTTGGAATTAATTCTAAAAAACAAGCAGCTTCTAATAGGAAATAACTTCTGTTTTGGTTTTTACGAAACAAAACAAAGATAAGCAATTTCAGGATTTCAAAAATTAGGTACTAAGGAATAAGCTTATAAAATGTTGTAAAATGTTTAACAATGAAAATATTGAAGGAGACTTTGAATAAGGGAATTGGAAAATAGTAAGCACAATATCAACAATGTCAGTAATAATTATATGTTTCTATATTGTTGAAGAAATAACAGATGTAAAACAAATTTCATCTGATGAAACAGAGATGACATTGAAAGTAGATTTACTACTAACAGGGCAATATAATGACTTAGAAAAGAATGTTTCATTAGATTTTACAAAAGAAAGTTTTAAAATTTAAAAGAGTTTTAAAATTTAAAAGAGATATACAAGTGATAAAATCAAAAGAGTGACTTAGATCATTTTTTTCCTACTGGATTTACAAAAGAGCATGTTAGAGCTTAAAAAATTTGATGTAATGCAACAAAGAAGAAATGAAGAGAAACCAAATCTTACAACAATATTTGAATAAATCAAAAATCAAGCCTTTTAGAAATAACAGGAAAGAATATAAAGTTGGTTTATTTGATCAATGTTAAAACAAGATGCGATAACTTCTGGCAACCCTTTATGGACTTTCTGCTAACACCAGGACTCAAAAGATAATGTTTTATGGATTTGTTTATAGATAAGAAAAGGGATATGGAATGAAGAGATAAATGTTTGTTAATTTGGAGGAGGTGAAGTCACTAAATTTGTTTATATTTATTGTGATGACAGTTGGAAGTCACTTTTTTATATTTCTTTTCTATTATAGTCTTACTTTTCTCTTTTTTTCACTTTTTACTCCTTACTGTCCACTTTTCTTTCTTTAAAGTTGGTTTATATTAGATTTTACTATTATAATAAAGATTCTTAATAAAAACTACATATCACAAAAAATCAACAAGATTCTTCTAAAAATTTTTATGCAAAAGAATAGCCCATATTTATGAGTCCTTTTCATTTCAACTATCCCCTTTTAGTCACAAATAAATAGAAATTAACACTGGTCACTTTACTGAATTCAAAAACATAGAAACTACAGATAGAATCTGATTAAGCTTTCCATATTCCTAGTGAATTCAAGACATGATGGGATTAGAAATGGAAATATGTTAACTCATAAGAATCTTTTAATTACATGCTATACAAGAATATGAAGAAGCTTAAGAATTAAAAAAATACACTTAAAAATATTAGAAAGTTAGAAGTGCAATTTTTTTTTATAGGAAAGTCTGCTTCCAAATTGTTATGTTCTTAGCCCTCTATATTTTCAGCTATTTCAAATTTAAAATAAAAACAACCTTTTTTCTGAACCAGACAGATTTTGTACCATTATCTAAAGCACTCATGAACTGAATTTGCTATGTAGTATGCAGAATTTCACTGAACATCTCCATCCTTTATGTTGTGTAGGACATATAGCTCCTCCTTCTGACTTTCTATTCATATACTGTGAATAACTCTAACAGAATTCTAACAGAAGATCATGTGAACAGTATTCAAAGACTTTCAGATAAACTGGAAACAAGAAGCATATGAGTCACATGAAAATCTCTATGATAGTACTATAAATAGTTCTCTATCATTTTCAAAATATTAAAATAGCATTCTTTCAAAATTAGGAATGGGTATTAAGTGAGAAATTAATAAAAATCAATGTTTTAAATAATATATGTGACTTATATTACTTTTATTTTAAATATAGTTTCCTAGCTGAGTGGTGGAAAGCTTAATGGACAAGGAAAACTGAGGAGACAATCAAACAATTTTTTGACTTGACAAGAAGGTCATATGGAAATCTCCCATATTGGGTAGATGTGTTATTCATTAGTCATCAACCCCCAAGCATTTTCTTTACGCTGATCACTGCATTATTATTTAAAGATTTTAGAAACCAATAAACTAAGGACTGGTACATGGTACCTACCAATGATATAATACAATTCTTCTCCCTTGGACATATTTATATCACCGCAAAATTACATTTAAAAAAACGTCCAAACCTAACAAGATGTTTTGTGTTCTCATGGGACTGTTTGGCTTTAGAGACATACGCATCTAAATAAACAAACAACTTTAGCTGTCTCCTTCAATTCTGGCTGCATTTTTAAAAGGATTTTTCTCTTTTGAGATACATGACACATGAAGCATACGCATCTAAACTAATAACTTTAACTGTCTCCTCTGATTCTGGCTAAATTTTTAAAACTATTTTTAATTCTGTTTTGCTACATGTACTAGACTTCACTTGTACACTACAATGGACCAAATTTTAGGAACCATTAGTTTAGGAAATACAGAATTAGAAGCCTTAGTTTATTATATGAATCAGACTTTTAATTGCTCTGATTTAAATTAATCCATCCTATCATCAAACTTTGGTTATCAAAGATAGGCAAAACTTCTGAAGCGTAAACTCTCTACTGAGGTCTTCTTTAAAGGTTCTAGTTCCAGTTCAGTTTAATACTATTTCCAAATGCCCGTGAAACAGCTTCCTTCTTCGTCAGAAAATAAGCAGATTCTCTGGGTTCAGACAATATTCATATACTATTAAAATTCTGATTCCTGTAATCCTCAACTGGGCAAAATGGTACACAATAGAGCAAAAACTCAAACTAGCTAACTTACAGAATGCATCTAAAATACAAGACACGTGACTCCAATGGAAATGAAATTTGGCAAAATTTATAAAACATTTTATGACATAAAAATTAAACAGTTTATGAGCCCCGGTGGTAGAGTGGTTAGAATGCAGTATTGCAGGCTAACTCTGTCCACAGCCAGGAGTTCGATCCTGACGGCTCAAGGTTGACTCAGCCTTCCATCCTTCCAAGGTCAGTATAATGAAGTCACTAATTGTTAGGGGCAATACTGCATGCTGACATTGTAAACATCCAGACAATGCTGTAAAGCAGTATGGGGTGGTATACAGGTAGTCCTTGACTTACAATCACAATTGAGCCCAAAACAAGACAGTGGTTAAGCTCATTTTAGCTCATTTTATGACCTTTCTTGCCACAGTTGTTAAGTGAATCCCTGCAGTTGTTAAGTTAATCATCTGGTTGTTAAGTGAATCTGGCTTCCCCGTTGACTTTGCTTGTCAGAAAGTCACAAAAGGGGATCCCAGGACCCTGGGATACTGCAACTGTCATAAATGAGTCAGTTGCCAAACCATCTGGATTTTGATCATGTGACTAAGAAGATGTTGCAACAGTTGTGAAAAATGGTCGTAACTTGCTTTTTTTCAGTTATGTTGTAACTTAGAACGGTCACTAAATGAACTGTTGTAAGTCAAAGACTACCTGCATAAGTTTACAGCTATTTCTATTATTATGACATAATATCAAATGTCATAGAACATGTGTCTATATTTGACTATGCTATACAGTTCAACAGTTCAATTATTTTCAAGGAAGATGCATTTCAGAACATATCTCAGTTTTTCCAGTGAAGGTAATAGATTAGAAACTCTATAATTGAGGAATCTGGTAAAGAAAATATCTGTGAAAGAATGACCCAAGAAGTCATGGGTTGTCTCGTCCCACATACAAATGTTGCACTTCAAATTGATGATGGTTTAAAATATAATAAAATAGCTAGGTGTTTTTAGTATTTAGCAGTGGTCTGAAATTATAGCAATGTAAAAGAAAAGGCTGTGTGCCCAATCCTCATTTATGACCACTGCAACATCTTGCAATCGTACAATTGCCATTTGGACACTATCCAATTAGCTTGCAACAAGCAGTTAACAGAGAAGGTGGAAGTAAAATCCTAAGTCATGGTCACATGATGTTTCATTAAGCAACCACAGTGTTTGGAGTAAGAACCAAGAAGTAAGTCCTTTGCAGTGATGCAAAGATTTTGCCAGATCCAACTGTGGTCTAATCAAGAACTGTTTCTCTCAAGATAGTATTATGGAACAAATATGATCAAAATTTATAATTCCCAGTTAATAATCCGGCAACTACAAATAAACTGGATTCTGCAAATTTTGGTTAACCCTACTCAGCCACCTTTTCACTACATCCATGAACTGCAAAATCACGACTATGATAGCTGATACATATGCGCCTCAGAACCATTCAAACAATATGGTGTTTTACAGATAATTTTTGAAGTATAGCCTGAAGTTGATAAGGTTCAATCAACATGTTGGGCCTTATTACTGTCCTTCATCTACTACTCTCCTTCTGCTAGAGCTTTTAGATAAAAAAAATCTTAAGTAATTATCTTTCTTTTTTACTATTTTCTAACTGAAGAACTTACAATGGTTTCTGAGGAAATTCTGAAACTTCCAAGGGAAACAGAGTTCATGGAATATCTTGTGAATAGCCTGATTTCCAGCCAATTATTGCTATTCTCAGGCTCAGCAGATGGTAGCTTCCAGCAGACCAAATCAGGAGACAGATCATATAGTAGTTCTTGACTTATGACCACAATTGAGCTTTCCATTGCTAAGCAAGACAGTTATTAAGTAATTTTTCCCTTATTTCACAATCTTTCTAGCCACAGTTAAATGAATCACTGCAATTATTAAGTTTGTAACATGGTTGTTAAGTGAACCTGGCTTCCACATTGACCCTACATGTCAGAAGGTCGCAAAAGGTGGTAACATGACCTAGGACTCTACAACCATCATAAATATAGAACAAGTGTCCAAATTTTGATCATGTGACCATGAGAATGTGCGTTTTTCACACTCCAGTCATATGAAAAACGGTTGTAAGTCATTTTTTCAGTGCCATTGTAACTTTGGTCACTAAATGAATGGTTGTAAGTTGAGGACCACCTGCATTTGGAGGGGTGTCTACAAGTGAACATAAGAGGTATAGTTTGGTTTGAGAAGTTTAAAAAAAAAGGCATCCTGCAAAAAGGCAGTAACAGGCCATTTCCATACTTCTGCAAGGAAACTGCACAGATGCACCCAAGAAGCTGAATTTCACTCAAAAGTTTTTTTCTTCTCTCTTTTGCTATTCTCAGTGGAAGAAATATATATTCCTGGGGAATTCTGGGAATTGAAGTCTGCCAGGCTTAAAATAGCCAAGGTTGGAGACCCCTGTCCAAGAAGACATCTAGTGAAATCGCCTTTTAACCCCAGTGACAATGGAGAACCTAAATAATCTCTAACCCCTCTTGCTTAGCATTGGCAAAAGACAGGGGGTGGGGGGGGTGGTAATGAAAGGCTTTCACAAGTGGCCAGAAAGCAAGCAAGCAAAAAAAAAAAACACTTCTATTTCACATGCAGATGTTTTGAATGCCAGAGGTCAACGTCAGAAAATATTTTCTGAGTCACTGAGGGGGACAGGGAGGTTATTCAACCCTCTAAGAATCATCTTACTTCTGATTCATCAGAAAAACCCTCTACATCCCTTTTCGGGGAATCTGAAGGTGGGAGGCAGAGTGACACACACTTCACTGTGACATGAAAACCAGTGGGAGGATTGCATCTGGAACACCAAGACATCCTTCTCCCACAGCCTTAATTAGCTTTGCAGGGGAATACACATCTCACATCTTCCTCCCAAGCTCTTAACAACCAACATAGTGACACCAGCAGTCTTTCCCTCTGTCAGCTAAGCAATTATGCAAATATTACAATCTCTAGCAGTCCCAGGTTTCTTTTTAATCACTATGATGCACATGTAGCTTATCCAATAAACTCTGGGTGTATCTAGACTCGTAAGTTTATAAACTTTTTTTTAAGGAAACCCCAACTATTACTCATCATTCCAACTCAACATGACTTCTAAGAAAGCAGAAGAGAAAACCACCGGGATAATTTTGTTCAAATCTTCATGCAGCCATGAAAATCAACTAGAGTAAACTTCCTCTCTTAAACTATGCTACTTCACAAGGAAAGGGGAGAGGGGTTAGGGGAGGTAGGAAAAAAGGGATCTATTAACTTCCAGCAGCTTTTTCATAGAATGAAGTTCAAATATAATAAACAGCTTAGCTACTTGGTTATTCTGGATAACTGATAAATGGTAAAAGTATTGATATTCCATCCTTAGCCACTGGAAAAATACTGGATTTCTAAAAGGCACTGCCAATATAACTAGCAGCTCATATGAATCTGGAACTTGAAATAATCCAACATACAAACAAATCCTTGCTGGTAACTTAGTAGCAGAATGCCTACTAGGCAAGCAAAGGTCCAAAGTATAATATGCTGCTTCTCTGTTTTGTAGCTCTTGCATTAGCAAAGCTGGAAGAAACCTTTCAGTGATCTAGGGAGATTTGGCTAGATCAGGCTAGAGACTGCCATGATTAAGAGTTTTTAAAAAGCCACATTGCTTTAAAAAAAAAAAACCCTGGAAGATCTGCATTATGTCTTGTACAATCTTAAGTACAAATGGGATGATAAGTGCTAACACTTAAGCTCCATCTTGCAAAGAGGCTATTGTCAGGAACGGCTTTTATGGCAATAATGAAGGGGGAAAAAAAGTAAGATAGGACCCTGTATGAGGAAGAAACTGAAATTTCTTCTCCAGTCTCCTGAGGTGTCCTGTGGCCAAAAAAATAAAACCTGGCCTTTTCTATGGAACACTCTCATCACCTGCCACATATAACACAGGCAATTCCCACTTTGCTGCCTGCAGAACCAAGAAGAACTAGAGCAGTGAAACCGAGAGACATTTTGTTGACGTCAGAGAGCTAGGCTCCAAAACCACAGCAGGCCCCCCTCTTCCCCTTGATGCCAAATAGCTTCTATACCAGAGGAGGGGAAGGGGGGGGGAGGGAAAGAAAGAAAAATAAAGTCTTCATTTGACTACAGTACAATATTCCTCTCGCTCCTTTGGTTTCCAATTTTTTTTTAAAGATTTTGCACATTTCTGCTGCAATGGCTTGCCTTGCTCTCTCTTTCTGCAGCTAATTTGGGGAGAGGGGGGGGGAGGCTTCCAAAGATGGGAGTTTGACATTTAGAAAGAAAATACTTCTTGACACAATTGTGAGGAACTCCCTGTCATGAGATATTGTCATGACAAAGGATTTACATATGAAAATGATTTAGATAGATAAAATGAGAGCCCAACTCATAGGGATGTTGTTCTGGTGGGGAAAATAGGAGGAAAAAGGAGTATGTTTGCTGCCTTGAGTTATTTATAATAATAAAAGCAGGATAGAGATAAAGAAAATAAGTAGAATAAAAAAAAATTGGAGGACTACTTAAGCTGGTAATGATTAGCCAAAGTCACTAAACAGATATTTCAGATAGGTAGGCTGTGGACTTTTTCAAGAGCATCTAGGTTGCCTAGTGTTGGAAACCAGATACGCTGATTCAGCAGAGATCTTACAGATTTATTTGGCAATCATAAAGACAGACAGGATTGGACAATCACAATAGACTACTTCATATTGCTACAACAACAAAAACAGATTCTGAAATGTGTCAGGTTAATATCCATAACAGAAGTACCAGATTCTAAGAAAGGATGCCACACAACTGTCACACTCAAGATTTTAGATCCCAATAAAATAAGTATACTGTCCTTCATGCATTGCTAGAACTTCCACAAGAACTTGAGTAGACTGACACACTCCATTCATCAGTAGGAACTATTTTGTGGGAAAACCAGTCAAACCAATTGCAGATAGTTGCAACGGAGCAACTAAAGCATATTGATTCCCCGGGGACTTATGGCAGGCAACACAGCATAGCAGACATTTTATGGCTCACACCTTTAGTGAATAAAGGGAGAATAAAATTCTGAAATGCTTGCATTCAGTTGTTTCTAAGAAGCAATGAATAGAAAAATATAGTCCTCTAGGTATCACTAACCTACTACAATGTTAATCACAGTAAAGAGGCTTCTAGATCAGATAAACCCACTAGCCTGATTTATTAGAGATGATGGAAAAAGCTTCTGTGTACCAGGCCAGATTATATTTTGCCTTGATAGTGGATTGGATTTTGTTGTTTCTGACTGGAACAGCCTTACAAAAAAAAATAGTTCCTTTTTTATTAACTACTTTCTGATCTTTTTAATTAGACTTTCTTCACTACATTGCACTGAGCAACGGGTCTTCACCTCATGCTTAGAAAAGTATATCCTTGTACTTTTTGCTATATTTTCCTTTAACGTATGTTATTTTAGCTTTGGAAAAAGAAAATCAAAATTTCAAAGATTAGCAACATTAGTAAAACACTAATGTACAGGAAGAAAACAATGTTTCACAATGATCACACCTTAAGCAAAATATGCTCTGTGGAAATTAGTCCAATACTCAATAAATATTCTAATGTACCTACTACATGCCTACTAAGATCTGCAGAGTAATAGCACTTACTCCCATGTACATTTACTTAGGATTATGGCCAAGGTGGATTACAATTACTGTAGGCTTTATACTGAAATTAAAAGTAAAATTAAAAAACACATCAGTTATGGGTGCACCCTACCTCACCACAAATTATCTCATACACACACAGAGAGAGAGAGAGAGAGAGAGAGAGCAGGCAGGCAGGCAGGCAAGACCACATGAACAATTGTAGGCTCCATGGTTTCTGAGAATGATATTCAAAAATAGCTCATCCTTGTGAATAAGCAGGAAATTTTAGAAACCAGATAACTCAGGACCCAGGATGACATAAAGCCAATGATAGCCCAGAGATTTTATTCATCTTTCCACAAATAAGGTTATTCTAATTCCTCATATCATCTGCTGAAATGCAGTTGAAACATCCACACCAAATAATTTTTTGGCAGCTCAAGATCAGGTCACTGAAATTCAATACCAAAGTACCTCATTTAGGGCAGCAGTATGGCTTTCACTTAACTTTGTTGTCTGGGTGGTTCTTTGGTTGAAAATGAAAACATATAGCCTTTTTAAAGCAGTATGTTTCCATTCCTATTCTTAAAACCTCACAAAGGTAAAAAATAAGGCTAAACATTTTCAGCCCACTTCTTCCAGTAATGCATCAGGTAGCCATTTTTGACCAGCTGGCAGGCAGAAAAGCTATGGTCCCTCCCCTGATCCAAAAAAAGATGCCCAGTTCTGATCTGCATCATTCAAATTCAACGTATTGTACACCCTACCTCCTTTAAACTGTGAAATATGGAATACAAATGAAGAAATGTCACACAATACAAGAATAGCCAAACAGTTCCACGCCAAGTGTTTTTTTTTTTTTTAAATACTATATTCCCATTCTCCAACAAAAAATGTAATTCCCCACCCTTGCTAAGATAGCAAACACATGGTATGGCAAGTATGTGAAGATTTACACATATACACATTCTCTCTCTCTGACACCCCCATACATTCTGTATTCTTAACTGTCATTTCCCAGGGCCACATCATTACAAAACACAATGATTCATTACAAAAGGTTAGCCAAAATTTGTGAAATGTGTAAAATATTATGCAGCTAAGGCATTACAAAAATAATATGAAGCGTCATCACTGATGTGAGCAATAACCAAATATGGACTGCAACTATAGAATTAATTAGAATGAATTTGTGCATTTATGACTAAATAGAGGAAAGGGAAATTTGCAAAGTATTCTTTATTTAGGTTTCAATTCTATCTTCCTCCTCCCATTACTGTTTCATTTCCTTTTTAAAACAGAGGAAAGTGAAACATATTCCTCATTCAATCCAGTCAGAAAGTTAACTTTACACATTCTTCTGTTTCAGTCCAAAGCAATTCAAAAAATGTAAGCCTGAAGAAAGGAAGTAAAAGAAAAGCTAATTAATATTCCATTTATTTTATTTAGTAATTATCAGTCTTCTACCTGTTCAGAACTCTTACCTAGAGTAAAAATAATATCCTAGTCTTCATACAAACTTTCTAATTCATTCAGAAACAATTGTTCCAAATTACAACCTTTCTTATGTAGTATTACACCCGCTGTCTGGTGATTTAAAGTGCTTAGAAAAAGAAAAGAGAAAAAGAGATAAGTCTTTAATCAATAGTAATTAAACATGAAAATATAAAACATGAGACTGCTGAGCAGGGCTGCAGACAGAGATTATGGAGTGTAGAAAAGACAGAGGGTGGAACAGAATGGAACAAATATTGCTTGGGTGTGGACAGGGAGTATCTGCAAGTAATGAGTCACACACAACAGGAAAAGTAGGATTATTTTAAAATGGCTGGCCTGGGATGTAAGGAATGTTTGCAAGTTTTTTTGAAAAGTGACAGGGTGGGGAATACCAAAGAGTTGGCAGAGAACCAAGAAAGCAATAACACAGTGTCCTGAGGGAGGCCAGCTATCTATGGGTCAACTGAGGATTTGGGGGCTAAAGCAAATTCCAGAGTTTGACAGGCAACAGTTGAATTGTAAGGACACCCCCTTCTCTGAAGTTAGATTATCACAATAGCAGTGAGAATAAAAGAATAAAATAAACCCCAAGGCAATGGAAAAGCTACATTGAATGTAGGCAGCTGTCCATCAGGAATGCAAACCTTTCTGCATACCATAATCCTGAATTCATCAAGAAATTTAGTTAAGACTAGATGACCTTCAAAACTGATTCCAGCTTTGCAATGCTATGATTAACAAACAAGAAGTAAAGACTGTAAAAGGTGGCATCAAGAAAACAAAATACATAAAATACAGTATTTCCAGCAGAATGGAAGAGCTACTTTGCAATAATAGACCAAAGCTTCATCAAATCCATAATCCTGTTTTTCATGGTGGTTATGTTTGTCACATATTTGGTGAACTGAGTTGTAATATTAAAGGTTAAATTAATTCTATTTCCTGAATTCTCATAACATACATGGCAGAGTTCACACATTTAAATATCAGATGTACACTGAATGCAGCCAGTAGTTTGATAAAATGTTTTCAATAGTCCTAAAGACCCTCTCTCATAATTGTATCCAAAAATTGACATTCAAAAGATGGACTACCTTTAAGATAGTTTATCTTTTGAACTTGATAAAGATAACATGTGAATTCTGCATTAATTTGTCTTAACTTCCTTGTAAAAATATGTACATTAGAAGCTGTTGCATATAGATTGTGATAGCAAATTGTAAAAACCATTATAAATATATAATGAAAGGAAGTTTTATTAAGGTAATCAATCAAAAGGAAAACCTAAAGTCTGAGAAAGGAAAGTAGAAGAGAAAACAGTACATTTTCAGAACACATACTGTACAAGCATGAAGAAAATTGGCAGCAATGTAACTAAAGGACAACTCCAAATATATCTGGTTTAGAAGACGGTTGAGAACTTAGGTTATGAGGAGGTCACGCCAGGACGAGTGCCTGAGACAAAAAAAGTCTAGGAGGATGAGAAAAGAGTGTTTAGATAGATGAGAAAATACTGAAGATGAAATTTCATGATTATTTTCTCTTTCGTTAGAAAGCAAAGGAACTAGAGGGGAAGGAACAAGGGTACCAGCACCCCTCAGTTTTTCTATCACAATGCAATCAGGTCTCCCCATTTGCTATGCCTTATATAATAGCTCCCCAGAATGCATCCAAACCAAGGAGGTTTTGCACCTCTAATAAATGTTACTAAATAAATGTTACTAAATTTCCCCAGCACAAAAATACCCTTTCAATTTTCCGTTTAGCAGGAATTCAAAATTCAAAAGCAATTCTCACGGGAACTCCATATAATCTTAAATGAAAACCTGCCGAAGTGACACCAAACAGCTGCCTGTCAATCCTCCCCAACTCAGTTTTGTAAGGTACCTCACTACAATGACAGCACACTGTTTCGCTCTCCCTCCACCATAATACTCTTGGGTTCTTTCCACGAGGCTACCTCATACCCGATTTCACTTCAGCCTCCAGTTCCCTCGTACAAAAAATAAAAATAAACCCTTGAGATTCCCACTCTACCATTCCCAAACTTTTCTCCCTCTTTATTTCTAATAACTCCCAACAGACATCCAGGGCACCGAATAAGTGTATCCGGATTTTTCCTTTGCATTCCCCCCCACCTCAGGTTAATTTCTTCCAAATTCCTTTTTACTTTACTAAAATTATTCCCGCAGGGTTCCCTGTCTCTCTCTCTCTCTCTCAAAAAAAAAAGGCATTTTCCCTTCTCATTTCCTACCGTGCCCATAAAAGTAACCCTCCTGGGACTCCCCGCTCCTTCGGAAGACAAGCCCCCCCCATTCCCGTGACACCCCGATCTCCTTCACCTCCTCCCCACCGGGGCGCCCAAGGACGACTCTCTCTCTCTCTCTCCCGCACACTCACATAAACGGGCAGGGGCCAAGGGTAGACGGCCGGCTCCGCTCCCACTGGCGACTTCAGCCTGAGCTCCAACCTCTCGCCCATGCTGGCGGCGGAAGGGAGCGAGCAGAGCCTCAGTGAGAGGATAGGTCAGCTCGGGGCGGCGAAAGGGAGCAAGTGGCGGCGGACCCGCACCATGCTAGAGCGGCGGGGCGGCGTAGAGCGAAACGGCGGCGGCGGCGGCTGAGGAGGACCAGCCCGCGAGCGAGCGGCCGCTCCTTCCCTTCACGCGCTCTCTCTTCTCTATTGTCGCTCGCGCCGGGCCGGGGTTTTCGTCAGCAACAGCAGCAGCAGCAGCCGCGCCGCCGCCATTTTGGGCCGCCCCCGCCGGCGTCAAAGGCAGGGGCCGCCCAGTGGAGGTGGTGGTAATGATGAGGGCGATGACGGTAACAGCGAGAAGGGAGTGGGAGGTCAATTATTTTTTTTGAAAAACCGTGCGGGCGGAGAACGTCAACCCAAAATGTAACAGTACAGCTTTTATTGCTGGTCTTACGTCCTTCACTCCACCGGTCTTAAGAAAAATGATAGCTTCACGTAGAAAGGCGGGGGGGAGGGAGGAGAGGCGGCGTCGCGCGCGACGAGAAGCTGGGGGGGAGATTGGCGCGCACGCTCGTTGAGGGAACACACGTACGCACGCACGTCCCAGATGTAAGTGAATTATTCGAAAGGGAAGCCTAGGGGAAGGAAGGGTGGGGGAGGGAGGGAGAGGGACGCGCGCGCAGAACGAAGAAGAGGCGCGCGGCGCAAAGATAAAAGGAAGTACGCCCGCCTTCCTTGTACCACTTTCTGTTCTCCACACGCGCGCGTTCGATCTCCCCCATCCAGGCTTTTCCCCCCCTGTGTACACTAAGAAGGAGGTTCGATGGATTAAAAAAAAAGAGCGCGAGTCTCGGAGCCAATTTAAAAAAAAAAAAAAAAGAGCGGGCCTGGATCTGTCCGCCTTGGCCAGAGCGCGCGCACCTCGTTGTCCTCACTTGCCCTCAGTGGAGGCCCCGGCTGCAGCGGCCGCGCGCTCGCGCTTCCTCCCCTGCCTCGGCCCCCACATTTCGTCTCTTTTTCTCTCTCTCGGCGCGCGAACTTCTCCTCACGATGCTTCCCCCCTTCCAACGCACGAAGAAAATCGTAATGGTCACGCTGAAATCTCAGTGAGCCCCCTAAATCGTTTAGAGTCGTGTTTTCAACCACACAAACACACAAAGCGATTCAAACGCACACATATACAGAGCGATTCCCAAGCGCGATGTCACGACGCGCACGTCAGATTTTCCTCAGGTATGTATTCGACTTATAAATAGTAGACACACGCAACGTAGACTATGTTCACACGTAGAAAAGGGGGATTTGGGGAGGAGGGAGAGACATGGAAAAGATGACAAGGCAAACCTTGAAAGGTTTCACTCCTTGCCTTAATTAACTACAATCTATCTCTGAATGAAGGCGGATGCTTTTCCAGATGGAGAGATTTCCTGTTTTGGGCTCATTTGGCTGGGTCTTGTCTCAAAATTGCCCGTTACCGTCAAGCTTCCCCCGCGCCGCCACAGAGATAAGAATACACCATAATTAATGTTATAACGATTCAGTGTTTATTCTGAGGAGTAGCAAAGGACATAAGGACAATTGAATCCTAACTCTTTGTCCTGGGAAAATGACCTCCTGACCGTATATTGCACGTATTTACAAATATCAAGATGAGAATTAAAACAGCACAAGTAAAGTCATGATGCCAAATCTTTAATTCCGATGGAAATCTGCTTTTGACTTTGAGGTTAAAATACCAAATAATTCTTCATGTTTGCTGGCAGGTGCTGGGGGCATCCTCAGAAAAGTTCAGGTAATGCATATATTTGGGGAAATACCAGTTAGATTACCTCACGAGGATAATATTGAGGTTGGGAAGAGGAAAGAGTTTTTGCTACCCTGAGATTCTTGAAGGTGGGCAAAGCAATTCTCCAATTAAACCACCTTCCCTGGCAACTATTAGAGGTGGACTACCGTGGTACCCTATCCACTGTGCTCAAGAGACATATCAGAACTAGGCACAGAATTTCAACTTTTCATTTATCTGTCTTTTGTTTACTGCTTTACTGTTAGTAAATTTGAGGTTTCATGGCATATTGCAAAGGAAAATGGGGATGCTTGGAACGTGCAGGCAGATGCTCCTTGCAGCTGTTGGTACAGAACATTTGAAAGGAGACGTCATTGAGAAGCTGTTCAAACTGTCAGCATTTCTTGCTGATAGGGAATGAATTCAGTCTCTGCTACAGATGCTTTGGACAGTTCCAAAGAGTCCTTCCATCTTCGAGATCACAACTATTTCTGCACATGAACGTAAATAAACCAACCTTTATTGTTGCATGTTTAAAGCTAAACAAAATATAGCTAGCACTGAGAATGTTTCCTTTTCAAGTTCACAACAAAATTTATCAGTGCTCTCAAAATTCAAATCTAGTGCTTTACATTTCAAAGATTTTACACTTGCTTTTGAAATATATAGAAGGCAATAAACATCACCACACCCTCTCTTTCCTGTTCCCTCTGCACTTTATTCATGGCAATACTGTAGTTTTAAATAGTTCTATGGCTATGTGAAGTTGTTTTTGCATCAGAGTTTAATATTACTGAAATTAAATGTTTAACCTGCACTTCCTCCAAAATTCAAAGTACTATACCAATTCCCACTCTTTCATCTTCAAATGTTTCTATGAGATATAACAGATTCAACAAAATCAAACTGTTTCAAGTTTAAATTATGGTATTCACTGAATGTAGGAAAATAGGCTGCTCTCAACCCCAGATCCTCAATAAATTCCCCCTTGATGATAAAATGACTCTAAATGTTGGTTAATTTAGCTAAAGATACATATGTCTTTACTGAGCAACCTTGGCTCAAGGTAGTCTCCAAAATTGGTGTTCTTCACATCTGTTGGAACTGAAGCAACTCCCTTAACTTTCAGTATTACATCTTAGTAGATTTCAAAGTGGCATAAAGGTTTTGCTCTCCACACTATATAGCTTTACATACCTAAGAAGCAACCCAATTGAATGGTAGAATTGGCAGTTTTAGCCTTTTACAAGTGTAAACAAGAAATTAGGTTAATTCAGTAAATTAGGGTTCAGTTAGCCATGGTTACTGCATTATTCCCAAACAACTAGTATAATGGGTTATACTTTAAGTTTGGATTGAAACAATATATTTCATCAAAATTAAAAGATCATATTAAGGCTGAATATATTGTGCAAACCCACCATATTCCAGGTAGTCCATGTTACACAAAACATTGTTAATCCATGTTTATTTCTTTTCTAATGTCAAAAGTATACCTTGGAAATATTCCATATCTAGAGGGGTTTTTTTCCTTTCATTCAATCATGTCTGATTCTCAGAGACTGCCTAGAGAAGTCCCTGCAACTTTCTTGACAAGATTTTTCAGAAGTGATTTGCCATTGCAGCCTTCCTAGGACTGAAAATAACTAGCCCAAGATTATATTTGTGCCTAAAGTGGAATTATAACTCATCATTTCTAGGCTGATGATCCTTAACTATTACACCAAATTGGCTTTCTGTAGAACAGTGAAGTCAAAATCTGGAACAATCCTCATTTGAGTTGTAAGGAAATCAAAATTTGAAGAGGTCAAACATTAATCTGAAACTTTTGTTTCTATAAATCCAAAATGATAAGATAACCATTATTAGGAATTCAACATTAAACATAATTTGACTGCTGCAAGTCAAATTATATATATTAAAAATATATATTCTGGGCTGCAAGACTTTGGCAGTGAATTCTTAATGAATAGACTTAGGGTTGGTTTGTTTGTTTTTTTTGGGGGGGAAGGAGACTTTTTCAGTCCAAATACTTTTCTTGATACACAAAATAGATCAATGGATTTTGTTTCCCCAGCACAGCTGAATTGCTAGAGCTAGTTCAACTGGGTATTTTTGTTGTATAGATCCAAGCAGTAAACTTTATTTTTCAACAGTCCATGGCTTAATTGTTTCATGAATTAAGCCAGTAGAACAATCTTTTCCAACACTGATGCTTCCCAGATGTGTGGTATCAATGACTTGAGAAATGGACTGACATGTGAAATTTAACAGACAACAGCACAATCTAATCCTTTACTTTCACTTAGGAAACAAAAATCAAATCCATAGGTTGGCAATAGTCATGCTTTAGTCACCTCTTAATTAGGTTACTACAATGCTTTCAAAATGAGGTTGTCCTTGAATACCACTCAGAAGCTACTGCTGATCCAGAATACAGCAACATAGCCAACTATGAGTAGTTCACATGCCAATGTATCACTGCTGATTTGTGAGCTGTACTTATTGCCAGTTATTTCCAAGTGCAATTTTAGGTGCTGGTTATCACCTGTAAAGTCCATCATGGAATAAGCTAGGTTACCTGTTACCTGTTCCACTACTGGTTTGGGGATTGTGCACACAAGTGCACAGACCTAACGTACATGTGCAGCTTTCCCTCACACCAGCTGAGGCCTGCAGCGCCAAACAGCTGAGAGGATAGAGAAAAGCGCAGGGGCAGCTGGGAGGGCCGATCTTGCACTTTTCTTTCTCCTCTCAGTTGATTTTTTCCCCCTCTTCTCAGCTGATCATTGGAGGCCGAACCAGGAGCATACCACCACTGGGGTCCACCTAGCTTCAGTAGTTCCTGCCTGCCCAGTAAGATCAGATAAAGTAATCACATCCCACTGCACTGTGGAACACTGATGTGCATGTTTTCTTTTGTTTCCTATTCTGGAAATGTAAACCACTCACAGTCTTCAGAAGTCAAGCAGCCTTTACATCCAATAAAATAAAATAAGTTCTTGCAAAAAAGACTGTTGAAATAGTTGATTACAAACTGAATATGAGTCAGCAATCTGATGTGACTCCAAAAACAGCTACTGCAGCTTTAGGCTGTATCAGCTGATGTATTCAGCAACTGAGTGATCAATTCCTGGAATGCAGTACCTGACTCTGTTGTTACATCCTCTAACCCCCACTCCTTTAACCTCACCCCATTCCTAAGAAGTCTGTAAGGGGCATGCATAACTGCACAATCGTGTCTACCGTTCCTGTCCTATTGTCCCCATTTATTTGTACCTCACTCATTTTTATACTTAAGCAATTGACAAATCAAATAAATAAAATAATTCCATTTAATTTTGCTTTGGTCAGACCTCACCACAAAAACTATTCTGGACACTTCACTTAAAGATGAATTAGAAATTAGAAACTTCAGGGAAGGGCACCAAAAATAAATGGGGGACTAGGAACTAAGACCTACATTACATTCCAATATAGCAATATTGAAAAAAAATTCTAAATAAGAGTTCAGACAAAACTACTCGTAAAACCAATTAGCCAGAGAACTGGTGGGCCCCTCCACACTGGATATGTTTAAGTCAGGGGTGAGAAACTCACATCACAGTGGCATCATGTGATGTGTCAGGGCTTTTTTTTCCCCCTTTGTTAAACCCTAGCCATTATGGCCAATGTGTGACATATCCGGCCCATGGTCCGGGAGTTTGACAGCCTTGATTTAAATGAAGTGAAATAATCTAACCCGAGTTGAAGTCTCAGCAAAGCTGGCTGAGGAATTCTGGGTGTTGGAGTCCACAAGTCTTAACGTTGCCAAGGTTGGAGACCCCTGATCTAACCAACAGTCAGTAGAGCTTCATTTTGGGTTTCTACATGGAGCAGAGGGTTGGCTTCATCATTCTTTGAGTCTATCAACATTGGCCACAATGGCTAGGGAAATCTAACAATTGAAGTCTGTTTTCTCTAAATATGTAGAAGGAACTCCATTGAGAAAATGTAGCAGAAGTCCCACTTAACTGAAGAAGCTTCTTGGATGAAAAGCAAAACATTTTCAAAGGAAAAACCAAGAAAGTCCTGTTGCCTTTTGGAAAAAGTTACCTCTGGGACAATCAGGACGTGGATGATGAAGAATCTCCACAGACATTGTAGCAGAAGATAAGCTTCCAATATTCTGATGCTGTAGATAACTATATTAACAGCAGTCATTTTCCAAGATTAGTGAACTTCGTGATGGAAAACATGACACTCTCTGGGGCAGCTGGTTGCTGATTGAAGCTAGAAAGTTTTTTTCTCCTTGTTCCTTCTCAGCTGTTCTGTATGCCTTTATCTGCTTCTCAACACATGTGGCACAGAAACACGTTCCAGTAGTTATCTGCTTTGTATCATAAACGCTTCCATGATTTATCTTTGGGAAATTCATGCAATCATCTTTTGTTTTTTTAAGCAGGCAAATATGAGTCTCATCAATTTGATACACATTGCATTCACACAACTTTCTGAACTTGGTATGTTTTAGTATTTGGAATACCATATATTGTATATTTTGGAATATAGTGTACATTTTAGCTTTTGTTCTTTCACTGTTCCTTGGAATGCTGTGCAGGTCTTGCCATTGAGATTTGTAAGTTTAAGGCTTTACTATACTCTGAAACCAGCCAACTATGTTTATTTAATAAACCATGATTAAATATTGTACAACTGAACAGAAAACTGCAAGAAAATAATTCTATCCCCTTAGTTAAAAAAGTTAGTCGTATTTGACCAATTTTACAATCAGTACAACATTGGACACATTAATTTGTGTAGCCAAGATAGGATACATATATTCCACCAGCACTAGCCCAATCCTTGGTTTTAATCATATACCTCAAGAACTTCCAGTTTAGGTTCTCTTAGTTCTGAACTGGGGAACCTCACTGATATAATTTCTACAAATAGTTTAATTGTAATTATTAAAAGTTCAAGAGCAGTACCAGGAATATGGCTACCCTGGATCTCTTCAAATATATACATGAGCTTAGACACAGAAATGTGTCTTAACATTTTTAGTAACTATATTTTATCATTTAGTCTTCTCATCTCTCTTACCTTTTAAGATTATGTATTCTCAATTTCCCAACCTGGAATGTGAAGGAAAATTAGGGTAAGCTTTTTTGTTGTATTTCTTCATGTTCTGTCAGGATAAATCACACAATTAAAAGGAAAAATGCTGATCAAATCTAGAAAGGCTTGTTTCTTGAACAAGAGCCAGAATTTGGAGACAAGAACATTTTCTTCTCCCTAAACTCTACACATCACCCATTTTAGAAAATTCTTCCTGGTTGAACTTGGATGACAAACATGAAACCAGGATGCTACTATTCCATGACATTTTGTACTATAAAATATCTGATTGCAGTGATTGGGGGGAGTGGGGATAGCTTCTTCATCTCCAACTGGGGAGAAACCACTGTGATACAGTGATTACAATATAAGACCAAGAGCTGGGGGGTGCTGGTTCTTGGTACCCTTAGCACAGAAGCTTCCTGGGTTATTTTGAACCAATTCTCACAAGATTGGAGAAAAATAGAAGTATGGAGCAGTATTTCTCTTGTTTTGGAGTCCTAAATAAAAGGTAGAATACAGGTAGTCCTCAGTTTATAATGACAGTTAGGATCATCAGCCATTACTCAGCGATGTGGTCAAAAACCATAATATTACATGACCCTGCTGCTTAAGCCCATGTCACACTGGCCAACGGATGCAAAAAGGACACAGCGGACGAGCAAAATGTTCCATCCGTTGTTATCCGCTCTTAAAAGGGGCAAAAATTTGCATAACCGGAGCGGATAACACGGACACGGGGAGGACGCAGGGCGGATGCAAAGCGGATGCGGAACGGAAGCCCAGCGGATGGAAGCGGATGAGAGTGGATGGCGCAACCGCAGGGCTTCCGGGGGTCCTCAGCGAAGCGGACGCGGAATGGATACAGCGGATGCAGAACGGACGCCGAACGGATGAAGCGGATGCACAGCGGATGCACAGCAGATGCACAGCGGAAGCCTGACGGATGCACAGCGGAAGCGGAACGGATGCCGAGCGTTAATTGCGCATGCGGGGGGGAAGCATTACGTAAGCCCCCCGGATATAAAGGGAAGCAGCTCGCACATGGCCAGCATTCCAAGGAAAGACCTGATGCTGGACACTTTTGAGTTTCTTGCCTGCCCTGCCTGCATGCCTGCCTGCCAGCCTTGCTGCCAGCCTGCCTTCCAGCCAGCCTTGGTGCCTGCCTGCCTGCCTGCCTTCCTGCCAGGCTTTCTGCCAGCCTTCCTGCCAGGCTTTCTGCTGAAGCTGCTCCTGGCGGTGGGGCTTCTGCTGGTGCTGGGGCTTCTGCTGGTGCTTACTCTGTTGAAGCTGCTCCTGGTCCTGCTGGTCCTGCTCAACCTGCTCATGCTCCTGGACTTGCTCGTCCTGCTCGTGCTCCTGGTCTTGCTCATCCTGCTCATGCTCCTGGTCCTGCTCGTGCTCCTGGACTTGCTGGCCCTGCTGGTGCTTACTCTACTGCTGCTGATCCTGGTCCTGCTGGTCCTGCTGCTGCTGCTGATCCTGCTGCCGCTGCTGCTGCTGATGATGATCCTGCTGCTGCTGATGATGATGATGATGATGATTATGATCCTGCTGGTGAGGATGATGATGATGATGATTCTGCTAGTGCTGCTGCTGCTGGTGGTGGTGTGGAGGAGCAGCCCCTACTACCTGGGAGCCCCTCTGATGAGGGCCCATCTGGTCCAGCCAAAGGGAGGAAGAGGTGTATGCGACAACGGGAGAGGAGGCAATACTATATTGAGGAGGCGCACGAGGATGAGGTGCTGGAGTGGCTGAGAGAGAACATCTATCTGTGGCAGAAGGGACACCGGCTGTACAGGGACACCAAGCAGAAGCAGGCTGCTTGGAGAGAGAGGGCAGAGAGTATGGGTTACACTTCGGAGGTGCTCCTCGGCTGGTGGAAGCACATGTACACCTGGTACGGGAAGCTGCACCTGAAGAAATCTGGCCAGGCCACTGTGAAGCTGACAGAGAGACCTACGTCATGGCCAGGTGCAGCTTCCTGGAGGGTGAGGTCTGCCACCGAGGAGCACCAGCAGCCCCTCTCACGACCTTCTCTCTCCGGCAGCCTGCTGAGAGCCAGTCCTCTTCTGGCCGAGAGTCAGTCCCTGTCTCCAGGCAGGTTTCTGTGGAGCGTGCCACGGCGGAGAACCCGCGGACAGGTGTGGTAAGCATGGTGGAGTGCGTAGAGGACTCCCTGGTGCGGTGGGAGAAAGGAGACATCGAGTCCACCACAGTCCTAGCCGCATCCACCACCACCCAGCTCCGCCTCCGCAGAAAGGCAGAGAGCCGGACAGCAGGAGGGGCAGAGCCACACTGTCCTGCTGGAGATCAGGGACACCATCCGCACCAGCATAGATCTCTCTCAGCTGGTCCACACCGACTCCTCATCCTCCAACCGCAAGCCCTTCCTCACCTATGTCAACCAGACCCTCAAGGAAATGGCGGATCCACAGTACCAGCTGGTGAAGGATCGGATCACCGAGCTGCTTCACAACCCTCCAGACCCAGAGGAACCTGCTCCCACCCAGTCCAGGTCTGCTCCTCCACTCCAGGTGATGTCCCTCCCATTCCAAGGCTTCCCACAGGCCCTCACCTACAAGGGCTACGGCTACCAGGAGGTTCAGCAGCACAGGCAGCAGCCCTTCCCAGTCCAGGCACAGAGTCATCGGGCAACACCGTTGCCACCTGTTTCACTGATGCCACCGATGCCACCGACAATGATGCCACCGACAGTGATGCCACCCACGACAATGATTCCACCGACAACAGCGATGCCACCCACGCCACTGATGCCACCCACGCCAGTCCTCACCCAGATGCAGACAGCCCCACTACACTACTTCCTCCACCCCACAGCCAAGCCCGGCCTCAGTACATCTGTCATCAGTACTGGGGCTGACACCCCATGGCATGGAGGAAGGACCTCTCAGCATCACGGGGCTGAGCCAGCTGTCCAAGAGCTTTCTCAACACACCGTCCCCTGTTGTCCTCTCGGGGCCAGGCACTCCAGCACCACCCACCACCACAGCACCTGGACCCTTCATCCCTGAGACTGGGCACACCTCCGAGTGACCAAGAAGAGTGCCAGAGACCGGGTAGACTTTATTTGGACACTTGACTCGGGTCATTTTTTTTTTACAGCTTGTTGTTCAATAAAGTTTATCTTTGATTCACACACTTGCTTGATTTGGTTTTTTTTTTAAAAAGTCTTGGTGGAAACTTTTAGAATTGGCTTAAGCCTTTGCATGCTTGTGGGATGGGTTAAGATAGCAGTGGGGTGGGCAGGGATACCTGTGAAATGAGCAGGGATACCTTTGGGATGGCTAATAGCTGTGGGATAGATAAACCTCCAGTGCAAGCATAGTGGGACTGTATGGTCCACCCTCTCAGGTGCCACACCTTGGGCCCTTAATTATCAATAACAATGTAAGCATTGATCCACACATTTGAACACAAACACAACTCTTTATTAAACGCCCTGTTCATTGTAGGCCCACCCAACATACATGGCCCAATCTCATCCGTGTGATGAGACAGGCTGAAGGAAGCATCCATTAAGCATCTATCATCCTGTCTTGCCACTCCACCACTCTAGCTGGGGAGTTGCACCAGTGTTTCAGGAGGTTGCGCTGCTTCTTCCCTTCCCGTGAGGCTCTGTTGTGGCCTTGCATATCCTGAGTGTCAATCAGGTTTCGCCCTTGCCTCCATTCCCCAGGCTCCATGTCCCCATTGCCTTGTTGATGGTCCACGAGCCTGTTCTGCAAGACTGGGTAGCGGGTGTGCATGAGATTGTGCAGGATGCAGCAAGCTTCCACGATCCTCCTCACAGTCTCTGGGCGATGCTGCATGGTGGTGAGAAGTACCTGGAACCAGTTGGCCAGGATGCCAAAGGCGTTCTCCATCACCTGCCTTGCCCTGGACAGTCTGTCGTTGAAGATCCTCTCTTCACGGGTCAGGAGTCTGGAAGTGTATGACTTCATGAGGTAGGTTCTGAGGGAGAAGGCGTCATCCCCCACCAAGTAGGGCACATCTTGCGTGTCGTTGGACAGGGGGTCTGGATCTGGGAAGCCCACGATGAGGTTGCCTTCCAGCCCCTCTTTGAGGTGACTGGCGTTGTATACCTGGGCATCTGAAGATGAGCCGTAGCCTGAAGCATCGATGTACATGAATTTGTAGTCAGCATCGACCATGGTGAAGAGGACGATGCTGAAGAAGCCCTTGTAGTTGAAATAAGTGGACCCTGACTTGGCTGGAGCTTTGCAGGCCACGTGCTTCCCATCTATGGCTCCAACGGTGTGGGGGAAATTCCACTTCTGATACCACTGCTCTGCAACTTTCTTCCATCCTTCTTCAGTGGAGGGGCACTGGAGGAGCTCCTTGTATTCTTCAATGATGGCCTGCACCACTTCTCTGACCACAATGCTGATGGTGTGTGGCACCCTCCAGCTGTACTGCATGCTTTTGTAGGTGGTCCCTGAGGCCAGGTGGCGCAGAGTGAGTGCCATCTTGAGCCCAGGTTCCAGGCTGGGCCGGAAGTTGGTGTTTACCTTGGTCAACCTGGGTGTCAGGCGCTGCACAACTTCGTCAAACATGGCTGGAGGCATCCTCATGAAGTTCTGGAACGCCCGAGTGTCTTCGTTCCTGAGCTCCACCATCAGCTTGTTGTACAGTCCATCCTCTGCTCTTCTCCCGATCCATTTTCGGACCCAGACGCTTCTTGGCTGCCTCTTTTTCTTCCCATAGTAGAGTTCACAGAGCCTGTAGATGGCTTCGTACTGTTGTAGAAGGATGGTGGCTGCCAAAAGGACTGTGGTACGATCCACGGTGGACATGACTGGATGCTGTGGAAGAGGAAGAGTCAGATGAAGGCTGCAGAGGTCTGCACCGTTGGGCTGCTGTTCTGAAAGTGAGATGCAGATGAGTTGCTCCCCCTTTTTATAGGCAGTATAGGTGTCCCTTTGCATCCTCTAGGCATCCTCTAGACATCCTTAATATCCGAGATAGGTCCCCTCTGTGAACGTTTTTTCCGCTTTAAACGCTTTGTTTCTGTGCTGCATCCATTCTGCATCTGTTCCACGTCCGTTCCACTTCCTCCCTGCGTCCGGCCGGATGCGAGTTGCATGGATGCGCAGCGGACGCCAAGCGGATATAGCGGATGCGTAATGGATGAGTAGCGGATGCAGAACAGACGAACTGGATACATTTTCCGCGCAAAAGTTTTGGGCAGCCCAAAACTTTCGGAGCGGATGAAACGTCAATAAACAGATGCTGGATGGATAGAGAGGAAGCAAAACGGAGGCAGTGAGTACATCGCATTTTCGAATGGATGGCAAGGTTTTTTGTCCATTTTACATCCTCTTTGCATCCGTTGGTTCAGTGTGACATGGGCTTTAGCAACAGTTCTAATCTCAGTTGCCATCATTAAGGGAGGACCACATGTGACCATAACTTCTCACTTCCTACCAGCTTCCCCATTGATCTTGCTTCTGAAAACTTAAGTCATCCATTCCCTGTTCTTCACCTCCCAGTTGGACAACTGCTATGCATTCTACATGGTCCTTGAGTGTTCAAAAAATTCAGCTGATGCAAAATGTGGCGGCACAAGCAATTATATGGTAGAACACAGGTTACACTTCTGCTTTGAGAGCTGCATTGGTTACCAGTTTGTTTCCAGGTACAGTCCAAGTTGTTTGTGTTACCTTCAAAACCATGGGATTAGGTTACTTGGGGGACTGCCCCTTCCAACTAGATCCAGCAGAGAAAGCTATGGGCTCTGTCAGCTACGGAACTATACTTGGCAAGCTATAGGCAACATGCCTTTTCAGAAGTGGAATCTTCTTCCCCCAAAAGGAGGTTGGCCTTCTGACAATCCCTGAAGATCTGGTTATGCCAGCAAGCCTGGGGATCCCAGGGGACAGGTAAACTTATTAACATCATTTTGTCTCATTTCCTTGTTTGTTCTGGTTTTTATATTTTTAAATGCTTTTATAATTAATAAATGGATTTTTATTTATTCACTGTTTTAGTTTTGTTGTTTACCCACCAGGATCACTTTTGATGAGATGGATAGCTATATAAATTAGATCAGTCAATCCTATGACCCTGGCTCACTGCAATGTTATAATCACAAACTGTACCCCAAGCTGGTTAAGCATGATATATAATATTGTAGTATTTCAGCTAGCCATTTTATAATAAATGAAAAGAACAATCCCTTTTCCAGTGGTCTGTCTGGCCAGACAACAATGTAATAATCCAAAATATTGCTTTTAAAGACATATTTCTTTAAAATTTTAATATTTCTATGGGGTTGTGTTGTACTGCCCTCAGCTGGAAAAAATAAGCACAACTATACTGTATATTTGTATCATATTTAAATGCCATTTCTAGCTTAGTGCCCTCTAGATGCGCTGGGAAGGAAGGAAGTTGCAGCTCAAAAGATCTCAAATGCCTGGGTTAGGGAAGATCGGAATATTATACTGAAGCGTACAATTCTAATTACTTTGCTAAAGTGCACTTGACCTTCTTTCAAATGCATATGTTTTCTAGTTTTAGTTATTTTTTAATTAAATAATTATCCTACATATTTTAATTGAATTATATTAAATAAGATAGATATAGGAAAAAGTAATATAACTATTTTAACACAATGCTAAAATTATGTAAATATTTACTGAAAAGCTATATCTGTTCAATAGAAATGTACACAAAAGAGCTGTCTAAGTGTGCTTGGTTTTGATTTATTATATTGTGTATATTAGCCATCAAAATCTATGCATAACAGACAATTTGCCCATTAAATCAAATCATATATAGCACATTTGAGTCAGATTACAGAAGTGATATACACTTATTTTGGGGGTTTTGTTCTAAATGCATTTACTGTACAAATAATTCCATTGAATATAAAAATGCATGCTGAGAAATTTAGATTAAACTCAATTGAGAATGTGGCTGTTACTTTCTGTAACATGGCTCGTCCAAACTGGAAACACTATTTTGATTCAATAGAATTCTAATGAAGAGGGAAGAGGGAAGCAACAACAAAATCCAGAGTTAGAGGTTCCATTGAAAATAATCTCTGGACTGTAGACCTCTGAACATGTCCCAGAAACCATGTACCAATTAGTACTGGTGTCTTGATCTCTGAACAACACTGATGCAGACAGTCTGTTGAGACTATAGCCTTGC
Organism: Laticauda colubrina; assembly: GCA_015471245.1. NCBI lineage: Eukaryota > Metazoa > Chordata > Lepidosauria > Squamata > Elapidae > Laticauda > Laticauda colubrina. The sequence continues at coordinate 22,499,199 of BLBF01000042.1, read as the reverse complement.
ACTATTTTAAAGCAAATTTGCTCAATCCAGAAAAATCCATATTGGTCTGAGATTGAAAAATCCCTGCAGCCTCAGAAAAGGAGAATTCAAAATGAAACTAATTATTCGGCATCATGGTACAGTTAGTGACTGAGAAAAAAATTGGTGCTATGTCTGCTTACTTTATAAGAGATTCATTATCATTGAGATAGAAAAGTGGACTCAAGATATGCTGAATTTTTGTTTAGCTCAGATTTTTTTAGATTGAATTCGAGCAACAGCAAGTAGGTCATATTAGGAGAAAGACCTGATTCTGTCTTGCCAGAAAAGCTTTTAAGAGTGATTTTGGTACAAACTAATATATCTATGTAAGTTTGAGAAGTGCCCACTTCAATGAGTTTGCAGTCCAAAATAGATGTATCCTATTTACCAGATCTGTACACTATAGTAAACCATGGTTTGAGTGAATTCATTTATGCTAATCCAAAACTGAACAAGACATAAAGACAGGTTTGCACATCATGCCTGGTTTGTATAACATGCTAAAGCATTCACACATAATACAGTAGGTAAAATTTGATTACTTTGACAGCTGCATGTTCATAGCCATTGCATTAATGATTATTTATTATGCAGCAATATAAAATGCTCATCAATTTACCTTTAATGCTATTTATCAAAATAACTTCTGTTTGAATGAAAAGCAGGATAAAATGTATTAAAATGTAACTTATTTATAATTACATTTATAGTTGTTTTATAGTTTATAGTTGTTTTTCTCTAGGTAAAAATTCAAATCTGAATTCAGAAATAAAAACATAAAATGCATAATAAAACATGATTAAAGCAGTATTCTAAAACTAAAAGAAACATGAATTAAAATAGTAATAGCAGTCAGCCCAAGAACACAAAATACCCAACCTTGATCTAAATGTACAGTCCCAACATATGTACAGTCCCAACATATGAAGCCAATTTATAATTCAGTATCACATAAACTCAGAATAGTGGGTTAACTATGCTTGCTGGAGTTAATACAAACATGCTTCTAATTTTAATCCTGTTTTCTAGATTAACGGTAGCAAAATATTCCAAATCACTAGAGAATAAAAGCAAATATGGGTTTCAGCTTTAACGATCATCTAGATTTTTTCCATTCCTACTCTGGAAATCCAGAAAAGTAAGCTGACTAAGCAATGGTTGGCATTGAACCATGAAACTAACCACAGAAATTGATTTCATAAAACATCCTAGACCGAGTGGTTTGTAATTCAGTATAATGTGGAAGACAACCATTATCAAGCAACTATAGCGGGATATCCCTGTCAATCTCTTGCAGTAACATCGTATAAGCAAAATAAAAAATGTTTAAGAGGTTTTTTGCGCGCTTTTCTGGTTGTTGCTTTCGCACTTAGGGGTGGGAGAACAAGAATCCAGCTCAGCTGACGCGTGGACTCACAGCCGAATGAGCAAAGCAAGTGATAGAGAGCCGGAAGGAGCGCCAGACGGATGTGACGTCAGTTCAACCATAGAGGAACAACCATAGATTTCAGATAGATTTTATAGTGGACTAAACTTGAACGCCTCGTCCTCACAAGTCGGTCGTGATGCTGGGACAGGAGGCTGGCCTGGAGGGTAGGAGGTGTGGCCTGCATTCACTCAGCTGACTGTCCGCCATTTTGTCCGCCGCTCCGGCTTTTACCTCAGAAAAGCGCCGGTGGGGCGGTAGGCGAGGAAAAAAAGAAAGGGGGAGCAGGTGGGCAAGCGGCGACGCTCTTTCCAGCCCGTGGGATGTGACCCGCCGCCGACCTGCCTTTTTCTGCCTGACTCCTGACTCCTGTGGCGTGTCTTCCTTTCTAGGTGGAACGCTGCCTTCTTTTTCATTTAGTTTGGCTTCTCCCGTTCCGTCGGCTCTCCCTCTCCACGATGGCGTTGAAGATGGTGAAGGGGAGCATCGACCGTATGTTTGACAAGAACCTGCAGGACCTGGTGCGGGGCATCCGCAACCATAAGGAGGATGAGGTGAGCAGAGGAGACTGGCAGCCTACCCCGGGTGGGAGGTGAAGGGTGGGATAGGCCATAATGTCGGCGATAGCGCGTCCCTCTTCAGCATCTTTCGGATTTTAAGTCACAAGTTCACCCGACCTGGTGATTCAGATGTGTTCGACTGCCAGTTCCCTTAGCCCCAGCCAGTTAGTTGCATGCCAGCTGGATGTCATGCGAAATGAAGCCCGAGGCTTCTTCAAGAAGCCAAATTAAGGACAAGACTGGTTTAAGAATTGGTTGGGTGCACTTGTTGCTGTTCCTCCCACCACATGCTGCCTTCTCCTTTCCCTTCCCTTTGTTTTTATTTTTTGCATAATGAAATATGTACCCTTTGTTTCCCTCAGGGAACACCAAATGCGGGGAGTGGCTCAATCAAAGAACTTGCTCTCTCTGATCTATTTTGTCCCTCAGGATAAGAGGATATGATTTCTTTTTTTTTTTTAACATTTTAAGTTTTTCTGATCTTCCATCTTTGTTTCTAATCTTAGTAGCTCTGTTAAGGAAGGAAAGAGAGAGTTGCGCAAGGTTTCTTTATTAGTACAATAGAGAAGGAAGGTCTTCCTTTGGACCTTGTGCTTGAAGTTTGTTATTCCTCTCCCTTTTGATTCCCATAAATGTATCTTTTACATTAAAACCCTGGAATAGGAACTGTGCTGTATTATATCACTAATTTTTGTAGTCCTTTGGGAGAGCCTTTCTGATAAAAGAAAGGTAAAATATGTTTTATTATAAATAGCATCTTACATTTTCAACTTGACATTAATCAGCTTCCATAGCTGTAGTTTTGCAAGATAAATTGGTAATATTGTCACCATGTGAGCATTTTTAAAAACCTTTCATTTGGGCCAATCACAGACTCTTGGCCCAGCCTATTCAAGCGTGGTTGTTGTGAGTATAAAATTGGAAGACAGTCCTGCATTTCTGAAAGGGAGTGGGAGATAAATTTCATAAATAAGAGTGTAATTTTTTTAAAGGCTATCCATAGTAGCTAAAAAGATAAATTTGGACAGACCTTTCTGTGTTGCATCTCAGTGACTTGGTCACTATGCTGTGGCAATATTTTATGAAGATCTCTTGTGTAATTAACCATATAGTTATATACGCGGATATAATCAAGCTCTTACCGGACTAGGTTTTGTGGTCTTACAGTTGAATAAACCCCTGCCTTCAGTAACAAAAGTCAGTAAAATACATTGACCAAATAAAAAATCTGGAGTCCTTTATCACTGATACATAATTTGTTTATTTCACATTTACTCAAAGTAGACCAGTGTTGCAAACTCTTCTTCCAACAAAGAACTGAAAGTGGCTTACATAGTACTTCTGCAATTTTCCTCATAACAGTTCCTCAGTGGATAAGGATGGACTTGAACCTTGATCTAGTTCAAAATACTTTACTACATCACTCTCACACTTGGGAATAAACATCTTTATTCTCCTTGTGTTTAAACATACCATTGTATTATTTATCTTGTCTTTCAACAGTTCTGTAATTATATCCCATCTTACCTAAGATTATGGGTTGAATTCTTATAAATGAATTCATACAATAGATTCCCTAGTTCAATTTCTAAAGTCCCCCAGGAATGTTGCAAGTATCTAGTAGTCATAACACATTACTACTAGTGCAACTTTTTTTTGCATATATACTTTTAAAGATAAGTAACTATTGTAAATACATGTGTAATAAGACTAAATGAGTATGGTTATATTGGCTGTGTTTGCATGCCACAGCTATGACCTAGCCAGCCACATTTTAGCCTGTTGTGTGGCTAATTTATGGTTCAGTATATTGTATGAACTCAGACAATCATGGTTTAGTTCATTATAAACATGCTGTGCAAACACAGCCATTGAAGGTGTGTGGAAACAGGGTGTGAGCTTTTCTAAGGCAGACTGATGTTGCAGTAAACCTACTCAATCAACAAAGCTGGTTCTTGCTGAATTTCCTATATTGAGGACTGTCAGGAAGGGAGATACATTACCTTCATGCCTAATTTTTTTTTGTGGGGGTAAAGGAGGCTTCTTGGAAATATGAATCCATTTGATCACTGTAGCTAACTAATCTGTGGCAACAATCTTCTGTCCTCACTTAGCCACAATTCTACTTTTAACCACCACCTTGAGATAATACTGGAATAACTATTTTTTACTTGTTCCCCAAGATAAAGACTGAAATCATTTGTTGAATATGCTAAGAGTGTAGCCAAACATGACTAGTGGTTGCTATATGGCCTGCAAAACTGACCTTTGCAGTCCTGGTATGCTACTTCAATTAAAATTATTAAAATTTCACAGCATGATTTTCTGCCTTTACAACACAGCTTTCTACTCTTTCATGATAGGAAATATAGGCACATTGTACTGTAAACTATATAATGGGCCATTTAAAAAAAAAAACTACCTTTAATATGGGAGACAGGGGAGAATTACTCCACTCATGCTCTCTTTATTTCATCATCCCACTCATTGTAGTTTTAATCCTTCCCAAAACTGTTAGGTGCACCCCTGGCCACCAAATGGCCACCCAATCTATTTTATGTCTCAGATACTGAATTTAAAATGGTTAAACAAGCCATGATTTAGTGTGGAACAGGTTGCTGTCTCAGGACTCAGGTATAATTAAGGAAAGTGTAGTTCATGCAGTTACGCATTGATTTTGAAACATTTCTCTGAAAATCCCATCTTTGTTTTGCAAGTATCCAGTATTTATATTAGATTTATATTCTTTTCTTTAGAAGTATATATAGCGTTCTGATCTGTGTCCTACCTCCACCAAATTTTTTTATAAATTGTGTATGGGCACGTGTAGGAAGAAACTTTAACATTGCTACTTCAAATGATATATTTTTGCAAAGCTTGCATCTTTGAAATGTTTGCTATGTATCTACATTTAAAGAATGTAGCGCTTACTACATTTAAGGAATGTAGCGCTTACTACATTGTGTTGGTTTCCCAGCTGCCCTTGGGTGAGTGAGAAACTATTTGTACTTTGTTTTGTAATGACTCCTAATATAATCCTACCCCCTAAAAAAGAGGAAATGGCTGAGTCTTATAGCCTTTACAACATGAACATTTAGTCTTTTGATGCAATTATAAATAATAATTTATCATAATTAGCCAAGTTTTCTTTTGTTCATCTACACCTCTCGTTTACCACAAGCTTGTGAAGAAATTAAATTTAAATTTATGTATGAATTCCAAACTGTAGGAGTTATAGTTGTAAGTTGTGGTCATCAAGCAGGTCACCATGTGACTGCACCCAATTTTATGCTCTTTTTTTCAGTAATTGTAAAATGAACCAATTTTAGCCAATCGGTGTATTTTTGTCGGAAACTAGAAGTAAATACAAAAAATTGTAGTCATATGACCATTTGCTAAATGCCCAAAATGTGATCACGAGACTGCAGGCAGCATGGCTGTACGAACTTTGAAACTTGGTCATATGTAACTTTGGGGAAGCCTGTCATAATTTTGAGTAATCATTAAGTGATCAGTCATAAGTCAAGGACTAGTATATAATTACTCTTAACCTTATTTAGTTTGTTCGCTTTCCACATTTGAAGTTTTTGATTATGTGCCATTGTCACTGTCAACAGCTAGCAACCACATAGTTTTTCTCCATTATGAGGTGGCTTTCAGATCTTCTAACTGAAATATTTAAATATAGTTTCTTTTGTTCAAACAAATTGCACATCTGGTTTAATTTAATAAGCTAAAGTGTATAGTTTATTGTACCCATAGATTAAATTGTGGATAAAAAGAATGCCTTAAAGTCTTAAACAATTTCTTAGCTTTTTGTTACCTTATTTACATGTTGATTGAACTTAAAAGACTACTATATGCCTCAGTGGCAATTAGGAATGAATAAGACTTCAGGATATGAATTGTAAAGCAGACCTACTGGTGGAGCAGCATCTTTACTACTAAGCTTTTTGCTTTTTTAACTCTTCTATGGTTACACACCAGTATTTTAAAAATAAAAGTCTTGGGAAGAATTAATCTTCCTGTATCCCACTCAGGCTTTTTTTTTAAATTCAGTAAGAAAATCATAGGAAATTACCACAAATCACTACATTATTATTTATTATTTATTTATTTGCCCCCCATCTCTCCATGGGGCTATGGGCAGCTTACCATAGCAAACATCAAATTATTAAAAATGTAAATATTACAATAGAAAAACAGTGGAATAATAAAAATAAACAATGGAAATACAGCAATGTGAATTAAAATGGGTCCCCAACCCTTGGGCTAAGGACCAATACTGATCCATGGTCTGTTAGAAACTGGGCTGCACAGCTGGAGGTGAGCTGCAGGCAAGTAAATGAAACCAAAACCACCACCACCAGTCTGTGAAAAAAATGTCTTCCACAAAATCAGTCCCTGGTGCCAAAAAGGTTGGGGACCATTGAATTAAAAGATGGGCCTGGAGGGAGAAGGATACGCAGGGAGGAGGTGGGGTGATCTGTTAGGCCAATCGTGTGTTACTCCCCCATTGGATCCCCAGGCCAACTGGCAGAACCAAGTCTTCAGGCTCTTACAGAAAGGACAGGAGGTTGGGCGCAAACCACAGGGATGGAGGCAGAAAGTTTTAGAATAAATTTTGTATAAATAGCCCAGTCTTTTTCAATAAATAAATACTTATCTCTGGATGGAATGCACCTTGTGCTAACTAGAGTACAGTTCAGATTTATATTTGTGGGTTGCTGTGTATTTAAACCTGACAAATTAAATCAATGAAAATGAAGGCTGTTGGTTTCTTCACACCCTGTAGCGGAGGGAATAATGCATCATGGGTTCTGAGCATAGCAGTTATTTGTGGTTGTGTAAGATTTGCAGAAATTTTTAACAGAGAAACCTGTTTTCTATGGCATTGTCATGTGGCTCCATGTTTACCACATGAAGCATTTTCAAATATGTGGCACTGCAGACTTACATGCTTCGTTTGGGATTATAATAAAATGGTAGACATATATGCAAGATTCACTGATAGATTTGGAATTGCCATGGGAAATTTGGGAGAAAAAGTAATATAATTGTGCAGGGGCTTTTTAATCAGCCATTTATTTCCTGCTATGTTTTTTTATATTGATTATAGCTTGATTCTTTGAAGAAGACAGTTGTTACTAGCTTATCCCCATATTGAAACTGTTATAAAGAGCTTAATAGCAGCTCTTGTATGCAGATGAATTTATGACATGCAAGAACATCAGGTTGCTTATTTTCTGATTCCACAAATATGCCATGGAGCAAAAAGGAGGACTAGGTTAATACATAGCCTTAGGACTTTGAATGTTAAATAAATTAAAATAAATTAATAAATTAAAAGCTCTTATGTCAAAGTTGGTTATGAATGAATTTATATTTCAAATGTCGCCTGGATTTTTATGCTGAAAATGAAAGTTTGATTGACAACTAAAAGTGGCTGTTCAATTCCCTCCTGGAAGTATAAGAATTTACCAACTCCAAATGTGGGAATTTTATGAAGAATTCAGCACACTGAAAAAAAAACCAAAATCTTTCATTTTTAATGTCCTAAATCTTATGACTCCAAAGGCTTGATACTAAGTTTAGACTGAATGACCAAAACAATTCATTAAAATGTGAGGAAGGCCAAATCAGGAACTTTATTTATATATGCCATCTTAACTGAATCTTAAAAGTCTGACTTAAGTTTTCTCCTCCCTGACTTTCTTTTATACTAATGAATTAGGAAGGAAACAGTTTGAGCTCGTTAATTATTTTCTGTTTCCCAGGCTTAATGCATATTTTTCCAATTGTGGTCTCTACACTCAGCATGAAGACTCTCTGCATAAGGTAGTATCTTCATGCTGATTACATTCTCACATGGCTCTTAGACTCCTGAAATATTACTGCCATTGGATGGCATTGTGAATGCATATGATGTGACTGAATGTAAAGAATTAAGAAATGAACCTGTTTGAAATTTTACGCAGAAAAAGTGCTTTGGACCTCTTATAAGTGCAAGAGCCTCATGCTATTCATTAAAATAATTTGACTTTTTAAACAATGGCTTCCCTAGAAGGTGGGGGGGAAACTAACCTTTTGAATATGCAGCCTGTGCTTTAAGAAGTATGTTACAGTTATCAAACCTATTCTTCAAAACAAGATCCATTCTTCAATAATATCAGGCCAAAAAGCATGCATGAGAAATGAGAATTTTGATTCTTTTGTTTTGCTTGATGTTCCAATAAAGTTGATTTCTCATCATATCACATCTACAGTTACATTTTAATAAGTCTAATTCTCCAAAGACCTCTGCTGTCTAATTTTTCTAATTATCATCTGGCTAATGGGCATAGCACATTTCCTTGCTCTGTGTTTTGCAAAAAGAAATGCAGTCTGTAATTTTATACCATGCTAGTTATTCTAGAAAAAATATTTAGTATGAGAAAAATCGATGAAAATCTACAGTGGAAGTGGGAGAGCAAAATTATGCTTTCTGCTCCAAGCCTAAGAATTAAAGATGGGTGAAACTTTTTATATTTATCACCCCATTTTAATGGATTCATCCAGCAGTCATCTTTGGTCTCTAAGAACAATTACTGGAATTACAGGGGAAAAAGTATCTGTATCTTAGTTCATACTGTCTTTATCAGAATGATGGATAATTTATTAAGCTGGCAGAAGTTGGCTGTTCAGATGGCTTCTCCTATTTACTCTTTCTTCCCCTCCATTTTCATTCCCTTTTTCCAACCTTTTCCCCAACTTTTAGGCTCTTAAACAGCTTGCTTATTGTGATCTAAATGGCTTCTCCTATCCCCTTCCCTGTTCCACAATGACATTCAGTTCTCTCCTTCTTTTCTAGGTCTCATGTCAGGATTTAATGTAGTTTGCCAGAATTAAGTTTTGATCTAATGCCAAGTGGCTGCCTAGCTTTAGGCTATTGTTTCAGTTAATGTACATGCTTTGACCTTCAGGAAACAGAAAAGAGTGTAAATTGCCTTGATGATGCCATGCTTGAAATACATACAACTTATATGTTTTAGATTAATGTTTTTGTAGCTGCCATTAGTTGCTATTGCCCAGCTGATTAATATGCACTGTAAAATACGCAGGAATATATTCCACAGTGGGCCAATTGCAATTCAGAATGACTCTTTGTTTAAGAGTGTTAAAAAAAAAATCACACTTGACCTTCAGCAGCTTCAGATGGGAGAACAAAGTGTGATGGTGAGAGGGGGAAGGCAGATCTTTCTTTTTGCTAATGCTGTTCCTCCTCCCTCTAGTGTTCTCAGGATACTTTATATTTTCATGGAAAAGCTCCAAGTGTCCATAGCTATCACTCCATCCTAGCAAGAATCTGTTTTGATAAGGAAATGACACTGTCTTTGAGATTCTGTATCCTGACATGATTGATCAATATTTCAGTCATAATATTTGGATGTTTTCCTGAGAACACCTTATACTATATTCTCCCCAGAGTGCATAGCATTCTCAATGGTCAGAGAAGAGACCCAGTTTGGTGTAGTGGTTAAGGCATCAGGCTAGAAACTAAGAGACTGTACTGTAAATTATAGTCCTGCTTTGGATACAAAGCTAGCTGGGTAACTGAACTAATCACTCTCAACCCTAGCAAAAAAGCAATGGCAAGTCACTTCTGAAAATCTTGCCAAGAAAATTTCAGGGACTAGTCCAGGTTGTCATCAGGAGTCCAGGCTGACTCAAAAACAGTCAGTCTCAAAAAGGCAAGAAAAAACTTAAATTTGCTACCAGAATTAGTCTCTGTTTTTGAAAAATCCGAGATAGATACATCCATGTGCTTGCTTGTTTTTAGACATAGCTATCACAGATTGAGATCTATATATGTAATCTTTGCAGACAAGACTGGCAATGAGAAGGATTTAATTTTTTAACGAAAGTACTTCCCTACTACTAGCACTCCCTCAGTTAGCTACTCAAATTGTTGCACCATAATACATTGCAAAAAAGTTCCATGGCCTCAAAATCCAATACTATAAGTCCTAGACCAGGGGTGTCAAACTCACATCGTCACGATGGCGTCACATGATGTATTGGGACTTTCCCCCTTTTGCTAAACTGGGTGTGGGTGTGGCCAGCATGTGACGCATCTAGCCTGCGGGCTGGGAGTTTGACAGCCCTGTCCTAGACCATTCTGTGGAATTTTTGGACTGACATGCTTGGTCCACACCTATTAAAGGAAAACTACATTATGTTTTTTCTAAATGTTTCATATGCATTTTCCTGTCTTTTCTTGCTGATGTCAGGATTCTTGCTGTTTTTTTTAGGGGGCGAGGCAGCTGCCTATGGCTGCCTTTGGTTTATTGTCAGAACTACACATGTAGAGCTCAAGCTAACTACTTTATTATGTTCTGCCTATAATACAGGAATCTCCTTGTTCTGGCAGCCCACTCTTGGGAACAATTAAATAAGGTTCCAAGGAACTGGGGGGAGGGGATCAGTCCTAGTCCTTTTGCTGTTTCTGCAGTGACTCCAGGCTCGCTCCATGCTTGACCCCTTCTCCCTGCTGAACTGGGTATTCAACACTTACATAAAATATCAGGTTGGTTTTGCTCAGTTTTTGTCTTACTGTTGAGATTCAGAGGTGAAGTTTTTTTCACTTGTGGGTTTGCTGTCAACAGGTTGAACTATCCATATCCACACATTTTGCAGTGGCTTTGGGAATGGCACATTTTGTAAGAGCAATGGCTACATTTTTCTTGGCAAGTACAAGAACTGTTCTGCCTGATCTGGAGAATTAGATATGCAAGTGATGGGCTCCATAGCATCTATGCTTCTGCTGTGACATAGCCATCAAATATTTAGTGTGAAGAATTATATACTAAAAGATTTGTTGCATACTGAACAAGGAGTTCTCTCAGCATCTCATATTCCAGGTGGAATTGCAGAGGCATGGGAAATTTGAGTCTTTTTGTTTGTTTCAAAGTCTGAAAGCAATGGAGTATGACCAACAGTAGCTCAAATCAGCATCCATAGAGTTATCTTTTTTGTATCCCAGGAATTAACATGGCAAGAAAGTACTCCAGTCATTCTGTAAAGTCGTCCAGAGAATTTGATGATTAAGCAAGAACATGAAACATGTTGTGTTTCATCTATGCAATTAGCCAAGGTTCTAAAGGCCATGAATTGAGACTTACATGAAGCTATCCAATCTGAGCAAAACTATCCTGAGCAAAGAGATATTTGCATTCAGATGTTTGTACCATAATCCAGATTTGGTAGTTTTTGATTTGCATGTTACAGGTAATCCTCAATTGATGAAAACAATTGAGCCCAGAATTTTTCTTGCTAAGTGAGACTGTTGTCAAGACAGTTGAGTTTTGCTCCATTTCTTGCCATAGTTGTTAAGTGAATCACTGCAGTTGTTAACTTAGTAATGCGGTTGTTAAGTGATCTGACTTCCCCATTGACTTTGCTTGTCTGCAGGCCGCAAAAGGTGACCATGTGACCCTGGGACACTGCAACGATCATAAATGAGTCAGTTGCCAAGTGTCTGAATTTTGGTCACATGACCATGAAGACAATGAAAAATGGTCATAAGTCATTTTATTCAGTGTCATTGTAACTTTGAACAGTCACTAAATGAATTATTGTAAATTGAGGACTACTTGTAATTTAAAACATGACACTGAAATGTAATCTGAATTTTCAGTTGCACATTCTTAAAAAATTAATAGTTTCCAAGTATGTCCTCAGAAATTAAGAATTCCTTGAGCCCTATACATTCCTTAACATAGGAGAATTTTCTACGCATTTCCATGTGAATCATAGCTGATCATTTTATCTAGGCTGAGTTAACTCAGTTACCTTTTACTGATGCACAGAGAAGAGGTTGCATTTTATATCTTTCTGCGGTTCCCTAGTCTGACCTTCTGAGTGTCAAGTGTGAATGGCCATTCATTCCTCCATATTTTTTTCCTAATCCCAGAGCAGTTTGCAAAAATGAATTCTAGTTGGATTATTCATCTGATCCAATACTGTCTATTTTAACAGGCAATGATTCCCCAAAATATCATGCTAAAGAAGGGGCTTCTGTTTTGCTACCTGAGCTGTTTTGTCACTTGAACCTATGACTGTCTGCATTCAGAGCAGATGCTTCAGAACAGAGCTGTGTACTCTTTTCTGAAGTTTGAAAAGTTCTGTCTTAAATTCATGTTACTTGACTTTGAATTCTTACTGAGAGTTGTAGAGCTTTGGTTTCTTTATCTGGCCCTTTCACAATCACTTCATATGCCTCAGTGAATTGATAGGACAAAATCCTGTGATGAAAAGCATTTTCCAAGAGGCAAATGATGACAGAGTCCATAGTGTTGGGTGTGGCTGACAGAAATCTGAAACTATTTGGCAGAGTCAGATAACAGTACAGTAGGATTAGCTGCAAGTTTGCATCATCCTCCAAATATTCTGTAAATCTGAGATGAAGTATTGAAAAAGAGCTATCAACAGTCAGAAGCTCTACAATTGCTTCTTCAATACTTCTTAATTTCATTCCCAAATACTTCAGGCAGTTGTGGAGAAGGGTTGAGATTTGTTTAGCATCTAAAATTAACATGCATTTTTTTTACTACATGTTAACACAAATTTATTTATGTATTCCTCAGATAATTTCATGGGAAAGGTAGGTTTTTTAATGAAGAACTTTCCAGGAAGCCACATTGCTGGCCAAAGCCTACTATAACTACCTGCATTATAGTACAGGTAGTTCTCAGTTTTCAATAGCAATAACACTTAGACTTGTATCCTGCTTCACGGTGCTTTACAGCCCTTTCTTAGCAGTTTATAGAGTCAGCATATTGCCCCCAACAATTTTTTCCTCATTTTACTGACCTTGGAAGGCTAAGTCAACCTTGAGCCTGGTGAGATTTGAACTGCCAAATTGCAGGCAGTCAGCAGAAGTAGCCTGCAGTACTGCATGCTAACCATTGCGCCACAGTGGCTCTCTATATACAATTATGCAAGCATAATTGGGACCAGGAACTTAACAGTGTGGTCATAAAATGAAAAAAATCACATGACTGCACTAACTTGTAACAGTAATTCCAGCAACTAGTTGTAATTATTAAGCAGGTCATGTACAATTATTAAGCAGGTCATGTAATGTGCAACATTACATGATTGCAACTTGCAGCTTCCTACTGGCTTCCCCATTAACTTTGCTTGTTGAAAGCCATTAGAGAAGGTCATATGACTGCAGGACACTGACCATCCTAAATGCTCATTGGTTGCCAAGCTCTCAAATCATCACATGACCATAGGGACACTGTGATGGCCAAACTTTGTGGAGTAATAATAAGCCTCTTTCTTTAGTGCCATCATCACTAACCAGTGATGAGAGATCACTGACAACTTTTTGTAGATCATGTTTTTCCTATCCTGCTAACAAAATTATGAGGCTAGGTCATGATTTAAACAGCAGTCTCCCTGTTGTGACTGCCTTCTTCCAGTCCTTTTTTGAAGAGCAACAAAAAAGAGTGTCTATATAGATAATTAAGATATTTTAATCACATCCAATGCAGAAAGTTTTCAAGTCACCTATCCTTGCAGGAGACAGTTTATTCTCTTTGTAAGAGGATTTCTAATACTTTGTTTATTGATATTTGGGGGGAAATTCCAATATCAGAATTAGTCATAGAGATATTCCAATATCAGAATTAGTGATAGAGATAAACAGATGAATTCTTAAAGACAGACAGTCCTACTGCATTTCAGCAAAGAAATTGTTACCTGTGTCCTTAGGGCAGACAAACTTATTATTTGTGAATTGTTTTACAGCTGTCAGTAATTTGGGTCATTCTGGCTTGACGTTATTTATAATCAGTGACCTCACTTTACTTTTTCTTTTTATCTTCCAGGCAAAGTACATCTCTCAATGCATTGATGAGATCAAACAAGAACTGAAGCAGGATAATATTGCTGTGAAAGCAAATGCTGTTTGCAAACTCACCTATGTGAGTATTTTCTTCATTTAGAATGCCCTAAGATAGAAAGTTCCAGAGCTGTTCAATGATATATTAACAGCATTTTATTTCTTGGAAGATCTGGTAAAGGATATGATAGCTTTGTGGTTGAGCTATTGCAATGCATTCCTGTATGTGATTGCCTTTGAAAATCATTTGGAAGCTACACTGGTACAGCAGCTAACAGTACAAGCAATAATGGGTAGCCGTGCCTTGCCCATATTCTGTGACCTTCCTTAGTTACCCATTGACTTCCTGGTGCAATTCAAAATTAAGGTTATCTTTAATACTCTAAATAGCATATAGCCTATTTATTTAAGGGACCGCCTATCTCCTGTCATTTCTGCCCATTCTGTAAGATCTGACAGTTGACTTTTTCTGGGACCTGTCAATTAAGGTTCTTCTAGACAAGTGGTGTCAAACTTAAGGCCCGTGGGTGCTTAAGCACAAGGTGCTTAGATCTGGCCTATAGGGTCGGCCTGGAAATAGCAAAAGACTGGCCTGCGATGCCTCTGCTAGCAAAAATGGGGCATTGGGGAGCCATAGACAGCCCCCCCCCATGCCCTGTTTTGGCCAGCAGGGTGCTGCAAAAGGACATCTGTCCCATCTCCTCCCCCCAACCGACCCAGGGAGAACAATTACAATGCTGATCTGGCCCTCCAAGAAATTCAGTTTGACACCCCTGTTTTAGATTGTCTAGGTTAAAGCTAATCAGCTGTATAAATGACTAGGTTTGACTGGTCTGATTAAATGTGTTCAGTGGGCCTAACGCCTTTGTGTTTCATCATTTCTCCTTCAGTCATTTTAAAAATACAGTTTGTCAGCAACTTTTGAAAGGCCTCTAAGGCAGAAATGTTATGTGGCCATATGGTTTGATTTATAATAATTGGATTGTTTTAGTTGGGGCTGCCTATCGGGTTGTATGTTTTTAATGGTTTTTATTATTTTTCATTTGCATTGGTAAGCAGCCCAGCTTATGGAAGCTATAATAAATTTCAAGTGATAATGATATGCAGTCCCTTAATTTAAAAGCTTGTGTTTTGTATTGATTGTGGTGTTCTTTGCTGTTTTGGCATGGCTTTTGATTATAAATATAAAGATATATTGTGTGATACCCTTCACCGTAAGTATCATTATGCAAAGCACAGGAAAGAATAAGAAACATAGGAAAAGAAACTAATGGAATGAAGAATGAAAATAAAAAAAGAAATCATCAGCACCATTATATTTGTTTTCTTAAGTTTTTGCGGGTACTTACGAGGGCTATCCACAAAATAGATTACATTTTTGTCTGTAGTAAGAAGGGGCGGAGCTAGCACAGCCATCTTTGGTCTGTGCATCCGCCGCTTAGTCTGCATCTAGTCGTGCTAGTGGGAGGTTCGTATCATTGCCCGTTATTTCACAGCAAACGTTTGAAATGTGTGCTGCAATTGAAAATCCCACGAGTTGTGAGGTGCGATCAGTGATAAGCTTTTTGTTGGCAAAAAACCATAAACTGATTGAAATTTTTCAGCAACTGTGTGAAGTGTACAGGGACAACATCATCACTGAAGGTGGAATGCACCAACGGTGCATTAAGTTTAAAAATGGATGAACTAACGTTCATGATGAACAGCGGAGTGGCCGTCCGAGCATTGTGACTGATGAACTGGTCGCGAAAGTCGATGAGAAGATTCGTGAAAACTGCCGTTTCACAGTAACAGAATTTTCGCTTAGTTTTCCACAAATTTCACTCAGTTTGTTGCATGAAATTGTCACACAAAAGCTAGGCTACCACAAATTTTGTGCAAGATGGGTGCCAAAAATCCTGACAGAAAACCACAAGAGTCAGCGTATGGTCGCATCATTGACATTTCTGTACTCTTATGACAAAGATGGAGATTCATTTCTTAATCGAATCGTAACTGGAGATGAGACTTGGGTCAAACATGTGAACAGCGAGACTAAATTGCAATCTATGGAGTGGGGGCGCACAAATTCCCCCAAAAAACCAAGAAAATGTTTGCAAACATTCTCTACAAGGAAGATTATGGCGATTGTTTTTTGGGATCGGCTCGGTGTACTTCTTTTCGATTTTCTGGAACATGGTGCAACAATAAACTCTGTGAGGTATTATGAAACGTTGCAAAAACTAAGAAAAGCAATTCAGAACAAGCGTAGAGGAAAGTTAAGCTCAAAAATTTTGTTTTTGCATGACAATGCCAGACCACACACAGCAAATCGCACTCGAGAAGTCCTGAATGCTTTCAAGTGGGAGATTTTTCTTCATCCACCCAACAGCCCCAATCTTGCACCAAGTGACTACCACTTGTTTCTGAGGATGAAGACCTGGCTTGGAACACAGCGCTTTGACGACGACGCGGAACTGCGGGCGGGTGTGACTGGTTCAAATCTCAGACGGCTGAATTTTATGACAGTGGAATTACAAAGCTTGTTCACCGCTATGATAAGTGCCTCAATTTGTTCAGTGAATATGTTGAAAAGTAGTATTTAAGTGCCACTTTCAAATGTATATATTAAAAAAAAAATCCTACACTTTGTTTTTTTTCTATTGCAAAACGTAATCTATTTTGTGGATAGCCCTCGTAGATGTATGCTGCTCAGCTTTGTCCGGGTATTTTCCCTCATCGTCATAGTTGTGCTTTTAAAGTTGTAGCAAAGTTGTGACACAGAGGAACACAATACAGAAGCCTGTTGATGGCAAATGAGATTCTGCCGAAACGTTGCTACAACTTTAAAAGCACAACTACAATGACGTGGGAAAATACCCGAACAAAGCTGAACAGCATATATGTGTGTGTGTATACACACACACACACACACACACACATACAGATGAAACCTAGCTTCCTAACAAATGATAGCCATCCTTTTACTCGGAGCGAAGCTGCACTAAAAGCCTCCAGTACAGGAACACAGTGTTGCCAGCGAAGCCAAACAACAGGATCACAGCTCACCAGCTCAAATCCCCCAGCAACTAAGACTAACCTGAGCACAACCAAGCCCCCACCTGAACAGAACACACCCCCAGCCAATCAGAACACAGCCAAACCCCCTACCAATCAGAACACAGCCAAACCCCCAACCAATGAGAACACACCCCCACCCAATCAGAACACAGCCAAACCCCCAACCAATGAGAACACCCCCCCACCCAATCAGAACACAGCCAAACCCCCAACCAATCAAGTCACACCCCCACTAGCAGTTAAAAGGAAAAAGCAGCTGCAAGCTCACATTACTCTGAGAAGCACAGAGCCGAAGAAACAAGCCTGAAGATGATGAATGAGACTTCATCGAAATGTTGCCTAGATACTTCCAATTTTACGCGGGAGAAAACCCGAATAACCAAAGATCCACATACAAATACCTACGAAAACCTCAGAAAACATATATATATATGTGTGTGGGTGGGTGGGTGGGTGTGTTTGTATGTGTCTATATATCTATATCTTCATACTTCTCCATTGTTGCAAACCATCCTTGCTTCCACCACATTGACATATTTCTCATATATTGCCTTTTATAACTATTTTTCAAATTATGATGACAATTGGGACGAGAATTTCCATCATCTAAGCAATGTAGTCGAAAAGTGTGACATCATGTGACCCCATCACTTAGCAACATCAATCCTTGCATTCCAGTTCCTGTCATTAAGTGAAGATTGTGGGTTGTTAAACAAGCTCCTATTCACAACTTTCTTGATACAAAACAATCACTTCATTATTATAAAATCAGCAGAAGCTTGCTCTAATGTAAACAATTTGTTCTTTTTTCAAATAATATTGTTGAAATAAAACTATTTTTCTACTAGTATTTACATGTCTTAAAATTAGTTATTCCAGCTACTAAGGCAGTGTTCCCCAATATTTCTGGCTTTGCTGACTGGCGGGGGGAGGAGAAAGGGTGGTTTCGCATGAGTAACCAGCAAGCACGCACATATGTGCAAGTCCATTTGCACGAACAGAATGCACAGGCACCTGCTGCTCATGCAAATGGAGCATACACGTGCTCATCTATTTGCACGAGTGAGGATGTGCATGCTCATCTGCACCAGCATGTGCTTCCCAGCATTTCTGCAGCCCAGTTGCAAACCCCTCACAGCCCACTAGTGGGCCATGGCCCATAGGTTGGGGGCCTGTACTGTATATAAATTCACCTTATTCTAGATTTTTGTGTGTATGTATGAAAATAGTTGGCTCTGTGGTGGCTTTCCAGTTTTCATACCCACATGTTCTGTTACCTGTGAATTTCTATTTTCATATGAACCACAGCAGTATAGATAATGCAAATTCATTCTTTTTTGAGATATATTTTCATTCTTTCATACATAACACACCTTCACTTTATGTATTATAAATACATATGTATTGATGATAATAAATAATACATGTATTAATAAATTCCACTCTGTCGGCTTAGGCTGAGGTTCCCAACGACGTAACACTTCTATTTTTCATTTATTCATTAATTGATAATTTTACAATTTATTCCTCTTTTATTACAAGTTAGAATTCTTCATATGCCATAGTTGTCAACTAATGAGCTCTTAAATATTGACCATCATCCCAGCTCAGCTAATTATAAAGACATTATTGAACAGTTTCAGTGCATCTTGGTCAATATGCCAGAAAGACAACCAAAGTTCAGCTTTATTCAGGATGTGCTTTCATTGCTTTATGCAAACTAAGTTTCTGGTGTAGAGGCTATCTTGCAAGCCAAAATATGGGGCCCATAACTCAACAATATGAAAGTATTCCTATGTAAACTCAGGTTAAAATATTCAAATATTTTATACATTGAAATATATTGGGAACTTTGATTTATCCCTTGTTTTGAGATTAATGCGACATCCCATTCCTTTAATAGTTGCAGATGCTGGGCTATGATATCAGTTGGGCAGCATTCAACATCATTGAAGTCATGAGTGCATCCAAGTTCACTTTTAAAGTAAGTGCTGTATATGAAATTTGGAGTATTAGAAACCATCAAGAATTGCTGTTATTGAGGACTTTAAATTCTGTGCAGAATGACCTTTGCTTGCTGAAGCTGGAACCATAACATGTATCTTTAAAAAAAAAAAATCAAAATGTAAAAGCAGGCTAAGTTCTACTCAGGAAAAATTATTATACAATCTTGTTTTCTGTCAACAAAATAATATTTACTTTAGAAAATTCTGATATTATTAGTCACTAAGATGTGTCAGAAGTTATGCAGGGCACTGAAACCCCATCATTGCTAGATGCCTCCTTTTGGGTCGCTGTCTGATTTTTCAATTTTGGTATTGCCCATATATTTAAATATACTTTACAGTTAGGTCTAGAAAGCTAAACTGTACATCCAGAACTATTTCTGTATTTCTCCCATCATTTTATTTTTATTATATTGTACTTTATTGAGACCCCCAACTGTTGCCCTAATGCAATTATTTTGTACCACCTACAATCTATATTTTATTAGACTCCTTGTTTCTCAGATGATGGATCGCAACTCTGTTGAGTCTTAAGTCGTGATTACTTTTTATTCATTTTGCAGAGGATCGGATATTTGGCTGCCTCTCAATGCTTTCATGAAGGAACAGATGTTATAATGCTGACAACTAACCAGATCCGAAAGGTAAATTCCCCAAAAGAGGCTTGCATCACCTATATTATACTTATGCTGAACTGGAGTCAACAAAACACTTCAGAGCTTTATTTGACTTTATTTTCATTGAAAACAGTTCAACTTCCTTTCAAAAAAGACTCTCTGAGTTTCTTTTTGCACTAAGGCAATGACAGTAGAAATGTGGAACACTGTAGTTGAAAAGCCCAATCTTCATTGCCTTTAACTTCTTCTCATAAAACAGAGCACCAAGAAGGGTCTCCAGAGATGACATCAGTAAGCAAACAGATTCATCTGAGGGAACAGTCACTAAGAAGAGTTTCTGTATATTTAAAATGATGAACTGTTAAGGGAACTAACAAATAGATAGCTGTCTTACAATATATGAAGGCTACTCTCCCAAACACCTGGGAGTAGGATAAGAAGCAGTGAGTGGAATCTTGTGAAAGCAAATCCAGCCGGGAACTAACAGTGAGAACAATCAGTGAAACATCGCTGGAGACTTTCAAGAAAAGAACAACTATTTGTCTGGGATGGTATAAGGTCTTCTGCCTTGGCCAGGTGGTTGGATGAGAAAACTTCCAAAATTTTCCACCCACTGATGATTCCACTGATGATTCTGTTCCACTCTGTTCTTTCTTATTCTTATTCTAATAAGTTTAATTCTAATTATTCTAATTATTTCTATTTCTATTCTGTTCTAAAAGCCAAAAAGAGTTTTTGCAGATGATACGTTATATTTTGGAGAGCGAGTCATTTAGTGATTGACATTTTCAAAAGTGTATGTGATTGACAGTGAATTTTGAATGTAAATATTGTAAATCTGCAGCATACTTCCAAAAATTTAAAAATACTATTTTTTTTTCTCATTCACTTGCCCCCTCTCTTCCTCCCACCTTTCTACCTTACTGTTCTAGGACCTGAGTAGCCCCAATCAGTATGATACTGGAGTTGCGCTAACAGGTTTGTCCTGTTTTGTGACTCCTGATCTTGCTAGAGATTTGGCAAATGACATCATGACTCTGGTGAGTAGCTGGAGAGTGGCCGGCCATTCACACTACCTGCATTGTTCATTCTGAGCAAACCTCTTTGAAGTTCCAAATGAGGAAGAAATGTTTTCAAAGCAAATGAATATCAAGAGCAGCTGACTATAGGAGCAGTAGAGACACATTTTATGGTCCAGTCACATGCAGAGAAATGTTGCAAAAACACAATGGTTACAAGTCACAAATCTTTATTGACTTATTTTTAAAATGTCCTCAGTTGAATTTGACTCCTAGTGACTATAACAGTATGTATGTAGAGCTTTTGGTAACAGTACAGACATTATTATTTGGGGATATTTTTTTTTAGTCTTTCCAGTATGGATCCTAGCCCTAGGATTTTCTGTTTTTCTCCTGTCCAAGTACTAACCAAGTCCAAACCTATTGAGCATTTTGAGATTGACTGAGATTGCAGGGTAAGAAAATAGATTTTTGATGCTTAATTCTCCCATCCTTTGATATCTAAATTTCAAACTTATAGAGCAGGGGTTCCTAAACTTTATGCCATTACAGCTCCTTTTAGTGTAATCTTAATGTACACACTTCCTCTAAAAAGCCAAACATCGAAATGAATACAGATTAACAATAAAAATGATACAATGAAACTTTTATTTTTAATAAAGACCTAAAAAATAAAAAAGGTCCTTCACACCTCTCTTGGGTTCTATCTACATTTCCCTAAAGCCCATGTCACACTGCACCAACG
Organism: Laticauda colubrina; assembly: GCA_015471245.1. Lineage (NCBI taxonomy): Eukaryota > Metazoa > Chordata > Lepidosauria > Squamata > Elapidae > Laticauda > Laticauda colubrina. Next base: position 22,477,855 of record BLBF01000042.1, on the reverse strand, counting down.
GATGGAAAGAGGATGTAAAACAGAGAGAAACGCTTGCCATCCGTTAGTAAACGTGATGCATCCGTTCTGTACTCACTGCGTCCGTTTTTCTTCCTCTCTATCCGTCCAGCATCCGTCGACAGGTTCCATCAGCTCAAAAACTTTTTGAGCGGAAAATGTATCCAATGCGTCTGTTCTGCATCCGCTATGCATACGGGGAACATCCGTTCTACATCCGTCATCCGTTACGCGTCCGCTACGTCCGCAAGGCATCCGCTGTGCATCCGTGCAACTCAAATCCGCTCCAGCGGAAAATGGACATAGGGAGGAAGCGAAACAGACGCAGAACGGACACAAAGCGTTAGTAACACGGATGGAGAAAGGATGAAAGTGGATGCAGCTGGCAAAGAAAGCATTTAAAACGGAAAAAACGTTCGCTGAGGGGACCTATCTCGGATATTAAGGATGTCTAGAGGATGCAAAAGGACACATAGTGGAAAACCTATATTTCCTATAAAAGGGGGCAGCAACTCACCTGGATCTCACTTTCAGTCCAGCAGCCCTGCTGTGCAGACCTCTGCAGCCTTCATCTGGCTCTTGCTCTTCCACAGCATCCAGTCATGTCCACCATGGATCGTAACACAGTCCTTTTGGTAGCCACCATCGTTCTGCAACAGTGCGAAGCCATCTACAGGCTCTTTCAACTGTTCTACGGGAAGAAAAGGAGGCGGCCAAGAAGCGTCTGGGTCCGAAGATGGATCGGGAGAAGAGCAGAGTACAGACTGTACAACAAGCTGATGGTGGAGCTAAGGAACGAAGACCCTCGTGCATTCCAGAACTTCATGAGGATGCCTCCAGCCATGTTTGATGAAGTTGTGGAGCAGCTGAGACCCAAGTTGACCAAGCAGAGCACCAACCTCTAGCCCAGCCTGGACCCTGGGCTCAAGATGGCACTGACTCTGTGCCACCTGGCCTCAGGGACCACCTACAGGAGCATGCAGTACGGCTGGAGGGTGCCACACAACACCATCAGCATTGTGGTCAGAGAATTGGTGCAGGCCATCATTGAAGAATACCTGGAGGAGCTCCTCCAGTGCCCCTCCGCTGAAGAAGGCTGGAAGAAAGTTGTAGAGCAGTGGTATCAGAAGTGGAACTTCCCCCACACTGTTGGAGCCATAGATGGGAAGCACGTGGCCTGTAAAGCTCCAGCCAAGTCGGGGTCCACTTATTTCAACTACAAGGGCTTCTTCAGCATCGTCCTCTTCGCCATGGTCAATGCTGACTACAAGTTCATGTACATCGATGCTTCAGGCAACGGGTCAGCTTCAGATGCCCAGGTATACAACGCCAGTGACCTCAAGGAGGGGCTAGAATGCAACCTCATCATGGGCTTCCCAGATCCAGACCCCCTGCCCAACGACACGCAAGATGTGCCCTACTTCATCGTGGGGGATGACGCCTTCTCCCTCAGAACCTACCTCATTAAGCTCTACACCTCCAGATGCCTCACCCGTGAAGAGAGGATCTTCAAATACAGGCTGTCCAGGGCAAGGCGGGTGGTGGAGAACGCCTTTGGCATCCTGGCCAACAGGTTCCAGGTACTTCTCTCCACCATGCAGCATCGCCCAGAGACCGTGAGGAGGATCGTGGAAGCTTGCTGCATCCTGCACAATCTCATGCGCACCCGCTACCCAGTCTTGCAGAACAGGCTCGTGGGCCTCCAACAAGGCAATGGGGACATGGAGCCTGGGGAATGGAGGCAAGGGCGAAACCTGATAGACACTGAGGAAGTGCAAGGCCCCAACAGAGCCTCACGTGAAGGGAAGAAGCAACGCAACCTCCTGAGACACTGGTGCAACTCCCCAGCTGGAGCAGTGGAGTGGCAAGACAGGATGATAGATGATTAATGGATGCTTCCTTCAGCCTGTCTCATCACACGGATGAGATTGGGCCATGTATGTTGGGTGGGCTTACAATGAACAGGGCATTTAATAAAGAGTTGTGTTTATGTTCAAATGTGTGGATCAATGCTTACATTGTTATTGATAATTAAGGGCCAAAGGTATGGCACCTGAGAGGGTGGACCATACAGTCCCACTATGCTTGCACTGGAGGTTTATCTATCCCACAGCTATTCCCCATCCCAAAGGTATCCCTGCCCATACCACAGGTATCTTAACCCATCCCAAAGGTATCCCTGCCCATCCCACTGCTATCTTAACCCATCCCAAAGGTATCCCTGCCCATCCCACTGCTATCCTTGCCCATCCCAAAGGTATCCCTGCCCATCCCACTGCTATCTTAACCCATCCCACAAGCATGCAAAGGCTTAAACCATTTCTAAAAGTTTCCACCAAGACTTTATTTCATAAAATAAATGAAGCAAGTGTGTGAAGCAAAGATAATCTTTATTAATAAAAAGCTGTAAAAGAAAAATGACCCAAGTCAAGTGTCCAAATAAAGTCAACAGGTAGCCACCCAGTCTCTGGCACTCTTCTCGGTCACTCGGAGGTGTGCCCAGTCTCGGGGGTGAAGGGTCCAGGTGCTGTGGAGGTGGCTGCTGCTGGAGTGCTGGTCTGAAGCGCCACTGGGATGCCTGGCCCCGAGAGGACAACAGGGGACGGTGTGTTGAGGAAGCTCTCAGACAGCTGGCTCAGCCCCGTGATGTTGAGAGCTCCTTCCTCCATGCCATGGGGTGTCAGCCCCAGTACCGATGACAGATGTACTGAGGCCGGGCTTGGCTGTGGGGTGGAGGAAGGAGCAGTGTAGTGGGGCTGTCTGGTCTGCAGCTGGGTGAGGACTGGCATCGGTGGCATCGGTGGTGTTGGTGGCAGCAGTGGCGTCGGCATCAGTGGAACCGGTGGCAACGGTGGCGTCCGATGAACCTGTGCTTGGACTGGGAAGGGCTGCTGCCTGTGCTGCTGGACCTCCTGGTAGCCGTAGCCCTGGTAGGTGAGGGCCTGTGGAAAGCCTTGGAATGGGAGTGACATCACCTGGGGTGGAGGAGCAGACCTGGACTGGGTGGGAGCAGGTTCATCTGGATCTGGAGGGTTGTGAAGCAGATCACAGAGGATCAGGAGTTGGTGTGTACCAGCTGAGAAAGGAGATCGCTGCTTTTGATGGTGTCCCTGATCTCCAGCAGGACAGTGTGGCTCTGTCCCTCCGGTTTGCCTCTCTGCCTTTCTGTGGAGGTGGAGCTGGGGGTGGATGCGGGTTGGACTGTGGTGGAAGTGCCATCTCCTTTCTCCCACTGCGTCAGGGGGTCCTCCACGCGCTCCGCCACGGTTAGTACAGCTGTCGGGGGGTTCTCCGTCGTGGCACGCTCCACAGACACCTGCCTTGAGACAGGAGCTGACTCTCTGCCAAAAGAGGCTGCCTGAGAGAGAGGGTTGTGAGAGGGGCTGCTCCTCGGTGGCGGATCTCACCCTCCAGGAAGCTGAACTTGGCCATGACGTAGGTCTCTCTGTCCGTCAGCTTGACCGCGGCCTGGCCAGATTTCTTGAGGTGCAGCTTCCCGTACCAGGTGTGCATGTGCTTCCACCAGCCGAGGAGCACCTCTGAAGTGTAGCCCAGGCTCTCCGCCTTCTCTCTCCAAGCAGCCTGCTTCCTTTTGGTGTCCCTATAGAGCCTGTGTCCCTTCCGCCATAGATACTCATTCTCTCTCAGCCACTCCAGCACCTCATCCTCATGTTCCTCCTCGATGTTGTATTGCCTCCTCTCCCGTTCTCGCGTCTGCCTCTTCCTCCCTTTGGCAGGACCACATGGGCCCTCATCAGAGGGGCTTCCAGGTTGTAGGGGCTGCTCCTCCACACCACCAGCAGCAGCAGCAGCAAAAGTAGGACCAGCAGCACCAGCAGCACCAGCAGCACCAGGATCAGCAGCAGCAGAGTAAGCACCAGCAGCGCCAGCAGCACCAGCAGGACCAGGACCAGCAGGACCAGGAGCACCAGCAGGACCAGGAGCACCAGCAGGACCAGGAGCTCCAGCAGGACCAGCAGGACGAGGAGCAGCTTCAGCAGAGTAAGCACCAGCAGAAGCACCACCGCCAGAAGCAGCATCAGCAGAGTAAGCACCAGCAGAAGCACCACCGCCAGAAGCAGCTTCAGCAGAGTAAGCACCAGCAGAAGCACCACCTCCAGAAGCAGCATCAGCAGAGTAAGCACCAGCAGAAGCACGACCACCAGAAGCAGCAGCATCAGCTCCTCCAGAAGCAGAAGCAGCAGAAGCCCCAGCCCCAGAAGAGCGAGCCCATGCTGCAGAAGCCCCAGCAGAAGCAGAGTGAGGGCCAGGGGCTGGGAGGGTGGCCCTGTCCCTCTTGCCAGGGCTGGCAGCAGATGGCTGAGGCTTCCTCTTCTTCCCCATGGTTGTGGGGTTGCTGGCTGACAGGCAGGCTGGCTGGCAGGCAGGTGGGCAGGTGATGTGTCTGGAAGCAGGTCTTTCCTCTGAATGTTGACCTGCTTGGGAGCTGCTTCCCTTTATATCCACGGGGCTGATGCAATGCATCCTCCCTGCATGCGCAGTGAACGCTAGGCATCCGCTAGGCTTAACGATGTGCATCCGCTTCATCCGCTCGGCATCCGCTGTGCATCCGCTCGGCGTCCACTCGGCACCCGCTCTTTCCCTTCCGCGTCCGCTTTGCTGCGCTCCCCCGGAAGCCTTGCGGATGTGCCATCCACTCATCCGCTTCCATCTGCTAGGCTTCCGTGGAGCATCCGCTTTCCATCTGCCCTGCGTCCTCCCCCTGTCCGTTCCTTTCCATGTTGTCCACTCTGGTTATGCAAATTTTTGCCCCTTTTGAGAGTGGATAACAACAGATGGAACATTTTTCTCGTCCACTATGTCCTTTTTACAAACGTTTTGCATCCGTCGGCCAGTGTGACAGGGCCTTAAGGGAGGAATGCCCCACGATTTGGGAAACCCTGATGTAAATAAATATAATGAAGGGATAGGAAATTTTCAAGATTTCATAGGATTAATTCAATTACTAATGGGGTACCAGTCTAGTTTCTGATTACACAAATTGATTTTTGTTCAAGGTAACTTGAAAAACTTTATTCAAATGTTATTTGAAAAATAATTAACATCCATTAATTAAACATAGTTTTATTTAAATGTGTTACCGTTTCAGTTACAAACAGGAATTCTTAACAGATTACCTTTTTTGTTCAAATGTCTTTCTTAGCAAAAATATTACATTTGGATTCTTTAAAATTATCAGTTATACATACTTAGTTATTTATACATACTTAGCGTAGCAAATTGTTGGTCCCAAAGCCAGAGCAAACTGTTGTCACTCGTTCTTTTGACAGGTGGCATTGTGTTCTTTTCCTTTCATTCTGCCCCCACCCCCACCCCCACCCCCACCCCCACCCCCAAAGCAACTTTCAGAAGTCCTGTTTGTTAAAACCTATGGTCAGGCAGGCCTTCCACTTGTGTATGGTGCATTGAGTTAGATTCTGAGGCTTAATATGCTGCAAACCTAATTAAGAAGCTGTTCCTCCCAGGATGTGAGACTTCAAAGATTATTAAAAGCTGTGAAAATCCAGATTTCAGATGTGATAAATTTCTCATTGTAGGCTCTCTAATTGATAATAAATAGGTATATGTTACCCCTTGATAACATCATGACCGATTTCATGGCTTGAAATCACATTGAAATGGATGTCTTCTTCCTTCTTGCCACAGGAAAGAAACTCCCTGAATTTTTAGGAGTGTTTTCTGAAGGATTAAATGAAGGACTCTTGGTTTAATTGCTGCAAAATATGTGTCAAAAGCTTTTTCTCTCTGCAGATGTCTCACACAAAGCCTTACATCAGAAAGAAGGCAGTGTTAATCATGTATAAAGTGTTTTTGAAATATCCTGAATCCCTTCGGCCTGCATTCCCCCGCCTTAAGGAAAAACTGGAAGACCCAGATCCTGGTTAGTGATCCAGAAGATTCTAAGCAGTTTGGCACTCTTGGCCTGGGAAGAAGGTGTACATTTAAATAATCTGGATAAGGTCTTTTGCAGTAATAGAGATGTTACTTGTATACCAGATTCCTTAGTTTTGTACTGATGCTATGACATTCTAGGACCAAAATAAATAGCTTTGCACGCCATTTATTTAAGCATATGTACAGGGTGAGTGTGAAGTGCAAAAGAAAATGTTGGACAGATTAACTCGTGAAGCTCTCAAAGCTTTATCTTGCTTCCCAAAAATAGTTTATTAGCAGCATTGCTGGAGCTAAATTAAATATGCTGATTAGCACAGCTGTTACATACCACAGCAGCTTTGTACCTTATGTTCCCATTTCCCTCACTGAACCTCTGTGATAGACAAAACAGATATTGACAGGTAGAAAGTTTTGATGTGGGAATATGGATTAAGTGTTTTTTTAAATTAAATTTAGAATGTGAGAAGACAATACATGTAGATATGCCTTTTCTCTCAGATCAGAATTTGCTGCTCCTTTAAAACAGTCGATTATTGGAGTTGGGGCGGGGGAATGTTCTATTTTTTATACCAAGAACACCCCTAATGTTCTACCTTTCTGCCTTCTAACTTAATACTATTCACCCCATGCTTTTTTCTAGGCAAAAACTCAGTGTTACCATCTCCCTAGTTACTATCTTCCCATCTGGCTGTTATAGTTCAGTGCGACTGGAAGACCAAGTTTATAGGAAGGTTGGGGTATACAATTGGATATAAATGCAGGACTTTGGCATGATAGCCATGAAGCCCTTATTGACTGTAAAACACTACTCATCCTTCACATTTGTATAAGGGTAAAGAGCTTAAATTCTTTGCCAGTTTAAACAGTAGCATAGTGGGAACGAGGAGATGTTTTTCAAGTTTCAACTATATCTTGTGAGCATGCTTATATTTCAGATACTGTATAGTTAGAAATCTCCTTTCATGTGTCATTGGAACATTCTTGTGGGGCAGGAATTGGATGGACTTTTCTATTTCCAAATCCCTCTAAGTTGTTTTACATGGATTATTTTGCACATTAATTAAGGAAAAAAGTGTTGCTTAGTTGCTATTTATGAGCCTCACAGCCCCTCTTACAAAGATATTCCACCCTCTTTTTTTTTTCCTCCAGGTGTCCAATCAGCTGCTGTGAATGTTATATGTGAGCTAGCCAGACGCAATCCAAAGAATTATCTTTCTCTTGCTCCACTCTTTTTTAAGCTGATGACATCATCCACTAACAACTGGGTCCTCATTAAAATTATAAAATTGGCAAGTATTAGCAGGTCCTGGCAGCTGGTATCTCTTCTCAGTATATGTGGTGTGAAAAACACAACCCTGTCACTTCAGAGGTGTAGCAGCTGACACAGACTGATGTGGAGAAAAGCAGCAGACTGTAAGACTGGCTTTGGAGGGGAATTTTCTCATGCTGGGCAATTTCATAGTGGGAAAGGTGAAGCTACAAATAACCCCTAGAAAGTTTACACATTTAAGACCTTCCTATAATTTGAAAGTTCTTCTGGGTCAAGTAAGGTTTTTTTCCAACAATGATGTGCAAGTAGCAGATTCCACATTCAAGGATCCCTTCCCTGAACTTTGGAGTCAATCACAAAGTGGCTGATTCAATTAGCCAGCAAAGACAAGGCTGGAGCAAGCAAGTGATGATTCTTACAGGATGGTCAAATCCTATAGCCTGCAATTTATTCTAGAGCTATATATATATATATATTTATTAGGATGAAGCAGAAATACAAAGGCAGCACCTCTTTAAAGCAGTTATATCTTTTATTAGGCTTCCATGGAATTCTGAAAAAAAGATACAGCTGCTTTAAAGAGAGGCATGCTCCCACATGTTTGGAAGCTTATTTTTCAAAAAGGCTTTGAAGCATATTCAGCCTAATCTATTTTGACTGGCAGTAGCTTTTCATGGGCCTCTTATAGCCAAGATTTCTATAACTGCAGATGCCAGGGCTTTATGCACCCAGAATAAATATTTTTACCTTTAAGGTATGGCCTCTTCACTATAGTTTTTTCTCATATTCTTAGATTTCCTTTACATTTCTGCCACTCTTCTAGTTGCTGCTAAGGGAGGAAAAGGAAATTTAGCTTTCATTTGTGTAGTTTTACAAATTTCAGGAAATACTGTAAAAATTAGTTTGCTATAAACTCATATAAGTAACAGCTCTCTTCCTTAAAAGATTCCTTGCTATATTGTCTTTATAAAAGTTTGTCACTTTACTTAATTGTAAGTGGCATGCAGTAATAGAAATATAAAAAATATAAATGTGATGGGTATGACTGTCATGGAGGGAGGACTTTTTAGGCAAGTTATTGTTAAATATCTGTATTACTTTACAAACCTTAGTAAGGCCACACTTGGAATACTGCATCCAATTCTGGTCACCACAGTATTAAAAAGATGTTGAGACACTGGAAATAGTACAGAGAAGAGCAACAAAAATTATTAGGGAGCTGAAGACTAAAACATACAAAGAATGATTACAGGAATTGAGTATGTCTGGTCTAGTGAAAAGGACTAAAGGTAACATGATAGTACTGTTCCAATATTTGAGGGGCTCCTACAAAGATGAGACAGTCAAATTATTTTCCCAAGCACCAAAGACAAGACAAGAAACAATGGTTGGAAATTAATCCGAGAGAAGCAACCTAGAACTAAGGAGAAATTTCCTAACGATGAGAGCAATTAATCAAGCTTGCCTTCAGATGTTGTGCGTGCTCTATCACTGGAGGCTTTCAAAAAGAGTCTGGACAACAATTTGTCTGAAATATTATAGGTCTCCTGCTTGAGCAGGAGGTCGGACTAGAAGACCTCCAAGGTTCCTTTCAACTAATATTCTATGTTCTATATTCTATCTATATGTGTCCCATGGGAGAATGAAGCAGACAATTCTTAAATGATAGATGTTGACCTTCATGCTGCCAGTGTGAATGGAGTCCTATCTTTGGCCATTATAGAATAGCAAAAATGAAGGTGTCTGCAACACTGTACTCTCTGCAGTGTGTGTATGTGTTTGGAAGGATAGGATTAAGAAGTCTGGGGTACCTAATTTCTAAAAATGGCTAAGGAGGCAAAGATGATTAAGGCAAAAATACCCTCCCACCCTTTTTTTTTTTTAGAAATGGTCTTTAACTTAGAAAGCTGTAATATAGATAATGTTTTCCCTTTTGATCTTTATATAGTAAAATGTCACAGGACATTAAACTCAAGACTAAAATTCTCATAAAATTTGCTGCATAATTTATAGTAATGGCTTTGAAAGTGTGCTAGGCATTTTGGGGGAAGTATAAACAATTATTTGTTTATTAATCATTAATAGCCAGATGGAACTTCTGTGTTTAAATATAAGTATCTCTCTGATTATCAGTTGCTACTGAGCCATTTGTTGGATGGGTTTTTCTTATACGTCCTTGTTGTGGGCTTCTCCAAGGTAATTTCTGACAATAATAAGATAATAGATTGACTGACCTTTCTTATAATCTGGCAGAATTCTGGAATCCTCCTTTGTTTTCTGCAATCACTGTTTAAGGTCAACAAATGGTTTTTAAATCCAAATATTTTTTAGCCTGCTAAGTATCTCCCTGGTCTCCACAGAGTAGAGGTATGCTGATCAGATCAAATCCAGCCTTCCCTTTCTACTCGATGCAACCAGATACCAGTAGAAAGCCAACAGGCAAGAGATGACTAATACAACTCTTCTTTTTCTGAGTAAATGCATAGAGAGGAATCCTGCTACTGATGGTGGAAATATTGTAATTATCGGGACTGAACCCTGGTTGGTAGGTTTTCATCGCTGTCAGAAAGACCCATATTGATGTTGTTCCCATACAATACTACACATAAATTATACTAAACAATTCATAGGCTTGCATATCACACTGAGCCACAACCAAGCAAAATATTTTATGGCTAAGATTAGGTTTAAGCACTGTGCCAGTTCATTAATTGACAGTTTGAATTTACCTATTACTGTAGTTTGCTGAAGCAGTTCAGGTTCTTGTCTGTTGCTGTATGTCTACTCGTGTTTACAGAATTAGCAAATATGCTGAGGCAACTACCAAGTAATTTCCTTTCTTTTCTTTTTTAGTTTGGTGCTCTCACCCCTTTGGAACCCAGGCTAGGAAAGAAATTGATAGAACCCCTGACCAATCTAATACATAGGTAAGTCAGATAATTCTTCCAGATTTTTTCATTTGGTGGCTGGGGGAGATGGCTCTAATCAGCCATCTATATATTTTAATGTCAGTATTAAATAATTCAATAAAACTATTAGTGCTACTGGGTTAGGTTAGTCATTGGTATCCTGGGTGTTGGCATTGGTTTGACTGTCTTTTTTTTTGTCACCATTGTGCAATTTCTTAATCATGATTCCCCAGACAGCACCAAAAAGAATGTTGTTTTATCCCTTTGAAGGTAGTCCAGGTAGTCTTCAATTTATGACTGTAATTGAGCCTGGAATTATGGTTGTAAGTTGTGGCTGTTGTTAAGCCTGACTGTAATTTTATATCCTTATTTGCCGTTAAGTGAACTGGTTTTCTGTAATGGCTGTATTTGTTGGAAACCAGAAATAAATGCTGGAAATCAGCAAAAAAATGCTCATGATTGTGGTCATGTGACTGCATGGTACTGCAAATGACTGTAAAAGGGAGCTAGTCCAAATCCCCAAAATGTGATCATGGAAAATGCAAGTGGGATAAATGAGGCCATTGGAACTACTTATAGACTAGGTGGAAGAAAGAAGTGTCCATTTAATCCTGTTTTTTTCCACAAAGTCACTTTTCTAAATTAAATAGAATTCATGGCAACTCTATCCATATTTTTAAAAGTAATCTACTTCCAAGAAATGAAGCAAAATGGGCACTCCCACTCTTTCCAGTCTTTGATTAATAGCAAATCAAAGCAGAAAGTTATTCTAAATCCATTCTGCAAAAGAAAAGAAAGTTATGTACAGAAGAATGTTCACGCAGCAAAATATAAATGTTGATTCTGCTTTTCCATAATTGTATTTGTCTGTCCTTCCATCCCATGAGTAGAATACCCACTCAAGATTTCTTGAAGTGATGATATAGATCAGGGGTGTCAAACTCAAGGCCTGCGGGCTACATGACGCCCGCAGGGTGCTTAAATCTGGCCTGCAGGGCCAGCCTGGAAATATCAAGGGACCAGCCTGCAGTGCCTCTGGCGGCTAAAATGGACTGCATGCGCGGGGGGGGGGGGGGGGCATGCCTTATTTGCACCCTCCATGGCCTCCTGCAGCACTCTGCCAGCCAAAACTGGGCCCAAAATGGGCCAAAAAACAGGCCGGAAAACTTACCAAAAACAGGCCACACAGCCCATTTTCAGCCAGTACAGTGCTGCAGGAGGCCATGGAGGGAGAAAACGTTTTGGCCGGCAGGGTGCTGCAGGAGGCATCCATTGTCGTCGTCTCCACTGCCATCCCTCCCTGCTGCCTCTGCTGCCGGCCTTCAGAGGAGAACTACAGTGCTGATCCAGCCCTCGAAGATATCCAGTTTGACACCCCTGATATAGAAAAACATAAAGAGCCAGTGCAACAATTGATGCCCTAGAAAGGAAAAGTTGTCAATAGACAACAACAGGCCCAATAGCAAGACCAGTCACAGTGGGCCTGGGGAAACAGCTCTTCTAAAAAAGAGTGGGATCAGAGCTGTTTGGATCCCATGGGGAGGAGGGGATTGGTGATCCGAAGAGCAGATGGTACAACCAAGAAAGCCTGTCTCCCGAGACTCATCAGATTACATGCCTTAATACAGGGGTCCCCAACTTCTGGTCCTTGGACTGGCAGTAGTCCATAGCATGCCAGAAGGCCCATCCACAGGATGCAGGCAGCATGGGAAACCATGCCCCCTCTGGTTTGCAGAAAAACCTCTCTCCACAGAACTCTCCCTGGTGCCCAAAAGGTTGGGGGCTGCTTCTCTTAATAGATATGACTCAAAGCATGCAAACTCTGTCAGATCTTACAAGTGGGCAGTCATAATAGGAGAAAGATGAACCCTCAAATAAGCTTTATACAGTTTTGTACACCTCGACGTAAAACAATTCATTTAGTGACCATTCAAAGTTTACAATGGCACTGAAAAAAGTGACTTACAGCCATTTTTCACGCTTACGATCTTTGTAGCATCCCCATGATCATGTGATCAAAATTCAGGTGCTTGGCAACTGGTTCATATTTATGACCATTGCTGTGTCCCAAGGTCACGTGATCACCTTTTGCAACCAATTGACAAGCAAAATCAATAGGGAAGCGAGATTCACTTAACAATCATGTTACTAGCTTATGAAGTTCAGTGATTCACGTAACAACTGTGCCAAGAAAGGTCAAAATGGGGCAAAACTCATTTAAGAAGTGTCTCAACAATGGAAATTAGGGGCTCAATTGTGGTCATAAGTTGAGGACTACCTGAAGTTGACAACTAGCACCCTGAATTGCACCTGAAAACCTATTGGTAACCAATGCAACTTGTGTAATGGTTAGTATCATGGCATGCATATGACTGCTGGTGGAGCCACATTTTAGACCAGCTGAAGCTTCTGAGTGGTTTTCAAGGGCAGCTCACATAAACTTTATAATAATCTAGACAAGAGATGACTAAACTATGGCTGACTATGAATAAGGCTCTCTGAAGCAAAAGTTAGTATTTTTTTTTTCAATGTTTTACACACCTTATTTCTTTAAATTATAGAAACCATACATACAGTCACCTTTCTGGTGAAACTTCTTCTGGGGCTAACTGTGTTTCATAATTCAGTCATTTGTCTGTCTTTTTTCCTTAGCACTTCAGCCATGTCACTCCTCTATGAGTGTGTGAACACAGTGATAGCAGGTAAGGAAGTATCATTGAGGTATATTACATTTTCTAAATAGCAAAAAAGAAAAGCAGATACTTTATAAATATATGTCTGAAAGTTAGCTTTTTCCAGGAAAAGTTGACTGAAAATTAAACATGTGCATCCTTACTCTTTCACAGTGTTAATTTCTCTTTCTTCGGGAATGCCCAACCACAGTGCAAGCATCCAGGTAACAGGCTTTTGCTTTTGGTGTCTGTCTCTTATTTTGTGTTGGCTTTGAATGTTGTGGTATCTTAATTATACACTTCGACTGGATGTATATTCTAGAGGGGATCTGTGCAGGTGGCTAGATGTTTCCTGTTTCATATGTTGGTATCTCACACACCAAAGAATTCAGGAGCAGATGGGCCAGCTTAGCAATGTAATTCCAGCAATATGTGGGACATAGGGATGTCCTCACAGAATATACTCTTGAGGGATCAGTAGGAAGATTCTCCATGTATGGCTACTGTCTAAACAAAATAATTAGGAGCCAAAACAGGAACACTGTCTCATGTCAAGGTTAGATAGCATGTTCATAAAAGGATAGACCCACAGTCAAAAAATATTGACTGTGATAACTGAATGAAATTTCATATTCAGTATAGACTAGCACTATCCCAAGTACCAGGTTGCTTTGGTAAAGGAGGGAGGCAGAGGGATTGGCCCAAAGTCACCCAGTTAGCTTTCATGCTTGAGGTGGACTAAAACTTTCAGTCTCTTGATTTCTAGCCTGCTGCCTTAATCATTAGATTAAATTGATTCCTATTATTATGGCCGTATCTTCTTTCTGTAGCCCTATCATGCAGCTCCCCCAGGAAATGGAGCCCTCAATAAGAACTGGTGTGCCCATCCATGTTGAGATTATAGCAGGTCTTCTCTTCCCCCTGTGCCCTTACTATATTCCACTAGGAGTTATGGAATGGTCTTCCACTAATTCCACTATTAGCAAGAACTACTGAGATTTATAAAGAATAGAAGACCTTAAGCTGCAGAAGGAGGAAAATCCTTGGCTCAGCAGAAGAGATTAATAATATATATACTGTCTCTGCAGCTTTGTGTGCAGAAGCTGAGGATCCTGATAGAAGACTCAGACCAAAACTGTAAGTATGGGAGAAGCTGCCATCTTGGAAGGTAGTAGTAATTAAGGCCAAGGAACTAGGCACTATATTTTAAAACTGAAATAGCTAAAATGAAAATATAAATATATATATAAATGTGTGCTGTTTAGCTTCCTTCGGGTATTATCCCACGTCATTGTAGTTCTGTTAAAGTTGTAGCAACGTTTCAGCAGAATCTCATCTGCCATCTTCAGGCTTCTGTATAGAGTTAGTTCCTGGTTTCAAATTTGAAACCAGGAACTAACTCTATACAGAAGCCTGAAGACAGCCTATTGCTGTCCCAGGATGCTTTTTTCTTCATCCTGATTGGTTGGAAGTCTTGGTGTGTGTTTATTGGACTTGGAGTTTGTTTGATTGGTGTTTCTGGTTTCTTCTGTCTGTTTTGTGGCTTTGATTGGCTGGCAACACTGTGTTCCTGTATTGGAGGCTTTCAGTGCAGCTTGGCTTTGTGTGAAAGGACGGCTATTATCTATTAGGAAGCTAGGTTTCATCTGGGTGCCTGGTTGGGGTGTGTTTGAGCTGGAGGTATCAGAGGGAGTATGTTTGTGCCCAGGTATTTGCCTGGCTTGTGGTGTGGAGATCTTTCTATTTGAGAGTGCAAGCTTCCAAATGATTGGAGCTTCCAAATCATCTCTTCTATTCATGCTTTCAGGTCTTTTTTCAATCTCTATGGCTTCTCTGATGATTCTGTGGCTGGGGTTTTCTATAGTGGGTAGGGTTTTGGTGCCATTGAAGTTGATGTTGTGACCTGTGGTTTTCATGTGTTGGACTAGTGAGGAGGTGTGTTCCAGCTTTTTTACTGCATTTTTGTGTTCATCCAGGCGGGTACTTATTCTTCTATTGGTCTATCCAATGTATGTGCCACATATCTGGAAAAATTAACCAAGAAGAAAATTATAATCAGCCACATAAGCAAGAAATCCAACAGACAATTCATACCAAGAGAAAAATCTTCCAGATGCCCCAAACTATACGGCCTCCCAAAAATACACAAAGAAGCATACCTCTCAGACCCATAGTCAGTTCCATAGGAGCATCACTACAAAACCTAGCTAAACACTTAGCAAAACAACTATAGCCCCATGCTGAAACTGCAGCTTCATATGTACAAAACTCATACCACTTCTTAGAAATGATCAAAGATCTACATGTGGAACAAGAAGATCTGCTTGTAAGTTTCGACGTGGTTTCACTATTCACTCAAGTCCCAATAAAAGAAACTCTCGAGATCATCAAAAATAAACACCAACCAGCTAAACACCTCATGGAACTAACAGAACACTGCTTAACCAACACATATTTCATATACAAAGGACAAAGATACAAGCAAATTGAAGGAGCCCCTATGGGATCACCACTGTCACCCGTCATTGCAAACCTGTTCATGGAAGAATTCGAATCCAGAGCCCTGGCTAATGCCACCCACTAACCCAAACTATGGCTAAGATACATCGATGACACATTTGTGATTTAGCCTCATGGAAAAGAAAACCTAAACAATTTCCTAACACACCTAAACAGCACACACCCCAAAATCAAGTTCACCATGGAAACGGAAATAAACAACTACCATTCCTAGATGTACTAATCTACAAAAGAACAGATGGCACACTAGGACACACCATATACCAGAAGAAAACACACACCAACCGCTACCTCAACGCCCAATCCCACCACCACCCAGCACAGATAAATTCCGTGGCCAAAACATAATCACCAGAACCAAGCGCCTGGCAGACAAGACACATATAAAGACTGAACTATGCACCCTGACAAAAGTACTGAAAGCCAACGGCTTCCACAAAAACAAAATCACTAGCTTGATCCACAAAAACACACTAAGACATAATAGACACCTAGAAGATCAACAGACCTATGGAACAGCTGTCCTGCCCTACATAAGAGGTACTACAGACAAAACCAGTAAGATACTACACAGGCATCACATCAAGACTGCCTTCAAAACAGACAAAAAATAGCAGCCCTCCTGAAAAACCCCAAAGACAAAATTGACCTGGAAAACCAAGGCATATACGAAGTTTCCTGTGCATCATGCCCGGCCACATACATTGGACAGACCAATAGAAGAATAAGTACCCGCCTGGATGAACACAAAAATGCAGTAAAAAAGCTAGAACACACCTCCTCACTAGTCCAACACATGTCATAAAAACCACAGGTCATAACATCAACTTCAGTGGCACCAAAACCCTAGCCACGAGAGAAAACCCCAGCCACAGAATCATCAGAGAAGCCATAGAGATTGAAAAAAGACCTGAAAGCATGAATAGAAGAGATGATTCCACCAGACTGTCAATCATTTGGAAGCCTGCACTCTCAAATAGAAAGATCTCCATGCCACAAGCCAGGCAAACACCTGGGCAAAAACAGACTCCCTCTGATAGCTCCAACCCAAACACCCCCCCCACCAGGCACCCAGGTGAAACCCAGCTTGCTAATGAAGAGCAGCCGTCCCTTCACACGGAGCCAAGCTGCACTGAAAGCCTCCAACACAAGAACAGA
>BLBF01000042.1:22428940-22461013 GCA_015471245.1 Laticauda colubrina | reverse complement strand
TGTTGCCAGCCAATCAAAGCCACAAAACAGACAGAAGAAACCAGAAACACCAATCAATCAAACTCCAAGTCCAATGAACACAGATCCAGGCTCCCAGCCAATCAGAATGGACCAGCCTCAAATTTGAAACCAGGAACTAACTCTATACAGAAGCCTGAGGATGGCAGATGAGATTCTGCTGAAACGTTGCTACAACTTTAACAGAACTACAATGACGTGGGATAATACCCGAAGGAAGCTAAACAGCACACATGTAAGTACCTGCGAAAGCTTAAAAAAACAAATATATGTATATATGTATGTATGTATGTATGTATGTATTAATTTTGCTTGTGGTGATGCTTAGTCTCTCCCAGCCACTTCTGAATTTAGAGAAAGCATTTGCGAAAATGAATAGGCTTAAATTATGGAATGTTTTGCTGAATATTGTAAGTACAGTATATAATTATTGTAAAACATATATGGTGTAGTGGTTAGTAAATGGTTCAAAACTGAGCAGGAAGTAAGTCACAGATGTGTAAAGTTTCATTGGTTGCTTAGTTTATTGAATGTTTATTGATGTTAATGATGTATTAGTTTGGGATGTATGTATGTATGTATGAACACCAGTATGCAGATGATACGTGTTTGTCTGAGAATTTAAATAAAATTTAGTTCATGTCAGATTACTGGTATAATGCAACCAGGAGCATGGATCTAAAAAAAATGCATCAGAAGCCAAGATTTTTTAGGTTTGACAGGGAACATGAAATAACTGCTGCATGTAAACCTAAGCACATGAATTTGTGTAGCAGAAAGTTTGCCACAGATGGGAAAATGGATGGGGAATTTTGAAATGTACTTATGCTTTAGAAAAATGTGGATAACATATGACAAAGAATGCCATTTATCAAAAGATGCCAAAATAGCCTAAAGCTGTGTTTTGTCCACATCTGTTAAATGGAAGCGAAAGTTGGATGTGTTATCCCCCAAAGAAGTAAAGTGATAGGTATGTATTTTTGTATAAGAAAGGAGAAGAAAAAGAATGTTTTATTGAAAGAAAGAAAGAAAGAAAGAAAGAAAGAAAGAAAGAAAGAAAGAAAGAAAGAAAGAAAGAAGGAAAGAAAATTTTGATTTGATTTAAGAATGACACATTTTATAAAACAGCTTCTAGTATGTTAACCTTCCCCAAGCTAGTGCTTTTCAATTTTGTTTTCTTTAGCAGGCAAGATGGTTGGGAATTAAAAGAATTTTGTTCTCTAGAGGCTTTTAATTTGAGACAACTGTAGAATGGGGACTTTCTTTTTCTTTGTTGTTACCATTAATACAAATGGTATTAATGGTAACAAAATGGTGCTCTTTTAATGCCATTGGTGAACTTGGGAAGAAGAGGAAGAAGGAAAAGAATCAATTGCATGTGCCTCCCTATTCCTAACATCTCCAAGTGGTATTAGCTGGCAAGTCTAAATAGAAAATACTGAACTGGTCAGAGCAATAAAGACCAATGTCTTATTGCTTATGTTCCTTCTGTTTGTGTAGTAAATGCACTAGATCCAACAGACACTGACAAAGGTAACCCTCTATATCAGAACAAAACTTCAGACTACTGGAATTTGATCTATGTATCACCATGTGTGAAGGTTGTTCTTGCAAAAATGGAGAGGGCCCTTACAAGGAGGTTTTTCTAAATTGTGTTTTCTTTTGTGTGTGTGTATGTTGTTTCTTTACATCAGTGAAGTATTTGGGATTGCTGGCAATGTCCAAAATCTTGAAAACACATCCTAAATCAGTACAGTCTCATAAGGATCTCATTCTCCAGTGCTTGGACGATAAAGATGAATCCATCCGCCTCCGAGCCTTGGATCTTCTGTATGGAATGGTAGGTTTAATACTTACTGTGCATCCTGGCTAATTTGTTTTTCTAACTAGTAACCTAGATACTGGAGTGACTAATACTGTCTTGATAATAATGAGATGGAAAAAAGAGAATCTAAGATAGCTTATTCATTTACTATTTGTTTAAGCAGTTGTATCCCTAAGCCACTTTCAAGGCAGCAAAGAAACTGAGAGGGTCAAAAGTTTCCAGAATCTGGTTTATCTCACTGCTACATCCTATGGGTTTTCTGCCAAGCTGCATCAAATAGGCATCTTCCCATGTCCTGTTTTGAGACCAACATTTGGTAACTGGTGCCTGAGTTTCTGTTTGTTTGGGCCCTTGCTACAGGTATCCAAGAAGAATTTGATGGAAATTGTGAAAAAGCTGATGATCCATGTGGATAAAGCTGAAGGAACAACTTACAGGGATGAGCTATTAACCAAAATCATTGATATATGTAGCCAGTCCAATTACCAGTACATCACCAACTTTGAATGGTCAGTATTTATCACATACTTGGGTCCTGCTCTATAGTCTCAGGAGGATTTCAGAAGGTTATACAATGTTTTCCTCCAAAGTAAAGTTTAAATCTTGCATAATACAAGTAATTCTCACTTAGTGTCCATTTGTTCAAAGTTATGATGGTGCTGAACCAAGAGACTTACAACCAGGCTTTGAAATTCCAGCCATTGCAGCAACCCCATGGACACATGAACAAAATTCCCTTAAAGGAGATGTGGTGTGGAGGGTTCTTGCACCAAAGAATAGCTAATAAACCACATACTATATATCCTATTGCTTCTTTTCTGTTTCTCTTTTATGGATAGCATTTCTTCCCAAATGTAGCCCACATCCTTATATCTATCAGTTTTACTCAACCTTTTTGCTTTCTTTAACTGCTGCTTTCCTCAGAATGTGCAATTTATGTTGGATTATTTTGAGTTTCCTCATAATGAAGAGACGCAAAGTCTGTTTTTAACAGTTATATATTTTTTAAAAAATCAATAAACAAACCTCAATCAACAAAGGCTGTTTGTTTTACAGAGAGAGACAACATCCAAAGAATTTAAATGGTTCTGCTTTTTCAAATCTACATAAATTTTGGAAAAAATGTTGTTTAAAAATGTTTACTCATATACAAATGTACATATTTGCTCACTCTGCTTCTGTACTCACACATACACACACGTACATTCACTTATACACACATCCCTTGAGCAAATTTTATTTCTAATCCAGCATTGTGTGAAATTAGAAATTAGTAATAATGCTTGTTGTACCCCATTGCTCTAATGCTTGTTGTACCCCATGGTTCTAATAGGATTTTATGAGGAGATAGCTGTTGGAGCAGCCCTGAAATTCACATAATCTGAAACAGGAGAGTTGGAGCAGGCAGCTATAGCTAATTACTTTTGAGCAGTTCTGATACAAGCAGATAAAGGCTAGGCAGAACAAAGAGAGGAACAGAAAACGCAGAAGCTACCAATGTCCATATAATGATGTGGGGAGGGGAACCTAGGCTGGGAACTAGAATTTGAAAACCAAAAGCAAGCTGAGGAAGAAATTAACAAGCAATAAGTAGAGTACTTGTGTGTGTAGAAGCTGTAAGGATAATAGAGATATTAACATTTGAATTATTGAAAATTGCAGTGTACATGAAGCGTGCATGAAATCTGCCGAAGGGCCTCCTCTTTATAATAATAGTCTCCCCTTGGTTTCTCTGCTTGCACATCAGTACCTCTTCTTATCCGTTTCAGGTACATCAGCATCTTAGTGGAGCTGACACGGTTGGAAGGTACAAGGCACGGCCATCTCATTGCCTCCCAGATGTTAGATGTGGCAATCCGAGTGAAGGCCATCCGCAAATTTGCTGTGTCCCAGATGGCCATGCTTCTTGACAATGCTCACTTACTGGCCAGCAACACGCAGAGGAATGGAATCTGTGAGGTGCTATATGCTGCAGCTTGGATATGTGGAGAATTCTCAGAGTAAGTGCCCAGGAATCTAGTGGTTGAAAAGAAAGGGTTTTCAGAAGGCCAAGTTCTCTCTTGTCCCTGAGGCCTGAAGCGTTTCCTATGACTCCCCTTTTCCTGTCCTGGACAAGGGGGAGAAAGAAACTCCCTAAGCTTTCTTCTTCACTTCAGACACCTTGAAGAACCCCAGCAGACCCTCGAAGCCATGCTGCGGCCTAAAGTGACCACGCTTCCAGGCCACATCCAAGCAGTTTATGTCCAAAACATGGTGAAGCTTTATGCCTCAATTCTCCAGCAAAAGGAACAGGCTGATGAGAAGGAAGTAGCCCAGGAGGCGACCCAGATGATGATTGACCGCCTGCCTCAGTTTGTGCAAAGTGCCGATCTTGAAGTCCAGGAGAGAGTAAGAAAAATCTGCCTTTTTTTTTTCCTTTTCTTTTTTGCCAGATTGACTTTTCAGCTTTGCATTTTGCTGGGTTTGGAGTGAAAGAACGCATCATTCATTCATTCATTGTTGATCTTTAGGCTTCCTGCATCCTCCAGCTCATGAAATATATCCAGAAGCTTCAGATCAAAGAGGTCCCTGTGGCTGAAGAAGTGACTGCCTTATTTGCCGGGGAGCTTAACCCCGTAGCACCTAAAGCTCAGAAGAAAGTTCCAGTCCCAGAAGGGTGAGATGCTCTGCTTTTTCCTGTAGGATGATAAAATTAAGCCTCAAGCTCCATAGCCTGTTGCCTTAGCCCATCTCATAAGCCAGGGGTCCCCAACCACTGGTCCCCAGACCGGTACTGGTCCGTGGATCATTTTGTACCGGGCCGCAAAGGTTGGGCGCCGCCATCTTGTTTCGACGGCGCTTCCAGGTTTTCGGTTGCTTCCAGGTTTTTGGTTGGAAAGTGCCATTTGGGTGCTGAAGGAATCCTCATGCCTTAGTTTCGTCGAGGGGGGGGGGGCGGCTTCAAACGAAGAGCCGTCCCGATGGCGGTGGAGTCTCGCGTTACTCAGGTACTGGTCCGTGGAAGAATGAATAATCGTGAAACCGGTCCCTGGTACAAAAAAGGTTGGGGACCACTGTCATAAGCCATAGTGCTTAGAAGAACCAGGAGATTATATTTATGTTTATGTAGGGTTGGGTGCTTGACAACCTCTGTTTTAACAACAGGATGAAAATTAAAAGATTGGCTGGGGTCTTCTCACATAACCTGAAACAGAGATTCATTTCTTTCATAGTTTGGATCTCGATGCTTGGATCAATGAGCCACCTTCAGACAGTGATTCTGAAGATGAAAAACCAAGGACCATATTCCATGACGAAGAGCAAAGGCATTCAAAGCAACGGCAGCCTGAAATGGATGAGGAGGAGCTGGCCAGGGTAAGCTGGGTGAATGGGTAGGGGCAGTTCCAGTGTGCATAAGGTGGCTGGAGGCAGGCTTCAAAGTTCATTGCATTTTTTTGAAAAAAAAATTGTCTTGAAGGATCCCCAGGAACTTTGTACATGAGATTTCCAGGTTCTCATAACATTTCATAATTTAACAAAATTTTAGTCATTTTAACACTTTTTTTTAATGGGAAAATGTACTGGTCCTTTGATTTAGATTCTGAAGCTGTCTGACTGATTGTAACTTGTTCAAACCTTACCTGCTCTTTAACGATGCAAGTGACTTTTCTACCTTTATTCAGGATTCTTAGCTTTTATTCAAGTGGGAAAAGAAATACCTTTGAATTTCTTTTTATAAATGAAACCCAAGTCACAGCAATCCTATTTCTGAATATTTTTGTTGCTTTTTTTTTTTAAAGCGTCGAGAAGTTAGGAAACAGGAGCAGGCAAACAATCCTTTCTACATTAAAAGTTCTCCATCTCCACAAAAGGTAAACAAGGCTTATCTGGGGGAATAAAAATAGTGACTTAGTGCTAGTGATGCTTATGTAATAATTGGGTTTTTTTTTCATGTAAGTGTTTGCATGCATCTGTCAGACTGCTGAGTCTGTACATTTGTACTAAATTTCTCTTCTTTTTGCTTTCTGCAGAGGTACCAAGATAGCCCTGGTGTTGAGCACATACCTGTGGTTCAGATCGATCTCTCTGTTCCTTTAAAAGTTCCTGGTAAGAGAATTTTACGGCAGATTTCAGCATCATTTGCTTAGCATCCTGTCTATATTCCTTGGTCAAATTTAAAGGATATTATTTATGGAATCATCATTCAAAAATAATGAAATGTTGGCTTGGAGAAACCCCAAAGTTTTCAGAAGTTCAAAGAAATCTGGTACAGGAATCTGAAAATCAGGTCATGAGCATAGTTCATTAAGAAAGAATTCTGGCTGCTTAGAGAAGGACAGAAAACTGAGCAGAGTTCCCTCTGTTTCTCCAGGAAAGCCAATTCCCAGCATTCATGCCCTTTCCGGGCCTATTTTTCTTTCTTGACACAGATGCACATGTATATATGTGATACATACACCCCAAGTCTTTGACTTTGATTTAGGACTTAAACTATGATAGCATAAACAATTTTTAACCATTTTACAGAATGCATGGATACTGCATGTATTTCTGAAAGAAACACTTTCCCAAGTGAAGGGGCAACTATGGAAAAGGCCACCTGGCTGGATAGGCAAAATAAATTTGGGCATAGTCATGTCTGGCATAACATATGCATTTGTTTCTAGAATCTAGCCATATAGGGTGTGTTGCAGTAATCCAAGTGTTCAATGATCAAGGTATGAATTGCTGTTGCTAGGGCAATTCATGCAGTTTCTGAACCTGGTCTATATTGGTTTCTTTTTAAAAAGTACTTTGATTAAAAAGCATATAAAGTCCTGTAAAATATAATACAGTAAACTGAAATCCTTAAAAATGGAGTGCAACATAGACACAAACAATAACATTCAAAGCAGCAGTTCTTTTTAAGGACTGCAACATTTAACTGGTTAGTTCAATCAGTCAATTTATGACCTTCGTATCCTGCTTTTTAGTCAGAAACTTTCCAGCCGACTTTTAAAAAGTTAGTACGGGTAGTTTTCCATCTTAATGTCCATTCAGAGTTATCACCAGTCAAAAAGGGGTGACTTACAGTCTGAGCTAGAAATTCCAACAGTCTCCTCCCTCCCCCACCAGAGCTGGGCTGCATTTATGACTATTTGCAGCATCTCACGGTCTTGTGACCACATTACAATGATTTTGCTGAAACTTGGCAATTCCACTTTTTGGCAAAAACGCACCAACAGCAAATCTATTTTTTTATTTTATTTTATTTTATTTATTTATTTATGTGTTTATTTAGTTTGTCAATTGCTTACAAGATAATAGGTATAAGTAAAAACATAGTTATGAATACATGGATATATGTAAGAAAAATAAAAAAATAAAAGAAACAATAGGACAGGGACGGTAAGCATGTTGGTATGCTTATGCACAACCCCTACAGACCTCCTAGAAAAGGGGTGAGGTCAACAGTAGACAGTCAAATCATGGATTTGCTTAATGACAGCAATGTTTATTTAACAACCACCATAAAAAAGTCATAAAATCGATTCAGTCATGTGACTGTTTCAACTTAAGACTGTAAAAGGATCTGTCCATTATGGTCTTAACATGAGAATTATCTGTAGTGTGATAGTCCCCAATCAGACCCTTAAAATTAGAAGACACAACACACAAGGAAAAAAGGGAGAAAACTGGGAAAAGAAAAATTGGCAGGTTTGAATATGTCCAAGTTACAATCTATTTCATGACTCTACTTAATGAAATATTTCAAATAACTTTATGAAATGAATGCTAGTAGGTGACAGGTGAGAGATCTCAACTTTTTCTCACTGTTACCTTATGTCAGTGTTTCTCAACCTGCTGGCTGGGGAATTCTGAGAGTTGAAGTCCACACATCTTAAAGCGGCCCAGGTTGAAAAACATTCTCTTATGTATAAAGATAGGTAGAAATGATATGGTTCAATATTTTCCCTTCTCTCACACAGGATGTTCAGTGATGTATCTGCGTATCATCTGTTAGCAAAGTTTGCGAAAAATTTCTTCAGACTTGTCACTTTTTCTTGAATTTAAATCGGGTTGTTTTGATGGCACCTTAATCAAAATGAAAGCTTTCCTTTGTAAGCTGTCTTTCGTTCAATAGCCAGCCTCCATCCAATCCCTTCCATTCTCTCTGGCCTTATCAGGCTTACCAGCATCTGACCAGTATGTGAAGCTGGAAGAGGAACGACGGCACCAGCAGAAACTGGAGAAAGACAAGAAGAAAAAGAAGCAGAAGAAAGAAAAATGGGGCAAGAACCGTCGCCACAATTCCCTGCACACAGAGAGCGATGAGGATATTGCGCCTGCCCAGCATGTAGATATTATCACAGAGGAGATGCCAGAAGTAAGTGCTGCAGGGCTTTAAGCCTTATTTTGTAGAATTCCATCTGCCAGGCTAGAAACCGGGAGACTGTGAGTTCTAGTCCCTCCTTATGTATGAAAGCCGGCTGACTGACTGTGATCTAATTATTGCCACTCAGCCCAACCTCCCTCAAAAAGTCATTGTTGTGAGGAAAATAGGAGCAGGAAGGAGTATTATGTATATTCCTCACTTTGAGTTATTTATAAAAATAATAAAGGCTGATTATAAATAAATAAATAAATGAAGGGCACTTTGATTCACATTCCTGTTCCATTGTGTGACCCTTAAGCCAGTTGCTAGATCTGGGCCTAGCTCTGTGAATGGTGGGCAGGGTCTGACAGAAATGGAGCACAGCCTCAAGTAATTACAGTTGCTAGTTCTCTCTCAATCCCCTTCTTTCCAGGGAAAAAATATCTGCCACAGATTCAGATTGACCACTGTTAGAGAGCTTTTGAATGAGGCCCAAGGTCATACAAAATTAAGCTATCCTGTTCTTGATATATTTTACAAGGATGGCACAGCTTGAAGATAGATGTTTGTTTTTCAACAAAATAGGCTATCTTCCTGGCATTCAGTGATAGTATCTTGTAAGTCGCACCAAAGAATGAAATAAATGTGAACTGCAGCCAACAAATACTTTTTCCAGTGTTGCTTTCATCACCAAAACTGTTTGATCAAGGGGGGAGGGGGAATTATAGAAGTGGGATTAATTGGTTTAGGACACCATTAACGGGAGAAATATAAAGCACCCTTGAGAAACAGAGATCATAATACTTTTTCCTTGAGAATGGAAACCTTTTATATAAACTCATTTTCTGCCTCTTATGCCTCTTACATAGAATGCTCTGCCCAGTGATGAGGATGACAAGGATCCAAATGATCCCTACAAGGCACTGGATATTGATTTAGATAAGTGAGTACAAATCTTAGCTCTTGCAAAACCCTCGAAGATTCATGCTAATATGCAGTGCTGAATGTGACCAAGTGTGGAATTTATTGAATACTGAACGTGGTATACTCAGATGCTCTACATAAATTAGACAAGTTAAAGACTTGGGCTTTGATTCCTAAACAGCTGGTTTTACAAATTTAGTGATAGAATCGCAACTTGCATGTTATCTTGATACATCTGAGATCTGAATATAAAGATGCATTAAGGGAATTCAAGATTGGTAATGGCACAGTGGTTAGAATGCAGTATTGCAAGCTGACTTTGCCCATTTCCAGGAGTTCAATCCTGACCGGCTCAAAGTTAGCCACCCATCTTTCTGAGGTTGGTAAAATGAGGACCCAGATTGTTGGGGGCAATATGCTGGATGTAAACCGCTTAAAGAGGTCTGTGAAGCTTATAAGTCTAAGTGCTATAGCTATTGCTATTAAGAATCTTCCAAAGGGAGAATTGCAGGCTTGGATCTTCCTTAAGCCATGAGAGAAGGAATGGAGAAATCTGCACTTTCCAGGTGTTTCTAAACAGCATCTCTTCTGTCCCCAACTTTAAACCATGCTCATTAATCTTGAAGGGATTTGGAGTTCAACTAATAGAGGGCAAATAGTTATTAATTAGCAATTAGTTTCAGAATCTTACTATATTAGTTCCCTAAATTTCAAATGGAGGCAAAACTTATTTGTTTTTCAACACTGAAAGACATTGTTGGAATTTCATGGAATTTCTCTATTTTGCCTTTGGATTATTTCCATTCCCAGAAATTGTCATATCCTGTAGTCATATTGTTTTTCTTTCTGTCTGTCTGTCTCTCATACACAGTCTGATTTCAGGGAGTTCTGGCAGGTAAGTTCCCTCTTTGACAGCGTGGAAGGCTAACTGCTTCTGTTCAACACTATAAAACACAACATTGCAAATGTCAGCTGTTTATGCAGAAAACTGAACACCAAATCTCTAAATTTGCACTAAATATCTACATTTACTCTCTGGAATAAAATAGCCAGTCTATGATGATTGGTTGCATAACCACTGAATCCTCTCAACAATCTTATTTAAATAAAAGAATAGTGACCCTGCCACTACATTTACACATGTTCCCAATCTTTTAGGAGAGATTTGAGAAATTGTAATTTGATTGAAAAAAATGTTGGGCTTTACAGTGTGAGCTGTTCCTTTTCCTCTACTCCTCCACCCACTTCCTGTAAAATGAGATTCAAGATTAAAGTTTTGTACCAAGGAGGAATCTCCAATTGCTTCAAGATGAATACAACAAATTTGCAAAATTGTCAAGAAGACTAAATTATATATTTCAAGTGGACAATAATTTTCTTTTCTGAATTGTTTTTCTGCTTAATAAAGGCTGACAATTTTTTTTGCAGAACTTCTGTATTTGTCATCAATAGCAGAAATTATGTGGAAGCCGGGGATAGGGGGGAATGAATAAATTGTAATTTTGATCTGAAAAAGTTAAAAGTGAGCAAATAAAAAATTTACTATATTTGCATTAGGGATCATTTCCAAGCTTTCTGAATGTGATTACAAAAATAATCAGGAAAGAAGCCGTGTTTTTCTTTTTCAGACCATACAGCTCTATATTTAAAATGATCTGAATTGAAAATGTTGCACATTTTCAATCTGGGAAAATGATAGATGAAATTTTCTCAGTTTTCACTCTCTGGAACTTAAAAGCTTGCTTTTATGTTGAGAATTTTACAAACAGAATTCTAACAATTTTGTTCAATAAACATCACTTACTTTCATGTGATCCTCTTAAGATTGTGTTGAATTATATTTAATCACATGTAGTGGAACTAATTCACTCTGACCTTCTCTGCTGTCCCTGAACTGCTGTTGGAAACTGGGAGAGACATTTGGTGGAATTTCATTGAAGGTCTTATCATCTTTTTTGTTAAGGCCTTTAACAGACAGTGAGGCACTTCCCGTGCAGAGGCATCGAAATACCGACAGTCTTAAATCTCCTCAAGAAACTCAAGGCCCCCTGGTTGAAAAGAAAAGCAAGAAGCCAAAAAAGAAGGAAAAGAAGCACAAAGAGAAAGAGAGGGAGAAAGAAAAAAGAAAACAGCGAGAAAGAAAAGCAGATGAAGATGACAAAAAGGTAATTTTTGCCTGCAATATTTTTTTACAATCGCAGAAATCCAATTTTAAGAGCTTCTCGATAGGCATAGGTGCCCACAAGGAACAATGAAATGTAGCCTATTTCAAAGTTTCTGACTTATTAAAATTCTGTATATACTGTTTATAACATTTATGCATATATTTATTATAAATATTTACAATGCATATAATAAAGATGTGCAAATATTTCTGAACAAATATAGTATATTTGCAGTTACAACCAGAATTCTAGACTGAGATTTAAATAATTATATCTTGCAGTTCTTTTGCATATAACACAGTAGGTAATCAAGAACTGCCAGGTGGTGGCAACTCTTGCACCTGTAGCTTTAAGCATATTATTAAGGAATACTGTATTCCTGGATCACAATTGCTGAGTATCTCTTATTGACCTCAAACAAAGCAAATGACATGCTGCCTAGTGCAGTGTGGGAACCCTATAGAAGAATATGTGTTTTGAATGCTTGAAATTGTCCTATAATAATTATCCAAAATACTTTTGGGGTGGTTTTTCCAGGCTCAAGATGTGGACCTGTGGCTTTCTGATACCCCACCACCTGTCACTGCCATGGAGACAAAGGTTAGTCTCTCTTTTATAAAATGTGCAGCAGAACCTCTGAAAAATATCTCCTTCCCTAGAAATATTGGTTCCAATTTTCCAGGGAAGAGAAGGGAGCTCTAGCAAAGAAAATCCAGGTGAACTAGGTAAATAATTTATGATGTCACAAAAAGGTGATTCATAGCACTCTTTCCTGCCCTTGCTATTTCGGATCCAAATTAAATATGCTGTTAAATTAACATTAGCATTAGCAGTGGTATTGAGTTATGACCTAAGAGGGTGCAGAGAAGTGATTCCTCCCCCCCCCCCTTTTGTGGTCTTGAGAAAAAAACATTCTTCTTGAAAGCATCATCTGTTTTAGGAAGGAGTATTCTATTTCCGGTGGGAGGTTCTACTTTCTCTCTCCCCTCCTCCCCATAGCAACAACTGCAACTTCAGTATTTATTTATTATAAATAGTTTTTATATAAATATATGCAGTAAAAAAACATGGTGATTTCTTCCATTCTTTTACATCATTATTAACTTCCTTGACAGGTGATGCTTTTTGCATTTCCTAAAATACAGAAATACGTGTATATACAGGTTGGGAGAGGAGGTTTTTTTTTCTGCTATTCACTTGTTTTCTCCAAAACTCATTACAACTGAGAGAAATCATCTTTGCACGTGCTGATGACTTTTATCCAAAGGATACCCGGGTTGACAAAAAAGTGGGCCAGATAATAAGACAGAGTATCTTTTTGTGAGCTCATAGTTGGAGTTGTGGCCACTGATTACAAATTGAGAACTATTAAGATATTTTTATAACTAGGATGAACAACCCACAGGTTATATGTAACTTGCCTGTTTCTTTTTTTACTACCCACCAAGTTCCCCATGATTATTTATTTATTATTTATCAAACATGTACAAGATAACAAGTATAAGTATTAACATAAACAGGAACAAAGGAAATAAATACAGATAAATGGAGACAGTAAGACAGGACGCTTATGCACACCCCCTTTAAGGACCTCTTAGGAATGGGGTGAGGTCCACAGTAGACAGTTTGAGTTAAAGCTGTGAGGGGTTGAGGCTGTAACAATGGAGTCGGGTAGGGCATTCCAGGCGTTGACCACTCTGTGGCTGAAGTTGTATTTTCTGCAATCGAGTTTGGAGCGGTTTACCTTAAGTCTGTATTGGTTGTTTGCCCGTGTATTATTGTGACTGAAGCTGGAGAAGTCGTTGACAGGCAAGATGTTATAGCAGACAATTTTGTGAACTATGCTTAGATTGGACCACAGGTGGCGCAGTTCTAGATTGTCTAGGCCCAAAATTTCAAGCCTGGAGGCATAGGGAATTCTCTTGTAAGTGGAGGAGTGGAGTACTTTTTGCTACCAAATTTTGGAGACAAACCTTCAAATTATGAGAAAGTGGTTTTATTTATTTGGTTTTGGGGTTTTTTTTAGCAAAACTAAGCATTAAAATAAACTTAATACCTCCATTTTAAACAAAACACCAGAAAGCCAAATGCAAAAAAAAGGGTTTTGCCCTCTTCTGCCTTACAACTTTATGATATACTTTGAGTGGACTTGGGGACCCCATAAAGTAAGGAAAGATGCTGGCATGGACTTTCAGTTGGTGGGCTCCTTTGTGTGGCCCATTCCCAAAGAGGCTTGGAGAAGGAGGCTGACTTTGGACTAATATGAACAGGGATCATATCTGGATGACTTGATCCGCATATTTTCTGTGATGTTCCCAAATATGGTCTCTTAGATCAAGCTGGCTTTCATTATCCCAGTTTGTTTCTTTAGCAGGATCTGCCTGAAGTCAGTGTTGATCCAACGGAATCTGAAGAACCTAAGAAAGAGGAGGAATTTCAGGAAGAAGATGAAGGAAAGGTAAGCGGCCTAGAGAACTCCACTTTTCTGTATTTTGCCTGGGAACAGATGCTTCTTGACCAGTTTCTGATAATGGCAACTTGTATCTCATCTGGGAATATTTTCAGTATGGTTTGGATCTACTATAATTTCTGAACTGTCTTTGATCAGCAGTATCGTAGGCAGAGGACTAGGTTGGCCAGCATGAGTTTTAGCAACAGATTCTGGCAAGATATGTGACTTGTCCAAAATAAAACAGCTTTTACTGGTGAGCCAAGAGGCAGCTGAGGAACCAGGAAGCTGACTTTTGGTCTATGTGGACTTACAGAAATCCAAGCATAGAAAGAAGAAGCATAAGAAGGAGGAAAAATCCAAAGAGAAGAAGTGTCCAAAGCATCGTGACCGAGGGGATGAGCCACAGAGGGAATCCGTGCAGAACGGAACTCTGGAGGAAGAGCCACTGCCGGTGAGAAATTTGATCAGTGCAGAAAGGTTGTAATCGTTCAACAGCTGGGATACTGAGATTCCAGAAGACCTAACTGCTGTGGCATGGTTCCGCAGAAGCTTTGCCCAGCATCTGGTACTTTACAGAAAGCTCCCCATCCCCTGGTTGAGGTTATTGGAACTGTAATCAACTATTAAGAGCTGCGGGGGCACAGTGGTTAGAATGCTGCACTGCGGGCTACTTCTGCTGCCTGCAGTGGGCAGTTTGAATCTTACCAGACCAAAGTTGACTCAGCTTTCCATCCTTCCGAGGTGTGTAAGATGAGGACCCAGATGGTTGGGGGCAATATGCTCTGTAAACTGTTTAGCGAGGGCTGTAAAGCACTGTGAAGCAGTATATAAGTGTGAGTGCTATTGCTGTTACCTGGTTGTTAAATCTACTGCATTGAAATTCCAAAGGTGCTTTTTCAAAAAAAACTTCATCTTTTCCTTGAAGAGATTTCACTTCTCATCCAAGAAGCTTCTTCAGGTCTCATTGAAGTTCTTCAGTCAGAACTGAAGAAGCTTCTTGAATGAGAAGTGAAAAAAGGTTGGCCAAAAGTGCTTTTTCAACTATGACCTGGATAACTGAGAATCTCCACAGATACACTGCACTGAATCCACAGATCACTTCATTGCTGTATAGGCAGCTCCCAAGTCACATCATTCTTTTCTTTCCCCTTTGCTTATCTTGACTTTTCCTCTCTCCTTCTTCCCCAGCCTATGTCAAGCTATACTCTTCTTGCTGAAAATCCCTACATTAAAATGGTGAGTAGTCCATGTGAATTTTCCATTTTTGGTTTCTCTTGATTTTTTTGAACTATGATCAGGATCTACCATGCTTTGCTCTTGTTTTCCACACCAGTTTTCAGCAGCATCACGGAGCTCCAAATTTCTCCTGTGTCCTCTCCCTTCCAATGGTTCTTTTTTTGCAGACGTACGATATCCAGGGGAACCTCCAGAATGATAGCCAGGTTACCGTTTCTGTAATCTTTGAAAATAAGAGCAGCAGTTTCCTAAAGAGCATGGAGCTGAACGTTTTGGACTCCCTGAATACTAAAATGCTGCGGCCAGAAGGATCCTCCATCCATGATGGGATACCTGTCCCTTTTCAGCTGCCTCCTGGTATGACTGACTGCTTCCTGGTGAGGGAGGTGGGAAAGAGTTTTTCAAAGAAGCCTTTGTAGAGAATCTTGGAGGATGGGGCATATGTTGTTATGAATACGTATCATAGTTCCATCTGAGCCAAACCTTGGAAGTTTATCTTAAATTTCTAAAGCAACATAGCCTCGTCTCATTTGTATTTCAGTTTATGGGATTAATTTTCAAAGGTGTAGATTTAGAATTGAACAGATTCTTGCTGTTGCAGGTCCATTGTCAGCCCAAATAATCTCCAAAAGATGTTGGCTTTCTGATCATGACATACGATCTTTGTAAAGGTATTCCTGAGGACCAGAATATGAGCCCATTGGCATATCCTTGGAACAGTGGTTTTAATTGGTTCCCATTATGCAGAGTATTTTGTAATGATGAATGACTTTTCGAGTTAAAGTGGATAATGACAAATGTATTTTCCCTATAGTGGTACAGGTAGTCCTCGACTTATGATCACAATGGAGCCCAAAATTTCTTTTGTTAATAGAGACATTTGTTAAGTGAGTTTTGCCCCATTTTATGACCTTTCTTGCCACAACTGTTTAGTGAACCACCGCAGTTGTTAAGTCAGCAACATAGTTGTTAAGTGAATCCAACTTGCCCATGGACTTGGCTTGTCAGTCACAAAAGGGGATCACATGATTTGGGGAAACCGCAACCATCATAAATGTGAACCATTTGCCAAGTATCTGAAGTCTGATCATGTGACCATGAGGTTACTGCAACAGTCATAAGTGTGAAAAATGGTTGTAAGTCACTTTTTTCAGCGCTGTTGTAACTTTGAACAGTTACCAAATGAACTGGTGTAAGTCAAGGACTATCTGTACTTTTCTCTAGCAGTTCCCGATCCTGCCTTCAGTGCATATTAAAATAATGCTGATTGATGATTTTGCCTATTGTTAAAATGCTAATGCTTTTTACTCTTTAGTGGGAAAAATGGTTAAGTATTTTAAAGAAATTTGAGTGTGAGAAATAAGATTTTGAAATCAAGATAAGCCTTAATATAATTCTCACTTTGTATATGTAAATCTAACTACATTCTGCTATCCCATTCTAATTTTTTTTTGTCTTTTCCCAAATTTAGGAGTCTCAAATGAAACCCAGTTTGTTTTCACCCTGCAGAGTATTGCCATGGCACAAAAACTAAAAGGGACCTTGTCATTTATAGTCAAAGTAAGAGCCTGTTATCCTTTGCTAATGCATGTAGTTCATTGCTGGGAAAATATTAAAAGGGATTCAAGATATATTAAGATCAACTTTTTATTTTTCAAAGAGATGACTCTCGCTAGTTAGCTTCAGTGAATTTTTTTCACTCAATGAAAAAAATTGAGTGCTGCAATGGGCGTAAGGGTGAAAAACAGCCATTGGTGACTTTTTCAGTGCCGTCGTAACTTCAAATAGTCACTAAACAAATGGTTTCAAATCGAGGACTACCTATATCCGAACTTCGGGGCAACTGGAGAAACACTATTCTAGGCAGTGATGGAGAATGGAGTTGGCTTTCTGTTGCTGTGTATGAGGAGGGAATCAAATCAAACATTTGGCCATATTGGGAAGTTAAAATGTTTAGGTTTTATCAAGAAGATAAAATGTGATATTGTATTTTAAAGGATGTGTGACCTTCTGATTTCCTCCCCTTCCCAGTATCTGTTTGGGATGAAGCTGTTTTAGGAATATTTAAACTAAGTCTCATCCACCAGTTTTGGTCCTGTGATTTACCTCCATTTATCATTATGCTGCAGGACGATGAAGGCTCAACACATGAAAAGTTAGACTTCAAGCTATACTTCAGTTGTGCCTCTTATCTAATTACGACACCCTGTTATAGGTAGGTTAATGGTACTTCCTGAAGAAAAAAACTTGTTCTTCATTTGTTGAAAGAAATATGCTACGCTGTTGCCGATAGATCAGCATTATTCTTGCAGTGATATGGTTGTGACTTGATGAATTTGTACTTAAAATTCAATGAGAATGTAAGAAGAATCAAAGAACCCTTAAGGAGGGGGAGAAAATGATGTTACTTCAATTACACACACTCAAACTTAATTTCAGAGATCCGTAACATAATTCCTATGGGTAGCAGAGTATTTGTCACAGCTAAAAATCACCCCTGCACATTCTTAAAATGAATATGTTTGCTTTAAAATCTCTTGAACTTTGGTTAATTGCGCAGAAAAATTCTGAAATTTGTAAAACTTGCAAAAGCTTACGTTCTCATGCAGGATTTTAGGATGATGTAGCTAAAAATCACATCAACTGTGGCATTCTAGAAACATTATGGAAAGAGTTAAAATGATTTGAAGTGAGCATGTTTCCCTTCACAGCATCCATCCCTGAGTATTTAATTGTATCTATGAGAACGCCTCAATGGGGGATTTAATGGAAATAATTGTTTGCATTAAAATTAGCACAGAATGTGAGGAATCAGAGAATAATATAAGTAGAAAAAGATTCCAGATGATTACACTTGAGTAATAGATTAGTCAGATGTACAGTTTCAAGTATTGTAGCAATTTCATGATATCTTGTGTTTCAGTAGTAAGCCTGTAGATGAATAAATAAAAATAAATAGCTGTCTGGAGAATTTTGTTGTCAACCAGATGATAACAGCTTTTGTATTATACCTTGGATCTGACTTTTTCTAATGTTGTCTAAAGAATACATTAAGCAGATGACCAATAAAGGAAGCATCCCTGAAGATTACAGAAAGAGTGTTGTCCCTGGTGCTCTCTGAGCTTTGGTTGTTTGCTTGTAAAAGTTTCACTATCCAACCAGATAACATCATCATCAGGCATTGGTTGCAAGCAAACAACCAAACCCAGAGAGCACCAAGGACTCCACAGTTCAATTCCTAATTACATATATTCTCTTTTATTCTAATTACAGAAAGTAAATATGGACTGAGCTTGGAATAAATTTTAAAATCTCCTCTAATATCAGATAGGTCAAGGTAGATGTTAGCCATTCTGTAATTTCCAACTTCCTCCACTGCTGATCTAAGCTTCTTCCTCTTTGCATTTTCCACAGTGATGCTTTTGCCAAGCTGTTGGAGTTGGGGGACCTGCATGCTAGCTCAATTAAAGTTGATGGCATCACCATCCCTTTCCATCACCTCCTGGCAAAAATTTGCTTCCACCATCATTTTTCTGGTGAGTTCCTGCTAAGAAGACTCCTTGACTCACAGTTTTGTGTATATTGGCTCACAACTCTGCTTTTGGGCATAAACTTCCCTACTTCAGGATGATACGAAGATTGGTGAACCCTCATTTTGCAAAGTTCTTCAGCAGTTGACAATCAGCCATTCTTTAGCTCTGGTTTCTTAATGCTGAAGAGGAGGTAAACTACTAATCCTCCCAGCCTGGCAGTTCTCCATTTGTTGAGACTGTAACTTCCAGAGTTTCCCAGTTCTAAGCTCTGGACCTTGCTTCCCAGTACATCTAGGGAATATTAGGTTGTGAAAGACTGGATATTTTTCACAATCCACTCCAACTACTATGTTTCCCTGAAAATACGACCTACTTGATTTTTACATGTGTGCCCAATATAAGCCCTACCCTCCCCAAATAAGCCCTAATTAAGATCCCACCCACTCCAGAGTGCACAGGTAAAAATTAAGCTAGGGTGGGGATAGGGGGATGGAGCTGCCCTACTACTTACTTTTGGACAGTTGTCGCCAGGCCTCACACACCCCGACACCTGCCTTGCCACCCCTTTTCTTCTGCAGCTGGCAAGGCTTTCCTGAAAGCCTCTGTAGCTGATAACAAAGCTCTAGATTGATCCAGAGCTCTGTTATCAGCTGCAGAGGCCTTCAGGAAAGTCTTGCCAGTCACAGAAGTTCCTGAAGACCTCTGACAGCAAAAAGGAAGCCAGGGGCAACACACACAAGTTAGTCGATAGCATCCCTTTAAAATAAGACCTAGTGCCTTTTTTTGTGACAAAAAAAATATAAGACGGTCTTATTTTGAGGAAAACAAGGTCGGATTCTGAAAATTTGGGGTACAAAAGTTTGCTCCTTCTGAAAGTGTACCCTACATTCCAAAACTATGCTATAATTAAATGTTGATAGTTGTTAGTACATTGCAGTTTTGCTTTGCTGGAACAAATGTAACTTCTTGTTCCAAAATTATTTTTCCTCTTGATTGTTCTTCATTGCTCCTTTTCTCTTAAACTCAGTGTGCCAATATAATTTTGGGTTAATTCTTTTATAATGCAGCAGTAGCTTTTATCTGCCATCTTGAATTGTTTATATATGTGTAAAGCATATGTTTAAAAGAAGTAAACCAAGAATGTGAGATTAAGCCTTTTGTAAAAGCTACTCGAAAGGAAAATAGTTCTTGCTAGTTTGTTGCTCCCAAATAATTTGTGGTTTGCATGCAGAATATTCCTGGTTAATACATTAAATACTTGGAAAATGTAAACAAGCTTTTCCATGCCTATGATGCTGCAAAATTGCTATCACTTGAGAATAGGAAATATTTAGTTAGATTGACTGAGGTGGTCCCCTTTTTCAGATGCAGGATTGTCTATTACAGTGTTTTTCAATCTCAGTAATTTAAGATATGTGGACTTCAACTTCTCCAGCCAGCATGCTGGGAATTCTGGGAGTTGAATTCCACATATCTTAAATTTGCTGAGATTGAGAAACACTGATCTGCTACATAGTAAATATGTTGTGCCCTGGGTATAAGCCAGCTTTTCTACCCTGATAACACCTAGGTTAACACTAGAGATTTTTAAGAAGAGATTGGACAGTCATTTGTCTGAAATGGTATAGGGCCTCCTGCTTGAGTAGGGAATTGGATTAGAAAACCTCCAATGTCCCCTTCCAAATCTGTTACTCTGTTAACAATTTACAATCATCACCCAGAGGGCAAACAAATACTTTATCATCAGGAAAAGTGAAAAAAAGCAAGAATAAAGTTAACACCAGAAATTCCATGGAAGCATAATGGAATAGCTGAAATGACAATTTCCTACCAGCCAAGAAAAATCTGCTTCTCTCAGCTAGGAATTCCTAGAGAGGTTTATAATATTTTTGAGTTTATGTTTCATATTTTGTATTGCTATCCCTTGTGTTTTTATTGAAATGTGATGTGAACGTGCCATGCGATAAATAAATAAATCCTAGAGAGGTATCTTGGGATCTTTAAAAGAACATTAAAACCATGCGAGCTTGCAGGAGGCTTCTTATTGAACATCGTGTGAGTTGCTGTGCTAGTTTTGTCTCATTATTAGAAGGAAAACGTAATTGCAAGTGCTTCTCAAATGACTTTCCATGAGAAAACTGCTCATTCTGTGAGCCAAAAGCATCTCTTCTTAGAGGAGATGTTTCACTGCAACAGATTCACTGTGCTGACTGTCTCAGTGCAATTACTTGCTGGTGCTCAGTAATTTGGCTGCATCTGCACAAATGTGATGTCATCAAAATCTAGGGATATATATGAGAACGATGTGCCTTGGGAAAAAATGGATTGTTTCTTTTTCTGAAGAATGGAAAAGGAAAACAGACACTAAAAAGAGCAGAACACCCCAACTGTCGATTAAAAATAGTCAGATAAACATGATTTTTGGCACTTGGAATTCTTCCCTCTCTCCATCATTTGTTGCCTGAGTGACTGGCTAGTGATCTACTTAATTCAGTGGCTCATGTCGATACGCACTCCTTAAAACTGTGCAAATCTTTTTTTTTTTAATCCAAAAGCCTGACAGTAGAACCTTTGGCCATGAACACTTCTGACCACAACCAAATCGGGTTCCAACCAAAAAATTCACAACATTTTTGAATCAGGTCACGATTCAAAAATTGGGTGGCGATCAAACATAGTTGTGGCCAATTTCCCCTTCCACACCATTTTTTTTTTTTTTAGTAGGCGCATGCTCAGTCAGTCTCGCTTCAAGTCACGACGAGATCGGGTTGTGACCGAAGTTAAAGAATGAATTACAGTTGTGACCAGAGGTTCTACTGTATTTGGGGAAGGGATGGAAGCCCTTTAACCATTTTCTTTTTTCTTTCAGTTGTTGAACGTATGGGGTCCTGTGCATCCATGTACAGCCGTTCTATTCAGGGCCATCATGTCTGCCTACTCGTGAAAAAGGTGAAACCAAAAACCAAGCTCAAAGTACAAAATTGTGCAACCGATATGTGGTGATAGCATTACCATATGTTTAATCAGTCAGTTACAAATACTAAAGCATAATAGGACACTGTCCCATCATGCATGTGGTGCAATTGCAGAAACCAGATATTTTAATCACAGGCATTCCCGAGTAGGTAGTGACTTGTCTCGTCTCTAGATTTTATTACTTCCACAATAAAATTAAAACATCTAAGTAGTCCTCAATTAATGACTCTAATTCCAAATGGCAACTCTCTCACTAAGTAGATGATGTGATTGGAAAGCAGAAAGTCACATGACCGTACCAACTTCAATGGAAGTTTTAACACTTCCGGTTGCATTTGTTCAGCGAATCCCGCATGCAGGGATTTAAATGAGACATCACATGACTGACCCTCCAACCTTTTGCCAGCTTTGCCATTGAAATCTGGAATCTGGCTATTAGGCTTACAAAAGGTGATCACCTGTCAGCTCTCCCAGGTAAACCAAACAGGACAAACTAATTCTACTTTATGGTGTGGTTACATTATCAGAATCCTGCAAGTCTGAAAGTACAAACTCCCCTCTGCCACTTGAACGATTAGGATCAATCCTTACTAAGATTCCTTTTCTGACCATTAGGCCACTGGGGGCTCCTGCTTCTCATGATTGGTTTGTTTCCTGGGTAGCATTTCTTCCCCTCTTTCCTCAAGGCCACCCACAGATTTCATCACATCACATGACCACAGGCATCTGCAAGCATCATAACGTGCAAAGATTGCCAAGCACCCGAGTCATGATCACAACTTCAAGGACTGGATGTAAATCCCTTTTTCCAGCACAGTCATAACTTTGAATGATCCCTAAACAAATGGTCATTAAGTGAGGTCTATCTATACTCTTAATAACATCCTTGGTTAGTATATCAGTATCAAATAATAAATCTGTTCCAACAATTAATGCCAAAGAAATTGTTTAATTTTTTTGGAATTGACACAATAGGGGTTGCTCTTGTAATTTACTCAGTATTTTCAATAATACTTACATGCATCTACTTTTAAACACACCATTTACGGAACGCAAGGAAGATAGCCATCAGATGACAGGTAGTGGCATTGGTAGCATTGTATATTTTGTCTACTTCCAACTTGGATTTGCTTTATAAAGAGAATAAGTAAGTTAAATCTTGTCTGTTTAACACCTCTCTCAATCTGACTCCCTGCTAAAGCCGTATTGTGGATTGCCTCCCTTCAACAGGGGAGAAATGAAGTTGCTTCCTAACAGACAGGTAAATCTTGACATCTCCTTGTAAGAATAGGAGAAAAGAGCAAATATGAATCAGTTTCCAGGCAGATGAGAAGAAAGATGATTATGAGAAAGATTGATCTAGTGATTAAGCCACCAGGCTTGAAATGGGGAAACTAGTTTTAGTTCTCATTTTAGGCATGAAAACCGGTTGACTGACTTTGAGCTAATCACCAGGAGGCAGTGAGATCTAGTCCCACCTTAGGCATGAAAACTGGCCAGTGACTTTAAGCCAGTCTCTCTCTCACATCCCAACTCACCTGACAAGGTACTTGTTGTGAGGCAAATAGGAGGAGGAAGATGCATTGAATGTAATAAAGGAATACAAACAAAGAGTCAAAAATCATGCAACCTAACCCTAAAAATTATTTTTCTCTCTCTCTCTCTCTTCCCCCTCTCCGCCCCTTCAATATATCCTTTGGCAGGGAGAAAACTCTGTGTCCATTGATGGAAAATGCGATGATTCAACCTTATTGGGAAATCTGTTGTCAGAATTCAAAGAAACCCTATCAAAATGCTGAGTACTCTTGGAATCCGGCACAGCCCCTCATCCTTCTGTACCCCCCCCCCAGATGAGCAGCATCCCAAGGCTCAAGGACTGAAACCAGTGGAGCATTCGATTTTTCTCCCTCTGTGCGCATGTTTGATCTCCCAGGGCATGTGTTTTCCATTTCTTCCTCCCTCCTGGGTTGTTGTGTTCGTTCTATTTTTGTTTTAATTTTCTTGCAGTTTACACATCTTTGAACTTGTGCTCTCCTCTCTCCTCTGTTTGGAGTGGTCCGACCATAGCAAAGAGATCCCCGATTGGCATCCTGGCCAGGAGAAAACGGGGTAGAGGAGATACAGAGTCCATATTGGAAACTCAACAGCATCCCTGGGTCTGCTTGCACTTCTCCTGGTGTGAGAGCAGGTCAATTCCATTCCTTGTTTTAAACTGCCCGTGCTTAAAAAGGAGAAAAACATCAGGATGTCCCTCCTCTGCAACCAATTTGGACGCATCTTCCCTACTTCCAGAGCATTTCCTGCTGCCCGAGGCTGGGATTGGTTAATCCTCTCATCAGGGTGGGCTCCCACAGGAATGTTTGAAGCCCAGTGCAATATATCATTCCTGGAATTAACAAAAGGTCGCCTAATTAGAAGTCCAAAGTCATTGTGTATGTGTAGATTTGGGGGTTTTGTGGTTATTTTTTCTTTCTTCTATGTTTCGGTTGAACCAATCCTACAGTGGGGCCAATCTGCCATGCCCAGCTTTTACAAAGTTTAAGCAGATGGCCACATTCTAGTGACAGTTTGTTTCTGAAAGTGTCCACACTCCATAGTTGCAGACAGTGAATTTTTTTTTTGTCTCTCTTTCTTTCTTTCTTTCTTTCTTTCTTTCTTTCTTTCTTTCTTTCTTTTTCTTTCTGACAAGCTTGTCTTTTTCTCTTCCGCAAGATTGGAAGATATTAGTGATGATCAGTTGCAAATAGGTGGGACACCTTGATTGTTAAGTTAACGAGAAATTGCACCTGGCAGCCCTTTTTTTTTTAATTCTCCCACAATGAAACTTCACGATTGAATACTACAAAAACTTATATTTAGAATCCTGAACTTGGGAAGACGGTGTCAGGGGTGGGGTGGGGGGACAGGATGGAACCAACAGAACCCTTTGGTCTCTGGCTTGCATTATGTCCTCTATGTTTCAAGACATTTGGTGCCTCAATATTCTTCTGTGTGGTCAGGGGTCTTTTTTTTTAATCTCAGTACAGTAATTATGTCTATTGGGAGCCGAGCTGCAAGATTTACTGAGAATAATTTACCATTCTCCCAATATTGCAGCAGAGGCTGGTGAAGCAATTATTGCAAGGAGCAAGGCCAGGAGTGTTATTTGTTGGCTTTTTGTGAATTAGTGCAGATTTTCCTGGGGGTTGGGAAATCTGCACCTATTCAGAAATGTCTTAAAAGGTCAAATGCTCCTTGAAGTTAATGGATTTAAAATTATATATATATATATATATATATATATATATATATATATTCCTGGATAAAAACTTGTCACTTTAGCATGTAGAGTCTGTTCTCTTACAGTGATTCTAAAAACCTTCTGAAAATTGTACAATATGTTATGTTTAAAAGAAAAAGTTATTTACTATCGACATTCCCCCACAAAACACATACCACAAAGCTGCTGTAAGAATTTTTTGTGTCAAGATGATCGAATAAAATTTCAAAACTTACAGAATTTAAAAATCTTTTGAATTGTGCCTTGAATCTTAATGGTGAATGCAGAATTTTAACCCTTTTGCGCTTGGTTCAAATTGCCTCCTGGCCCTTAACAACAGATAATAGATTGAAATCCAGATTTTAAAGGAGTTTTAATCATAATTTGTTTGGTAAGATTGTGAATAGTCATCATTGCTGCCTTCACCCAGTCACTTTCATCTGATCCATAAGAGGGATCCTATCATTTTTTGTCTCCGTTTTGTTTCAGAAAGGCTCCAAGGCATTTCCCACGCTGCTGGGGAACAGGTATGTTAAGCAAATAAACTTCTTCAATTTATATGTGGATATAGTAGAATTAATCATCAGGATAGCAGTTTGGACCGATCTCTTCATTTTATTTTGTGTGTCACATTTGTGTTACACAAAAGAAACAGCAACTCAACAATTCAACAGCTAGGCTCAAGTAGTTGTAAGAGAGTGGCGTCCTCTTCCATATCCTTCAAAGCCATCATTTTGAGCCAGTTTTTTGACAGAGTATCTCCTATACCTATGAACAGAGAGAGGAAATCCACAGGCATGATTAATAACTTTTTCCACCACTTCATATTTATTAAGTGAGCATCACTTTAGCCCAAGACAAAACAAGCCCTTCAGTACTTGGGCTGGTAATTGAGGAAAGCACAGAAAATTCTAAGGAGTGTCTCGGTTCGTTAGAAATGTTTTCCCCTGTAGATTACCTCTAATCAAAATATATGGCTTTTAATTACCAATGGCTCAGACTCAACATCCCCTTTGCTGCAATTCATTTGAATATTGTCTTTGACTAAAGCAGGGATGTCCAGCCTTGGCCAATTTAAGACCGACTCAAGATTAGATCCTGTAACATTATCCTAGGACACATATATTTCCTTTTATTCACTTGAAGACCTGTGGACTTCAACCCCCAGAATTATCCAGGCTGAGGAATTCTGGGGGTTGAAGTCCAGGTCTTCAAGTAGCCAAGGTTGGACACCACTGGACTAAAAGTTCCACTTAGACACTGATTGCTCCAGGGACAAGTCTGTACAATCCCTTTTTAAAATCATCAGTGAGTCAGCTTTGGCAACAACTTGGTGTTCAATAAAGTTAGCCAAATTTTATGGAAAGAAGCCATTTTGAAGTTGCTATAAAACCTGTAGCAAGGAGACTGTCAGCGCTAAAGTCTCAAAATG
Source organism: Laticauda colubrina (assembly GCA_015471245.1). Classification (NCBI taxonomy): domain Eukaryota; kingdom Metazoa; phylum Chordata; class Lepidosauria; order Squamata; family Elapidae; genus Laticauda; species Laticauda colubrina. Next base: position 22,434,859 of record BLBF01000042.1, on the reverse strand, counting down.
GCCTCAGTCAGACCATCATAAAAAAAACCACCTACTTTGTGGAGGGTTAGTTTTGAAGGCCACACTTCTTGGAAGCAGTCTATGGAGCATTGTAGACTGGACAGTAAATCAAGAAGAGCAAGATCAACCTCTTCTATTTGGTCTCGGCAAAATAGGGCCTGGTTTGGCAGATGCGACCACTTTCAAAGAGTGTTTTAAATTAGGTTCTGAATTTCATAGCCCTGATCTAAGAGGTGGTATTCTCTCAATAAAAAATGCTGATCTTAACTAAAGGGAATCTTTCTCAGTCTTGCCAACTTGAAGATACATGGACTTGAACTCCCAGAATTCCATATACAGCTAATCCTCAACTTTTGTGACCGTTCAAAGTTACAACAGCACTGAAAAAAAGGTACTTATGACCACTTCTCACACAGCCATTGCAGCATCCCCATGGTTGCATAATCAAAATTTGGACACTTGTCAACTGGCATGTATTTATGATAATGGCACTGTCCTGGGGTCATGTGATCACCATTTGTAATTTTCCAGACAACTTCCGTCATGTGAAGTTGAGCAAGATTCATTTAATGGTCATATGATTCACTTAATAACTGAAGTGATTTGCTTAAGTGTATCAAAAGAGATCAAAGTGGGGCAAAACTCACATAACTCTCTTGCTCAGCAAAAGAAATGTTGGGCTCAAATGTTGTGGTTGTAAGTCAAGGATTACCTGCAAGTTGCTATGGTTGAAAAAAAATTGACTTAAGGCATTTCTCTTTATACCTGCTATGAGTAACTGAGTGTGTAGCCCATGAAATTAGATTCCAGCTTTCTTCAACCCTGGCTAGTGTAACAGTTGGGAATAATTTGAGCAATAGTCCATTATCATCTTCAGACTGTGTTAGGTGTACATTATATTTGGATTTGTGGTAGGTAAGAATTGAAAGGGAATTTAGAGATCTTCGAGCCCAACTCTGTCCAGATTTGCAATTCATCTTTAACAAGATTTCAGATAGGTGGTTATCTAGCTTCTGATTAAAAATGTCCAGTGAGTGTGGTCTTCCCAAGTTGGCCTATTTCACTGTCAAGCAGCTGGGAAATCATTCCTGATATCCAACAAAGATCTACTTCTTTACAATTTAAAATTTTTCTGGAATAACTAAACAGTTGGGCTCTAGAGGTTCTACATAACAACAGTTGAAATACAGCTATCATATCTCTTCGTTGTTTTCTCCAGGGAAAACATCCATTTCCAACTGTTCTTCCTATGTTTTCCTTCTTTACCTCTTTATTACAAACCCCACACCCAGTAGCATAATGATGTTGCCTAGTTGGACAATGAAATGTCTGCAAACAAACAACCAAGGTTGAGAACTTCGTTACCTTCTAAAAAAAGATTCAACTTCTCAGTATCATTCCTAACATATCCTTCCTAAGATTTGGTTCCACATTAGTAAAGATTTGCAGATGTAGCCAATCAAATGAAAGTAATCAAGTACAGTAAAGCAGCTTAAAGTAACTGAGTAATATCACTGCCTAAAATAACATATCCCTGCTTACTTAAGAATCAGCAGTCTGATTTGAAACAGCTTTCCCAAAAACTGCCTTGCTAAAGATAACATTTTAAATATAAAATAATATCAGGCACTGATAAAAGCACACATTTCACCTGCAATTATGTGGTTTGGGTTTTGGATCAGCAAATTTGTAAACTCATCTGTTGCGTTTTACTCAAACCACAGTTAAGCAAATCATAATTTAGCAGGGTGTGGTCTCAAAATATCTGTATAAGTTGAACAGTTGAATCACTTTGTAGTTAGTTTTGGGGAAGGGGTTAAAGAGTCTCCCCGCCCCCCATTTATAGGGGAAACTAACTACATTGGTACACTGCATGTTAAACAATTACAAATTACACATGGATCTTTGGACCTCTTTAACTCTTAACTGAATTAAATCTTCATGCTCTTGAAACTTACTTGTAAAATTCAGGTTATCTGGGCTATAAAAAGGAAGAAATTAAAGTTAATGGTGTATTAGAGGAAGTTTGAAGAAGGATAAATGCAAACATCAAAGAAGAATATTTTCTGAACCAAGCATCACCTGCAGCAGAATCCGATTCATCCAAAAATCTCAAAAGCAAAAAATAAAAATAAAAAATGGGAAGATACTGTCCTCCAGAGGTGTCCACAAAGTTGTGATTATAGAAGATGGTGTTATTGCATATAACTGACAATGTCTTGGTCGCACCATTGTCTTTTTGACTTTTGGGACTATGACCTGCAGGCATCCCTAATAGTGGTTCTTGTTTGCCCTCAGTAATTAGGAAAAAGTGTCCTAGATCAGTGTTTCTCAACCTTGGCAGCTTGGAGATGTCTGGACTTTAACTTCCAGAATTCCCCAGCCAGCTACGTGCATAGCTGGCTAGGGAATTCTGGGAGTTGAAATCCACATAACTTCAAGCTGCCAAGGTTGAGAAATACTATCCCTATATTATGGTCTTTAGTGGGCTATTGATCCAAATGATGCTGAAATATCTAACTGCAGTACGTAAGGCATTTGCAATGTTTCCAGAGCAACCAGCTAAGCTCCTCACCTCCCTGTCCCATACGGAAGAACTCCAGTCAACCAATGTGGAGGTGTCTTCGTGATTCTCTCTGCAATCCCTTCATTTTCTTTTTACCTTGAACAGCTTGGGATCATCAGCAAACTTTTTCTCCTTTTGACCTCCACCTAACTCCAAATGGGTTATCCACAAATTGAAAAACGGATCTGATCCCCAGTTTTCATGTCTCTCCAATTAAAAAAGTTATCCATTTATTCTGGAATTTCCTGTTGTCATAGACAAGTAATTGGGGGGAAATGTCTACCCCTTGTTCTAAAATATCATCACATTTTTGTCTTTACAAAGAGCCTTTGCTGAAGGATTTTGTTATATCCGGCCTTTCAAAGGGTCTCTTAACAAAGGGGCCTCTTCAATTTCTTCTGTGTACATGCTAGAATTTTCTGAGTTCATGTGACCCACCAAATCATAAACATATTAAGGCAATTATGCACAGTCCACAATTAGGTTGAAATTATAGCTGGCTAGTTTATAGTTCATGCTGTTCTCTGAGGTGGGAGATTCAATCCCATTCATTTTGGAACAAGGAAAAAAAAGCCATCTCTCAAAACATTTCAAATGCTGCGCCAACAATGTGCAGAAACAGCAATTCTGCCCTTTCCAAATCTTTGGATGTGGCTGCCGGAGCCTTCCCAAAATTGTCACTCAATTGTGATGATTCATGTGACAAAACAGGACAATTACAAAAGCCATGAGGAGAAATTGTATTAACATGATACGTAGTTTGAATGGTTGCTTAACACATGTTCAGATTAAGAGTCCTTGGTGCTCTCTGAACTTAATTGTATCAGTACAAGAGAATATTGATAGCTCAGGGTTGAAACTGAGGGGTCCTTGGTGCTCTCTGGGCTTGCTTTGTTTTCTTGCAGATGTTTCATTACCCTAACTAGATAACATCATCATCACTGCAAGAAAACAAGCAAGCTCAGGGAGCTTCATTGTTGTCTTGCAAGCATTTCACTGTGCTAGCACTTATCTAGTTTGAATAATGAAGCATCTACAAGAAAACAACCATGCTCAGAGAGTACTAAGGACCCCATAGTTCAACCTGAGCTACAAATATTCTCCTTTATATAACAATAGCAACAGCACTCAGACTTATATACTGCTTCACAGTGCTTTATAGCCTTTAAACAGTTTACAGAGTCAGCCTATTGCCCCCAACAATCTGGGTCCTCATTTTACCGACCTCAGAAGGATGAAAGGCCGAATCAGCCTTGAGCCTGGTGAGACCCAAACTGTCAAACTGCTGGCAGCCGGTGATCAGCAGAAGTCGCCTGCAGTACTGCATTCTATCAACTGCACCACTGCAGCTCTTATGTTCAGATGAAGTTTAAATCCAGTTTTCAGTTTGCATAGATAGTCTTAAACTTGCTTTAACAACCATTCAAAGTTATGTTGGATCCTGAAAAAGCTGTTATGATCTGGATTTGAAGTTCTGACATCCGTCCACAGTCACCTGATCACATTTTGGGCACTCAGCAACCAGTCTGAATTTACAGATGTTTGCAGCATCCCATCATCTCGATTTATGAAGTTTTTGTCAGAAACCAGGATTTATTTCTGGTTTCTGGCAAAAAAAAAAAAAAAAAAAGGCCCCATAGCAAACAATGGATTGACTTAACAACTGCAGTGCTGGTTTAAAGACTGCTGCAAAAAGGTAAAATTGAGCACGATAAAGTGGTGACCTATTTTTTGATTGTCACAATTTACCACCAAAACTGCAAGCTCAGTTCTGGTTATAAGTGTTTGAATCCCTGCAATTGATTTTGCCTGGATTTTGGCCACTCGATGCCAGGATTGCATTAGGAATGGGCAAACTTTCAGGTAACAAAATAACAGAGTTGGAAGGAAGCTTTAGAACTTCTAGTCCAACCCCCTACTGAAGTAGGAGACCCTGGCATATACTATTTCAGACAAATGTCCAATCTCTTCCTAAAATTCTCCAGTGTTGGAGCACCAACAATTTTTGGAGGCAAGTCATTGCACTATTCATTGTTCTAACTATCAAAAGTTCTCCTTGGGTCTAGGTTGGTTCTCTTCTTGATTATTTCCTGCCCTGCCCTCAGGTTCTTTGGACAATAGGTTGACACGCATATACACCTCTTCTTTGTGGCAGCCCCTTCGTGGGTCTTGAGTTTGTAGATAGGCATTTCAGGAGAAGAACCATCATAATATGGTGCAACCGAATGTTGTGGGCATCAATCCTAGCCTGACCCAAATTTCCATTACTTTGCACCAATTATATGCAAATCAAAATACTCCTGACTGCCTTGTCTTGCTTGTGGTCAACGTCAGAATTCCAGCAATTGCTCTAATTAAATCATGATTCTCGAGCCAAACTTCAAAAAACTTTAAAGGATTCATTACAGGTGACATACTGGCACTGCCTTGTATAAAGCTAACTCTGGCATACTTAATTTACAGTCCCCTGTGACCCTGTTCCCCCAGATTCTCCAACTGAGCACATTCATGGGCTGGGTGTCATCATTCATGTTCTCCAATTAAATATATTCGTGGGCAAAATCTCTGGTATTTTAGTTACAATCTTTTAAAGAAAGAGTTGGAATGTACTTTCGCTTCCAAATTGCTGTACTGCTCTTCCAGCTTTCCTCCCCCCCCCCTTTTTTATGGCAACTACTAAAACAGGCATTGTTTTATGAGTTGACAGTATATCAAGTCACCCTCCCAGCTAGCTACTACTGAAGAGGCAGAACTAAATATTATGGGTCCTTTTCCTAGCAGGGAATGGGGTGGAGAGGGAATAAGGGTGGGAATGAGAGTGTTTTATTTAAGGGGTTTTTGCATTCATTCCTGCAAATCACCCCACCAATATTCAGCATTGGAATTTCAGCAACATGACTTTCAGGAGTCCATGTGACCCCAGGTTGCCTACCCCCACTAGGACAGGATTTGATTGGGCATACAGAACATGGAACAAGAATCTGATTGGACAAGAGACAGTGCTACATACTTTCTACCAAATAACTTATTTTGTTTTATTATTTTTCAATTTCAAGGCTGCTTGCCTCCGCATCAACCCTAGGTGGCTTACAATTAAAAATAAATAAATAAAGGAGAATAGCACATATCTAAGATGATTGTTGGCACTGATGATGTTACCTAAGTGGGCAATGAAACATCTGCAGGAAAACCACCAAGCTCAGAGAGCACTAAGGACACCATATATCAAAAAGCCAGCTTGTCTGAAATGGGCAGGTATTACGGGTGGATGGATGGATGAAGATATATCGATGACAGATGATAGATAGATAGATAGATAGATAGATAGATAGATAGATAGATAGATAGATAGA
>BLBF01000042.1:22408651-22428930 GCA_015471245.1 Laticauda colubrina | reverse complement strand
AGATAGATAGATAGATAGATAGATAGATAGATAGATAGATAGATAGACAGACAGAGATGGATGGATGGATGGATGGATGGATGGATGCAGTACAATTTTGGCCTTCTTGAGTAAGTTATAGCTAGATTTTGTTTTTAACTTCTGCTAATCAATTGAATAATGTGTAAACTAAGACACAAACCCCATCCCATTTAGCCTTAGACCAGGGGTCTCCAAACTTGGCAATTTTAAGACTTGTGGACTTCAACTGACTTGTGGAGTTGAAGCCCAACAAGTCTTAAAATTGCCAAGTTTGGAGACCTCTTCCCTGGACATTCTTCCTTACTATCACTCCTTACCTTTTGGCAGTACAATGACTGAAAGACAAACAGAAAAACATAACCATGAGAAATTATTTTTAGTTATTAAAAAGACATCAGTTCAGCCCCTATTTTGAATTCATGGGTGGTGGTTGATTTGTTGTTGTTTTGGTTTCCTTGGTTTCTTGTGGATGATTCAACTATTTACTGATCTCATTTCTGCTTAGCAGATTCCATAATTATGTTTTTTTACAAATCTGTACAGGAGGTATTCAACACAGTTCATTTAGTGAATGTTCAAAGTTACAAAAGCACTGGGGGAAAAAAATGACTTACAGCCGTTTTTCACACAACTATTGCAGCATCTCCACAGTCACATAATCAACATTCGGCAACTTCCTATTTATGATGGTTGCAGTATCCCAAGGTCATGTGATCAACTTTTGAGACCTTCTGACAAACAAAGTCAATGGGGAAGCCAGATTCACTAAACAAACATTATTAACTTCAGAATTACAGTTATTCACTTCACAATCATGGTAAGAAAGTTAGTAAAATGGGGCAGCATTCATTTAACAACTGTCTCATTTAGCAACAGGACTTCTGGACCCAATTGTTTTCATAGTTTGAGGACTACCTGTATTTACCTGAAAGAAAGAGCAAACTCCCCTAATCCTTTAACTTTAAAAAACCTTAAAGAAGTCTTCTTCAATCAATGTTTCTCAACCTAGCAACTTTTAAGATGCATGCTCCTTGCTAAGGAACTAAATTAATATCTATGGAGATTCTCAATCATCCAGGTCATGGTTGTCCCAAAGGTGCTTTTCAAAAGGCAATGGGTTTGTTGTTGTTGTTGTTGTTGTTTTTGGGGGGGGGCTTTTTTCCTCTCCTATAAAATTTTTCATGTCAGTCAGAACTGAATCAGAACTTCAGTCACAACTGCAGAAGCTTCTTGGATAAGAAGCAAAATATTTTAGCAGAGAAAAAAAAAATCAAGAAACTCCAGTTACCTTTTGAAAAGCACCTTGGGGAGGACTAAACCAATATGCCAGAATACATGTCAGCCATCAGCATTTTTTATGTACAAAGCATTAAAAAATGAACTGCATTCAGCAAAATATATATTGCAGAAAAGTGTCCAATGAGGGTAACCTGTGGCCCTCCAGACTTTGCTGAACCACAGCTTGCAGTTTCCCAGGCTGCTGGGAGTTGTAGTCGAACCTGTTTTGGAGAGGCAGAAGGTGCCTAGTCTCAGAGCAAAAGCCTTAGGTTAGGCAAGCTGTTTCCTGGATGGAGAGATCACATCGAAATGGAGATGTATAAAGGTTTGTCAAATGAATGCTGGAAATGTAAAAGTACAGAGGGGATCTTTTATCATCTATGGTGGACATCAGAAGTAGTTTTCAGCAGGTTCTGAAATTTTGAGTAGTTTGGAGAATCAGCAAATCCCACTTCTGACTGGCCCCACCAACCCCTTCTATTGTCTGCCTCCAGAGTCCCAGCTGATTAGCTGGGTCTCCGTTTGTTGTCCTGAAAAGGAGAACAGAGCTGGAAAGCAGGTTAGTGGAGTAGGAAGGGAATGGAGATTTTACAGTATCCTTCCCTTGCCACAGCCACCAAGCCACACCATGCCCACAGAACTGGTAGTAAAAATTTTGAATCCTGGCTTCCAGTTTTGAGCCTCTTCAGCGATAGACAGAAATCCACGATCGTGCACGGTTTCGGCTGGAGCGCCCCGAGCCAGCTGGTTTCAAGGCTAAGCCACCCCGTAGAGGTGGTGAAGAGGGGGGAGATTGCCAACGGGGTTGAGGAGAGCCGCATCTCTCCTCCTCAGCTGGCCATTGCTCCCTTTCCCAAAGGCGGTTGCAGCGGGTGGTCAGAAATGGCCACCTCAAAGAAGAACTCGACGGGAAAAGAATGCGCAGGAGGAAGATAAGAAGTGAAAGTTTTGGCTGACCGGGTTAAATTGCAAAAGCAACAATTAAGGTACCCTGGAATTTAAACTAAAAAAAAAAGTAATATCGTTCCCAAAGAAGATTCGGAAGGAGCAAAGAAAGTGAATCGGGAAAGGTTTGGCTTTTTTTTTTCTTCTCTCCCTTTCCTTATATTGACAACCAAGAGACTTAAATAAGAAATCAGAAAAAAAATCCGCTTTGACATCAACAGGCAATTAAGCTGAAAATAAAATAAAATGTCAAAGGGATAATAAAGATTTCTGGACATTAAAAAGTTTTTTATAAATAGGGAAGGAGAGAAAAAGAATAAAAGGGCAGGATCTGGAAAAAGGGAGGAGACTGCCTGGAATTAAAAGGAATCTACAGTAAAACTTGAACAAGACTTAAAAGATACATTTTAACTGAAACTTGGTAACTAAATTGTAGAACCCCAGGAAGAGAAAGTGAAAAAAAGCAAAAAGAAACAGCTTGCGTGTATTTGTATTATTTGGTGACTCTTGGTTATTGCATTTGAATGACTAAAATTAATTGGGCTGTTGTTTAAAAATTTATATAATGGCACTACTTCTGGATGAATTGAAAATGAAACTTAAAAAGTATAAAGAAGATGCACAAGAAGGGAGAAGCTCCTTCAGCTTCGTTTTTCAATTCTTGAGATTTGGAACTATGAGAAACAACAAGAAACGACTGCAAAACAAGAAGACTGGGACAAAAAAGAAGCCATCTTTAATGAACAAGTAATTCTATATGGGGAAGAAAAAGGAAAGGGGGGAAAGAGAATGGAAAATTTAAGATTTTAAAAAACAGCCAAAGAAAAGAAAAATAAGTATAATATTGGAAAGCAGCAGAAGAGGGGAATATAGAAGAGAGAATAGAGGTAGAGAGACAAGGGGGTAAAAAGGGAAGAGAGAAGAAGAGAGGGAAGAAGGAAAGGAAAAGAAGTTATAAAGAACAGAAACAAGATATAGAGAAACAGGGCCTATTTAGAGATAATGGGTGAAAATTTAATTGAAAAAAGGATTCTGTGAAGGTACACAACATTGTATTGTTATATTAGTATTAGAAATAATTTTAGAAAATTGGAAACAATGTATGATTAAAATGAGGGATAAAATAGCTATTGTAATCTTGTGAAATGTTTGTTAATAAAATGAAATAAAATAAATTAGAGAATTGAATTAGGAAGGGACGGGAACATTTTAATTAGTTAATGTTTTATAAAATATAAGTGAAGGGGGGAAGTTAATTATGGAAAACTTATAACTGTTCCCAAAGAAGTATGATATTTAATTGAAAAGTAATGTTAAAGAAGTTAAGATTTTAATGAATATTAATATTAATGATAGAATTGAATTGGAATGGAATGTGTTGTTTTAACTACATATATTTATAATCCTTTTTTTTTTTTAAGAATATAGTGTGTATTTTAAGAATGTACCAAGCAGAATCCAAATTGAAGTTATGTATTATATTGAATGTTAAACTTTAAGGTATATATTGAAGCTTAAATAAGAGTTAAATGGATAAAATTAAAATATATAAAGGTGTCATGCTCCAATCAGCAACTATAGGATAAATTTTGTTTAATGAGAAAAGATAATATGAAATTGAAACAGAACAGACAAAAAGTATAAATATAAGGATTTGAATTGAGATGAGATAATTAAAATAAAATTCAGAAAATTAAAAGAGGGGAGAAGCTATGTAGAAAATGTAAAACAGTAATAAGATATGAAATTGAACATAAAAATGAGCATGAAATTGAACTTGTGTCTATACGAAGAAATGTAACCCGGGATCATGCTACTTTCAAAAAAGATGTTTTATTTGTATTTCTTTGTGAAAACTCAAATAAAATTTACAAAAAAAAAATTGAATCCTACCGCTGGTGGACATGTGATAAAGCAAAAAAAAAATTGGAGTATGCATGATTCATATTTTAATACAAAAAGTTTTGAAAACAGAGATAAAAATGAAACCAGAATTTTTCCATTTGGGTTTCATGGAAAAAGAACTCGAGAAAAAATTTGGAACTTCATTATTATATATGTTGACAGCAGCAAGACTATTGTATGCACAAAAATGAAAGGACACTTCAATTCCTACTATGTACGAATGGTTGCAGAAGTTGATGAAGAATGAAACTCTGATTTTGGGTTTTATTGATTACACTGATAGATCTTTATAGAAATGGCTTGTTCATACCATTACAGAAAAGCAAAAAGGTGTGATTTGAGGTGAATGCCTTATTTTACTGTAACAGAGAGAGTCGCAAGTAAGTGCTTCTTTTTCTTTCTTATCTTTCCTCATTTCTCTTTCCCCTTCCCCTGCCCTATTGCTTTTCTATTTACTTTGTATTTTGTATTTTATAATACTTTATAACTCAATAAAAATGTGAGTGGGGAGATAAAAAGAAAGGAAAATTGCATTGTTAGAGTCATTCCAGTGTTGCCTTAAGGCAGGGGTCTTCAAATATGGCAAGTTTAAGACTTGTGGACTTCAACTCCCAGAATTCCTCTTCCAGTCATGTTAGCTTGGGAATTCTGGGAGTTGAAGTCCATAAGTCTTAAACTTGCCATGTTTGAAGACCCTTATCTTAAGGGGTCTCAGTCTAGCCTTGTAGCTTTTGCAATATCTGTTCAACACCTCATCCTTGTCCCAAAATCCTCTGCGCACAGTGCTCAGTTCCCCTTCTCCCTTTTCTCCCTGTTTGTACCATGAGCTTTTTTGCAGCATAAAGCTCTCTATTTTCCCCATGGCTTCCAAAGAAATAGGCACTTACCTCAATGCAGGGACTTGTCTTAGGGCCGATGCCCATACCTCTGGTTCCCTGTGGATACAACCATCAGATGATGTCACAAGAGGTTCTCATAGAGGTGATATTCAGCAGGTTCTGACCAGTTCTGGAGAACCGGTACTGAAAATGTTGAGTAGTTTGGAGAACTGGCAAATACTCCCTCTGACTGCCCCCCTATCTATTCTCTACCTCCTGAGTCCCAGCTGATAGGCTGGGTCTTCTTTGGTTGCCCTGCACAGGAGAAGGGAGCTGGAAAGCAGGTTAGTGGGGCGGGGAGGGAATGGGGATTTTGCAGTAACCTTCCCCTGCCATGCCCACAGAACCAGTAGTAAAAAAAAATTGAATCCCACCACTGGAGTGTTCTGGCTTATTTCACCCTGTTTCTCTGTCCCGCAATCAGAGATTCTGGGCAGTGTAGAACAAGTAAAATGTGAAAGCATCAACCAACGTAAATTGTAAGAACAAACTATCCAAGCTCAGAGCACCAAAGACCCTGCACAATTCAACCCTCAGAAACAAATGAATCCGCCAGAAGCATATCAAATGTTAAACATAACCATCAGTCACCTTCAATCTTGATCATCATGAGTTGATGAAAAATGAAAGCTTCCATCAGCTTCCGACATGACTGCGAGGAAGATCCATCCTAGCTCAGGGAGAAGAGAATTTCCAGAGGGCCAGGGAGACAGTCAGAGAGAAGGTTTTATCTCACATTCCTATCATGAAAGCTATGTCTGAGGATTTGTTCTTGTCTGCACTAAAGAATCTAATTTAGCCAAGGTGAATCTGTTAGCCAGCTGCCAAGGCAGTTGACAAAGGATTAATTATAGGGTTACTGCCAAGCATCCAATTCCAACTGTGAAACACCTCCTCCCATCCTCCACTGCCTTGTCTAAATTGTCTAAAGATTGCTTCAGCAGCAATGTGTTTTGCAGATGTTTGCCAAATAAATTTGGATGAAATCAAATCCTCTGTCGTGTGTGTGTGTGTGTGTGTGTGTGTGTGTGTGTGTGTATGGCATTTAGGTTTCTTTGGGTATTTTCCCACGTCTTAATAGTTGTGCTTTTAAAGTTATAGTGACGTTTCGGCAGAATCTCATCTGCCATCCTCAGGCTTGTGTATTGGATTTTTTCTTAATTGTGTGTGTCAGGTTTTGACAGCCGTTTCTGTTTGAATTTGGTGCTGGCTTTGTGCTTTATTTGAATGGTTTTTTCTTCATCCTGATTGGCTGCCAAAGCCTGACACACATGATTAAGAAAAAACCCAATACACAAGCCTGAAGATGGCAGATGAGATTCTGCCGAAATGTTGCTATAACTTTAAAAGCACAACTATTAAATAGTGGGAAAATACCCAAAGAAACCTAAATACCATACATATGTATATGTATATGTGTGTGTGTGTGTGTGCATGTGTATGTTCCAGCATAACTCTGGAATGCTGTGAGCAATTTCAACCAAATGTGGAAAACAGATGACTTGCCCTCTGAAAAAAATACTGTGGGGGGTAAGACACCCCTAACATCCCTTTGGTGTGTGTGTCTGTGTGTGTGTACCTTAAAATGGCTTCTACTGTGCAGCACAATGGAGTTGCCATGGTAATGGCTTCACGGGGGGGGGGTGTCCCACAAGGGGGGTCCCTCTGGTAAGGGGCCCTCAGGCCTCCAAGGAAACATCAGGCGATTGGCCAAGTGCAATCAAACCAGTGGTGGGATTCAATTTTTTTTTACTACCGGTTCTGTGGGGGTGGCTTGGTGGGCATGGCAGGGGAAGGATACAATAAAATATCCAGTCAGAGGTGGGATTTGCCGGTTCTCCAAACTACTAAAAATTTCCGCTACTGGTTCTCCAGAACTGGTCAGAACCTGCTGAATACTCACCTCTGAATCAAATGATACAAAAATGAAACACCAACATAGACAAGAAACTCCCAAGGAATAGAAGATTTGCAACGCTGCGTGAGAGAGTTACTACATCTAGAGCTTCAGAGACAGTACAACAGTGTTAAGTCCCAACTACAGGATTTTCCTGTCTAATACAGCATAGGGATAAAGAAATCCCCAGGCAACACCGGATTATCAGCTAGCTTAATTAAAAGCCTACACTCATTGGCAGATAATTCTCTACTTACTTGTTCAAATTCTTCCTGAAAGAAAAGAAAAGAAAAAAGCATATAAGTAAGAAACATCTTGTTTCTAACTTGAAAAATGAAAAATTGCTTGAAAAATGGCTAAATTTGCACAGAATGGTTGGTGCAAAATCTGATCTTCTGCCTGCATGGTTAGATATGCTATCAGTTCCTTGTTTCTCTTTTAGAATTAAATACATATATACATGTATATGTACTTCTTCAAGTTAACAAGAATCATCATTCTTGCCAGACAGGGCCCATAACTACCCCAAAACAACTTTAATCAAACTGCACCTGCAGAAATTGAGAGTTGATTACAGGTAGTCCTTCACTTGCAACAATTCATTTAGTGACTGTTCAAAAGTGACTTATGACCATTTTTCACACTTATAACCATTGCAGCATCCCCAGCATCACCTGATTTTCACTCAGATGCTTTGTAACTGACTCATATTTATGACAATTGCAGTGTCCTGGAGTCATATGATCATCTTCTGACAAGCAGATTCAATGAGGAAGCCAGATTCACTTAACAACCGTGTTACTAATTTAACAACTGCAGTGATTTGCTTAACAGATGTGGCAGGAAAAGTCATAAAATGGGGCAAAACTCACTTAACAAATTTCTCACTGAGCAACATAAATTCTAGGCTCAAGTGTGGTCATAAGTTGAGGATTGCCTGTATTAGCTTCTCTATTTTTTCAAGATGCATTTTAAATATACTATATTATGGTTGCTTTCTATGGGAAAGCATTCAAATTATGTCACTCATGAGAAGCACCATTAATATCAAGATGGTCCTTGTGACTTGCCTTGGTCTTGTGGTGCTAACTTATTCTGCACACCACACATGAATGCAAAGGGGAATAAACTGGCTCATAAATGCTATGGTGGCGCAGTGATTAGAGTGCAGGACTACAGGCTACTTCTGTTGATCACCGGCTGCCAGCAGTTCAACAGTTTGAATCTCATCAGGTTCAGGGTTGACTCAGCTGTCCATCTTTCTGAGGTCAGTAAAATGAGGACCCAGATTGTTGGGGCGTAATATGCTGACTCTGTAAACCGCTTAGAGAGGGCTGTAAAGCACTGTGAAGCAGTATATAAGTGAAAGTGCTATTGCTACTATTATTTAAATAAATATCATCCATTGCTTCCATTCCAGTTTTGAATACTGTATTACAGTACATTGTTCTTACAATGTATTCTATTCTGAGGCAGGAAAAGCACAAAAGCTTGCTCTAAAGTAAGTTAAATACATTTAAAATGAAAAGAAGCCCAATCTGAAGTGACAATGAGATAATACTGAATCCGGAAAGCTTATAACTAATTGTAGACCTGTTATGTAAAGGGGAGAAGAATTTATCAGGGTTTTTTAAAAAAAATCTTTATTTTTTTACAGCATCCAGCAGGGGTGAAATCTATATGTTTAATGTTAAATTTATTTGATGTTTGGGTTATTTTCTTTCTTCCTTTCCTGTGTACAATTTTTGTTTGTTTGCTTCTTTCTTATTTGTTGGTGATGTTGGATATATATTTTTCTGTTTTGCATTTTATTCTTGTCATATCAGTATTATCACACACACACACACATGATAATACTGAATCCTCATTCCATGTATGATATCATTTTATTTATTAAATTTAATTTATAATAATTACATTTAAATATTAAAATTTATCCTAAGTAATGCATATATATTTATATTTCAAGGCAGTATATATAATGCTCTTGCCTCCTATTTTCTCCCAAACCACCAGCCTGGTTTGATTAACTGACCTGAGTTTATACATCTAGTTCATGCTATGGGAAGATTAGAATTTACAGTCTCTTGGTTTGCAATCCAGCACCTTAACCTGTATATCAAGCTGACTCTTGTCATGTGTCCCCTTCCCTCATTCAAAAATTAAAAAGCAGGATCTTCTTTACACACAGAGCTTGTTGTGCTTTTGGCTGATCCCATAGACATCCCTGCATAATTTTGACAAACTATAGTCTTTGCACTGCAGCCTATTCTAAACATGATTTACTCAACAATTCTCTGGGGTCACCCAACCAAAGGAAAGATCTGAATAGGCTAAATCTGATAGGTTAAATCTGATTGGCTAAACCAGCAGCTTGGAGTGTTGTGTGAAGATCACTCAGGTCAACCCATCTATAAGGATGGTATAAAAGTTCAATCATTAATAAATGAATACAAAGGAAATAGGAATTCAATCCCTGATCACTCTAGTCAACAGGATCTATTTGCAGGTGATATCTGAAACCTTGAAGTACTACTGACAATCCAAAGAGATGCTGCCAGATGTTATGGTCTCACCTGGATGGGCCATTTCTATCATTATTTTTGGCCATGGCTGCTCTAGGTTCTTTTTGGCCTTCAATCTTCAAGGTTTTATTTTGTGACCAGAACATAATACAATGAGACTTACACATATTCATAGAGTCCATTCAAGGCATCTTTCCATTTTTCTGAAGATCTGCATAAAAGGAATATAAGACATGGAAATATAAGCGAGAAGTTGTGCAAATCCTCACAAGGATATACAAAATCCTAATCTTAAATTAACCACTTAATTGGTTTATTTATTAAGAAAATGTATATGCCGAACTCACTCACAGTGACTCTTTGATAAATATCCACACAACTTTATCAAAAAGTCCCCAACCAATATCACACAACACAGCATAACCAACACAAGACTTACACTGTCGTACATCAAGAATATCTCAGAAACCACCAGCAGACGCCTACAACCACATGGAATCTGCATAGCACACAAGTCAACTAAAGCCCTTACAAAACATCCTAAAAGACCCAATAACCCCAGAAGGAAAATATAGGAGTCATCTACAACGTACAATGTAAGGACTGCAACAACCACTATGTAGGACAAACGGGCAGAAGACTGACAGAAGGCATGCATGAAAACCAACTAGCAGTTCGAAGACATGATGAAAATTCTTTATCTCACAATTTATAGGCAGATTTAATCCAATGGGCCCATTTCCGGCTTCCAGAGAACCTCTGGAGCCTGGGGAGTCCGTTTTCGCTCTCCTGGAGGCTCAAAGAAAGCCTCTGGAGCCAGGGAGGGCAAAAATCCTCCCCCCACCATGGTGCAGGAGGCCAACTAGGCCATGGCCATCCAGCAACTGGCCAGAGAACCCTTTGCTAAAAATTTTTGAAGCCCACCCTTGATTTATTCATCGTTTCAAATGGGAAAAATGTGAGCATCCTAGACCAAGCCCAGTCCAAAAACACCAGGGAATTTCTAGAAGCCTGACCCTCCGACAAATCTGTCATCAATAGACATATAGACATCAACAACATCTATAGAATATGCAAAAGGGAGCAAAAAAAGAGCAAAAAGACTCAAACACTTCTCCATCAGCAATCAGCACCTAGATCAGCACAGATTAATACCCAGGTTAACATCAGACCAACAATCAAGGAAACAATACCCCAATCAAGAAATTGCCAAAGAAGCCAACAGCAAAGAGCCCAACCAAAGAATCTCTAAGATCTCCCCCACCAACCCTGACAGGACAAGCTACCAGAAAATAAACTGACAATAAACTGCACACCTTACTAGCACTGATGATGTTACCTAGTTAGGGTAATGAAACATCTGCAAGAAAACAAGCAAGCTCAGATAGCCCCAAGGATCTCTCAGGTGTAACTGAGGAAAGCAGTCCTTCAAGGGGAAAGTTAATGCCTGAGGGCATTACAAGATAAGGCGATGTTAACAATGATTCAGCCTGTCAAAGGAAAGAGTGGCTACTGGCGACATTAAAGCATATCTCCACCAGACCTGTCCTCCTTTAAAGTCAAATGGACAAATGGTTCCACTCCTGTGGAACCGGGAAATTGCCATTTGACTCATTGCCCAAATTGTTGTTTTCAAACCATTTCATGGTTATCTTCTATAGTTTCCTTCCTGTCTACCATATTTATAGACAATTTCATCCTTGGTTTGTCGAGGTAACTGCCCAAAAGCTGCCTTAAGGAGCTTTTCTGTTATGACCCAGGGTGGGATACAAAAGCAACAAAGTCACAAAAACAGGTGAAGTCCCTTTAATTCCTTCAACTTGGTTTCAAAGCTCCAATTATCATTGACTGGAGAAAAAACTCCCCCATAAACAGTTGCAAAAAGGAAGAAATGCTGTTCAAACTCAAAATACATATAAATTATAAATAGAAAAAACAATACAAACCGCACTGAAGCAATTAATGAGACAAGGCAGGATAAGGGCTTGAAGACATCCACAGATATTGAAATACATATACTGGGAAGGACACCAGAACTCAGATAAGAACTGAAAGACTGGAATTATTTCACGCTTTGCTTCCAGCACTGGGCCATGCACAGTTTGTCCTTTTAAACAGTCCTCACAGCTGCAGCCCATGAAGGGGATCAGGGCCTCTTCCTCCCTCTAGATCACACTATTCATGTTTCTCCCTTATCCACTCCTCCCTCCGTGCCCTAAGATGAAGAGGGTATGGGCCTGGGTCTTCCTCTAAATGTCCAGCCAGCCTGTGCCCTTCCCCAGTTTCCTCCACAACTTCTGGAGCCACACTCCCACTCCCTGTCAGTTGTTCCTCCTCTCCCTCAGAGTCAGACTCCAACAGGGACGTGACATTTTCCCTCTTCTGAGATTTGTGGATATATCGCCATTGCATCAAAAAAGCTGGAACCTGGAGGAAGAAGGCGGAGCCTCCTCACTGACGGACCGTAGATTGCGACTCTCTGAGGCTATGATCCGTGCTCTTTCATTGGAGAACCCTGATTATTATGATTAGGGACTGAAGCTGCCTTGGAAGGGCGGCGGAGTAAGGGGAAGCCGCAAGCCAGGTTGAGGGGAGCCGCATCTCCCACCCTGGGCTTGGTCTTTTTCCCCCCAAAGACGACTGCAGCGGTGGTTTAAAATGGCCACCCTGAAGAGGAGGACTCAGCTGGATTAAGATTTGTGCAGGAGGGAAGAAAGAGATGGATAACATCTGGACCAGGACAACTGGGCAATACAACCAAACAAAAGTACCCCGGGATTAAGGTAACATGGAATTTTTAAGAACAGAAAAGTCAGTGGCGAAATTACAAAGGGACAGGGGAAAAAAAAGAAAATATTTTTGACAGCTAAAGCCCATGTCACACTGCACCAATGGATGCAAAGAGGATGTAAAATGGAGAGAAACACTTGCCATCCGTGGGTAAACACGATGCATCCGTTCTGTACTCACTGCGTGTGTGATTCATACGTTCTATCCGTCCAGCATCCATCTACTGAGATTTCATCTGCTCAAAAAGTTTTGAGCTGCACAAAACTTTTTGAGTGGATGAACTTTCCGCCGCGTCTGTTCTACATCCACGACACATACCGGGAACAAACGTTCTACATCCGTCGTCATCTGTTAAACGTCCGCTGTATCCACTCGGCATCCGCTGCGCATCCGTGCAACTCACATTCGCTCCAGCGGAAAATGGAAAGAGGGAGGAAGCGAAACGGACACAGAATGTCCACACAGCGTTAGTAGCATGGACATAGAAAGGATGAAAGCAGATGCACCTCATATAGAAAGCATTAAAATGGAAAAAACGTTTGTATATGGGATGTATCTCGGATATTTAGGATGTCTGCAGGATGTCTAGAGGATGCAGAAGGACACCTAGGGGAAAACCGATATTTCCTATAAAAAGGGGGAGGAAATCACCTGGATCTCACTTTCAGTCCAGCAGAAGTGGTGTGCAGACCTCTGCAGCCTTGCTCTTGCTCTTCCACATCATCCATTGATCTCCACCATGGATCAACGCACACTCCTTTTGGTAGCCGCCATCATTCAACACCAGAACCAAGCCCTTTTCAGACTGTTTCACCTTTTCTATGCAAGGAGAAGAAGGAGACGTCCAAGAGCTGTCTGGGTCTGAAGATGGATCGGGAGAAGAGTGGAGTTTGGACTCTATGACAAGCTGATGGTGCAGCTGAGAAATGAAGACCCTCGTGCATTCCAGCACTTCATGAGGATGCCACAGCCATGTTTGACGAAGTTGTGGAGCATCTGAGACCCAGGTTGACCAAGCTGAGCACCAACTTCCGTCCCAGCCTGGACCCTGGGCTGAAGGTGGCACTGACTCTGCGCTACCTGGCCTCTGGAACCACGTACAGAAACATGCAGTATGCCTGGAGGATGCCACACAACACCATCAGCATTGTGGTCAGAGAAGTGGTGCAGGCCATCATCGAAGAATACCTGGAGGAGCTCCTCCAGTGTCCCACCACTGAAGAAGGCTGGAGGAAACTTGCAGAAGAGTGGTATCAGAGGTGGAATATCCTCCACACCGTTGGAGACATAGATGGGAAGCATGTGGCCTGCAAAGCTCCAGCCAACCTAGGGTCCACTTATCACAACTACCAGGACTTCTTCAGCATCATCCTCTTTGCCATGGTTGATGCTGACTACAAGTTCATGTACATCGATGCTTCAGGCAACGGGTCAGCTTCAGATGCCCAGGTATACAACGCCAGTGACCTCAAGGAGGGGCTGGAATGCAACCTCATCATGGGTTTCCCAGATCCAGACTCCCTGCCCAACGACACACAAGATGTGCCCTACTTCATCATGGGGGATGACGCCTTCTCCCTCAGAACCTACCTCATGAAGCCCTATACTTCCAGATGCCTCACCTGTGAAGAGAGGATCTTCAACTACAGGCTGTCCAGGGCAAGACGGGTGGTGGAGAACGCCTTTGGCATCCTGGCCAACAGGTTCCAGGTACTTCTCACCACCATGCAGCATCGCCCAGAGACCGTGAGGAGGATCGTGGAAGCTTGCTGCATCCTGCACAATCTCATGCACACCCACTACCCAGTGTTGCAGAACAGGTTTGTGGACCGTCAACAAGGCAATGGGGACATGGAGCCTGGTGAATGGAGGCAAGGACAAAACCTGATAGACACTGTGGATGTGCAAGGCCCCAACAGAGCTTCACATGAAGGGAAGAAGCAGCGCAACCTCCTGAAACACTGGTGCAACTCCCCAGCTGGAGCAGTGGAGTGGCAAGACAAGATGGTAGATGCTTAATGGATGCTTCCTTGAGCCTGTCTCATAACACTGATGAGATTGTGCCATGTATGTTGAGTGGCCCTACAATGAACAGGTCATTTAATAAAGAGTTGTGTTTATGTTGAAATGTGTTGATCAATGAATAAATTGTTATTGATAATAAAGGGCCACACGTGTGCCAGCTGGGAGGGTGGACCATACAGTCCCACTATGCTTGCACTGGAGGTTTATCCATCTCACAGCTATCCTTGCCCATCCCACAAGCATGCAAAGGCTTAACCATTTTCTAAAAGTTTCCACCAAGACTTTATTAAATAAAAGAAATGAACCAAGTGTGTGAAGCAAAGATAACCTTTATTAATAACAAACTGTAAAAGCAAAATGGCCCAAGTAAAGTGTCTCAAGCAAAGATAAAGTCCACAGGTAACAACTCAGTCTCTGGCACTGTTCTCAGTCACTCTGAGGCATGCCCAAGGTCTCAGGTGTAAAGGATCCAGGGACTGTGCAGGTGGCAGTGGCTGGAGTGCTGGTCTGAGGCGCCATTGGGGTGCCTGACCCCGAGAGGACAACAGGAGATGGTGTGTGCAGGAAGCTCTCAGAGAGCTGGCTCAGGCCCGTGAGGTTGAGAGGCCCTTCATCCAGGACCTGGGATGTCAGGCACAGGACCGATGACAGATGTTCTGTTGAGGGGCTTGGCTGTGGGGTGGAGGAAGGAGGAGTGTAGAGGGGCTGTCTGGTCTGCAGCTGGGTGAGGTGAGGTGTCGGTG
The DNA here is from genome assembly GCA_015471245.1 of Laticauda colubrina. NCBI lineage: Eukaryota > Metazoa > Chordata > Lepidosauria > Squamata > Elapidae > Laticauda > Laticauda colubrina. The sequence goes on along the minus strand of BLBF01000042.1, from coordinate 22,413,923 downwards.
GCATCTGTGGCGTCAGTGGCATCTGTGGCGTCGGTGGCATTGGTGGCATCTGTGGCAGCCGATGAACCTGGGCATGGACTGGGAAGGGCTGCCTCTGTTGAAGGAAGTCCTGGTAGCCATAGCCTTGGTAGGAGAGGGGCTGTTGAAAGCCTTGGAAGGGCTGTGACATCGCCTGGGGTGGAGGAGCAGACCTGGAGTGGGTGGGAGCAGGTTCAGCTGGGCCTGGAGGGTGGTGCAGAAGCCCAGTGATCCTCTCCTACATCACCTGGTACTGGGGCTCGGGCATGTCCATGAGGGTCAGGGTCACGTAGGTGAGGAAGGGCTTGCGGTTTGAGGATGGATTCTCGAAGTGTACCAGCTGAGAGAGGAGATATGCGCTGTTCTTGATTGTGTCCCTGATCTCCAAGAGGACAGTGTGGCTCTGTCCCTCCAGTCTGCCTCTCTGCCTGCTTTCTGTGGAGGTGGAGCTGGGGGTGGGGGTGGGTTGGTCTCTGGTGGCTGCGGCCTCCTCTTGCTCCATCTGTGTCAGGGGATCCTCCACGTCCTCCGGCATGGGGTGTGCAGTTGTCAGGTGGGTCTCTGTCGTGGGGCGCTCCGCAGACACCTGCCTGGACACACTGGCTGTTTCCTGGCTGGAAGAGGAGTGCCTCTCTGTGGGCTGTCTGAGGGAGAGGGTTGACAGAGGAGCTGCTCCTCGGTGGCGGATCTCACCCTGCAGGGAGCTGCACCTGGCCCTGACGTAGGTCTCCCGGTCCGTCAGCTTGACAGCAGCCTGGCCGGATCTCTTCAGGTGCAGCTTGCCATACCAGGTGTGCATATGCTTCCACCACCCCAGGAGGACATCAGAAGTGTAGCCCAGGCTCTCCGCCTTCTCTCTCCAAGCTGCCTGCTTCCACTTGGTGTCTCAATATAGCCCGTGGCCCTTCCTCCACAGGTACTCGTTCTCCCTCAGCCATTCAAGCACTTCCTCCTCATGGTCCTCTGCAATGGAGTACTGTTTCCTCTCCCCCTTCTCCTTCTCCTTCGATTGCCTCTTCCTCCCTCTGGCAGGGCCTTCTGGGCCCTCATCAGCCGGGCTTTGAGGGCCTTGGGGCTGGTTCACCACATCAGCAGCACCAGCAGCAACAGAAGCACAGCAACAGAAGCACCAGCAGCAGCACCAGCAGCAGCACCAGCACCAGCTCCAGCACCAGCAGCACCAGCAGCAGCACCAGCACCAGCTCCAGCACCAGCAGCACCAGCAGCAGGAGAAGCACCAGCAGCAGCAGAGTCAGCGCCAGGGGGGTGGGATGGTGGTTCTGTCCTTCTTTCCAGGGCTGGCAGAATTAGGCACAGGCTTCCTCTTCTTCCCCATGGTCTCTGATGAAGATGTCTCTGGCAGCAGGTCTTTCCTCTGAATGGTGACCTGCTTGCGAGGACCTGCCTCCTTTTATATCCGTGGGGCTGACGCAATGCATCCTCCCCGCATGCGCAGTGAACGCTTTGCATCCGCTATGCATCCATGATGCATTCACGTCATCCGCTACGCATCTGCTACGCATCCATTCTGTCCGCTATGCGTCCGCTTCTCTGTTCTCCCCCGGAAGCTCTGCGGATGTGCCATCCGCTTCCATCCGCTAGGCTTCCGTTGACCATCCACTTAACATCCTCGCTACGTCCTCTCCCCATCCATTCCTTTCCATTCCTTTCCGTTCTGTTTATGCAAATTTTTGCCCCTTTTGAGAGCGGATAACAACAGATGGAAAATTTGCTTGTCCGCTGTGTCCTTTTTACATATGTTTTGCATCTGTCGGCCAGTGTGACCCAGCCTTAAGCGGGCTTCGAACTGGGAAAGATTTAACTAAATTGGACTAAAATATTTTGGGAATAAACAAGCATAAAATAAAGCTGGACTTAAGATTGTCAAAAAATAATAATAATAAAGTTTACAAATTGGAGACTGGACTGTTCTGGAATATTGAGGTTCGAAAAACCCTAAATAAAAAAATAGGGGGCAAAGGTGAAGAGTTTGTACAATGGCGAGTGCCACCTTTCGACAAAAACTTGAGCTCAAACAAAAGGGAAAGCATCCTGTTTCTGAATGAACTTGTGTGGATATAACATTAAAGAAATATTGAAACAAAGTAAGAATCTTAGAAAGTGAAAGCAGAACCAGAATAAAGAAAAAAGCAAGGGAAGACTGACTGTGGGATTGATTGATGTTTTAGGTATAGACCCTCAGCTGGAATAACTGAGAACTTTATAAAATTGAAAGAAGAAAGAAGGAAAGTAAAAGTTTTTTTTGTGTGTGGACTTTAATGATCATAAAATATAAGAGTGTGTAATGATTATATCTTTTTGGGAATTAAAAATGGAACTTAAAAATATGAGAGAATTACTAAAGGAAAGTGGTGAATCACTTTGCTCTGTGTTAGAAAAAATGGAAATGGAGATTGAAGAGCAAGAAGAAAGAGCTTCAGAGGAGGAGGAGTTGATTCAAGGAGAAGACATTTTAAATAGACAATTTACACAAAGAAAACTACAAAGAAGTGGGGAAAGAAGGAAGGGGATTCTGCAGGGTGACAAGGTGTAATAAGAATATTTCTGCAATTTAAAATATTTAGAAAATAGGGTAATATAGATACTGATAACTCTTATTATCAAGGGAGGGAAATATGCTGCAAAATCCAAATGAAAAGATGGAATGATTGTTATTGTAACTTCTTAAAAATAATGGTTTATTGGGAATCAAGATGAGGGAATAAAGGTATATTTTAATCATTGAGGTGTCACACTCAAAACAGTAAAAGGGAGGAAACCTATATTTTTTTTTTTTAGTGTTAACATTTGTATTAATCTAGAATTTATAAAAAGAATGTGTAATGGAAAGGGAATATGACAGACTAAAGAACCAACTAAATTAATAAGTTAATATAGACTATTAAAAGCAAGGAGACACATAGGTAACATTATTATTATTATTATTATTATTATTATTATTATTATTAGGCAAACACATATTGTTTATCTTTATTTTTAAAGTAAATATTAAAGGATTATATTTGAAATAATTGAAATGAAATAAAAAGATATTTCGATTGAGATTAATGAAAGAGGCTAGAATTAATATGTTCGTTCCTCTCCTTACTGAAAATTTGGAATGGAAAAGGTAATAATAGAATTAAGTATGCATGTATGAATGTATAATTGCTGTCATATTTGCATGTAAAGGTGATGATCCGGAAATATGTTGTCCACTAAAAATATACTTTTGTTTTTAATGTGAAAAATTGAATAAAATTTATTAAAAAAAAAAAAGCTGGAACCTAATCATGATTCCATAAGATGATGCTTGTTTACACTGATAGCATGGAGGTTGTGGGAAGAAAGGGAAAGTGATCAAAGAGGGACTGTCTATGGAGATTCTCAGTCATCCAGGACATGGTTGTCCCAAAGATGATTTTTTCCAAGAGGCAACTGGATTTACTTTGAAGACATTTCGTTTCTCATTCAAGAAGCTTCTTCAGCTCTGACTGGATGGTGGGGAAGCAGAAGAATTTGTACTCCTTGCAGGCAGCTGGTCATTTGCATTCTTTTAGAGAGTCTTGAGACCACTTGTAGTTTTATTTGTGTCACCTGAGTAGTACAAATGGGCGTGGAGCCTTCTTGGAACTGCTGAAAGGACTGTGTTATAGACTGGAGATAGAGGGTGTCATATCCCTTCCCCTCTGTTGAGAGAGGGCTGTTCAACTTCGACATACATGGCCTCTTTAAACCCTCTTTCAAACCAGCAATCCTCTCTGTCCAAAATTTGGACTTTGTTGTCTTCAAAAGAGTGGCCTGTGTCTTTTAAATCAGTGGTTGCCAACCAGTGGGTTGCAGACCACTGGTGGTCCGTGAGAAAATTTTGGTGGTCTGTAGAGAAATGTCAGCCCCAAAGCACCCCCCAGCAATTAATGTGGAGTGTGAAGGATGCGTGTTTGTGTTTATTTTCATGGTCATGATGTGCATTGAAGATGGTGTTTGATTTTGTTGTACAAGGTGCAATGACAATAAAGTAAACTAACTAACTAATACAGGCTGTGCGGGAACACAATGCTTGCATTGTGAACAACATGAGGTAGTGAGAGGAGGGGGGAAGGATGGAGAGGGAGAACTTGCCCCACATACCTGGCCTGGCCACTGGGCTGCTTCTTTTCGCTTCTTTCATCTGCTTTTGGCTGCACGCAAGGAAATCAGCAAAAGTCTTTCTTTCTCTCCCCCAAACTCCACCAGAAATGAGTCTTTGGGACCCTGCAAGGCATCCTGTTTCAAGAAGCTGCGATGGCATGACAAGTCTCACAAAGACTCATTTCTGGTGGAGTTTGGGGAAGAGAAAGACTTCTGCTGCTTCTGCTGCTTTCCATGCATGAAGCCAAAAGTTTCTCTCTCTCCCCCTGAGAATGGAGCTGAAAACGGTATCCTGAGATCCCAAATAAAGAATGATCAATCGGTAGGAAAATAGGGTGGGGAATTTTCCTGCAGACTTTTTGGTGGATTTTCCCAGGGTCTCTAGTCCTTGGGATTTAAAAGTATGAGTTTGGTGGTCCCTGAGGTCCAAAAGATTGGCGACCCATTTTAAATGCAGATGGGCTGCTGAATCTAGTCCTGATGTGTTTTCCATTCTCTCACCAGCCAGTCAGAGCTGAAGAAGCTTCTTGGATGAGAAGTAAAATGTCTTCAAAGAAAAATCAGAAAGTCCAGTTGCCTCTTGAAAAAAATCAACTTTGGGACAAAGAGGGACTGGATCTAAATCAATGTTTTTTTAACCTGGACAATTTTAAGGTGTGTGGACCTTCAACTCCCAGAATTCTGGATGGGGAATTCTGGCAGTTGAAGTTCACACATTTTAACGTTGCTAAGTTTGAAAAACACTGCCCTAAAAATCAAGAAATAAAAGATGAGAGAATTGCAAGCTTATTTTATAAGCAGCAACTTAGCCCAAGTGGCAAGAAAGAACAATTGTTTTCTCGATCTTCCCTAGCTGGGTGAGACTTGATAGAAGTGAGAAGCAGAACTCGTACATGCCATACAAAACTTTTAGCCAAAATAGAACAGATTACACAAAAATTTACAATATATTTGCCCACATATGCCATTTTTCTCACTGTATATTGTTTAATATTGTTTATAATAAGGGCTATTTTGCCAGCTCCAAAGTTTAAATATCTCAATAATTATGAGGGAGGGAGGGAGGAGATAGGGAGGGAAGGAAGGAAGGAAGGAAGGAAGGAAGGAAGGAAGGAAGGAAGGA
>BLBF01000042.1:22372294-22408641 GCA_015471245.1 Laticauda colubrina | reverse complement strand
GGAAGGAAGGAAGGAAGGAAGGAAGGAAGGAAGGAAGGAAGGAAGGAAGGAAGGAAGGAAGGAAGGAAGGAAGGAAGGAAAAGTGATCCATACTCGCAGTTATAGCCAAAACAAGTTGGTTTGGTTGCGTTGCATGTCTCACAGGAGATAGCTTCATAGTGATTTACACCTGGAAAAAGAAGAAACGGCAAATTAATTAGTCATCAAAGAAAAGGTGTAATATTTTATATCAAATATACACATGTGCACGCACGCACACTATTCTCAATAGAATAAATATTCTGCATACAAAAAATGTTACAGAGCTGGGAAACAGAGCCTTTGTGTAATCTTGGACAGCTGTCTGTTTGTTTGTTATATTTTGTATTTCTTAAATGCTCATCTCCATCAGATGGAAGGGAGACCTACTAAGGCACTGCAGTGGGCTTGGTTCAGGAATGAAAGGTGTTTTAGAAGGCATGGACCTGGAATTCCTTTCTGGAACTCCTTAAAGCAGCTGCATCAAGCATGGCTGTTCATTGAAGCAGAATTGTTAGGAATATGAGTCACCTAACAGGTATTTGGGTTAGTTATATATAAACCAGGATAAACATTTTAAAACTGTATCTTTAAGGGAATGCAACAACATGCAATTGGGTGTGGTTTCTCAAACGGCCATAAGATGGAGCCAGAAACCTCGGTTGTTTAGTTTTAGTCTGAGTCTCAGAAGAGAGTGTGAGTGTATCTTTGTTTCCTTCTGTTGGAAAGTATTACCGTTGCTCCATTTTTTCTAATTGACTGATATTACTGGATTCAATGTAAGTCTGATACTGAACTGTTTTTGACACTGGACTTTGATATTTGGATTATCCCTGGATTGCAAAACTGACTGATTTACTTGGGAATGACTTTGGACTTTGTTTGGACTTTGCTTAAACTTTCTGAAACAGGGTAGAACGAAGAGGGCAAACATTACAAGCCATGGCTCTCACTATGTTATCTGATTCAGGTTTGCCTGAAACACTGTGGGATTAGGCCATAATGCGTAGCAACCATGTTTTGAACAATGTAGTAAATACAACAACTGGATAATTGCCATTCACTTGTTGGCATGGCAGTAAAACAAATTTAAGTTACCTACACACATTTGCAGCTCCAGCATGGGTGCATATTCCCTCACAAGTAAGACTGAAAGGGCAAAGAAGTTATTTTTTGTGGGTTATCAGGCCAACCACAGATCATTTAGATTTTGGGATCAAGGAACAGCTCATGTTTATTGTAGTGCTAGTGCAAAATTTCTTGAGCACGTTGGGTAGGATAAACTGGAACAGGAATCCAGCAGTGATATTATTATTGACACCCAAATAGTCCCTAAGGATAAAATCAGTACACCCCAAATAGCCATTAAAGAGGAAGAACAGGAGGAAGTAGTAGGACAAGCACAGGAAGAAATAGAACAGGAGCAGGTGGCGCAGGAAAGTTCACCAGCAAGCCCTGTATTACCAAGACATTCAACATGAGTAACACAACCACCTGATAGATATCAGGCTAGTGTTGTATGCCAAGTGAATACAGTTCCAAGTAATTATAGTGAAGTAAAACTGTATCCTGCTAAGGATCAGGCTGCTTGGCAGAAAGCAATGAATAAGGAACTGGAATCATTAAAAAGACTGAAGGTATATGAAAATGTTAAGTTACCACCAGGTAAACATGCCATAGGATGTAAATGGATATATAAGATAAAGACAGGTGTAGATGGGACTGTTACCCATAAAGCCAGGTTAGTAGCACAAGGGTTTAATCAGACAGCAAATGACTATGATGAGGTGTTTGCACCTAGTCTGAAGGCTACTACACTAAGGGCAGCATTAGCGTGGGCAGCTAAGGAGAAATATATTGTAAATCATTTGGATGTAGAGACAGCATATCTGCATGCACCGTTGCAACACACTATATATTTAAAGAAACCTTTAGGTATCAAAAATGATAATAATGATAATAATGATTGCTGGAAATTGAAAAAGAGTCTTTATGGTTTGAAGCAATTTGGATATGAGTGGAACCAATATATAGATAAAGAATTAACTAAAATAGGCTTTGTAGCTGACATGGCTGATCCATGTTTGTTTAAAAGAGAAAGTAATGGTATAATTTCATTATTGCTATTATTTACTGATGACATAGCATTAATCACCAAAACTGAACAAGAAGCTACTGAGATAATTTCACTATTGGAAAATAAATTTAAGATAAAACAGTTAGGAGAAATCAAACCAAGAAATCAAATCTTGGTTTAAAGATAGATAGAACTAGGGGAGGATACAAGATCTCACAGGCAGATAAAATTAACCAATTACTAAAAAGTTATAAAATGGAACTTTGTAAGCCGGCTAAAACACCAATGAGCCAGGAGTTTAGCCACAGTGATGTTCAAAGTCCTGTTTTTGATAAGAACATTCATCAGTCCTTGATTGGTAGTTTATCTTATCTCAGTAATTGGTCAAGGCCAGATATTGCATACAGTGTTAATCAATTAGCGAGATTTAACCCTGAGCACACTGAAAGGCACTGGCAAGCTGCTAAACATGTGTTAAGGTATCTGAAACAGACAATGCATTATGCACTGTATTTGGAGCCAAAAGATGAACTGAATTTGACTGCATATGCTGATGCAAGTTTTGCTACAGACATAATTACACGAAAATCTACATCAGGTACTGCTGTATTATTGGGAAAAGCATTCATTGGATGGAGATCTATTAGAAACATCTAAGTTTGTCAATGGAGGCTGAATTCCCAATGTTTGTCTTTATTATGTGCAGATTTAGTTTTGGATAAGCAATTATTAATTGATATGGGAATCAATATAACAGATCCTATTGTTGTTTACAAAGATAACCAATCAGCAATACAGATGGCTTCAAATATTGCTGTTAAAACAAGAACAACACACACAGATTTAAGATATTTAAATGTGAGACAATGTGTGCAAAGTAAGATGATTAAGCTAGAATACTGTATGTCAGAAAACAATAAAGCAGATCATTTTACAAAGGCCCAAGACTCTATAAAGCATAAGGCTAGCTGTGAAGATTATGGACTTAGAACGTAAGGCTGTATATATTAACTAACCCAAAAGGGGAGAATGTTAGGAATATGAGTCACCTAACAGGTATTTGGGTTAGTTATATATAAACCAGGATAAACATTTTAAAACTGTATCTTTAAGGGAATGCAACAACATGCAATTGGGTGTGGTTTTTCAAATGGCCATAAGATGGAGCCAGAAACCTCGGTTGTTTAGTTTTAGTCTGAGTCTCAGAAGAGAGTGTGAGTGTATCTTTGTTTCCTTCTGTTGGAAAGTATTACCCTTGCTCCATTTTTTCTAATTGACTGATATTACTGGATTCAATGTAAGTCTGATACTGAACTGTTTTTGACACTGGACTTTGATATTTGGATTATCCCTGGATTGCAAAACTGACTGATTTACTTGTGAATGACTTTGGACTGTGTTTGGACTTTGCTTAAACTTTCTGGAAGTCAAAACCTACATTTACTGTACAGTGCATCTGTGTACTGTGTGTGTATTATTCCAACACTACTCTCTATACGTCTCCCTGTATGCACTCATTCTCCTAACGGGGAATTACCTCAACAAGGATTCCCCTCAAAAGACCTATTTGGTTTCAGGACCAGTGGACAGGCAACATGCATATATCCCTACCAAGAGTGTCCAGAGAGTTTGGCCAAAAGAACCAAGATAATAGCCACAATCTATGACCAAAAGTCCCTGTTTTTTAAGTGCATCATTTGTTCCAACTTGACTATCTTGACCAAACCCTGCAGGTACCCCTCATCTCTGGACACGTCAACACACCTTTTTGCCTTCAGATCCATCATGCCCTGTAGCTGAGTTGGTAGGTGAGATGCTTTCTCTTGAACTAAAAAAATCTGCCAATCTGCCAAACTCAGGCTTGCCTATTCATTGACCAGACTTATAGACCACTGACTGCAACAGACTTTTGGCAAAAATCCACAAAAATCAATATTAAATCCTGGACTGGTGAGAGAGAAATCTTGTGTAATTCCCCCACCAAACACCAGTCTTGGTTGTCTTCTAAATAAAGTGAGATAGAAATAGTTCAGGAACTTATTAGATTGTTAAGCCAGATTTCAAAGAACACGCTGGTAGACACCATCAAAGCTGACACCAGTCTGACCATAGAACAATTCAAAGAAATACAGCAAGATAAGAAGACATGGAGAGACCCAAGACAAGGCACGCACACCCCTAACTACCTCAATTCAAACTACAAATGGCCTTAAATGCAAGCTACTCAATGCAAGAAGCCTGGTAAATAAAATACCTGAATTTCTCCTCTTACTAAATACGGCTAAATTCGACATCATATTTGTCTATGAAACATGGATCAATGCATCTCTCCCTGACTCCATTACCTCAATAAGAGACTATCATGGTTACCTATCAGATCATGAAATCCATAGAGGAGGTGGTGTTGCTATCTTCTATAAAAAGTCCTTACATCTAAAAAACATCCAAGTTACCCAGGAGCTTGCTCTTCATGAGACCATAGTCTGTGAACTGTCCTTAAATATCACATTTCGATTCTTACTATGTTACAGAGCTCCTGATTATGACATTGAACATGTAAACAAGCTAAATTCACTCCTGACATGGGCAACATTCTGCCCACATACTTTTATCTTTCTTGGTGACTTCAATCTACCTCATTTTAACCCTAAACAAATATAACACTGAACCCATACATGCAACCTTCTACAATGCTGTAACAAATCTGGGACTGGAATAACTAGTAACCAACAATGCTAGAATTAAAACTGCCTCGATCTCATCTTCTGCAATAGTTTGAATTCAAATTACGGAATACAGATTATAGAACCCTTTTTCAACAGTGACCACAACATTATTGACTTTTGTCTCAACATACGTCCACACAAAAATCACCACAACAATGTAATCCCCAATTATAACTTCAAAAAAGGCAACTACAATCTTATAGACAATGATCTCTCATCTCTTAATTGGCAATTTCTATTCACTGGATGCAATATTGTTGAAGACCAGTACATCATATTTTTACTTGAAGTCAAAAGAGTCATCAAACTATGTGTACCAATAACAACTCCCAAAACTAGAAAAAAAAGATTACCCATAACAATAAGGAAGCTTCAATCCAAAAAGAGATCACTTTGGCGGAAAAACAAATCTGGTCACATTGCCAATTTTAAAAGCCGATACAAAAATTTATGCCACCAGATAAAGACTGAATGCACCAATTATCACATTAAACAAGAGGAAAAGCTTCTATGCACCAGTTCCTCCCACACTTTCTACAATTTTGTAAACAACAAACTAAAAGACTCAAGGTCCATCCCATCCCTGAAAGGACCTAATGGTAAAGACTGCAATGACAACACTATTAAAGCCAATCTCTTAAACACATTCTTTGGCTCAGCATTTGTAAACAGCAATGGATCATGCCCAGTATTTCCTAGTCGAACCACAGACAACTACAATGATCTAATACAGACCGATTTTACAGAAGACAATGTTGAAAAAGCACTATGCAATCTAAAACCATCTCTATCTATTGGACCGGATGGAATATGCGCCTATTTCTTGAAAAAGCTATCCACTGCCATAGCTGAACTTCTAAGCATAATCTTTGAAAAATATTTCAGGACCGGCTTCTTGCCTAACCTATGGTCACAAGCCATGGTCATCCCCATCTTCAAAAAGGGAGACCCCAGCCTACTTGAAAATTACAGACCAATCTCCTTATGCTGCATCACCTGTAAAGTCATGGAATCAATTATTAACCAATCCATTATCCTCCACTTAGAGACAAACAACCTACTCTCTAATAAACAAATTGGTTTCAGAAAAAAAATATCCTGTAATCTTCAACTCTGACACTGCAAAAACATATGGACTACTCGATCAGGGCAAAACAATAGACACAATCTACATAGACTTCTGTAAAGCCTTTGATTCAGTGGTACATGACAAACTACTCCTAAAACTAAAATCTTATGGTATCTCTGGACACCTGCATAACTGGATAGAAGCATTCCTGTCAAAAAGACAACTAATGGTCAAAATTGGAAACATCCTATCAAATTCTGTACCTGTCAACAGTGGTGTCCCCCAAGGCAGTGTTCTAGGACCAACTCTCTTCATACTCTACATAAATGACCTCTGTGATCCTATTAAGAGAAATTGTGTTCCCTTCACTGATGACGGAAAGCTGTTCAATACCACAGACAATACTGCTACCCTTCAAAAAGATCTTGACTATGTATCAGAATGGTCAAACAAATGGCAACTTCAAATCTCAACAAATAAATGCTCTGTCTTACATACTGGCAAAAAAAAAATCAGAAAATAAAATACAAGCTGAATAGTCAAGACCTTGTTGAGGATCCAAGCTCTGTAAAGGACCTTGGAATATTCATCTCTAATGATCTAAGTGCTAGAGCCCACTGCAACGACATAGCCAAAAAGGCATTAAGAGTTGTTCACCTAATCCTACGTAGCTTTTTCTCTGGTAATATCACACTACGAACTAGAGCATACAAAACATTTGTTAGACCAGTACTCGAATACAGCTCATCAGTCTGGAACCCATATTACGTATCTGATATTAACACAGTTGAGAAAGTCCAGAAATATTTCACAAGAAGAGTTCTCTACTCCTCTACTCGTTGCAGAATACCTTATGACACCAGACTCGAAATTCTAGACCTAGAAAACCTAGAACTATGCTGCCTTCGGTCCGATCTAAGGAAAGTATATAAAATTTTTATTTATTTATTCGTTTTATTTGGTTTGTCAATTGCTTAAAAGATAATAGGTATAAGTAAAAACATAGTTATGAATACATGGATACATATAAGAAAAATAATCATATATTGCAATGTCCTACCTGTCAATGAACACTTCAGCTTCAGCCATAACAATAAATTCAGCACACAATAGATACAAACTCAAGGTTAATAGCACCAAACTTGATTGCAGGAAATATGACTTCAGCAACAGAGTGGTCAATGTCTGGAATACTCTACCTGACTCTGTGGTTTCTTCCCCAAACCCCAAAAACTTTAACCTTAGACTGTCTATTATTGACCTCACCCCTTTCCTAAGAGATCTGTAGGGGGCATGCATAAGCACATCGTGCCTACCGTCCCTGTCCTATTGTTTCTTTTTATTTTTCTTACATGTATCCATTTCATGTATTCATAACTATGTTTATACTTATACTTATTATCTTGGAAGCAATTGACAGATCAAATCAAATAAATAAATAAATAAAGAGACCTGGCCCATAGAATTGTCAAGAGTCAGACATGATTGAAAATATAACATCATGACAGATAACAGATAAATCAAAGTTGGAAGGGACCTTGTAGGTCATCTAGTCCAACCCCCCGCCCAAAGCGGGAGACCCTACACCATTTCTGACAAATGGCAGTCCAATTTCTTCTTGAAAGTCTCAAGTGATGGCGCTCCCACAACTTCCGAAGGCAACTTCTGTTCCATTGGTTGATTGTTCACACTGTCAGAAAGTTTCTCCTTATTTCCAGGTTAAATCTCTCCTTCTTCAGTTTACATCCATTATTTCTTGTCTGGCCTACAGGCGCTTTAGAAAATAGCTTCACCCCTTCCTCTCTGTTGCAGCCCCTCAAATATTGGAAGACTGCTATCATGTCTCCCCTGGTCCTTTTCTTCACTAGACTAGCCAGGCCCAGTTCCTGTAACTGTTCTTCATATGTTTTAGCCTCTCATCCCCTCATCATCCTGGTTGCTCTTCTCTCTACTTTTCTAGAATCTCAACATCTTTTTTATAGTGTGGTGACCAAAACTGGATGCAGTACTCTAGGTGTGGTCTTACTAAGGCTTTATAGATTGGTATTAGTATCTCACTTGATCTTGATTGTATCCCTCTGTTAATGCAATTTAGGATTGCATTAGCTTTTTTGGCTGCTGCTGCACACTGCTGGCTCATATTTAGTTGGTTTTCCACTAAGACTCCAAGATCATCATCATCATCATCAAGGTGAGAAATTGGAGCTCAGTCAAACATTGCAGAAATTTTAATTTAATTTAATTCCTGGCATCTAAAGTTAGAAAAGCCAGTGAGGTGAAAAAATTATTTGGAAGGACAGCTGCCAATTAATAGCAGATAATATTAAATTAAATGATCAAATAGTCTGTCTGGGTCTTAATGGGGCTGTTCTTTGATCAGTGTGATTCAGACTTTCTTGCTGTGTGATATAAATGAAGTTTGATTCATTATATATTTGGGGTCACTTCACAGGTATCAGTTATTCTTCAAAATGCAAGTCTTTCATAATAATTGCAATATGAATTTTAAAAATGGACAAATAGATATGGTGACCCTAACTTTAGACTTTAAATCCCCTGAGGATGGGCTCCCGCATGAGTCTGAAAGTTCGGAAGACGAAACCTTTGGACCCAGTGACCGACCAGAGGTGGTATTCAGCAGCTTCTGACCAGTAGAACTGGTAGTGGAAAATTTGAGTAGTTTGGAAAAATCCCACCTCTGACTGGCCCTGCCTCCATTTATTCACTGCCTCCCAGCTGATCGTCTGGGTCTCCTTTTGTTGCCCTGCACAGGAGAACAGAGCTGGAAAGTAGGTTAGTGGGGTGGAGACAGAATGGGATTTTGTAGTAACCTTTCCCTACCATGCCCACCAAGCCACAACCACAAAGCCACGCTCACAGAACCTGTAGTAAAATTTTTTGAATCCCATCACTGTGGCTGACCCACATTGGATCCCGCAACATTATCCTGGGATATGTATATTTGCCTTCCTTCGAGTCTTCTGAATCACTGCAAAGGAAGGTGCCATGAGAACCTTCAAGAGACAAGAAGATGGTTCTGAGGAGGCCATGTATGAAACTACCATAGACTATATATTTAATTTTACATGTATTGACCGCAGCGAGAATTGTATTTGAACAATATTGGAAAAATGAGAACACCCCATCAGATGAAAATATAATTCGGAAAAAATTGGATTGTGCAGAGATGGATAGACTGACACTGAAAATAAAACATAAAGGAGATACAGAGTATTACTTAATGTGGAATGGATTTAATCAGTGGTTAGAGGCAAGAGGTAGAAATTAGATGAAGGAGTATTGCTATGTATAAATTAAATATGAACATTGTTTATAATTATAAATATGCTAATATAAACAATAGGATTACAAATAATCTAACATAATTATAAATATGGTTAAATCATGTCATAGTACTATTGTTATTAGCATATATGTTACTATTTTTTTTCTTTTCTTTTGGTATGACCGGACAATACACTGTATTCAAAATGTTTATATATAAATTTTAAAAAAATTGTCATTTTTTTTTGATGAAAATACTGTAGTGTGCAGAATCTCTCAGTTGTTTTAAAGAACAGCTCTCCTCCCCACTTACCACAGTGGTTTTCACACTTGAGTCTGCCTATGAGAGAGGAGAAAAAAATTTCAACAGTTAACCAAGCTGAGGCATTCCATCCATTCATCATATATTCCTTTGCAGGTCTACTCAGAAATAAATCCTACTGCAATTTTTAAAGATTTTTGCATAGGTAACCAAGGAGCTGCTCAACAGGCAGAAGATTCGTGATTTTCAATGGCATTTATTGGAATTTTATCCTCAATAGGTTTTACCTTGAAAGAAGCATTCACACCCACTGCCACATCAAAAGAGGATTTCATCTGCAATGAATTATTGACAGTTGCTCTATTAAGGGAAACATACCCTCCCGGTGCCATCTGAGAAGAAGGGCCAAGTCCAGAGGTGGGATTAAACTGGTGTTACAACCGGTTCGGTGAGAGGGCATTCTTCATGTGTGTGTGCAGCATTTACAAAAAATCATCAGCTGTTGACTGCTTTTGACAGTTGACTGCTTTTGACAGCTGACAAGTGCTGCGCGCAGGTGCGCAGCACTTCAAAACCCTCTTCTTTCCTGCTTTTTCAACCTCAGCTGTGCCGCGCAAAGCAGCTGAGGTTGAAAAAGCAGGAAATAAAGGACAGCCAGGAGCTTGGACGGGTGGGTGGGCCAAACAGGTGACCAGAAGGCTGTCGCAGCAGACCGGTTTGGTGTCACCTCCTCTTCAGAGCTACTGGTTCTATAGAACCGGGCCGAATCGGTAGCATCCCACCCCTGGGCAGGTCACCAGCCCATCTTGGGAGATTCCACTGGCCTGACTTTAGAGCAGGGTTATCAAAACTCGATTTCATTGAGGGCTGCATCAGGGTTGTGTTTGACCTCAGGAGGCAGAGTGGGTGTGGCCAGGGTGGGCGTGGCCAGCTTGCCATCCTGCAGCCCTCCGCTAGCAAAAGTGGAGCCCCGGGGGGCCACGCACAGCCCTCCCAAGCTCCCTTTTCACCAGCAGAGGCACCACGGGCCAGTCCTTCATTGTTTCCAGGGTGGCTCCGCAGTCCAGATCTAAGCACCCTCTGGCCTGCGGGCCTTGAGTTTGACCCCTCTGCATTAGAGGATACCCCATTTTAGAAGAGGCATCTCCACTTCATGGTCCATATTACAGCAAGCCCTGTCTTGGAAGAGGTATTCTCGCAGCTATCAAATTAATTCAGGAACAGAACAAGGAAAGCTCACTTTCAACGATCGCGTCCTGTAGCATTTGGATTTGTTCTTCAAAAATAGAGTCCAGTTTTTTTGGAAGATCACCTGGGAAACCAAGAGATCCAACAGGTCAGAAATATGAGAACACACAACCAAAACAACTTGCATTATTGTGAAGATATCAGCCTCCCAGCAAAACACAGATTAGTCAATGAAATACTTTTTTTCAATGACTATTTATTTCTGGCTGCGAAACCTGGACTCGGAAAAAAGCAGATAGGAGAAGGGTGGACAGCTTTGAATTTGGAGATGATCATTACACATCCCATAGACTGCAGCAAAGTCCTAGACTGAACCTCACCAAAAATATCACTACTGTAGAACTCAAAATCACCAAACAAAGGTAATCAAACTTTGGCCATGTCATGCGAGCTGACTCATTCAGAAAGTCAATCATGTTGGGAGTGATCAGTGGAAAAAAGAGAAGGGGATGCCCAGTGGTGCATTTCAAAAAAGCTTACCACTGATTCAGTGGGCGTGGCTTGTTGGGTGCATGCACACACTTTGCGTATATGCACACATTTTGCGCAAGCTTGCCAAACACGCATTTTGTGCAGGCACAGAGGCTTTCCGACTCACTTCCAGCAATCCTGCACTCTCCTTGTCGCTTCAGCAACTGACATGTGGCAATCTGCTGTGCCACACAAAGCAACTGTGCTTCAAAAGCAGGGAATGAAGGTCAGTATGGGAGCCTGGGCAGACGGGTGGGCCCCACAGCAGAGGGGCAGAGAGAACTGGTTCGGTCTCTGCTGCTCTTCGGCGCTACCAATATGCTAGAATAGGGTCGAACCAGTAGAGTACCACCACTAGGGATGCCCTAGTACCATGATGGTGAACCTATGGCATGCATGCCACAGGTGGCACACAGAGCCATCTGTGCCAGCACGTGAGCTGCAGGCAAACTTATCTCACTACACATGCGCGTGCCTCACAGCTGATTTTCTGCTGGTTTGAGGCCTTTTTCAGCCTTCCAGAGGCTTGAAAAAAGCCTCTGCAGGCCAAATAGGCCCGTTTCGTCTCTTCCTGTTCATACCGGAAGTGATGAAATGGGCCTATTTGGCCTGCAGAGGCTTTTTTCAAGCCTCTGGGAGGCCGAAAAAAGCCTCAAACCAGCTGAAAAGCAGCTATGAGGCGCAGTGCAGGTAAGGGGGGGGGGGGGGGGATTTGTGTACGCATGCGCAGTGGGCGGGGGGGCATGCATTGCCTTCTGGGTGCTGGCACGCGAGCGCACGAGCAGCAGCACACAATTTTTGGCACAGGAGCCCAAAAAGGTTAGCCACCACTGCCCAAGTACCTTGTCTGGGCACTATAAAGGATGACATTGAGATGACTATAGAGCAGGGGTGTCAAACTCAAGGCCCGGGGGCTGGATTTGGCCTGCAGGGTACTTAGATCTGGCCTGCAGGGCCACCCTGGAAACAGCAAAGGAACATCCCGCAGTGTCTCTGGCAGCAAAAATGGACCTCCATTTTTGCTGACAAAGGGTTACAGGAGGCTGTCGCAGCCAAAAACAGAGCTCGTGAGCCCATTTTTCCTCACAGAGCGCTGGGGCCACCACTAGCGCCCCTGACACAAGTGATGTCAAGCTGGCCCGCCCACCCTGGCCACGCCCACCCTGGTCCCTGAGGAAAAACACAACCCTGATGCATCCCTCAATGAAATCGAGTTTGACATCCCTGCCATAGATGCTTCGAAGGAGGCAGTGCAAGACAGTGAGGTATGGAGAATACAGATCCATAAAATGGTGAGTGACAAACATGACTTGGTGGTTGATGCCAAGCAATCCAATGCATGAATGTTTGGGAACAGCTTTGCTGAAATTTAAAAGGATTTCGTAAATATACAGAATATATCCGGATCATAGGATTTTCGGCTCTCCCAGAATTTGGACAACTCAGCAACTGGATTTACAAAATCCCTTTGATTTATGGAGATAATGGCTGAGATACTGAGTCATAATATGATTTATTGGTTTTGACTTCATCCAATGCAGTGCCTATACAATTTCTCTATCTATTCTCTTTTTTTAAGAATTACTGTTCGTCTGTCATTTCTGTTCTGACTCTGGGAATTGTAGTATGATGATTCCAATCTCCATAAATCCAAAATCTCTTTAAACACTCAGGTTATGAAACAGCAAGTCTTGAGAATGGCAGGATTTTTTACTATTTGAATTTAATATAAATATTGTGATTATTTTCGGACTTCTAGGCTAGAAACCAGGAGACTGTAACTTCTAGGCACCAAGTCAGTTGAGTGACTTTGAGCTAGTCACTCTCTTTCAGTCCTAGGAAGGAGTCAATAATAGCAACTGATTCTGAAATCTTACCTAGAAAACTTCCAGAAAACTGGCTAAGGCAGTGACCAGGAATCAATATTGAGTCTGTTCTGTATAACTTGGAAGAGTCCAAGTTGAACATTCTGATTGGCCAGAAAGGCTGAAAGTGGTTTGGTTCGCTAGGAACCAATCCAGGGAGCCGCTTAAAGGCGGCAAAGCTAAAGAAACGTCATTGGCTATAAGCCGGCAGGCAAGCCTGTATAAAAAGGGCTGCCGCGGCTTTAGCCAGCCGTTCCATTACTGTTGCTTGTTTGAAATAAAGACTTGTTTACTGGAACCTGGTCTACCGCGCGTTTTTCCGGACGGAACAGAGTCAACACTCCTTACAATTGCAGGTAGTCCTCGACTTATGACCACAGTTGAATCCAAAATTTATATTGTTAAGTGAAACATTTGTTAAGTCAGCTTGCTCCATTTTACAACTTTTCTTGCAGCTGTTATTCAGAGAATCACTGTAGTTGTTCAATTAGTAACCCAGTTGTTACGTGAATCTGGCTTCCCCATTGATTTTTCTTGTCAGAATGTCGCAAAAGCAGATCACATGACCCTGTGACATCTTGACCGTCATAAATATGAACCAGCTGCCAAGCGTCTGAATTTTGATCCTGTGACCATGGGGATTCTGCAATGGTTGTAAGCGTGAAAAAAGATCATAGGTCACCTTTTTCAGTGCTGTTGTAACTTTGAACGGTCACTAAATGAGCTGTTGCAAATTGAGGATTACCTATACTCATCAGTCCAACCCATGGTTTGAATTTGCACAGGATGCTAGCTTGTTGTTCTGTGTGTCTTGCAAACCCAAGAAGGCAAGAGAAAAACAGCTTAAAGTGACACAGACAGAAGGAAAAAAGATTGAAAGATGAGTTAAGTAAATTAAGTAAGTTGAAAGATGAGTTAAGTAAATTTCTTACTAAACCAAGTAAAAGCATTAATTAGTGGTGAGATTCAAATTTTTTTACTACCAGTTCTGTAGCCGGGGCTTGGTGGGAAGGGCATTGCTTGGTGGTGTGGCAGCAGAAGGATACTATAAAATATCCATTCCCTCACCACCCCACTAACCTGCTTTCCAGCTCCGTTCTCCTGTGCAGGGCAACAAAAGGAGACCCAGCCAAGCAGCTGGGACTCAGGAAGCAGAGAATAGATGGGGACAGGGGCAGTCAGAGGTGGTATTTGCCAGTTCTCTGAATTACTCAACATTTCCGTTACCAGTTCTCCAGAACTGGTCAGAACCTGCTGAATACCACCTCTGACGCATTTGCATCTACCTGATGATTAAATATAGCAAAGGTAATTCACAATGAAGGCAAGAAAATGACTGTGACCTGTAGTAACCTGCCTCTGCATATTTACCTGGTTTGTAGGTGTGGTTTTTGAACAACATATCAAGTTTTCCATACACCATGGTAGCTATGGTGTGCAACTTCTCTGAAGCTGGAGAGAGGTGGTTGGGGTGGGGGAAGGAGAGAAAGTAAGAGAATTGTAGACATCCAAGCCATCTCCATCTAGATTTTTGGGGGGAATATCTGAAATCAATCAATGCTTGACAAAAGTGTCAGTATGGTACTTATTGTCTTAAAACTTTCCTTTTCTTCCAATTCTGGGGACTAATTCTTGTGGCAATGAGTTCCACAAACTGAACTATTATTCCATAAAAGGCTCTTGTTTTATCGGGGCGGAATACTGGCTATTTCAACAGGTAGCAATATGCTCTAGGTAGGCCCAGACCTTGAACTGTCATCAGTGCTTAAAATAGGGGTCCCCAACCTTGGACCATGGCTCACTACCAGGCTGCAGCTTGTTCAGAACTGGGCAGAAATGGCAGGTACAGGCAGCTCCGCTTGCACACAGGGAGGGTGGCAAGCAGGGGTGGGCTGCTGGGGGTTCGCAGGGGTTCAGGAGGGCCCTCAGCTACGATTCTGTGCAGGTTGGAGAACGTCCAAATCTCACTCCTGGCTGGCCGCACCCACTCTGACCCAACCTGAGTCCCCACGTGGCCTGTTACGGATGCAGGGTGCACGCGGAGGCTCAGGGGGGACAAAAAACAAGCCTCCCAGAAGTTTGGGAAGGCCGGAAATGGGCCATTTTCAGCTTTCAGAGAGCCTTCGGAGCCCCAGGAGGCCGTTTTCGTCCTCCCTGAGGCTTGAAGAAAGCCTCCAGAGCCCGGGAAGGGCAAAAATGCCGCCCTGACATGGTGCAGGAGGCTGACTAGGTCACATCCACCCAGCAACCGGGCAGAGAACCAGTTGCTAAGATTTTTGAAGCCCACCCCTGATGGCAAGTGTGCTTCTCCATTTATGCCTGTGGGTGGCACACGGCCTGCCAGTCACATCAATGAAGCTGCAGACATGCACATGCCACTCACAGAGAACCATCCCCTCTCACCACCACCAACACCAGTCTGCAAAGCCGGAAAGGTTGGAGACCACTGGCTTAGAACAGGGGTATCCAACTCAAGGCCTGTGGCCCACAGGGTGCTTAGATCTGGCCCACAGGGCCACTCTGGAAACAGCAAAGGACTGGCCTGTGGTGCCTCTGGCGGTGAAAATGGAGCTTGGGAAGGGCACACACAGCCGTTCCAGGCTTCTTTTTTGGCTGTGGCGACCTCCTACAGCCCTCTGCCAATGAAAATGGGTCTGGGGGGGGGGGGCGCATGCATCCTCCCGAGCTCCGTTTTCGCTGGCAGAGACATGCAGGTCATCATAGCTGAAAACGGGGCCCAGGAGTCAGTTTTCACTGGCAGAGTGCTTGGGCCCCCACGGGCATCCCTGACGTGAGTGACATCATGTTGGCCACACCCCACGGCCACATCCATCCTGGCCTCCCAAAGTCAAACACAACCTTGATGCGGCCCTCAATGAAATCGAGTTTGACATCCCTGGCTTAGAACATCCCTTTCCCACATATGAAGCTGGTTTGTTATGTCTTAAGCAGCTTGCCACAAACAGAAATCCAACTGGTGAAGCCTCCTTTTCGACTCGGCTACCATATTGGAGAGAGAGGGGGGGGGGAGCAAATAACCTGATCCTTTGAGCCAGAATGAGTTGGCAACCCTTGTTATATGTTGGTTTGGAGAATCTAGGACTGAGCTTTGTTTGATGCCCAGAAGAAATAGATACATGGGCCAGCCCTACTTGGGAGACAACTCACGGATGTCGGGGGAAATCTTGAGGTTCAATTCCTGAAGAGTATCTTGAACCCAGCCCCGTAGCCTTCGTCCTGCCACTGGCACGACACCGAGCCCCCAAGACTTACGACTCAATTTTGGGGCATAAGAGGAAAAGTGGCTGGCGAAATTGGGGTCGCACTGCAGGCAAGCCAGAGAAAGGCAAGGCTCAAGAAGCAGAACAATTGCTAAGGCCACAGAGAGGCTTTCGCAAGCCATTCTCGGCTGCGTTCCTTATTCCAGAACATGATATCCCCAGACCAGACAATGGGGGCCCTGGTGGGACATTCTGCTTCCATAGAACTCTCCAGAACAGATACAGCTGTTCCAGAACAGCCACACCCAGTCTGGCATCCCCCAAGAACTTTGAACTTCAATTCCCAGAATTCCTCACAAGAAGGAAGTCAAGCAGGAACTCTGGGAGCAGAAGACCAATGCCTTTGGGAGTCACCAAATTGAACATGGCTATTCAAGAGCCCATAAATCACGGGTGTCAAACTCGTGGTGTCACATTGCCGTCACATGACGTTTTTTTTCCTTCGCAGAGCTGGGCTGGGCGTGGCCTTCATGTGATGCAACTGGCCCGTGGACTGCCAGTTTTGACACCCCTGCCTTAAAGAAATGTTTCTCAAACTTGGTAACTGTAAGTTGTGTAGACTTCAACTCCCAGAATTCCCCAGCCAGCATGCTGAAGTTAGGTGTTTCAAGAACTTGGAGCACTAAATAACAACAACATATTTTGAAACATATGGCTGTTTTGTTTTTTTTTCTTTTTTGAAAGGAAGATTGAGAAAAAGATTAGGGTATTGTTTTCTCCTTCATTGTTTGTCTGGTATTAATCCCTACTTATCCGGTAGTTTGCTACTGGAGGGAACCTGTTCTGATCTTTTGTGTTGTGAGATTATGGAGTTTTCACTGTGCTTTCTTATTGCTAGTTGGTGTTCATGAATGTGCTCTATTAGCACATTCTAATCACAAACTAATAGCACTCTCTTCATTTTCTGCCCCTCCTAAATGGTCCATAAATTTAGTAAATGTAATAAATAAAAAGAGGGGTTGTTACAGTCCTCACAATGGTAGATGACTCCTATTTTTATTCTTGGTCTGCTGGGTTGTGCGTTTTATTTAAGATGTTTTGAACGGCCTTATAGTTGTGTGCTATGATGAAGCTGTATGGCTGTAATAATCTGTTATTTGTTTCTGACATGTTTCTGATGTTTTGGAGTCACTGTATTTGAATTGGGTGGCAATAAAAATTTGTTAAATTTAAAAAATGGCAGTGTTATCCTTTTCATAATTTGCATTGATTGTGCAGTAGTGGTCAGACACTTTGATCAAGTTGGGTGGGTATCCATTTTGTTGTATAGGTGAACTTTTTTTTCTTTTTCTGGTGTTCCGGGTTGCTGCAGTGTGTTTGTGCTCATTTGAATAACATTCTTACACAACTCTTCGGAGGTAGGGTTTGGTGTGGGCTGTTTCTCTATATTGTATTTCTAAGTTGCCACTATTTCCTCTGCTAATGAGGAAGCTAGGAGGGGCAGTGGGTTTTCTTTTTCTTTTGTGAATTTTAGTCCTTTGAAGATGTTGATTGTTTCATGTATCTTCTCCAATTGTTCCTTTTTTATTATGATGGTGTCATATACATACCAGATCCATACTTTTGGTTATTTGCATGGGAGTTCTGTAGTTTCAAGACTCTGCATTATGGTTTCGTGTATGAATTGTGAGAGTGATGATCTTATGGATGTTTCTGATTTGTTGCTATATAAGTCCATCAAACTGAAAATAAGTAGTGAGACAGCAGTTGATGTGGTCCATGATTCTAGATATTTCAATCTGATTGTATTTGACTAGATCAAGTATTAGAATAGAACAGAGCTGGAAGGGACCTTGGAGGTCTTCTAGTCCAGCCCTCTGCTCAGATAACAGATAATCAGAGTTGGAAGGGACCTTATAGGTCATCTAGTCCAACCCCCCACCCAAGCGAGAGACCCTACACCATTTCTGACAATATGACATTCCAATTTCTTCTTGAAAGTCTCAAGTGATGAAGCATCCACAACTTCCAAAGGCAAATTCTGTTCCATTGGTTGATTGTTCTCACTGTCAAGAAAGTTTTTCCTTATTTCCAGGTTGAATCTCTCCTTGATCAGTTGCCATCTATTATTCCTTGTCTGGCCTTCAGGTGCTTTGGAGAATAGCTTGACCCCACCTCCTCTCTGTTTCAGCCCTTCAAATATTGGAAGACTGCTATCATGTCTCCCCCGGTCCTTCTCTTCACTAGACTAGCCAGGCCCAGTTCCTGTAACCGTTCTTCATATGTTTTAGCCTCTAGCCCCCTTTCATCCTGGTGGCTCTTCTCTGTACTTTTTCTTGAGTCTCAACATCTTTTTTATAGTGCGGTGACCAAAACTCTAGGTGTGGTCTTACTAAGGCTTTATAGATTGGTATATTAGTATCTCACTTGATCTTGATTGTATCCCTCTGTTAATGCAATTTAGGATTGCATTAACTTTTTTGGCTGCTGCTGCACACTGCTGGCTCATATTTAGCTGGTTGTCCACTATACCATTTCAGACAAATGACTGTTCTTAAAAAC
This sequence comes from Laticauda colubrina, assembly GCA_015471245.1. Lineage (NCBI taxonomy): Eukaryota > Metazoa > Chordata > Lepidosauria > Squamata > Elapidae > Laticauda > Laticauda colubrina. Next base: position 22,389,837 of record BLBF01000042.1, on the reverse strand, counting down.
CTCCAATGATGGTACGCCCACAATTTCTGAAGGCGAGCGATTCTATTTGTTAATTGTGTGTTGTGGTTGGTTGGACAAGTAGTCCTTGAGATATGACCATAATTGAGCTTGGCAATTATAGTCATAAGTCATGATGGTGGTGTTGAAAGAAATATCCTTCTGGGTTCAATTCCAAGTGGGGAAAAAGACACTGGAAACATGGAGGCTGTTAGGAAAGATGGTTTAATGGTGGACAGCAGGACCACATGGCTTGAAGCTCCAAAGTGAAAAGGATGATCACATGCTTCAAGGTCAGAAGAGAAGGTCAAGAAAGGCTGAGATACTGAGAGTGCCTTGGATTTATACCCTCTGTTGGGATTTGAATTTGAGCTTGTATTCTGATTGGTTGTCAGACTCCCATGGGGCCATGCAGGAGCAACTCTGTAGGCTGTCCTGAGTTCCAAGCTTGGTTGAGCCTTGATGGATGATGATGCACTGAAAGGGCTTTGGGCAATTGCTACAGTTTTACCTGGAGATCTTTGTTATGTAAAGTATTCTGGCCTAGGCCTTCATAGCCCACCCATTAACAAAGATGGGGGTGAGCTTCTACTTCTGAGGTGAGTTTCTGCTTCTGAGTTTCTATTCTTTTTAGGGGAAATATTCTGCCTTTTTAATATTTCCTAGGATATTTCAATTTTCTAGGAGAGGGGTGGGTGCTAACTTCCTACAGTGGGTCACTATATAACTGGACTCAATTTTACAACATTTATTTGCAGTGATTTTAAGGAAATACAGTGGACACTGAGAAAATTCATTGTTCGCTTTGGGATAGGTTTTGCCCAAAACACGAAATAAATGCCATTTTCCAGCAAAACCTTGGTAAATTGTAATTACATACTCCAGGCGTTGTATTTAGCCATAAATGAAGGCTGGTTGCTGAGAAGCCAAAATATGATCATGTGATTTCAGGGGGAGGGAAGAACATTGTAACTTCAAAATCAGGTAATAAGTAGTTTTTTTTTGGGGGGGGGGTGCAACTTCATCATAACTTTGAACAGCTGTTAAATGACTAATCATAAATTGAGGTCTATCTAAACTGCCGTCTTGGATGCTTTCACTAGTTCTGGGTCTATGAATTTGTTAAATTTCTTTATTTATTTGATAAATATATTTGCTGACCATCTGGTTGTGGCTTACAAGAGTAAAAAGGAAAAAAAAATAATTAAAATGTTAACATAACAGTAGCAAAGCAATGAAGCAATAGAGTACAATAATATGAATTAAAAGAATGAATATGCATGTGAAGGTGACATGGAATGAAACCATAATTTTTATCTTCTTCTATTTTTAGATGTTTCATTTTCTGGAGGCTCTGTAGTGGGGAGTTGCTAAAAAAATGTCCAAGCTTTTTTTTATATATCCTTTGGCTATCTCTGTAAATTGGGCTCCCCGATATAACAAATTTAATATAAGTGTTGATGAATTTAAGTAGCAACTTAATTTAAGTGTTTTTAACCATATTATTCTTTTCTCCTTCGCTGCTGCGGTTTGGGGGGGGGGAATAGAAAGAGCCATCAGGAAGAGTGAGCCCCCCAAAAAAGCAGAACAAAAATCTACCAAAATAAAAATAAACCTTCATCCAACTATCTCCTCTGTCCACGTGGAGAGGCCATGCAGGGCAATAAAAAAAAAAAAAAAAAAAAAACCCGGCTTGATTTTTCCAGCGAAGGATTTCCGGGAAAGGAGTTCTCCACCCCATGCCATCCTTACAAGCAAAAGATACAGGTCTTATCCGTTTAAGGGAAGGAAGCCGGGTTGACGGTAAAGAGAGGCGGAAGGGGTGGCGCTTGGTTCAAATCTTGCCTGCAGGGTGGACGAAGAGACGGCGTCTCCGGCTGCGGAAAGAAACGAGCCTTTTCTCCCGCGTTGGGAAGGTTCGTCAAGACCGAGGCAAGTATGGATGCACGTGTGAATCTGCCCGCGTCCGCAATCCCTTTCTTTGCTTTCTTTCGCTTGTATTGCATTTCCTCCCACCCCCGGCAGCAAACGTGCGGTTGCCGGCTCTCTTTAATCCGGTGTTGCAAGGAAGAGCAGCGCCTCTTGCCGCTCGGCTTCCGCTGTCTTCTGTCCCCATGCAGCCCTCCTTGCCCCGCCGGAGTAGTAAAGACATAGTAGAGGAGCGGCGTAGTAAAGGCAGAGAAGGAGGGACCAGTGGCTCCAAACGGCCCTTTGGGATGAAGGGCACAAAGGAAAAGAAATGCTTTCCGCCAAGGATTACCTTGATCGGCCCCTCGTGCGCTTTTCTTCTTCATGAGATGGGCAAATGGCCGGGAAAAATCCTACTCCGGATCGCTTGATCCGGTTTATCGCCGTGGTAGGGGAAGTTTCACGAGCTGGTTTCTGCGATTAAATAGCTGTGGATGAGGCGGCGTTGTTACTTTCGATCTTTCTAAAACAGCGTTTCTCAACCCTAGGGAACTTTTTAAGATGGGGTGGACTTCAACTCCCAGAATTCCCAGCCAGCATGGGGGAATTCTGGGGGTTTAAATCCACCCCATCTTAGAAGTTGCTATGGCTGGGAAACACTGTTTTAAAGAATAAAATTTTTCTATTGCTTTTCTTTTCTTTTCGGGATCCCCGTCACAGCTAGCAGCATTGGCAAAATGATTTTGACTGCTGAATGAAATAGTGCGAACATTTTTACTTGGATGATAGATAGTAAGGGTCTCTGCAAATCTTTAGAACTTGTGAAAATGTGGTCCTGGGACCATTGCAGGTCCCCCAAACTTTTCAGGGGTCCACAAAATCAAAATTATTTGCCAGCCTAATTAAACAGTTCCCACCAAACTATCATGAGAAGCAGCAGTGGCGCCAGTTTTCATTTTCGATATGATAAATATCAAATATATTAGGGGTTTTCCATGATTTTTATAAGTGGGGAAAGGTCCTGAGAGAAGAGAGGTCAAGAAACGCCACACAAAAACTTTGCACCCACTTTCTCAAACGTGATGGGTTGTACATCTGGTCATCTCAAAATCCCAGCCTGGTAGTTCTGCATTCTTGTCAGACAGCCAAGATGGTGGAGGACGATGAAAGTTATAGTTTAACAAATCTGAAGGACAGCAGGCATGTGAATGGTGTTGCTTAATACGTTTCCAGATTTTCTTGGCACTGGGGTGGAGCTGTATTGGGAAAGAGTTATCGCAGTTTCAATAACTTTTGCAAGTCCAGGAAATCTGAATGGATTCTCCTGCCTTCATTCACAGTTGCTGGGTTTCGTACAACAAAATGAAACCAGGTTAACAAATATGGTTTGCTTTCTTGTTATCACTGGTTTACTCAGTGATCTAGGCTGCCAGATCAGGGCTACGTAAATCTAGACAACAGCTAATTGGGTTTTTTTTGAGTTTTGTAACCCAGAACTAATATACCTTGTTTAATACAAAGTTCCCACAACCTCTTAAAATAGTGTTTGGGTTCCCCTTGTATGTTGATCTGCCAACTAATCCAACCCCATTTTAGCATTGTCTTGTGTGGTATATTAAGTCATTGAGTAGATATTATTGGGTTCATGATATGGCTGCTTATACAGTATTTAGCTCAATGCTATTTAATGTGTTCTTCATAAGTGCCAAGTTTGGAGTTTTGGCACTTATCCTATCTTGTGTACACACAATTCAAAATAACTTTGTGAGTTTCAGCAGATTATTTGTTTTATATTCTAAACATGATAAATGTTTATTGTTACTAAGTGACTTATTATCTATCCTAGCCTTTCCTACTAACTCATATTGCCTTTGCCCTCTAAGTACTTACTATCGTAGGAACCCTATTTTTCAGGTAGTGAATCCTGAGGGTGAATTAGAGCAATCAGGAAATTCACCACAGAAGTTTTAACTATTTAAGTTTGCAGGCTAAATTCTCTGTATTCTGGAACAGCAGAACAGAATCAGTCCAAACCAACATCCTGTTGAAGTGTCATTTCTAACATGATGGGGGGAATAAGATTTTCTCTGAAAAGCCTGGCTGAGTTCCACTTAGAAATATACAAAGAATTTCCTGTAGCTGGAACTCATCTTGAAAATGTGATCATTTCAAAGAACTTAAGACAGAAGTCTGATTATTCAAAGCCTTAGTTTTGTCTTTTAAACAACAAGATGTGATTTTGATATGCTGAAAGGGGATAGCACAATTTTCTTCTACTTTTCTGATTACCAGTATCTACTTCTCCTTGTTTAAAAACTGAGCTATTAAAATACTTCCCCTCCTCTTTGTTCCAGCATCCTTTTATGGACAAATCCATAAAACCCAAATCACGTGGTAGTTAAATAGCTTCCCCCAATTAATTTTGCTTGTTGGAAGCCCCATAGGAATGTCAAAGGTGGTGATAATGTTACCCTGGGGTGCAGTAACCATCAGAAATACAAGTTGGTTCTCAAGTGTCCAGGTTTTGCTTAAATGACCATGGGGGTCCTGTGATAGCAATAGCACTTAGACTTATATACCACTTCACAGTGCTTTTACAGCCCTCTAAGCAGTTTACAGAGTCAGCCTATTGCCCCCAACAGGCTGGGTCCTCATTTTACCAACATTAGAAGGATGGAAGGCAGAGTCAACATTGAGCCTGGTGATGTTCATAAGTGCAAGGACTGGTCATAAATCATAACTTCCAACTGTCATAACTCTGGTCATAAAATGGATGGTTAAATGGATAATTACCTGTCATGGTTGGATAATTAATGGATCATGTGAATGCAGACAAAGGATCCATGTCTAAGGATCCTGATCTGCCCATAATTCACATGTAATGGTGCTTAAATAAGTGTACACACGTGCTGGAAGTTTTCAAATCTTCCTCCAACCCCAGATGTAGTGAGTCTTATCTCGTACAGGTAGTCCTTGGCTTACGACACAACTGAGTCCAGAATTGATGAAGTGAAAAATTTGTTAAATGAGTTTTGCTCCATTTTACAACTTTTCTTGCCACGTTTGTTATGTGAATCACTGCAGCTGTTAAGCGAATCTGGTTTCCCCATTGCCTTTGCTTGTCAGAGAGCCACAAATGCTGATTACATGACCCTGGGACACCGCAACCATCATAAATATGAACCATTTGTCAAGCAGCTACATATAAATCACGTGATCCTGGGGATGCTGCAAAGGGCATAAGTGAAAAATGGCCAAAAGTCACTTTTTTTCAGTGCTGTTGCAACTTTGAATGGTCACTAAATGAATGTTGTATATTAAAGACTACCTGTAGTAAAACTGAAAGAGTAGATGCTTATTATGATAAATTGTTCCTCTCTTCCCATATGGGAACTCATCCAGAGAAGCCATGAAAATTGATTATAGTGTAATTTTTTATTATTATTCATGTGAATAAGCAACAATCGATGACCTGACATGCATTATGTAGTTATTGAATTAAGAGCTGTTTGACAGTGGAATTGAGTGCCTTGGGTGACACCAAACTCAGTTTAAGCTGAGATGGGGCAGCCATATCTCAGCTATGCGTTTGATAGGAGGTTAGCCTTGATGACCTTGAGGCTCCCTTCCACTCTGTCGCTCCAGTGAAAATTTAACTTACAAAATAAGGCAAAAAGGATGATCTCTCCCCACTTTAAACTGGCTCTTTTCTGTGAGTCTTCCCTTTTCCCTTCAACAGCTGCTGTTTTGGGGTCCTGCAGCCAGAAGCCAACACACCCTCTTCCAAAAAGTTTAAATGGCAGAGGAAGTGGCCCTTCTATATAAGATTACGAGGTTTTTAATTTTTTTATTCCCCTTTTTGGTGGAGGGCAGCTGTCTCACCAATGCACTTCAGTGGTATTACTCATTGAGGTTTTGCATTAATTCAACCGAATTGAGGAACTTCACCTTTGGGGGTTGGTAGGGAAAAAAAACAACCCACTTTGACACACTTCCTCTGCCACTTTTAAAATCTTTTGCCTCTACTGTCCATCTGTATTTTGAAGTGTGGTTTTGTAAATTGATCGTTTCCCCTGCTTATCATCTCTGTAGATCAGGATTTCTCAACCTTAGCAATTTTAAGTGGACTTCAGTTCCCAGAATTTCCCAGCCATTAAGAGGAATGGATTTGTTGTTTGTTTGTTAATTACATTTTTATGCTCCCCATCTCCTCTATAAGGATATTCTATTCTATTCTACTCTATTCTATTCTATAGAATTATCAAATTGTCAAGTAGCTGATTGACAACTAGAATAGAATAGAACAGAACCAGAGAGCAGAACAGAATAGATAACAGAGTTGGAAGGGGCTTTGGAGGTCTTCTAGACCAGTGGTCGCCAACCAGTGGGCCAGGGACCACTGGTGATCTGCAAGAAAATGTTGGTGGGCTGCAGAGAAATGTCAACCCTAGAGCCCCCCTCCAAAGCAATTAATCCAGGCTGCACAGAAATACAAGGCTACACCGCCTACATGGCCCACGGGAACCTTTCCCGCCCACTCACTCCTTACCAGGCAAACTTGCCTGCTAAATTGCTATTTTTCCTTTTTTCCCCCTTCACCATCAGCTGTTCTGCTGTGCTGGGAGATTTAGATTAGCTAGGAAGCAGGAAATTATTGTGCTTTTAAGCACAACTGAACCTTCCTTAGGACTGAAGGTTCTATTATTCAGTGCAGACTCACGGCAAGCAAATTTTGTGAGACAGACTCAGGTAGCCGATAGCAGATAGATATACCTCTGAATGTATGTGTGATTCTGTGAGCAACTCAATCTACCTGCCTGCTTTGCCTGGTTTTGGGTAAAAATTGCTCTTTTTTTATAAAAAGAAATTCAAGATTTATATAAATATTTATAATATTTGCATACAGGTCATGCCCAGCCAGTCACATGACCACCAAGCCACACCCATAAATTAGGCCACACTCACAGAACCAGTTAGTGATCCCTGGGATTTAAAATTATGAGTTTGATGGTCCCTGAGGTCCAAAAGGTTGGCAACCCCTGTTCTAGTCCAACCCCCTGGTCAAGCAGGAAACCGTATATCATCTCAAACAAATGGCTGTCCAATCTCTTCTTAAAAACTTCCAGTGTTGGAGCATTTACAACTTCTGGAGGCAAATTGTTCCACTGATTAATTGTTCTAACTGTCAGGAAATTTCTTCTTAGTTCTAGGTTGCTTCTCTCCTTGATTAGTTTCCCCCTATTGCTTCTTGTCCTACCCTCAAGTGCTTTGGAGAATAGCTTGACTCCCTCTTCTTTGTGGCAGCCCCTGAGATATTGGAACACTGCTATCATGTCAACCCTAGTCCTTCATTAGACTAGACCTGCCCAATTTTCTGATGTTTTTGGTGGTGGCAGTTTTCTCTGCATAACGTAAACCTCAATTGTGTACAGCATCTAGAGAACCACAGATGTGGAGTAGCTAAGAAACACAGTCAATAAACAAATGTGTTGCCTGGTCAGCAGCTCGAGATAAATTCTGTTGTCTCTGTTTAAGTTGGGATCAGTTCCTTCCTGAATTTTTCATTGGCGTTATTCAAACCCAGAGCCAGTTTGGTGTAGTGCAGGAGTCTCAAAACGTGGCAACTTTAAGATTTGTGGACTTCAACTCCCAGAACCCAGCCAACATAAATCCCTGATGTAGTAGATAAGATGCTGGCCTGGAAATTGGAAGACCGTGAGTAATTAGTCTTCCTTAGGCATCAAAACCAGCTGAATGATTTTGAGACAATTCTCCCCCCTCTTAGCCAAATCCGCTTCACAGGTTGTTGTTATATGTGAAAATTGGTGGCATACTTACACAAACTGCCTTGAGTTATCCAAAACTCAAAAAAGAGGAGGATTTCCTCCAGTGAATTTACAAGTCATATCCATGTGTTGTATGATGGAGAGCCAGTTTAGAGTAGTGGCTAAGATGCTGGCCTAGCAAGTGGGACACACTGTGAGTTCTCATCCAGCCAGCTGGGTGACTTCGGGCCAGTCACTTCTCTCTGCCCAACCCACTTCACAGGGTTGATGTTGTGGGGGGAAAAGAGGAGGATGAAGGAATATTATGTATGTTCCCTGCCTTGAGTTTGAATTTCTTATAAGTAATAAAGGAGGAATAAAAATATAAAAAGTGGATGGATGGTAGAAGATTGGTGGGTGGAAGGTGAGATAGATTAGGTCATCTAGTCCAACCCCCCACCCAAGCGGGAGACCCCATCTACACCATTTCTGACAAATGGCAGTCCAATCTCTTCTTGAAAGTCTCAGGGGATGACTAGATAGATAGATTTGACAATGGAATGGATCCACCCTGAGCACAGTCTACCTCAGTTACCACATCATGCAAGAAGGGAAGGATATCGCTTTTAAGCCTTGCTTATGCATTTCCTGGAAATCTTAGGCCAGCACCAAACAGACTGTTAACTGAGATATGTTTTTTTTCTTATCCCAGACTCTTTAATCTCTGTAATACAAGTTTTCTTTGTTTCCTGAAGTTATATTCTCCCTTTCCTTCAGGAGCTCAAAATGGCACTCCCTCTCCCCATTTCTTTTCCTGTTACCACAACCCACAGCTGGGCCTTCTCCCATTCCTCCAGCATCCCATCATGTCATCTGGCCAAGATCTTTGATGTTGCTATGGATTATGGTGATTGGATTCAGAGGGGAGAGAGAAAGAGAGAACTTGTTTAGGAAAGACTGAGCTAAATTGCAGCCAACAAGTTCATTTCAGAGGAAAATTAGTAATTTGTTGTCTTGAGCTTCGAAAGGAGACCTTTTGCTCTCTTCTCCTTTTTTTGCAACTTGGGTAAAGGTTCAGTGGATTTCCGCTTTCTTAACAGAACTGAAATGGGTGCTTACAGGATGCGGTGATGGCAGCCTCTGAGTGGTTTCTGAGTAAACGAAGAGTCACGGCATTTGTCTTCTGCTGCCTTCTCTGTACTTGCTCCAGACTGCATTTTGATGAGAGGCCTTTTGGAGAATTAGGGGAGTCTTCTCAAAACAGGGCTTTCTGGATGAGATTGGATGAAGAGTTATTTGGGATATTTATACATATGGCCAATAGGTTCTCCCCAAACAGGATTGGTGGAATGTCCAACATTAGGAGATGTCGACCTGTGCATACCGGTTTGTGGAAAGGATAAACTGGCCCTTTGTGGCTTTCTCACAGAGGTCTGTTCAGCAGCCAACGGAGGCAATCCAAAAGGACCTTGGATAGATTGGGGCTGAGTCTATACGCAGGGCTGAGAAACAGATAAGGAAATTCCATGTTCAGAGGAAGTCTAGCTGTGCTGGAAATGAACTTTAGGCTTTGCTCACATGGTGTGATGACCCGGGGTGTGGCACAAAGGCAACCCAGTCAGATAATCAATAAGAGTCCCTTTATTATCTCCAACTTTGACCCAAATGTCCAGGTTACCTTCTGGCTGGAGAAAAATTCTCTCAGGAACAGCCTTTGACTGCAGAAAATTAAGTCCAAAACATGGTCAACTCAAACTAACTTAAAGTCCAAACAAGCCAAACTGAAATAATTAGTTTGGCAGGGCAGGAGCAAGAATTTCAGACTTGAAGACACAGCAAAACTCACCTGGTTGGTAAGATGCTAGGAACACAGATAACAACACAGGTAACAACACAACAACACAGGATAAATCACATTTGCTCCCGGTTGCATGCAGCCTGCCTTTCTTATCAACTGTCTTCCCAGCTGTGGCTAATGAAGGGAATCAGGGCCCTTTCCTCCCCCATAAGCCACGCAACCCACGTTGCTCTCTTCTCTGTTCCTCCCTGTGTGCCCTAGGATGAAGAGGTGGTGGGCCTGGGTCTTTCTGTGAACTCCCTCTCCCTTGTCTTTGCCCTTCCCCAACCTCCTCCACAATCAACCAGAGCCACACTCCCATTCCTTGTCAGCTGTTTGGCTTCCTCCTTGGATTCAGACTCAGAAGGGCATGACACATGATCTGGCAAGCATCGCATTGATGGATACCAGATGCTGGGCTTTGGATATGATTATCTTCAATTCAGATACACACACACCCCTGGAAAATTTTCAGACGGGGCAAGATTCTTATAAGGCCACTGAGTGGGAAGCAATTAAAGGAAACTTAAAGGAATTAAACAGCTGATTTTAGAAGAGGAGGTGTCTTTTTGTTACCCTACCCGTTATTTTCTCAGTCAGGCTCCCCTCACAGCTATTACGCTTTGGAGTAATTATTATTTTTAGTCAGTGATATGTGCAGAAGGTTAGGAATGCGTGAAGCTTAAAAGCAATGAAGATTCTTCAAGTCAGAGAAGATGCTAAGAAATCAAGAGTCTCTCACTTTTTCTCTGAGGCTGAGAATGCTTTCCTTCTTGCACAAGTCATTCATAGTACAGCTAGTTCTGACTTATGACCATTCAAAGTTATGAAGGGCTGCCCCAGAGCTACCTATGACCCAGTTCCAAAGTTATGATGGCCACTGCCCTGCAGTCACGTGCCGTGACCAAGCATGTCAGGTATTTGACAGCAGACCCATGTTTATGGTCATTTGCAATATTCCATAGTCCCAGGACCATATTTTTATGCTGCATTTTTGCTGAAACGGGTTTTTGGCAAGAATGCCCCATAACAAACAGTGGATTTGTTTTTACAACCACAGTGTTTGCTTAAGGAGGTCATAAAATCGGATTGGTCGCATGGATGTCACGACTTACAACCATAATAAATCGTGGTGGCGCAGTGGTTAAAGCTGTACTGCAGGCTACTTCTGCTGATTGCCAGCTGCCTGCAATTTGGCAGGTCAAATCTCACCAGGCTCAAGGTTGACTCAGCCTTTCGAGGTTGGTAAAATGAGGACCGAAATTGTTGGGGGCAATAGGCTGACTCTGCAATATAAGTCTAAGTGCTATTGCCATAATAGACAGGCTCCATTAGGATTATAAATTGATATCTACCTCTATTGTTGTTGTGTATGTCTTACTTATTGTGACTCTTTCTCAAAGTTGGCACCACTCATGTCTCTAAATACTGCCCAATTCTATCTTGGTTTTTTTAAATGGGAGTGTGCTGTCCAGACAGTTTAGAGTTAATGGGATTTGGGATAGTTAGTTATGAATTGAGAGCTGTGCCCTTAAGGGAATGCATCATGGTAAATGTTGTTAAGGTAACCTGAGAAATGTAGTTCATGTCATGTGGCTACATATGTAACCCTGTTTGGTCACTGGATTGACCCTTGGTGGGTTGGGGGAGGTTTCTTCACTCTTGCCTGAACACAGCCTCATGGTAGCATCTCTACCCCCCTGCTTCTATGATATGGGATGAAAGGGATAAGAGATAACCATCTTTTTACCCGGAAAGACAGATATGCAAAGGATTGGACATTGAGAAAAATCTCGTCATAACTGTGAGTTATTGAGGATGCCTGATGAACCAATAAAAATACTTTGTATGGATGCTTTGTGGAGTTTATCTATCTGCCTTTGTACTGGACAGAATAGGGAGTTTGAACAGAATATAAAAGATGTATCTGGAGAACCAAATTTTAGAATTTATTTTGAAACTGTCCTTTCCCACTTCTCTCAAACTTCTTTTTATATATTTTTGGCTTGCAGATTGCAAAGTTCACCAGTGGAATTCCAAAGGAGATTTAAAGGTGGTGTTGTGGTTGTAGCGATCACACTCCCGGAGAGGCACGTGGTGGTGGATTTCTAGACCTTCAAAACTTTGGGGAGCAAGAGATGGCCAATCCTTTGAAACAAGTTTTTAACAAGGATCGGACCTTCCGGCCTAAACGGAAATTTGAACCTGGGACACAGCGCTTTGAGCTTCACAAAAAGGCCCAGGCCTCCCTGAATGCTGGGCTGGATTTAAAGCTGGCTGTGCAGCTCCCTCACGATGAGGAGCTGAATGATTGGGTAGCTGTTCATGTGGTGGACTTCTTCAACCGCATCAACCTCATCTATGGGACAATCAGTGATTATTGCACGGAAAAATCCTGCCCAGTCATGTCTGGCGGCCCAAAGTACGAGTATCGGTGGCAGGATGAGAAATACCGTAAGCCCACTGCCCTCTCCGCGCCTAAATACATGAACCTTCTCATGGATTGGATTGAAGTGCAGATCAACAATGAGGATCTCTTCCCTACGAACGTTGGTGAGTTGGTTGGGAAGAGATTGAAAAAAAACAGTAGGAAAATTACAGAATTGATCAGAAAATGTATGTAAAATTTATGGTGTGGAGCCAATGCAAAAAATGGCTAATGTAATTGTGCACAACTAGCCCTTGACAGTAACCGGGGTCATTTAGTAACTGGGGTCCTGTGACCGCCTTTTGCAACCTTCTGACAAGCCAAGTCAATAGAAAAACCAGATTCATTTAGCAGCTGTATTACTACCTTACGTCAACTAAAAAAATACTCCTTTCATCTTTTTAGCTGCCAGAAAAAAGGAGTGGGGGAAAACAATGCATTCCTTAAATGCCCAGATAATCACCCTGGTAGCCCAAAGTTGGTTATTGGAGAAGGTTATTGGAGAGCATGATTGATGACTCTTGGAGATGTATGTGTCCCATTGCAAAAATCACATCCAGGAGGTGGGGGGAAGACCAGGGTCAAGGGGGAAATGTATGATGTAATTTAGTATTGGCTGCACCCAGCCACGTGCCAACGTGGCAGCCTGTAATAAATCAATTTTCTTTTCTCTGAGATGCAGCTAGAGACTTTTGATTTGAATGAGGATGTATTTGTTGGAACCCTGACATCTTAACAACTGCAATGATTCACTGGGGCAAGAAAGTTTTGTAAAATGAGGCAAAACTCACTAAACCAATGTTTTGCTTAACAACAAAAAAATTGGGTTCAATTGAGGTTCTAAGTCGAGGACTACCTATAGTTAATAGTCATAGGATTACAACTACTGGAAGTCTTTGACATACAAGAGTTCATTTAATGATTAGTCAACTTGACAACAGCACTGAAAAAACCGACTTATGACTGTTTTTCACACAAACCTTTGCAGCATCCCCATGTCCACATGATCTCAAAATTCAGATGTTTGGAAATTGGTTCATATTTATGACGGTTGCAGTGTCCTGGAGTCCCCTTTTGTGACCTGATAAGCAAAGTCAATGGGAAAAACAGATTCACTTAACAACAGTGTTACTAACTTAACAACTGCAGTGATTCATTTAAGAACTATGGCAAGAATGTTCATAAAATGGGGAAAAATTCTTTTAGCAAATGTCTCGACTTAACAACAGAACCACAACTAGGATCAGAATTTGCAAAAGAAGGCAGTTGTTAAGTGACCCACCTCTGATTTTATGACACTTTTTGCCATAGTTTTTAAGTGAGTCACTACAGTTGTGCAGTTCTTAAGCGAATCAAGCTTTCTCTATTGACTGCTTATCAAGCTTGAAAGGGTGCAAATGGTGATTGCAGTATCCTGGGACACTATAACTGTCTTAAATAATACCAGTTGCCAAGTGCCTGAATTCTAATCATATGACAGGAGGGATGCCGCAACAGTCATAAGAATAAGAACCAATCGTAAATCACTTTTTCAGTGCCATTGTAACTTTGTACAAATGAATGGTTGTAAGTCGAGGACTACATGTAATCATTAAACTCTGCTTTTATGCTCAGTGGCTAAGACGCTGAGCTTGTCGATCAGAAAGGTCGGCAGTTCAAATCCCTAGCACCATGTAATGGAGTGAACTCCCGTTATTCATCCCAGCTTCTGCCAACCTAGCAGTTCGAAAGCATGTAAAAAAAAAATGCAAGTAGAAAAATAGGGACCACTTTGGTGAGAAGGTAACAGCGTTCCATGCATCTTTGGCATTAATCATGCTGGCCACATGACCACAGAGATGTCTTCGGACAGCGCTGGCTCTTTGGCTTTGTAATGAAAATGAGCACCACCCCATAGAGCCGGAAATGACTAGCATGAGGGGAACCTTTATCTTAATTAGATATTTTTTTGGGGTGGGATGAGATCGAAGCTTGGATGAAGTGCTAGATACATGTGCTTTCTAGTATGTTTAGAAAAATTAAGTAATGCAGGAATGATGTGATTGAAACTGTCTTTTAGGCATGTCACTGGGGATGCCTACAGGAGGCTGAACAAATGCAATGGGTTGAGACTCTAAACAGGGGTGTCAGATTCACATTGTCATGGTGGCATCACGTGACATTTTGGGATTTTTTTCCCCTCCTTTACTAAATTGGGGTGTAGGTTGGTCAGAGTGTGACACATCCGACCCATGGGCCAGGAGTTTGACAGCCCTGCTCTGTAAGAACCCTTTTGAAGTGGTTGAAAAGATGAAAGTAAAAACAGATGGATTGGATTGGCAGGGGCAGCTCTTAAGGAACATAAGATTCCCCAAGACAAAATATTGGCTAAAACACAGAAGAAATTGCTGAACAATGAAAGCAGTTCATGAATGGATATAGAAAGGAATCTGCATTTTGAGTACTGATTCCATTACGTGACTTTGTGCAAAAGCTGTGGGGCCCAGAATGTTTTTTTTTAATGGTTGCAATCATGAGAGGATTCAGTTTCATGAAATTTTGATTATTCCTGAGATTGGCGACTTTAGTTCCAGAGGTGAAAAGGGGAAAAATGCTCAGCGGTTGAGAGTTGGGCAGCAGACAGATTTAATAAATTATTACATTTCAAACCAGAACTCAGATACTGGGTTTCAGGTAATATATAATCCATGATGTTCCTTGTCAAATTTTATAAGCTAGCAGCCTCCTTCATTCCCTTCTCTTAATTACACACACACACACACACGCTGCCTTTACACTCCATGATGGATATTGATTCATCTTTTTCTGCCTTCACGCTTGCTTGCTTAATTCTAAATTAGTCTGTTGACTAAGCCACAATTGACTGAACTCTCAGATTAGTGTCCAGCAGAGTGTTCTAAACTCAGTTTATATCTTGGTAAAATCTTAAATTATAGTTACCTATTTTAGCTACAGAGTAATATAACCCAAGACTCCTTTTCCTTATTTTATTTCCTCTTACTGGGTGCTGGAAAGGGACACTCCAATTTTGGGAATATGCAACTTGCATAGTTAATACAGGCCTAGTTACCTAAATTGTCTGCCATCTTTCTTGCTGTGGATATGATAAATTGATTAAATAAACAGAGGGAGGGAGGGAAGGAAGGAGATGGGAGGGAAGAAAAAAGGAACAAGATGGAAGGAATGACAGAAGATGGGAGGAAGGAAGGGAGGAGATGGGAAGGGAGGGTGGAGATGGGAGGAAAGAAAGAAGGAAGAAGATGGGAGGGAAGAAGGAAGAAGATGGGAAGAAGGAGATGGGAAAGAAGGAGGGAAGGAAGGAAGGGTGGAGATGGGAGGGAAGAAAGAAGGAAGAAGATGGGAGGGAAGGAGTGAGTGAGGGAGGAGATGGGAAGGAGGGAAGAGATGGGAAGGAGAAAGGAAGGAAGGGAAGAAATGGGAGGGAGGGAGGGAGGGAGATGGGAAAAGGAAGGAGGGAAGAAGGAAGCAAAATTAATTGTCGTGGTCTTCCACAGGTACTCCATTTCCTAAGAACTTCCTCCAGGTTGTGAAAAAGATCCTCTCTCGTCTCTTCCGCGTCTTTGTCCATGTCTACATCCACCACTTTGACCGTATTGCCCAGATGGGCTCAGAAGCCCACGTGAATACATGCTACAAGCACTTCTACTACTTTGTAAAAGAGTTCAATCTCATAGACAACAAGGAATTGGAGCCTCTGGTGAGTGCAGCGGGGTGGGGGTTGGGGGTGGCTGCTTTTGCTGATGTCCCACTTGGAGAGCCTTGGTTCAGATACCTGAGATGAGAGGGATGGAAGGCTTCCCCTCCTGAGCTCCCCAGGTATTGCACAATTTCAGCAGTTTGTTCTTCAAGTTTCACCCCGGAACAGTGGGATTTGGTAATTTCTGAAGAGCTTGGTCATTTTAAAAGAAAAAGGGTGCATTTTTATTTAACGAAGAACCACAGAATTCATTAGGACATGTTACTGCTGAAGCTTGGTATATAATTTATATGATCGCCCATTTTTGAGTGGCTTTCAGTAAAACAATAAAAACACATCTTAAATAACCATTAAAAACAAGGAAGGTATAAATAAGATCATGGAAGTGTTCTTTTGAAAAAATGAATATAAAAAGAATATATAGTATTATTTCCTTGCATTATTCTGATGCATAAAATTCATGTCATTAACTTGAGGTTTTATTTACTTATTCTGGTAATCAAGATTGTATCAACATTAATACCTCTGCAAAACAAAAAGAGAAACAAGAATATATAGTACTAAGTTTATTCCCTTTCATTACTCTGATGTATAAAATGCATGTCATCAACTTGAGGTTTTAGTTATTTATTGATTAGGGTTAGGTATTTAACAAAGTTGTATAAACATTAATACATGTGCAGAAGAAAAGAGAAACAAGGAAGGAAAGGGTGGCATGCCCAGGTGCTTTCCATCTGTAGCTGGACAATCCTTCCAACATCTTTATTGTAGATAAGTGGAATAAATGACATCGGACCATTGAGATTTATTCATTCGATTTATTTAGAAAGTGTACTTGGCTATCTGTCTTAAGTAGGTAACTCTAGGCAGCTAACAACTGTCGGCAAGAAAACAATAAAATCTCTATAGACAAAACCAAAAACAGAATGAAAATAGTCATGTAATAATGGAAGCACTACACAACCTCGTGTTTCTCAACCTTAGCAACATGAAGATGTCTGGACTTCAGTTCCCAGAATTTAGTATGCTGACTGAGGGATTCTGGGAGTTGAAGTCCTCATTTCTGAGATTATTCCATAGGTGAATGCCACAAGAGATGGTACAGGAGCCCAAAAAAGTTAGCCACCACTGGTTTAGGTAGTTTGTCTTCTTTGGAATAGAAAGGAATTAAAATGGCATACATTTCCATTCTCGGCAGTAGTCTTGCCCAACTGTTCCCTATATTGAAACCAGCCTACTACATAAAGGTGAACAGACTGTTTTTGAAAAGAAAATATGGGTAGTCCTTCACTTATGACCTCAGTAGAACCCCAAATTTTACATTGGTAAGCAAGACAGTTGTTAAATGAGTCCCATTTGTCCCATTGGACGATCTTCTTTGGCCACAGTTGTTAAGTGAATCGCTGCAGTTGTCAAATCATGCAAGTTGTTAAGTGAACCTGACTTCCTCTGCTGACTTTGTCGGAAGCCAGCTGGGAAGGTGACAAATGATGATGAATGATCCAAGGACAGCAGAACTGTCATAAATTCAATCCAGGTACCAGGCACCCAAATTTTGATCATGCAATTATGGGGATGCTGCAATGGTCAAAAGTCTGAGTCATTTTTTTTCAGTGCTGCTGTAACTTTGAATGGTCACTGAAAGGATGGTTGTAAGTTAAGGCCTATCTTTATTTTCCTCTGAATGTAATTCCCACTCAGCTCTACATGAGTTTGTTTACTTTTCTTGCATTTTTTTAAATTGCATTAATTTTGAGAGCCTGTTGCATGGGGAGATGTGTGTGTGTGTGTGTGTGTGTGTTTTCGCGGGTACTTACATGTGTGCTGTTCAGCTTCCTTCGGGTATTATTCCACGTCATTGTAGTGCTTTTAAAGTTGTAGCAACGTTTC
>BLBF01000042.1:22328587-22367294 GCA_015471245.1 Laticauda colubrina | reverse complement strand
TCTGTTCTTGTGTTGGAGGCTTTCAGTGCAGCTTGGCTCCGTGTGAAAGGACGGCTGCTCTTCATTAGCAAGCTGGGTTTCACCTGGGTGCCTGGTGGGGGGGTGTTTGGGTTGGGGGGGGTGTTTGGGTTTATATATATATAAATAAAACCTAGATTAGGTGAAGTGTCAGCAAGAAAGCAACCAGACTCAGAGAGCACTTCACACTTTCTTGAATTATAAGCAGTCATCAAGTTACAAACATAATGAAGCCTGCCTATCATTGTCATAACTTTGATGCTTGTAAATCAGGTTATCCATGTGTCCTATATGGTTTAATGACCTTTTTTGGTGTTTGTGTGGTGGTCATTAAGCAAACCAGTGGTTCCTATGGGCTGGTTTTGCTGAAAACCAGAAGTAAATGCAGCTTTTTGGCTACACTGCTGTAAAATGTGATTGTGTGACTACAGGACTCTGCCAATGGCAGAGTGCCCAGAGTGGAGTCACATGACCTGGGAGGGGAGACAGCCATTAAAATTTCAAAATGGGGTCATAAGTGTCCCTAGGAAGGGCTATCAGAGCTTTGAATAGTCATTAAGTGACCAGTCATAATTCATGGGCTACTTTAATATACAGGTAGTTCTCGGATTTACAGTGGTTCATTTAGTGACCATCTGAAGTTATAGCAGCACTGAAAAAAGTGACTTACGACCGTTTTCCACACTTGCAAGTATTGCAGCATCTCCATGGTCACATGATCAAAATTCAGACGCTTGGCAATGAACTCATATTTATGATAGTTGCAGTGATCCCCTTTTGCGACCATCTGATAAGCAAAATTTGTGGGGAAGCCAGATTCATTTAACAACCCTCTTACTAACTTAACAACTTCAGAGAATCACTTAAGAACTGTGGCAAAACAAGATAAAATGGGGCAAAACTCACTTTAACAATGGTCTCACTTAGCAACAGAAATTTTGGGCTCAATCTCATAAGTCGAGGACTACCTGTAATAACTTTTTTTTAATTTATTTTTTAGAAAATGTGATTTCTAATGTATTTATTTATTTTATGTGATTTCTAAGTGACATTTAAGGGTTTTCTCTTTTGACAGAAGGACATGACTTCGCGGATGTGCCACTGACATCTTGGGAATTTGTCTGCCATCTTTCAAGCCAAATGCCCTCCGGATTGGAGATCATTTCTGCCCAACACCACACAGAAGACCTTATGATCCAGAGGGACTTCAATTTTATACATCTTTTTATTTTATTGTTTTAAAAAAGAGCTTTCAGAAGCTCTTCTAATGAATTTTTTTGTAAAATCACATGATTGTTGGATGATTGAAATATGTATGTTTGTTGAAGAAGGAAAGGACCACTGGGAAATGTAAGACATCCTTTAAATCTCCATGTCTTTCTTCTCACGTCATATAACGGTGGAGGGTAGGGGGCTGATTTGGAAGTATTATTTTGAGGTTTCCTGCCAAAATCACACCTGGACTTCAGAAGACAACATCTATTGCATCAGGGGAGTGACTGACTTAAATGAGGAGAAATCCACAGACACCTGTAAATAGTTAGGAGTTTGCTTAGACCATTACTTGGAATCACCTGTGTTGCAAAATAAAAATAAAAAAATAAAGTTTTAGCACTTCTTTCACTTGAAATCTCCTGTTGGCATATGTATGTAGTGGCTCTGTTTCCTGTTCTCCCAAGTAGATTAATGAAATTATCTTGTGGCAATTTAACTTTTCTCTTTTGGGTCATGCACAGTGAGCCAAACTATGCTTTGGAACTTGGAATTTATGAACTGCGAATGCCTCCCCTGGTTTACACGTAGTAATCTCCTTAAGACCCAAATTGGGGCTTGAAGTTCCATTGTTAAGTGTGGTTGTTAAGTGAGCTGTGCCTGATTTTACAGGTCATTAAGTGAATTCTGCTTCCTCCATTGGTTTTGCTTATCAGAAAGACCCTGAGAAGGTGTTAAAGGATGTCTATGAACATTCTCTGTAAACCAAGTCATAATTATTTCAAAAGGTGCTTTTTTTTCCTTTCAAAAGGCAACTGGACTATTGTTTGTTTGTTTTTTTAGGAAGAAGAGGGAGACCGTTTTGCTTCTTATCCAAGAAGCTTATCCATTATAATAACTGATACTGGTTATATCACTTATAACTGGTAAAGCTCATAACTTCCTTTTTTTCCTCAAATAAAATTGTCCAGTGGCCTTTTGAGAAGGAAAAAAAGTACCTTTGAGTAGCAAATGAGGGTCACATTGGGATGCTGCAACTCTTAAGTAGTTGCCAAATGCTCAAATTTTGATCACATGACCATGAAGACGCTGCATTGGTCATAAATATGAGAACCAGTTGTAAGACATTTTTATCAGCACTGCTGAAACGAATGTAAGTTGAGGACTATCAGTATATGGGAGTTTTCCGATTTTCTGTATACCCCCTCTTTTTTTGGGGGGGGGGAGGCTTACTTGTTTAGAAAATAATTTTAAAAAATTGGAAATGATGTGCAATTACTTTAGTTAAAACTCTAGTTTGTATGGTGGACTCCACCCAACATTCGCTTCAAAGATCTCCAGTGAAAGAGTTCATTGCCTTCCAAGGCATCTCTGTGCCCTTTTGAAGTTTAGATTGCTCTTAGTGCTTCCTCAAAATTTACTTTCTTGCCAGTCCCCCCACATCCCAGCTCTGATTGTGGGTGTCTGCAAGGAGGAGAGGAGCAACAAATAGATGGGTCATTAACCATCATCTTTTAACGACCCCATAATCCCTTGTAGGGTAAAGTCTGGGCAACTGAATGGAGCTAGCAGAGTGTTTCACATTCAGATGCCTTTTCTGTCACCAATGCAGAGTTTTGCTTAGCAGATATATTGTGCCCAGAGAGAGAAATTTCTGCCACTACCTAGGATTGAACTCACAGCCTCCTGATTGTGAGGCGAGAGCTCTACCTCTAGGCCATTACACCACTCATAGCTAGGTCATTAATGTCATTACAGAAATGGCATGACTTAACTTGCCATCATCTCAGTATATTAATTTGCATAATGAGGTCATGACAACATGCCATGTTGAAATGTTCACCGGTTGTTACAGATTCTGCCACCCATGATTTGATTCCATTTGCCTCTGCCTGTCTCCATACAGTACAGAGCATTAACATAGTTCGACATACAACGGAAATTCCAAGCTCTATTACGGTTGTAAGCCGAGGACTAACTGCAGTAGTTCTAAATTGCAGCTGCCTGGATTTCATCTAAACTTCCTAGTGATAAGATTCATAACAACAGTGAACCGATTAAAATTGTGTATGTTGATGTTGGAAGTGGAGCTTCCAGCTATTTTTGAGGATTGTTTTGCACACTGCAGGGGGAAGGATTCAATGAGCCTGCTGCTGCTTTTCAATTCTCATTTCTATGAACCTTTCAGGTTCATTCCTGAATTGAGATGTTAGACCTGGAGTCAGGGTTTTTTTTTAAAAAAAAGCAGCCATAGCCAAGCGAGATAGTTGTTAAGTGAGTTTTGCCCCATTTTGCAACCTTTCTTGCCACAGTTGTTAAGTGTCACTGCAGTTATCAAGTTACTAAAATGGTTGTTATATAAATCTGGTTTCCCCATTGATTTGCTTGTTAGTGATCATATGACCGCGGGCCACTATAACCGTCATAAATATGAGCCACTTGCCAAGCATCCAAATTTTGATTAAATGACCATGAGGTGCTGCAAGAGTTGTGTTACTTATACCATGTTGGGAAAACAACCCAGCTTTCCTCAAATAATTGCACTGGAGGCAATCTGAATGGGTCTTGGGAGATGAATGGCATTTCCTTGGATCTTCCCCCTGGAAAATCCCCCTCCACTCCCTTCTCGGACTGAGGGATATTCCAGCCAGGAGTGTCCAATTTCCCATCAACACTTCTGGGCCACTTCTGTGTGCCAGCAGCACTTCTTTCCGGAAAGGGAGCAGCTGTAGCAATACCAGGAACAGCTTCTAGAAGGAAGTCCTTTGTAATTCACCGAATCAGCAGCTGGAAATATTTTAGAAACTTGTCTTCCTAGGATTATTCTAAGTGTTTAAATGCTCTTCTATTGCTCTTCATTTTGGGGAGAGTGGTGGTGAACCTGGTTTTTCTTTCCTGAGCAACCAGCATCATTTCTATGCCTGTGATCTCTGTTGGCTGAGGAACAGGGCTATACAGGTAGTCCTCAACGTACAACAGTTTGTTTAGTGGCTGTTCAAAATTACAAGGGCAGTGAAAAAATGGCGCTTATGATCAGTTTTTACGCTTGTGGCCATTGTTGCATCTCCATGATAATGTGATCAAAATTCAGTTGCTTGACAAGTGTCTCACATTTATGACAGTTGCAGTGTCCTGGGGTCACATGATCGCCTTTTGCAAGCAAAGTCAATAGGGAAGCCAGATTTACTTAACCGTTTGACGAATTTAACAATTGCAGTGATTCACTTAACAACTGTGGCCAGAAAGGTTGTAAAGTGGGGCAATCTCACTGAACAAATGTTTCACTTAGCAACATAAATTTTGGGCTCAATTGTGGTCATAAGTCAAGGAATACCTGTGCTGTGTTTCAACAGTCCAGTTTGGTATATTCTGGTTTCGTAACACCGTCTCTAAGGAGTAAGATATATTAGCCTTTGACTTATGCTCAGTGACTGTTCAGAGTTAGGATGGAAGTATTTTACAACCTACTTAAAACTTACTACAGGTAGACCTCAAGTTGTGACCACAATTGAGCCCTAAATTTATGTTGCTAAGTGAGAAATGTGTTAAGCGAGTTTTGCGCTATTTTATGACATTTCTCGCCACATTTGTTAAGTGATTCACTATAGTTCTTAAATTAGTAACACGGTTGTTAAGTGAATCTAGTTTCGCCATTGACTTTGCTTGTCAGAAAGTTGCGAAAGGGGATCAAGTGACTCCAGGACACTGTACAGAGAAGAGCAACCAAGATGATTAGGGGACTGGAGGCTAAAACATATGAACAACAGTTACAGGAACTGGGCTTGGCTAGTCTGGTGAAGAGAAGGACCAGGGGAGAAATGATAGCAGTCTTCCAATATTTGAGGGGCTGCCACAGAGAGGAGGGGATCAAGCTATTTTCTAAAGTGCCTGTAGGCCAAACAAGGAAGAATGGGTGGAAACTGATCAAGGAGAGATTCAACCTGGAAATAAGGAGAAACTTTCTGACAGTGAGAACAATCAATCAATAGAACAGAAGTTGCCCTGGGAAGTTGTGGGAGTTTCATCACTTGAGACTTTCAAGAAGAGATTGGACTGCCATCTGTCAGAAATGGTGTAAGATCTCCTGCTTGGGCAGGGTGTTGGACTAGATGACCCACAAGGTTCCTTCCAACTCTAATTATCTGTTATTATTATTACCCATCATAATAATTATTATTAACCATTAGTTGTCAAGCATCCAAATATAAATCACGTGACCATGGAGATGCTACAACAGTCATAAGTGTGAAAAACAGCCATGAGTCGCTTTTTAAGTGCCATTGTAACTTCAAAGGGCATTAAATGAACTGATGTAAGTTGAGAACTACCTGTACTTACAACCTGGGTTCAAAGTTCCAATGGTTGCCATGGCCTTCCCAGTCATATGACCAAACCTCAGGTAACCAACAACACGGCAGGCAAGTTTGCCTAGCTAGCTAACCAAAGGATTAGGGAGGACGTGATAACTGTCCTCCAGTATTTGAGAGGCTGTTACAAAAATGTTTCCTTCTGAGTATTATTCTCAATTGGTTATCTGGTTCCTTTTATCTACCGATTTATAATAATATTGCCCCACTTTTTGAGTTCATCTTTCAATGTGGCTCGCATTAATTTTATATGCATAGTAATAAATATTTTATGAGTAATTCAACGAACACTTTTTACAGAGAGCTAGTTTGGTGCAGTGGCTAAGGTATGGCCTAGAAACCAGGAGGTTGTGAGTTCTGTTCCTGCCTTAGGATGACTTTGAGTCAATCACTCTCTTTCAGTCCAAGCCAAGCCACCTCACAAGTGTTGTGGGGAAAATAGGAGGAGGAAGAAGCATTAGGTATGTTCACCTCTTTGAGTTGCTTATAAAATAATAAAGGCGGGATAAAAAAAAACCCTGATAAACAAGAGTCACTGTGACATGGAGTTTAAGAGCAGATTGGAAACCAAGAGACAGATTTTTTTTTTACAGATAATCAGAGTTGGAAGGGACCTTGTAGGTCATCTAGTCCAACCCCCTGTCCAAGCGGGAGACCCTACACCATTTCGAAGACAAATGGCAGTACAATCTCTTCTTGAAAATCTGAAGTGACAGCGCTCCCACAACTTCTAAGGGAAAACTGTCCCATTGGTTGATTGTTTCATCGAGACCATAAGTTTTAGTCCTGCCTTGAGTATGAAGCCAGCTGGGCCACCTTGAGCCAGTCCCCCTCTCTCAAGCCCAGGAAACAGTTAAGGGTGAATCACTTCCAAAAATCTTGCCAAGAAAACTGGAGGAACTTATCCAGGGGGTTGCCAGAGCTCAAAACCTACTCAAAAACACACAGATATAAAAGCAGGTGTTGTTGTCTCGTCACTAAGTCGTATCTGACTTTGCAACTCCATGGACCTTAGCATGCCAGCGCCTCCCCGTGTCCACTGTCTCTTGGGAGTTTGCCAAATTCGTTGCATCAATGACTGTTGTCTGCTGGCAGCTTGCGGAGATGGCAGCAGAATTGGACAATGGGGAGGAACATGGGCCAGTCTGGGAATCTGGGGAGGACTTGGATGAGGGTCCTGCGTCTGATACAGAGATGGGGCCAGAGCCATCTGGGAGTTATGTGCTGCCTCCAGAGCCTCCAGAATCTGACAGCAGCGAGGCAGAGGAACAAGGGGAGCCTGTTCCCAGTACATATGTGCGCAGAGCTGCCAGAAGGCAAGAACAGTTAAGACAAAAGGGGCGACTCGGGAATAAGGCTTAGAGGTGATTGGCCCTCCCATAAGACATAAAGGGAGAGCAAAGGGACATGAGCCTTTGCAGGAAGCAACTTTGTTCGTACTGGTCGGTTTGAAACCTGAAGCTCTGTGTTGAATTTGTGCTCTGTTTGGCCTCGTATTGGAAATTTAGTCATTAGCAGCATTTCAAGGAAGATAAAGGTGGGTGCTTATCAGACTTACCCTGAAGGACTTTGGCAGATTTCCATGGGACTATTGACAAACTGACACTCATTACAGGCTGTGAATGAATAAAATCCACAGCCATTGAAATAAAGAAAAAAGGGTTAGGGGATTAACGTGTGTTTGTTAGTGTTTCAATAAACCTTGGTTAGAACAATGACACTAACTACAGTGGAACCTTGGGTCATGACCATAATCTGTTCCAGGGCTATGGTTGCAAACTGATTTGGTCATGACCGGAAGCACGACCGACTGTGCATGCATGGACCCAAAAAAATGGTGCCAAAGGGGAAATCAGTGCAGAAAAGAAATCTTTCTGCACCAATTTTGTTTGCCACCCGATTTTTTAATCGTGACCCAATTCAAAAATCGGGTAGATTTTTTGGTCATCACCTGATTTGGTCACAAAGAGAAGCATTCGCGACCTGAGTTTCCACTGTATCTCGTCCTCTGCCATTGGTCCCCTTCTCCTTTTGCCTTCCATGTTTCCCAACATCTTTTCCAATGAATCCTCTCTTCTCATCTGGTGGCCAAAGTATTTGAGCTTCAGCTTCAGGATCTGTCCTTCCAAAGGACAGTCAGGGTTGATTTCTTCTAGGATTGACTGGTTTGATTTCCTTGCAGTCCCAGAGTCTTTTCTAGCACTACAATTCAAAAGCAAGCACGTATAGCTAAACAGCACAAAAAACCTGTCGGAAAGAAAACATTTAAAAAAAATTTTTTTTACTTGAACAACCAATTTTCAACCCCACATTCCATCCTTCAGCCTTCCAAATTCTAAACAGATAAGATCTCTCTCTCTCTCTCTCTCTTTCTCTCTCTCCCTCCCTCCCTCTCTGTCTCTCTCTGTCTCTCTCTCTCTCTCTCTCTCTCTCTCTCTCATATCCTAAGTAATTCAGCTTCTAGGAAAAAGGGTGTTCATGGACAGAGCTTATACCTATCAAACTTTCAATGGTTATATCATGATTTGACCTCTAGAGGGTGATGCCTATCATGGTAAAAGAAGAAAAGAAGAAGAAAAAAAATTAGTCAAAGCTATTTTCTCAAACTTGGCAACTTTAAGGCGTGTAGACTTTTACTCCCAGCTAGCGTGTGGTGTGCATGTTGATATGCACACAGGAAATTATAAAATTCAACCACACATATGTAATGATAGTTTTAAAATTTATACTAATTTATGACATTATTCTGATCCCATTGTTCTGTTGTGGTAATGGCCAATGTTTTTTAGCTACAAGGAATAAATGGAGCCTCCGTAATCTAAGGCCATCTAAGTGACCATCTAAGTCCCCAAATTTATGACCATCATAGCATCTCCACAGTCACATGATTAAAATTTGGGCATTTAGCAATAATTTACATTACAACTGTTTAAAGTTATGGTGGTGGTGAAAAAAAGTGACTTACAATTTGATCCTCGCAGATAACAGATAACAGATAATCAGAGTTGGAAGGGACCTTATAGGTCATCTAGTCCAACTCCCCACCCAAGGGGGAGACCCTACACCATTTCTGACAGATGGCAGTCCAATCTCTTCTTGAAAGTCTCAAGTGATGAAGCTCCCACAACTTCCGAGGGCAACTTCTGTTCCATTGGTTGATTGTTCTCACTGTTAGAAAGTTTCTCCTTGTTTCCAGGTTGAATCTCTCCTTCCTCAGCTTCCATCCATTATTCCTTGTCTGGCCTTCAGGTGCTTTAGAAAATAGCTTGATCCCCTCCTCTCTGTGGCAGCCCCTCAAATATTGGAAGACTGCTATCATTTCTCCTCTGGTCTTTCTCTTCACCAGACTAGCCAAGCCCGGTTCCTGTAACTGTTGTTCATATGTTTCAGTCTCCAGTCCCCTAATCATCCTGGTTGCTCTTTTTTGTACTTTTTCTAGAGTCTCAACATCTTTTTTATAGTGTAGTGACAAAAACTGGATGCAGAACTCTAGGTGTGATCTTACTACGGCTTTATAAAGCGGTATTAGTACCTCTCTTGATCTTGATTTTATCCCTCTGTTAATGCAACTTAACACTGAAAACAACATTGAAAAAAGTGACCTTGTCCTCAAATTTATAACCATCGTAGCATCCCCACAGTCACATGATCAAAATTTGGGCATTTGGCAACCACAGGATGTATTTACAATGGTTGCAGTGTCCTGAGTTACCTGATCACCATTTGTGATCAAGCAATGTGAATAGAATAGAAAGAATAGAAATGTCATTTATCAACGGCATGATTCTCAACAACCGCAGTGATTCGTTTAACAACCAGTGAAATTTATTTTTATTTATGTATTTTATTTTGTCAAGTGATTGTTAGATAACAGGTATTATAAATATGGTTATGAATACATGAAATTAATATGAATAAAAAAAAATCTGTATACAATTCCATAAGGGTAAGAATGATGTGGTTCTAGCGGCTAGGATTGTATTTGCTAAAAACTGGAAAAATGAGAAAATACCATCACAGGAGGAAATTATTAAGAAAATATTGGAATGTGCTGAAATGAGTAGATTAACATTTGAAATTGGAGAATAAGAGAATAAACAATTTTATGAAATTTGGAATCTTTTTTATCAATGGTTAGATAATAAAATACAGCAATGTAATATGTAGATTTTTAGAAAATAACAAATATATAAAGATGTACTTCTTTTTATACCTACAAAATGATTCTAGCATAGATTTGAGATGATAATATGAACTGTTATAAAATAAATTAAGTAAATTATGGTTACCTCATAAAATACGAATGCATAAAATTATAGTCAAATGATTGATTATGATATTAAGGTAATTCTTGATTGATAATATGAGCTTCTATGTAATGTAACTGTAATTGAAGACTACGAAATGGATGCACAAAATAATTTGTAAACCAACCGGCACACTGTTTGTATACCTATGGAAGATAGTTTGATGTTTTTATGTTTGTTTGTTCATGTTTGTTTTTTAAAAACCAATAAAATTTATTTTTTTTAAAAAAAGAATGATGTGGTTCTGAGGAAAAATATTTGCCCCAAAATGGCAGAGGGAGAAAGAAGAATGTGTCCCTATACATTATTCCAGGGGTGGGATTCTACTGGTTTGCCCCTATTCGCTAGAACCGGTTGTTAACATTCTAAGCAGTTTGGAGAACCGGTTGTTAGAAGAAATTCCTGGCCTAATCCTGTAAGAAAGGCAGGAAGGAAACATTCTGGTGTTGCTTATAGAAACCGCCTCTCCGTTGACCCTTATTACATTCTTGACAGGACTAGACTTCCTGTTTCAGGAACTTCTCTGGAGTTTTTCCCCCTCCTTTGCTGGTACTTTACTTGTGTGGAGTGACCATTCAAAGTTACAATGGCACTGAAAAAAGTGACTTATGACCGTTTTTCACACTTACGACTGTTGCAGCATCCCCACAGTCATGAGAGGCCAGGCGAGGAGATGTATACCTCAATGTGAGTGATATTGAATTGGCCATGCCCAGCCAGTAACATGACCACCAAGCCATATCCACCCAGTCACATGACCAAGCCACGCCCACCACCTAAGCCACACCCACAGAACTGGTTGTTAAAAATTTTGAATTCCCACCCCTGATTATTTCTCTTTGGCATGCCAAAGGAATAGAAAATGCCTAACCCTAAGAATAGAAATGTCAAGTCAGAGTTGAAAGAGGCATTCAAAATTCTGTGTATCGGACTCCAAAATGTCTCCTTTTCAATCATTAGGTTCCTTCAGGGCTGGGCTGCTGGGGGTTCTCAGGGGTTCGGAAGAGCCCCTAGCTATAATTCTGTGCAGGTTGAAGAACCCCCAAATCTCTCTCCTGGCTGATCTCGCCCACCCCTCCACTTCCCCTCCTAGAAGTCACCACACGGCCCATTTTGGATGCAGGTAAGTTCAGGGCATACATGGAGGCTTGGAGAGGGCAAAGAACAGGCCTCCTAAAAGTTCATGAAGACCGGAAATGGGCCTGTTTCCGGCTTCCAGAGAGCCTCCGGAGCCCGGGGAGGCCATTTTTGCCCTCCCAGAGGCTCAAGGAAAACCTCCAGAGTCCAGGGAGGGCAAAAATGCCCCGCCACTGTGGTTCAGGAGGCCAACTAGGCCATGCCCACCCAGCCACCAGCCAGAGAACCCTTTGCTAAAATTTTTGAAGCCCATCCCTGGGTTCCTTCATCAGTGAGAGGAGAGATACTTTGTCCCTTAGCCTGGAAGAGGCATGTATGTTTGCAAGTGCTCAAGTGAGTACAAGGAAGTCTTTGTCGGAGATCACCAGACTAACCCTGAGGGAGAGGTCAAGCACGTCATCAGTTGGGAGTCCCTCTGTGCCCATAACTCATACACATTTGAACAATCCTGATTTCTTGTGCCTGTCATTTTTGTTTTAACTGTTTGTTTGTTTATGTGCTTTATTTGCATTCTGCTTGTTCCCAAAGGCAATTTAATCTGGAGCATTTTTCAAATCAATTAAAAGCCCTTTCCACTGGTTGATCTTCCCATGGGTTGTTTGGGAATCTGAATTTTTATTTAAAATTAAACATCGATCTGAACAACCCCTGCCCATTCTAAATGGCAAGCCATGTAGAAATAAATGTATGCTGGATTGATAGAAGATAGACATCATCATCATCATCATCATCATCATCATCATCATCATCATCATTATCATCATCATCATCATATTGTGAATGAGGAGTGTTAATAGTAGTAATTAGATATTTGCACTAAAGATTAATTTGAAATATGGCACAAAACAATGAGATAAATAAGGAACCACAAACTGTTGATGATGTAATCGTTTTTTATCGTTTACCCCTTTTCCCTTTTTGTTCTTCTTTCCTTCCCAATTTGTTTGAGTGTTGTTGGTGTATTTTAATTGTAAAACTTAATTATGTGTATTAAAAAAAAGAAATAAATGTATGCATGTACCATTCATCTGGATTGTACATCCATGTGTGAAAAAATGAGTACATGGGCTCAGTAAGACTGGAGTTTGCTTGAATGTTATGTGAAGAGCCAGTTTGGCGAACTGGACAAAGGCATCGGGTTAAAAACCAGGAAGCTGTGAGTTCTAGTTCTGCCTTAGCCTGTAGAATGGCACCGGGCCAGTAACTTTACCTCAGCCCTGGGAAGGAGGCAATGCAAAACCACTTCTGGGGGGAAAAAAAAACTTTGTCAAGAAAACTGTAGGGACCTGTCCAGAAAGTCTCTGAGAATCAGACATGGTTGAACAGGAAGAAAAAAAAAACCCTGTAAAACAATTTGTGTGTGTGTGTGTGTGTGTGTGTTTGCAACCCTTAAGACTAATCTCTATGTATTGAAGGACTTTACGTGTGTGGTGATCCTTTCTGAGGTTTCACTTTCAGCCTTGCTACAGAGGCCTCTATTTTTGTAAATGCTGGCCCTATTTCAATGCGGCTCTTGCAACCACATTGTCGGGCAGCAGAATCCCATTATTGGATGACCTGAGTGACTGACCCCACCCCTAGTTTGAGGTGGGAGTTAGGTCCACCTTGCTCCTTCTTTGCCCTCTGTCTCTCTCTCTCCCTCCCTCTCCCCCCCCCCTCTCTCTCTCTCGGCTCTGTTGCGGAGACACGGTGGCCATGTATGGCTCGAAGACAATCCTCTGGCCAGGCTTCTTCTGAACTTTGTCTTCGTGGCTCCTGAGCCAGAATTCCTAGAACCAGCGGGAGGAGGGTGTCTACTCTTTCCTTCTCGGAAAGAAATCAGAGCTGGTAATTTTATGGTTCATCCCAATTGGCTTGGGGGGGGGGGGAGTTTTTGGAGCTTGGATTGTGGCCTTGGAGAAGGCCAGCCGTGTGTGGTTAACCATGGAAAGGGAGATGTTGCAGAGGTGAGGAACAGCTGGTGCAGGGAAATAAATATCTTTTCCACTGCTTTCCATCTCAGTTGTAGGCTTGATCCCATCCCCTTCGACTGGCTTCTGTAGCAAACAGATGACAATATAAGCCATATCAAATAACATAACCTCTAGATCAGTGATGGCTAACCTTTTCGGCACCAAGGGCCCAAAGCATGCACACGCGCATCCCCAAAATGCAATGTGTGTGCATGCCCCATGCATGCGCCCTGCCCTCTGTGCATGCTCATGCGACCCCCGTGACCCCATGCATGCACATGTAGCCCCCATGCATGCACCTCACCCACATGTATGTGCATGTGACTCCCTGCATGTGTGCCCCCCCCCACAAATGCAGGGGTGGGATTTTACTTGCATGTGTGCCCCACACACACATGCAAGGGTGGGGTTTGCACCAATTCGTTAGAACCAGTTGTTAACATTCTAAGCAGTTTGGAGAACCGGTTGTTAGAAGAAATTACTGGCCTAATCCTGTAAGGAAGGCAGGAGGGAAACATTCTGGTATTGCTTACAGAAACTGCTTCTCCGTTAACCCTTATTACATTCTCGGCAGGACTAGACTTTCTGTCTCAGGAACTTCTCTGGAGTTTTTTTCCCCTTCCATTGCTGGTACTTTGCTTGTGTGGAGTGATCATTCAAAGTTACAATGGCCCTGAAAAAAGTGACTTATGACCATTTTTCACACTTACGACTGTTGCAGCATCCCCAGTCATGAAAGGCCAGGTGAGGAGATGCGTGTCTCGATGTGAGTGATATTGAGTTGGCCATGCCCAGCCAATGACATGACCACCAAGCCATGTCCACCCAGTCACATGATCACCAAGGCACGCCCACCAACTAAGCCACACCCACAGAAACGATTAAAAATTTGAATCCCACCCCTGTTATTTAGAGTATATTGGAGGTGGTGACAATTCGTAGACCAGCAAAATACTGTGGACATAATATATTTAGATTTTAGCAAGGCATTCGAAAAGTAGACCACAACCTGCTTCTTAGTAAGCTAGAAAAAAATGGAATAGATAGCACCACCACTAGATGGACTTGCAACTGGCTGGCAAACCCTACTCAACGAGTAGTCCTTAATGGATCTAAGTCTACAGGGAGGGAAGTAAGCAGTGGGGTGCCCTAAGGTACTGTCTTAGACCCAGTACTCTTCAATATCTTTATTAACAACTTAGATGAGGGACTAGAAGGGGAACTTACCAAATTTGCAGATGATACTAAGCTGGCAGGAATAGCTAACACCCAAGAAGATAGGCTCAGATCCAAATGGATCTTGACAGACTAGAACATTGGGCCATATCTAACAAAATGAAATTCAACATACAGAAAAGTAAAGTCCTACACTTAGGCAAGAAAAACCAAAAGTACACAAACAGACTGGGTGAAACCAGGCTGAAAAGCAGTAACTGTGAGAGGGATCTTGGAGTCTTAGTGGACAACCAGTTAAATATGAGCCAGCAGTGTGCAGCAGCAGCCAAAAAAGCTAATGCAATCCTAAGTTGTATTAACAGAGGGAAACAATCAAGATCAAGTAAGATACTAATACCACTCTATAAAGCCTTAATAAGACCACACCTAGACTCCTGCATCCAGTTTTCGTCACCACATTATAAAAAAGATGTTGAGACTCTATAAAAAATACAAAAAAGAGCAACCAGGATGATGGGGGGACTGGAGACTAAAACATACAATGAACAGTTGCAGGAACTGGGTCTGGCTAGTCTAGTGAAGAGAAGAACCAGGGGAGACATGTTAGCAGTCTTCCAATATTTGAGGGGCTGCCACAGGGAGGAGAAAGGGGGTCAAGCTATTTTCCAAGCACCCGAAGGCCAGACAAGGAATAATGGATGGAAACTGAACAAGGAGAGATTCAACCTGGAAACAAGGAGAAAACTTCTGACAGTGAGAACAATCAACCAATGGAAGAGAAGTTGCCCTCAGAAGTTGTGGGAGCGCCATCACTTGAGACTTTCAAGAAGAGATTAGAATGCCATTTGTCAGAAATGGTGTAGGGTCTCCCCCTTGGGCGGGGGGTAAGTGGACTAGATGACCTACAAGGCCCCTTCCAACTCTGTCTGTTATCTGGGAGCTGCGTGCAACAAAATTTCATTTTAATATATGTCTATTAGTGTACATTTAAAGTGACCTTAAAATTATTCTAAGTTCGTCTATATCTCCAGATCTCTTGGGATTGTCCCCAAGACACCTATTGGTACAATTTTTGCTTTATATTGGCACAGCCATGTTATTTCTATTTGCATGTCTTTGTATTTTGTGATTTTTCTCCAGTTCTTTCTCTTCTACTGTTCACATAACTGCAAAGTCCACTATCCAGACCTTTTTTCCTTTTTTTTTTTTTGTCTTAACAACTATTACATTATTATGTTTGAGGTGTTATGTGGCAGGTGCTTCTCTGTTTGAATTCTAAAGTCCCAGAACACTGTAGCTTCTTTGTTTTCTATTATCTTTTCTATTTTGTGATCTCCTCAGTTCTTGCTTGAGGCAAACGGTGTTTCCTTCAGATATTTCAATGCACCATATTATTATTATTACTATGATTCATCCTAGTCAGTCAGATGTTCAGACTGGATTTGGCATTTTTGTCCACCTATTAAGTCCTTCCAAAGGATTGATCTGGAATAGACAGATATTATTACCTTTATTATCAGAGTACAACATGTATACAATGAGATTGGCTGAGTCTCCCTTCATGCACCCTGCTCCCATGTTATTGCTTGGTGGTATTAAAGATACTATTGCAAATGTAAGCTGTTCCAAGTAAAGCTGCCTTTTGCAAATGACTGATGGGATTTTGCTGGCAGCCATGCAGACCGTCCTTTATGTAACTAGAAGTTTCCAGAGGGAAAAGGATTGGGGAAGAATCTTTCCATGAAGGAGATCCAAGCAGGTAGATGCTCATGAGTGTTGTTGCTAAGACATGGAGTAAGCAGGTGACTGGCTCAAATAGCACCACAATCCTACATGTGAGCATACACCTGTGTGTGCAAAAATAGGGAGGCAACAGGAAATTCTCTGCTTGGGATGTTGCTTTGCCAATTGTTTGTCAAGTTATTATAAGATAACAGGTACAAGTATAAACATAGTTAAGAATACATGAAATGGATACATATAATAAAAATAAAAAGAAACAATAGGACAGGGATGGTAGGCACCTTGGCGTGCTTATGCACCCCCCCCTACAGACCTCTTAGGAAAGGGGTGAGGTCAATAGTAGACAGTCTAAGGTTAAAGCTTTTGGGGTTTGGGGAAGAAACCACAAAGTCAGGTAGAGTATTCCAGACATTGACTACTCTTTTGCTGAAGTCATATTTCCTGCGATCAAGTTTGGTGCGGTTTACCTTGAGTTTGTATTTATTGTATGCTCTTGTATTGTTATGGCTGAAGCTGAAGTATTCAATGACAGGTAGGACATTGCAATGTATTATTTTATACACTATACTTAGATCGGACCGAAGGTGGCATAGTTCTAGATTTTCTCGGTCTAGAATTTCAAATCTGATGGCATAAGGTATTCTGCAAAGAGTAGAGGAGTGGAGAATTCTTCTTGTGAAATATTTCTGGACTTTCTCAACTGTATTTTTACACCATATATACACCACTGTAGAAGCGCGGGAAAACAGGAGACTGGAGACCAGCGTAACTTCATCTCTTTATTCAAAGGTATAGATCTGTGCTGGACTCTTCTTATAGAGCTTGCCGGCGGCTCTCACCCAATGGCAGCTTTCTGAATCTCCCGTGATCGGCTCATCCAATCACGGGAGATTCCTTACTGACCAATCATTGTCGTGCGTTTCAGCCAATCACAGTGCAGTCCGTTTCAGCCAATCAGGTTAGGGTATTACAAGAATATTAATATGGAACACCCCCCTCCTCTTGGTATGGTCCATCCTACGTGATGTAGTCGCGTAGGTAGGCAGGGCTTTTTACTTGCCTACTTGACCTGTGCAGTTCAGTTGCTGCATGGTCTTTAGCCAGTTCAGATGGAATCTTTGTTGCTCCTGCTCTTCTCCATGGAACCGCTTGGAAGGGTGAGTCAGGCCTTTCGCCGCAACTCCCACCCGGTCTACTGGGTTCGGTTGAGTTGTCGGCTTCTCTGTTCGCGGCCAGTCTTCCCGGGCTGGTTGAGTGGCTTGACTGTTCCTTCCAGGGGAGGTTTCGAGTGGGTCGTCTTCCTCTGGTACCCTTTGGCTGCCTTCATTCTCCGGTGAGTATTGTTGGTTTCTTCTTTTATTTAGCGGTGTTTGTATTTCTGGTTCGGTTTGTGTTGGTTGGGCCCATTCAGTTTGTCGTTGTATTGTAGTAGTATTTTCTCTTTCTTTTTGATGATTGTTTGGGGTTTCTCCCCCCCCCTCTAGTTTTTTTATTAGAGTCTGTTTGTGAGTTTTGTGGGTTTTCAGTGCTGTTTAAAATTATTCTTGATCGTATTTGATTGACATGTCGTTTCCAGTTTCTTCCATCCTCTGTTTCCAGCTGGTATGACCAGGGGCCTGTCACTTGGGTTATTGTAGCGGGTACCCATAGTGGCTCCCCTGAAATTTTTTTAACGTAGACCGTGTCTTCCGGATTAAATGCCCGGTACCGACTGGATGAGTCTGGTGGTTTTTCTGGATTGTATGTCAGGTGCAGTCTGTCTAGATGGAATCGGAGTTTTCTTCCCATCAGGAGTTCTGCCGGGCTTTTATTGGTTTTAGCACTTGGTGTTATGTGCTGTATTGTTAATAGGTTATTTATTTTGTTGTGTATGTTACCAGTGTCCATCTTTTCTAAAGTGTCTTTGGTGTATCTGATCATTCGTTTTGCCCGTTCGCCGCTGGATGAACAGGTGCTGTCAATGCGTGTCAGATTCCCCATTCGGCGAGCAATTGCTTGAATGCCAATGCCATGAATTGTGGCCTGTTGTCAGATACTATCAAGTCAGGTAGGCTGTGGGTGGTGAAAAGTCTGTTTAGTTGTTTTGTAACCGCGTCCGTCGTTGTAGATTGCATTCAGCTTACCTTCAGCCAGTTGGAGTAAGTGTCTACTGCGATCAAGAAGGTGTGCCCTTTCGTGGGTCCCGCAAAGTCTACATGGACCCTTGACCATGGGCCCCTTGGTGTTTCCCACTGGAGGGTTGGTGCTGCGGGAGGGTTTGGTCTGGATCACTGACATTTGTCACATGTTGCCACCCAGGTTTCAATGGTTCTGTCTATCCCTGGCCACCACACGTAGCTTCTGGCTCGGGATTTCATTTTCGCAATGCCCGGGTATCCCTCATGCAACAAGTGCAATATTTTTTTTGTAAGCTGTCTGGAACTACCACTCTATCGCCCCATAGTATACATCCCTTTTGGGAGGATAATTCAGTTTGCCGGTTTCGGAAAGGTTTAAACTGGTCACTGCTTTCTGTTTCCGGCCACCCTTTTCCCACCCAGTTCAAAACTCGCGCCAGTTTGCCGTCTTTGATCATCTCTCTCACAATGTCTGACATGGTTGTTGGTAGGCTAGGCAATGTCTCTATTTGCAGGGTGGATGTGGTGGGTGCAGGGTCATCTTCGTAATCTGATAAGAGGCAATGGCTTAATGCATCGGCATGCGAGATGCATTTCCCGGGGCGATGTATTAGTTAGTAGTTATAGGCGGCAAGGAACTCAGACCACCTTGTCATCCAGGGTGACAGTATCTTGGGGGTGGCCTTGTTCCCCGCTAGGATCCCCAGTAGTGGTTTATGGTCGGTGATGAGGGTGAAGTCCCTACCATATAAATACTCGTGAAACCATTTCATGCTGGTAACCGCTGCAAGTGCCTCCTTGTCGAGCTGGCTATAATTTCTTTCTGCCTTTGATAGTGTTTTTGAGAAGTAAGCAATCGGTGCTTCTCTCCCATCTGGCAGGGTATGGCTTAGTATAGTTCTGATGCCGAATGGAGAGGCGTTGCAGGTTACCGTTAGTGGTAGGGTTTCGCTGTACTGGATGAGGACTGATTGTGATGTGAGGAGGTCTTTTATGTTCCGGAAGGCGGCCTCTTCCCGCTTGCCCCAGGACCAAACAGACGTCTTGTCAAGTAACCTATGCAGAAGTTCCGCTGTTGTTGCCTTCTGTGGCAAAAAGACATTGTAGAAATTGATTAGTCCCAGAAAGGCTTGTAATTTTGCCTTATTTTGAGGTCTTGGGGCTTCCTTTATTGCTTTTATTTTTTTGTGGGTAGGGTGGATTCTGTCTTTGTCCACCAGATATCCCAGGAACTCAACTTTTTCAGTGCATAACTGGTACTTTTCTTTTTTAACTTTAAGTCCTGCGTTTTTAAATTTTTGTAGGACTTCCCTGAGTCAGCTTCTCAATTGTCTTTTGTCTTTGGCCACTACCAACACATCATCAAAATATGGCATGACTCCCTTAATTCCTTGGAGTAACCGTTCCATTAAACTCTGGAACACCCTTGGTGCCACACTGACTCCGAATTGGAGCCTTTTTTACTGGAAAGCCCCCCTGTGTGTCACGATAGTTTGCGCTTCTGCAGTCTCGGCATCAACGGGCAGCTGTTGATATGCTTGCACCAAGTCGAGCTTCGCAAAGACTTTTCCTCCCCCGAGTGAGTGTAGGAGGTGCTGTACCACCAGGACTGGGTATGCACTTTGTTACAGTGCATTGCTTTATAGTCCCCACAAATTCTCATGGACCCATCTGGTTTGATTGGGATGACTATTGGGGTCTCCCAGCGTGCATGATCTATTGGTTCCAGGACCCCTTGCACGGTGAGCTGGTCTAATTTTCATCTATTTTTGGCTTGAGTATGAATGGAACTTGTCTTGGTTTGAGACGGATTGGGGCAATATTGAGGTTCAGGCTAAATGATATTGGGGACCCCCGGTACTTGCCTAATTGTCCGTCGAAAACTTCTTGGAATTCCTTCATCAGCTCCTCTTCCCAGTCTGTTTCCTCAACATGGTTGATGCCCGTCACCTCGATTCCTAATGGCGTGAACCATTCCAGACCCAGCAGGCTTGGGCGGTCTCTGTCGACAATAGTGAGTGGAAGTGTTTTTCCATGCCTTTTGAAAGTCATATAGAACTGTCCAATTCTTATTACGGGGATTCTGTTCCCCTGATAGTCTTTAATGGTGAATTTCTGGTTCTCCAGATCTTGTTTCTATAATCTGGGCACTAACCTCTTAATCATGTCCCAGGACACCATGGAGAGGTATGATCCGGAGTCCACCTCCATTCTGCATGGCCTGCCTTCGATGCTGACCTGCATGTGTACTTTTCTTGCGTCGGAGTTGTCTGAATGGCTGATTGTGACCGTTTGATGGGTTTCTTCCCGTCGTTGGGTTTCGCTGAGCCGCTTGCTTCAGGTTTCACGGTTCCATCGGTTCTCTGTGAATCTGTCTCGGTTTCTGGGAAGCGTGTTGTCGTGTCGTCTTGGGCTGGAGTTCCGTTTGTTGCGGCAGACCTTGGCGATATGCCCCCGTTTCTCACAGTACCGGCAAATGGCATCTAAGAACCGGCACTCAGAACGGGGGTGGTCGTCCCCACAACCAGCTCACTGGAAGCCCGACTTACAACTTCCCCGCCGGTCCCGCTCCGCTTGCAATCTGTGGATCTCCTCTTCCTCCTCATCAGTGTTAGTTGATAGTTCGACGTCCTCGTGGTGCACCGTTGTTGCTTTGTGACCAGTTTCAGTTCATTTCTCGGGAGATGTGTTGGTCTCCAATGTCATTGGCCGGTCCCTTGCGTTCATTTGTCGCATCTTGGCTGCTGATTTCTTCGTGGCCTCAGCTGCTGTGGCTTCAGCAATGGCTTCGGTAACTGTAATGTCTGCCCGAGCCATTAGCCTGCTCTGGAGTACGGGGTCTCTGAGACCGAGGACCACGCGGTCCCTCAGAGCCTCGTCCATGTTTGAAAAGCCATACGCACCTCCGATGTTCCTCAATGCTGCCACGAAATCCCCGATGCTCTCTCCATCTTTTTGATCCCGATGGTAGAATTCATGTCACCAGATCAGGTTTGGCATGGCTGGGGCATAGTGGTTCCGAAATAGCCGATCTAGATCTGGCCAAGCCATCTCCTACACATCTTCTGGCTTGGCCAACGCTTTGGCCATCTTGAATACGGCTGGCCCGCAATGGGTCAGGAACACAGCTCTCTTTCAGTGGTCGTTTGCATCCTTTAGATTGTTGCTCTCGAGGAACATGAGGAATCTATCGATGTAAGATTCCCAGCCCTCGGTTGCCTGGTCGAATGGTACGGGTGGCGAGTTGCTGCTGGCCATCTCATCGGATGTTCAGCTCGTTTGCCACATGCCTGACTGGTCTCTTTGTCTCAGGATCCCACCTTCGTCGCCAGTGTAGAAGCGTGGGAAAACAGGAGACTGGAGACCAGCGTAACTTCAGCTCTTTATTCAAAGGTATAGATCTGTGCTGGACCTGGGAGCCGCGGCAGCTCTTCTTATAGAGCTTGCCGGCAGCTCTCACCCAATGACAGCTTTCTGAATCTCCCGTGATCGGCTCATCCAATCACGGGAGTTTCCTTACTGACCAATCATCGTCGTGCATTTCGGCCAATCGCAGTGCAGTCCATTTCAGCCAATCATGTTAGGGTATTACAAGAATGTTAATATGGAACAACCACCATATATAATTTACACCACTATATATACACCAAACACTGGAGGTTTTTAAGAAG
Source organism: Laticauda colubrina (assembly GCA_015471245.1). Taxonomy (NCBI): domain Eukaryota; kingdom Metazoa; phylum Chordata; class Lepidosauria; order Squamata; family Elapidae; genus Laticauda; species Laticauda colubrina. Next base: position 22,345,594 of record BLBF01000042.1, on the reverse strand, counting down.
AGACTAGACAACTATCTGTCTGAACTGGTATAGGAGATTGGCATTCACATCTCTCCTAGAAAATTGAAATATCCTAGGAAATATTAAAAAGGCAGAATATTTCCCCTAAAAAGAGTAGAAACTCAGAAGCGTAAACTCACCTCAAAAGCAGAAAGTCACCCCCATCTTTGTTAATGGGTGGGCCATTAAGGCCTGGGCCAGAATACTTTGCATATCAAAGATCTCCGGGTAAAACTATAGCAATTGCCCAAAGCCCTTTCAGTGCATCATCATCCCGCAAGGCTCAACCAAGCCTAGAACTCAGGACAGCCTACAGAGTTGCCCCTGCATGGCCCCATGGGAGTCTGACAACCAATCAGAATACAAGCTCCAATTCAAATCCCAACAGAGGGTATAAAACCCAGGCACACTCAGCACCTCAGCCTTTTTTCTTGATCTCTTCCTTCACCTTGAAGCATGTGATCATCTTTCCTTTTCATTCTGGAGCTCCAGGCCATGTGGTCCTGTCCACCATTAAACCTTCCACGTAGCCTCCATGTTCCCATTGTCTTTTTCCTCACTTGGAACTGAACCCAGAAGGATATTTCTTCCAACAATGGTATAGGGTTTCCTGCCAGAGCAGAGGAGTTGGACTAGAAGATCTCCAAGGGAGGGGTGGGCTGCTCAGGGTTCACACGGGTTCAGGAGAACCTTTTGCTCTGGCGATCGGTTGGGCTTCCTTTACTTCTGCAGTTTTGAAGCTCAACTGAGGAGCGGCACAGCGGATTACCACGCCTCAGCTGTTTTATTTACCGGCATTGCAGTGGAAAGTCAATTTTAAAGCTGTAAAATGGTGGTTTTGTCATGTGCTGTGCGCGTGCAAGGCGCACAGCTGGTGTGCATGCATGTGCACGCTCACCGAAGCCATTGTGAAACAGGTAGAAGCCCACCACTGCTTCAAAGTCCCATCCAACTCTCTTATTCTGTGCTATGCTTAATGTATCTCACATAACAGGAACATCTGCAGGCCCGTCAAAAAAGTTAAGATGTTCTGTGCAATTGAAATCCTGCTTTTTTTCCCATTAGCCCTCTGTAAAAAGGGTAAGGCTTTAGCTGCGCTGATACAGCTAGTTTGGACATGTTGATGTTACCCACTGGTGCACCGAAAGTAACAATCACTCTTTAAGAAGTTGTATTTAATGTTCGTTGCTTTCTCCCCACACCTTACAGTCTATTAAAGAGCCACTAGGCTTTAGAATAAATGTGGTTGGGTTCCAAGATGATTTAAAAATAAAAAAATAAAAATAATATTTAAAAATAATTTAATAATAAAGATAAATATAAAAATAAATTTTTTAAAAAAATTAGAGAGTTGGGTTGGTGTAGGTTAAGATGCTGACCTAGCAACCAGGAGACTGTGAGTTCTAGTCCCACCTTAGGCATGAAAGCTGGCTGGGGTCAGTCATTCTGACTTTGGGTCAGTCATTCTCTCTCAGCACAATCCTCTAGATAGGACTGTTGTTGCAGGGAAAAACAGAGGAGGAAGGAGAATTAGGTATATATGTTTGCCCTTGAGCTACTTATAAAGTAAAAGCAGTAGTAAAAAAATCTGAAACAAATGAAAACAATAAAAATAAATAATATACATGTTTTTCTGCCACACATCCTACCAAGCAGCTCCTGACTGTAAAACAGAATTAAAAACTCTATATATGTGTTTGAGAAAAGCTAATTTTTTACTGCTGTTGAGCTCCCCCAGCCTACTCAGGTCAGTCCAGGTATTGCTGACGAAACCCTGATTTTCACCCAGTTCCTGGTTGCCTTTTCCAATACATTTAACCTGTCTCTATCTGCATCAAGGGTGGGCAACTATGACAACCACCTGTGGACTTCAACTCCCAGAATTCCCGAGTGGCCCAAGAATTCTGGGAGTTGAAGTCCACAGGTTATAAAGTCTGGATGTACAAAATTCCCCTCCCCTCCAAACAAACCAGCAAGGGAAAGTCCTCTCCTCCCCACTGTATTAATTTTATCTATTTCTCTGTTCAATTTATTTGCCACCTATCTCATCATGGAGCTACTCTAAGTGGCTGACAATAATTATTGATGTGATCCCCCTGGTCCAGTGTACAACACTCCCTCTCACACCCACCATGCTTTCCTCCTGGCCAAAGACAAGACAGCCACTGGCAGCTCTTTGCTGATTATCTGACAGTGGGACAGAGTGACCTGCAAGAGTCAAACTACCTGGAGAAGCAACCATCTCTCTCCCAGCTGCCATGGCAAGGATGCTCACGTCAATGCCTACATTCAGCCTGGAATCTCTCAGGGAGCTACAACAACCAGGGTCAAGGTGTTGGCCTATCCCAGGATTTAAAATTAAGTTTGAAAACCAAAGGGAGGATTCAGTGTAAAGCATCTGCTTCATGTTGTGGTTCACTGGCAGCCTGTGCAGATGGCAGCGGAATAGGACAGTGGAGAAGAAAGGGGATCAGTCTGGGAGAGGACTCGGATGAGGGTCCTGCATCCAATGCAGAGATGGGGCCAGGACCATGTGGGAGTGGGATGCTGACTCCAGAGCCTTGGAATCTAGCAACAGCGAGGCAGAGGACTCAGGGGAGCCTGTTCCCAGTGCGCATATGCGCAGAGTTGCTAGAAGGCAAGAGCAGCTGAAACAAAAGGGGCGACTCGGGAGTAAGGCTGGGAGGTAATTGCCCTTCTCATAAGGTATAAAAGACAGGCAAAGATGATGAAACCTTTGCAGGAAGCAAAGTCATTTGTTCAGTTCAGATTCATTCTTGAAGCTCTTTGTACTTTGGTTGGGTTTTTTTTTCTAATTCATTTGACACTTCTGTTACTAGCAGCACTTCACAGAAAAGAAAGGTGGGTGCTTATCTTGAGGGACTGTTTGAGATTCATTACCGGCTGGGAATGAAAACAATTCCCAGCGTTGCAATAAAACAAGACTTGTTTTAAAAATAAGCCTGTGCATAATTATGGTCTCAGAAGCCTTGGTCAGAACACTTCAACACTCGTGTGCCTTGAAGCCCACTTTAAAAAAAAAAAATCTACACTGTAATTTTCATGAGTTGAGCTTCATGCCTGGTGACACCCCTCATTTTCTTAACAGAAGTGATTGGTGATCTGTTGTTCTCTTCTTCCATATATTATTCCATATATTATAACCTTGCTGATTATATGCTGAAATGATATGACAGGTGGATGTGAAGGTGGGTGAGACATTTTGATCTGATCATAGTTTCCAAAGCAAAAACCTATTTCGGTAATGCAAAAGGCGTCCTTACACTAGTATTTTGTCCATTTCACATATTTCTGTGCTAGCTTTCTTTCTTGCCTTTCTACCAGAATCCTAAATCAGCACATCCTTTTCTCTTTTTTTCATTGTTAATATTTAGCTAGTATCTTTCCAGGAGTATTTAATCATGAGGGGATTCTGTTGTTTTGATGTTCCTTGTCAGCTCTTTACAAAATCGTGAACTCATACCAATTGTTGTCAAAGGTTCGTTATTTATTTACAGTATGACTGTTATTAATGCAAGAGGGCACATGGATTTCAACACAGGAAGCTGGGGCTTTTTATCACATGAAATTATTGGTACATTTTAAGTTGACTAACATTTCCTCAATGGGTAACTGACATCCAGAAGATTTTCTCAATCCCTTTGTCTTTGGTTCCTGGAGATGGCAAAGACCAGAAATTATTTTGATGCCCCAAGGCAACCTGCCAAATTTAGATTCCAATGGTGAACCACAAACCTAAACATTTTTGCCTAGCATTTAATGTAAACCCAGCCTTGGTATTTTTCTTAGGGTTATGGGAACCCAGGCAATGGAATATAGGAAAACATGTAAACACAGCCATGTGGTTCCAATAAAGCCTAAAATTAAAGTTTTAACCCACGTGTTTATCTTGCAGAAAGCTGAATTTTAGGGGTTTTGAAAATTTATGGGAGGGACTGTTCCAGGTCATTAAATGTATACAGGTAGTCCTTGACTTACAACAGTTTGTTTAATGACTGTTCAAAGTTAGAAAGGCACTGAAAAATGTAACTTATGGCTGTTTTTCAAAGTTATGACTTTTGCAGCATCCCCATGATCATGTGATCAAAATCTGGCTGCTTGGCAACTGGTTCATATTTATGACTATTGCTATGTCCCAGGTTCAAGTTATCACCTTTTGCAACCCTCTGACAAGCCAAGTCAATGGGGAAGCCAGATTCACTTAACAACCAGGTTATCAATTTATCAACTGCAGTGACTCATTTAACAACTGTGGCAAGAAAGGTCGTAAAATGGGGCAAAGCTCGGTTTACAAATGTCTCACTTAACAACAGAAATTTGTGGCTTGATTGTGGTCATAAGTCGAGACTACATGCAGTAGCCCACCTCAAAAAAATGTTTCTGCATGTAAGTATTGTATGAATATGTGGCATGGCTTAGCTACAGTTCTTCAGGTTGATTTTCTTGTGGATAAGATGGCAGTTTTTGCATTTTTCCCCCATTGTGTCATGCCTATTTTAGGTTCACACTGTGGTTTTCATTAGTTTTCTCCTTCAGAAATGTCCAGGAAAAAAATATACCAGAAAAACAGGTTTTGAGGCATAAGTAACCAAATGTTTAAGGAAACCATATGTATGTTTACTCAGAGGTAATCCCCAGTTAATTCATCCTGTGTGTGTGGATACAGAGTACCCAGCTTTCTTCTTACAAGGTGAACAACATTTCATAATTCTGTTACAATGGACATCCACAGGCTGGTGTGTAAATTTGTGAGAGTGACTTGATCACTTGGCCAGGAACAACAATATATGGAGGAAGGCCTGCTTTTCATAGTGCTAAGATTTTTCTGAAATTGAAGTTCGGCAAACAAAGGGTGGAGAAACCTATTGTCATTAATCTGGTGGTTTTTCTATGTGGCTTTAGTTTTTATTTTATTTTTTTCTTTTTGCACATAGTAGGACAAGGATTTTGCACCTAATTCTTGTTTGTTTTTTTCAAAACAAATCCACCACTATTCAGAATTTGAAGCAACTGCGTTTTTCAAGAGATGTGCAAATGGCAGAATTTAAAGCTGTGGGTATCAATTTATAATAGAATAAATATCTCTGTTGAGGAACATACCATATGTTAGATCTTTCACAGAAATATTTTTTGCCTTTCTCTTCTCCTGCTGGGAGGATTTTTCCACATGCACCAAAGATGCACAGGCTCAGAAAGTTTGAAAACAAGCTGCAGACTTGTGGGATCTGTTCTATTTCTTTGGCAGTGGGCTCTGTTCCCAACTTTTTTGGCAGTTCTCCTGGGGAATTTTGCAAATGCCAACAAACCAACGTGGACAATTTGGGTTGCACTGATCTATAGCAATTTTCCACAGGTTGCAATTTTGCAAAAGTCATTGTGAAGTCAATTTACATTCCCTGGCTATTTTGCCCACTGGAGGGAAAGTGTGTATGTGGTGGAGAGAGATGGTTGCTTTCAAACACAAAAGACAGCAGCTTTGGAAGTAGCTGAGCCAAGCAGTGTCCTGGACGTGCCCCCAAGCTGTGACGTATCCTTCAGAACGTTCTGTTTCCACAGGGTCATATGGTCTGGACCGCCCGGTTGCCAGCAACTTGATGGACTACGGGTTTTCCAGCTGGGCTCTCTGCCAAATACACAAACAGAACCTCTCCAGCATCCTAAGAGAGTGGAATTGCAGCATTTTGACCTTGGGCTGGCAGAACTCGAGCCAGGGAATGTCACCACCTGTGTTCCTGTGTTGCGACTGTGTGACAACCAACAGGTTTCTGGTTTCTTAGGGTTTTGTTTTGGTTCTTAAACAACAACAATAAGAATTGTTTTCTGCAAACTTTTCTGCAAAATGATGCTTAGAGATAATAACACAGGAGTGGTCTTGCTTTTCGCAAGAGCCTGAATTAAAGATTGACTTGCAACCACAATTGGGACCAGATGTTCTGTTGTTAAGTAAGACAGTTGTTAAGAGAGTCATGCTCAATTTTGCAACATTTTTTCCATGGTTGTTAAGTGAATCAATGCAGTTGTTAAGTGAATTACATGTTTGTTAACTGAATCCAGACTGACTTCACTTGTTCTGGGAAGCTGGGAAGGTCACAAATGGTGATCACATGACCCCAGGATGCTGCAACCCTCATAAATGCATACTGAATGCCAAGCACCTGGATTTTGATCACACAACTATATGTTATGAGGGTCATAAATATGAGAACTGGCTTTAAGTTACTTTTTTCAAAGCCTTTGTAACCTTGAACAGTTGCTAAATTTGTAAGTTGTAAGTTGAGGACTTATTGTATTCTAGGAAAGGTGTGGGGGAATATTAAATCTCCAATTTTTTTAGGTGACCAAGTAACATTTGCTCTTTCCTCCACATTTTTTATTTATTTTATTATTTTATTTCCACAAACTGGGGTTATTCCTCACTTTATTTAAGTTCTGTCTCTAAAACTATGTATCTGGAATATTTTATTTTATTAGCTTTCATCCTAGTTCCCAATGGAAACTTTTGCTGATGCTTAACAGACTTCATTCCCCTCTTAATGTTATTTTGTCCAATCTGCTTTTTTCAAAAAAATAAATGAATTTGCCTGCTGCAAAGCAAAGTATTCATGTCAAGCATACTTATTTCCCATCATTTATATATCTGTGTATTTATAGACCACTACAGTAAACGAAGCAATCTAGTAACTTAATCTGACCAACCTACAACAGATGCAAATAACCTATGACACATGCAAAAAAGAGTCAGAGTGAGATATTGACTGCCAGGTTGAATTGTTTGAGTCCTCCAATAACCCTGGGGAACAAGAGTCCTCAAGGCTTTCTTGATACTGGGAGATTGAGGTTCTTCCTTACCACTGGGATCCATGACTTCCAAAAATGAGGATTCGTATCATTAAGACCAGGGGATTGGAAGCTGTGTCCTTCAGAAGCCTTATCTGGCATAGGAATGCTTTATGAGTTGACACAAAAAAATGAGGGTTGCTATTAGAAGATGCATTCTCAAGTCCTAATCCCTTGACTGTGATAGGGTGGTCACTTTCCTTGGAAGACTGTTCTGACCCAACCCTGTTACCAGCAAGAAAATCCCAAACAAACTCAGTAACTCAAACCTTCACAGCTTTAATCTACAAATAAACTTCTTTGTAGATAAAAGATGGTTTGCAGCCAATTAGTCCAACCAGAAAAACCTTGACAGAATTCTTCAGATAAGTTGGAGTTTCTACACACAATGCTGGATTCTTCAAATGTTTTTGCTTTTTGCAAAAGCAAAAACCCTTTGAAACCAGGCTTATATTCCCTGAAGGGAGGGGTCATTATGTTGCATTCTTACTCCTGAGTCGCCTGTGCTTCTCCAGTTGTTCTCTTCTACGAATCATCCTGCACTCACGCGCACTTAGCACAGGCTCCTCAGGAACTTCCTCCTCACTGCTGCCGGCTAACCACAACAAAGACCCTATAGGATGGGATAAATCTGGATGGGAAAAATGTGCCCGTAGTCTCCAAGTATAAAGCTATATATGTAGGGCCTTAAGAGGGAGAACTAAAATTGGATTGAGCTGGAAGCAAATAGATGACCAATGCAGTCAATATTACATTGTCACATGATTGCATCTCCTATTTCAGCAGATGGACTTCTACATTTTGGACCAGCTGAAGCTTATGAGTTCATTTCCAAAACAGCTCCGTGTAGAAGGTATTCCAGTCGGCCAGGTATCAGGTAATGATGGCAGGAATCATTGTGACTAGTCTAAAATGGAGCGAAGAATCTTTTGGTGCTCTGTCGGTACTCCAAGATGACTCCCATATTGCAGACATGTTGTCAGAACTTCCGTCTTATGTTTCTGCCATCAACTATGGAGGGAGGGAGCGAGCTGGATGGGAGAGAAGAACTACCCATTGTACTTTTCAGAGACATTGTCTCAAGGTCAAAGCCCTGGGAATGGAATGCAATGACTCACCAACTAGCCCGCCATTGGAGAGGCTATTCCCAAAACAATTTATTCAATCATAATTAGACAATGAGGGACCAGGGGAGCAGAGGAACTGGTTGGGGAAAGTTAACCGGGAATGTTTGGTATGCAAATTTCAGTTCTGGCTTTATTGTACTGTAATCCACTTGGCTTTTAGTGAAAAGATACCTTCCACTACAAGTGGAGTTGGGAGTTTTTCTTGTCTAGAGGAACAAGATAGGGCAGGTCTGACACATGTTCCTTTAGGGAGGACATTCTCACTTAAAATCCAAATTTAGGGAGGATGGGACTGTGCCCAGAGACAAAGTTGGAACTGGGATCAGATGAGCAATCCCTAGCAAACCACAACTCAGGCTTGCAAGGACTTAATCTGAGTTTGTTTTGACCTGGCCATCAAAAAGGTAACATCTCAGTCTGGAAAGAGAAAAAATGCAAATATTTATTGTTTGTCGATTCATGGAGTTTAGTGGCTTTAAATTAAAAAAAAAATCTGATTCCTACCATGAGTGCATCTTTGCATCTTTGTGTTTTTGAAGCTTAGTGTTGGAGAAGAATCCCAGAATCCCATAAATAGCCAAGAAAACAAACAAATGTATCCCAGAATAAATAGCAATAGCACACAGACTTATATACCACTTTGCAGTGCTTTACAGCCCTTTCTAAGAGATTTGCAGTCAACATATTGCTCCCAACAATCTGGGTCCTCATTTTGGAAAGATGGAAGGCTGAGTCAACCTTGAGCCGGCCAGGATCAAACTCCTGGCAGTCAACAGATTTAATTTGCAATACTGCATTCTAATCACTGCGCCACCACAGCTAATACAGTGTTCTCATTCAAAATCCAAATCAGCATGCTGAAAATTATATTTGAGACACATAATGCAAAGATCTAGCTCTCTTGAGTGGTCCATAATACTAGGAAAGTGGAAGGGGAAAGAGAAGAAACCACCCTCAAAGATGAATAGACTTGTTTACAGCTTATGATGGCTCTACCGCTGGAAGATACAAAGGACCAGTTCAGGGAGAAATCAGCCTGGTGAAAATCATTAAAAATCAGCACCAACTTGATGGTATATATAACTCAGACTATAAATTCTACTATAACAGCATCATTCAAAGGGGGGCAAAACTGCACTGGAAAATGTTGAAGGGGTCATGTTTTTCAGACTGCTCTCTCTCTCTCTCTCTTCCAAGTAGAACAGGGGCCTTGAATCTTGACAGTTTTAAGACTTGTGGACTTCAACTCCCAGAATTCCTCTTCCAATCATGTTAGCTCATGAATTCTGGGAGTTGAAGTCCACAAGTCTTAAAGCTGTCAAGTTTGAAGACCCTTGAAGTAGAACTTGCCAAGTGCCAATGCTTTTGTCTGAGATGCCTTCAACCCAGCCGGAAAAAAAAGCTCCTATATCTTATGCCAACATGAGGAATGCTGCAAGAACTGTTTACTAGTAACATGAAAGGAAACTGCTGGGAAGAAATGCCATTTCCCAGCGAATGTTTGAGTATCCTCAGACCTGGACAAAGAGATAAGACCAGGCAGTGTGATTTGTCTGTTCACCCAAGGCAAGCAGAGAATTCTTCAAACTGTTCCTGGGCCTGCCAACATCTGATTATTTTTTAAGTGAGACTGCTTCTGTGTCTAACGGGAGAAGAATAGTGGAAATATCAGAACCCACCTTAAGCTGCAATCAGTATCACAGTTTAACAATGACTCCCATCAAATGGAATGGGTGCAATAAAGAGAGGCTTGTTGTTGTTGTTGTTAGTTGCAAAGTCGTGTCTGACCAATTGTGACCCCATGGACAACGTTCCTCCAGGCCTTCCTGTCCTCTACCATCTTCTGGAGTTCACTTAAGCTCATGCCAGTGGTGGTATTCGACTGGTTCCGCCAGGTTCTGGTGAGCTGGTACCAGCTATGAGCAGTGAAGACCAAACCGGTTCTCTCCACCTCTCTACTGCTGGGCCCACCCACCCAGACTCACTTTTAGCTGCTGAATTTGAAGCACAGCCGCTTTGCGCGGCACAGAATAGTGCTGCGCAGCAGCTGCTGAAGTGACCAGGATCGTGCAGGCTTGCAGGAGGTGAGTTAGAATGCCTCTACGCCTGCGCAAAGTGTGTGCTTGGCACACGTGTGCACGAAAAGTGTGTGCACACGCGCAAAGCATGCCCACCAAGCCACACCCACCAAACCGGTGGCAAAAATATTTGAATCCCACCACTGGCTCATGCCTCCTGCTTCAGTGACTCCAGGGGTGAGATCTGACAGGGTTAACTACCAGTTCGGTCATTTACCAGGTTCGATGATTTACGATCTGCTTCCCTGCATGCTGCCTGTGCACGCTTGTAAATCGTCATCAGCAGCTGCGTGCAGAGAAGCAGCCTTTCAAAAAGCCCCCTTTTCCAGCTTTTTTAACTGCAGCTGTGCCTCGCACGGCAGCTGAAGTTAAAAAAATCAGGAAATAAAGGTCAGGTAAGAGCCCAGGTGGGTGGGCGGGCAAAAACATCAGCAGACATAGAACCGGTTCTATGTCTGCTGCTCTTCAGAGCTACTGGTTCTACAGAGGTGGACAGAACCGGTAGAAACCCACCCCTGAGTGACTCCTTCCAGCCCCCTCATTCTCTGCTGTCCCCTTCTTCTTTTGCCCTCAATTGTTCCCAGCATTAGGCTCTTCTCCAGTGAGCCCTTCCTTCTCATTAGGGGGCCAAAGTCTTTGAGTTTCATCTTCAGGATCTGGCCTTCTAAGGAGCGGGTTGATTTCCTCTAGGACTGACCAGTTTGATGGCCTTGCAGTCCAAGGGACTCTCAGGAGTCTCCTCCAGCACCAGAGTTCAAAGGCCTCCATTCTTTGGTGCTCAGCTTTTCTTATGGTCCAATTTTCACAGCCATACATTGCAAGAAATTAAATCCTAGAAGAAATTGCAGGAAAAAGGGATTATGTTTAGGCTTATGAAATTAGTTTACTAGAAGTACCTGAATGCAGAAGGTCAAATTCTGTTCTTTTGATAGTCCAGATGGGTTTTAAGTTGCCAGAAAACAGATTCCAACTGAATGCTAGGGGGGAAAAAAACCCCTTCTTAATACAGGTGGTCCTCGACTTACAACTGTTCATTTAGTTAATGTTCAAAGTTACAACGGCATCGAAAGAAGTGGCTTATGATTGTTCTTCACACTTACAACTGTTGCATGGTCCCTGTAGTGAAAATGAAAATCCAGACGCTTGGCAACCGGCTCGTAGTTATGACGGTTGCAGTGGCCCAGGGCCATGTGATCCCCTTTTGTGGCCTTCTGACAAGCAAAGTCCACATGGAAGAATGGTTCACTTAACAACCACGTGACTAACTTAACAATTGCAGTGATTCATTTAACAACGGTGGCAAGAAAGGTGGCAACATGAGGCAAAATTCACTTAACTGACTTGCTTAGCGACAGAAATTTTGGGTTCAGTTATGGTCATAACTTGAGGACTACCTATAGTTAAGAGTAAATAGCTGAAGAGTGGACTATAGCCAAGTCTTGAGCAAGCTACCTCTCAAGAGTTTAATTTTTAATTTTAGTGGATTTGGAGGATATGTAGCAGAAGAGGGCAGTAATCTTCAAACCAAGCTTATGGGCTTCTTAGAAACTGTATTGGACACTGGATTTGATTTGACAAGATTTTTCTTATGGGGAAGATCATAGAGATCCTTCTCTTCAATGGATACAGCTTCTATTCCTAGCATCATAAGCGCTCTCTCCCTCCCTCCCTCCCTCCCTCCCTCCCTCCCTCTCCCTCTCTCTCTTAGATTAGAGATGGATTTCACAATGTTGTTGTCTCTAATTGATGCTCCTAGGAATCAGTTTGTGTTTCCCTTATGGGCAATTAACTTTGAAGAAATCAAACAACAGTGTGGGCGTACATGAGTGTGTGTACGTTTATATTTTATATTTTTCACTGAGCTAGGCTCTCAACTGCAGAGATGTTCCTTGGACAGTGACTCATACAGAACTGCAACAGACCACTTTTGCCGAGCATCAAGCCTTTGCAAAGGGAATTAAGGGATAATTCAGTGATAGCTGGTATTATAGCATAAATTATATGCATTATTGAGATTTCCCATGTGGTCTGATGAAAGAAGATAAACTTTAACAGAATAACAGAGTTAGGAGGGACCTTGGAGGTCATCTAGTCCAACTGCCTGCTCAAGCAAGAGACCCTACACCATTTCAGACAAATGTTTGTTCAATCTTTTCTTAAAAGCCTCCAGTGTTGGAGCACCCACAACTTCTGAAGGCAAGCCTTTCCACTGGTTTATTCACTATCCTGAAGTTTTTCCTTAGCTCTAGGCTGTTTCTCTCCTTGATTAAATAATTAAACAAAAATTAAATAATTAATTAAACAATAGATAATGAAAAGGACAACAGAGGGAGGCTTTTATTAAGAACCCAGCCTTTCTGCTGTATTCCTGCATGGAAAAGTGGGGGGTAATTCACAGCTAGAAAGCAGCAGAAGACTCTTCACTCATATCAGAAGGAATCGTCAAGTGAGCACGGCATCATACAGAAGCCTCCTTTCTGGATCATGGAGGGATTTAGAATTTATTGCTCCAGCTGCTCCAAGCGATCTTCCTAACTGCTTTTAAGGAGAAGGTCAGCATCATTCCAGGGCCTCCTCTGTTTCTCAGAAACCCAACTTGGTCTCTCAGCTCTGTTCCGAGTTCTTGATGAAAACATGTTTTGCTGGCTTGTGGAGGGTGGGACAGAGGCTGGAAGGGGAGGAAGCCAATGAGAGAAAGCAAATGGCAGCTCCTCCTCGTGGCTGCTTGCTTCAAATAATAAAGGCACAGGGGTGGATCTCTGCCTCCACAATCTTTTGCTCCCAGAGGGGAGCTTCGCCCCAGAACAAATCAACTTTCCATCTTTGTCTAAGCTTTTGGCAGCAGGTCAGGAATGTAAAGGTGCAAAACACTTTTCAATGAAAGAATTTACAACAGAATAACAGAATTGGAAGGGACCTTTGAGGTCTTCTAGCTCAGCCTACTACTCAGGCAGGAAACCCTATATCATTTCAGACAAATGGCTGTCCAATCTCTTCTTAAAAACCTCCAGTGTTGAAGAATTCACAATCTCTGGAGGCAAATTGTTCCACTGATTAATTGTTCTGTCAGGAAATTTTTCTCCTCAGCTCTAGGTTGCTTCTCTCCTTGATTAATTTCCACCCTTCTTGTCCTGTCCTCAAGGTGCTTTGGAGAATAGCTTGACTCCCTCTTCTTTGTGACAACCCCTGAGATATTAGCACACTGCTATCATGTCACCCCAGTGCTTCTTTTCAGTAAAGCAGACATACCAATTTCTGCAATGGTTCTTCATAGTTTAGCTTCCAGTGCCCTGTTCATCTTTGTTGTTCTTTTCTGTGCTCTTTCTAGAGACGCAACACATTTTTTTCATCGTGGCAACCAGAACTGGATGCAGTATTCCAAACGTGGCCTTACCAAGGCATTATAAAGTAGTATTAACTCTTCACTTGATTTTGATTCTATCTCTCTGTTAATGCAACCTAAAATTGTGTTGGCTTTTTTGGCAGCTGCAACACACTGCTGGCTCAAATTTAAATGGTTGCCCACTAGGACTCCAAGATCCCTCTCACAGTTACAGCTGTTGAGCTAGGAACCACCTACACTATACCTGTGCATTTGGTTGCCAATGCTTTTTTCACCATTTAATTTCATTTTGTTAGATAGTGCCCATTGTTCAAGTCTGTCAAGCTCCTTCTGTATCTTAAGCCTACCTTCTGGAGCTATTCCTCAACTTAAATAAGTTCATTTAGTGGCCATTTGAAGTTACAATGGCACTGGGAATAAAGGACTTATGACTAATGTTCATACTTATGGCCACTGCAACATCCCCATGATCACATGATCAAAATTCGGACACTAGGCAAGTGATTCATAGTTATGATGCTTGTAGTGTCTTGGGTCATATAATCACCTTTTGCAACCTTCTGAAAGCAAAATCAGTGGGGAAGCCAGATTCACTTTTTAATGGTGTTACTAACAATGCAGCGAATCATTTAACAACTGTGGCGAGAAAGGTCATAAAATGAGGCAAGACTTAACAACTATCTCACTGAGCAACAGAAATTCTGGACTCAATTGTGGCTGTAAGTCAAGTACTGCACCTGTATTCTCCAAATGGAATAAATATGATGCTAGTAAGAATTTTAGAAGCTCAAGCTTTATTCCTATACCTCCATCTGCTCATCTTCCAAATTATCTTCATCCACTGAATCAGCTTCTCCTAACTTGGCACCAACCAGGAATGTTGCCCTACAACTCCCATTGTCCTTAATTTCTTTTTGTGTTTTTAAATGTTTTAATGATAGTTTGCTGCCCAGAGTCATTGGCTCGAGATGGGCCGTTCCAGGTAGTCCTCAACAAATGTGTATAATGGAGAATGCCCATTATGGTTGTAAAACGGGTCATGATGAGATCGACCTGATTTTACATTTTTTGTGTGTGTGATGCATTGGTGGTATTCTACCAGTTCAGCCTGTTTCTGATGTACCAGTAGTACCGAAGATAGCTGAGAATTGGTCTGCTCCAAACCTCTCCGATGCTCTGCAGTTGGGCCCACGCGCCCATCCCTATTCCTAGATCCTTTTTAACCTCTCAGCTGTTTGGCATGGCAGACCAGATTGCTGTGCTAAACAACTGAGAGGTGCAGTAGCTTAGTTTTTACATGTGCGCAAAGCATGAGTTTGGCGCGTTGCGTGATCCCACCCCTACAGCCACGCCCACCAAACCACGCCCACAGAACCGGTTGTGGGAACTTTTGAATCCCACCACTGGTGTGGCAGTCATTAAAGGAAACTCATTGTTTTTGTTATGGAGCCATTTTTGCTGAAAGTTGAAAGCAAAGGAGGGTTTTCAGCAAAAACATTGTAAATCGTGGTCATGCGATCGCAGGACGCTGCAAATGGCAGTAAATGCAGGGCAGTTGCCAAGCACCTGAAATGCAGTTGTGACCATGGGAACTTTAGAACCAGGTTGTATCTTTTGAGGAGTCCATCATAACTTCAACCAGATGCTAAGCAACTGGTTAGAAGCTGAGGACTACCTGTATATAAAGGTGAAACTTGAACAATCAGAATATCATGCAAAAGTTCATTTACTGTATTTCAGTAATGCAACTTAAAAGGTGAAACTAATACATGAGATAGACTCATTACATGCAAAACAAGATAGTTCAAGCCGTGATTTGTCATAATTGAGATGATTATGGTTTACAGCTCATGAAAACCCCAAATTCACAATTTCAGAAAATTAGATTACATGCAATCAATAAAACAAGGATTGTACATAGAACAATATCGGACCTCTGAAAAGTATAAGCATGCAAATGTACTCAGTACTTGGTTTGGGCCCCTTTTGCAGCGATTACTGCCTCTATGCAGCGTGGCATGGAAGCTATCAGCCTGTAGCACTGCTGAGGTGTTATGGAAGACCCAGCTAATGGGCCGATGAAATGACTTGAGTGTTTCTCAACTTGTTGGCTGGAAAATTCTGAGAACCAAAGTCCACACATCTTAAAGAATGAATCTTTCATTTGAATTAAGCAGATTTCTTCAATTCCTTTCACTACAAGATGGGGTGCATTTTTTTTCCGTGGCAAGGCTCTGCTCCAAGGCCTTAACAGCTTGAATTTCAACTGGTGAAGATCTTTTTGCTGACCAGAAATCGATTATAAAAATCCTGTCTGTCTGAATGTCTATCTCCTCCTTTCTAATGTTCTGTTTGTTTTTGTATTTTCAGATTATAGAAAACTAATGCAAATAAAATCCCTTCGCATCTGAATTATCCGGGATAATGAAGACGAAAACCACACGTCACTTCTGAAAAGCGCAGTTTCTAAAGCTGACACTTGCTAAAACATACATGTATTTTACACTGATATCTGTCTTGTCAAATATGTGCCCTCTTTCACTGTAATTTTGTAATTGTAATAAAAAGAGGGTTTTAAAGACCGTTTGACAAGCAATATATTGCTTTCATGAACTAACTGCATTGCAAAAGATAGAAGCCTGCAGATTTCAAATGGGAAATGCATTTGAGTTCAGTTAATCCCTTGAAATCTGCTTAATTATCTGGGCTTGCATTCGGATGCCAACAAAGCGTTGTTTCCTTACAGGTGTATGGGTGAGCATTCTCCACCTGCCTGCTTACACAATGCATCCTGGCAAAGCTATGTTATTATGACAGACTTGCGTGTGCTTTGTCTTGTGGTAACCCTTCAGTTAGGTAATATTTGGCAGCTATTCTGGAACAGGCTGCCTCTGTGTATTTAGAGATAACTCTCATCAACGTACATATGCAGAATCCAAGGCCTGTCCTATCCTGCAGAAAGGCAGGCCAAGGAACTGAAGCCAAGGTCCAAGGAAGGGGTGTTTCCTGCAGCTGGAGGAACAGGAAAGCAACCAAATGTGACTGACAACTGCCTTTAAGAGCTGCTTTGCTGCCTTGCTTTTTCTCCTGGAAGGCTGTTTGCTGCCTTCGGGTAGACCTCAACTTGCAACTTGTCATTTGTGACAAGGCATCGCCATTGTGTCATTTACAGCAACTGTCCCCAACCTTTCTGATTTGCTGGCCCAGGTGGGGTGGGGAAGTGTGTGAGTGGTTCTGGGTGAGTGGCAGACAGGTGCGCAAGTGCCCACCACTTGCACAGCCAGGTTCTGAATAAGCTGCAGTAATGGGCCTTGGCCCAGGGGTTGGGGACCCCTGATTTACAGTATTTCACAGAATGCTCAAAGTAATTTAATCAGAACAGCAAGAACCACTATGTATCCATATCTATCTATCTATCATCTATCTACTATCTACTATTCTATCTTCTATCATCTATATCTTCTATCATCTATCTACTATTCTACCTTCTATCATCTATATGTTCTTCTATCTTCTATCTACTATCTACTATCTATCTATCTATCTATCTATCTATCTATCTATCTATCTATCTATCTATCTATCTATCTATCTATCTATC
>BLBF01000042.1:22208663-22328577 GCA_015471245.1 Laticauda colubrina | reverse complement strand
ATCTATCTATCTATCTATCTATCTATCTATCTATCTATCTATCTATCATCTATTTATCCTATGTATGTATGCATATATGTATGTATGTATGTATATATGTATTTATTTATTTATATGTATGGTATTCAGCTTTGTTCGGGTATTTTCCCACGTCATTATAATTGTGCTTTTAAAGTTGTAGTGACATTTTGGCAGTATCTCATCTGCCATCATCAGGCTTGTGTATTGTGTTCGTCAGACCATGTTAAGGAGTTCTACTCCCCCTCTCCACCTGAAAAGAAATATTTTCCAAATACAAAACACAAGCAGAGGAGAAGTTTCAGTTTCAGTTTCAGTTTAGTTTCACAGCACAAAGCAGCTTTAGTACAGAACAGTTGAGCTAAGCCATGCCCAGGCTCCTTGCTGTCTCCAGATGAATTCCAATGGATGATGGTAGGCAGAGACACAATTTCCCCCCCTTATTTTTCTCCCCAAAAACTAAGCCTGATCACATAGCTTTGTACTGAAGCACGGATATAGTGCTAGTAATTTTATAACCAGGAAATGGGGCTTCCGGATGTTGAGACACGGGTTCTGGCAAAACCATGCATACACATGTCTACAGAGATCCTCAGTCATCCTGGTCATGGTTGTCCCAAAGGTGCTATTTTCAAGAGACACCTGGACTTTCTGGTTTTTCTTTGAAGACGTTTCATTTCTCATCCAAGAGGCTTCTCCAGCTCTTCCCCACCATCCAGTCAGAGCTGAAGAAGCCTCTTGGATGAGAAGCGAAAAGTCTTCAAAGAAAAACCAGAAAGTCCCATTGCCTCTTGAAAAAGACCCTTTGGAACATGCATACACATGTGTACCACATACTGAGATTATATTTGGGTGACGGCAATTAAGCCGGCCATCCAACTAAAAAGTGGTTTCCTGCCACTGCTTTGTAAGTTCTTAGGTGCCACACCCAAGTCTGGGAAGTGTTGCCAAGGGACCTTGTTTTCTCCAGTCCATAATCTTATTTCACAATATTGGTTCCCAAATTTGCATGTGGTGTGAGAAATTGATGACAGGTTTGTGCGAGTCAAAAAAGACACTTCTGAGGTTACCTGCTGCTTCTCTGGATGAGCCCCTCTTGGGTTTACAGGTAGTCCTCGACTTACCACCATCCATTTAGTGATTGTTGGAGGTTACCATGGCACTAAAAAAAGTGTCTTAGGACTGGTCTTTGCACTTACAAACGTTGTACCATCCCTGCAGTCATATGATCCAAAGTTAGAACAATGAATCAGTGGAACAACATGCCTCCAGAAGTTGTGGATGCTCCAAACTTCGGAAGTTTTAAAGAAGAAATTGGACAACCATTTGTCAGAAATGCCATTTATCCTGCCTAAGTAGGAGGTTGGACTAAATAGATCTTCAAGGTCCCTTCTAACTCTGTTATTTTATATTCTAAAATTTGTAAACTTGGAAACCAGCGTGCATTTATGATGTTTGCATTGTCCTGGGATCACCCATTTGCAATCACCCAAAGTCAGGGGGGGAAAGCAGATTTGATTAGTAACTGCGTGACTCACTTAACAGCTGCAGTGATCCACATTACAACTGTGGCCAAAGGTTGTAAGATTGGGCATGAGTCACTTAACAATTGCCTTACTTAGCAGCTGAAATTCTGGTCCTGTTGTGGTTGTGAGTCAAGGACTACTTGTATATTATTTCCTCCAAGGAAGTGGGGCAGGGGGTGTTCATAATGACATCCCTCTCATCAATCTCAAATCGCACAACCTTGTGAGGTGGGTTTAATGAAGAGGGAGTGCAAGCAGGGGTGGGATTCTCTCAGTTCGAACCAGTTGTTACGATTCTGTGCAGTTCGGAGAACTGGCAAATCATGCCCTGGATGGCCCCGCCTCTCTCTGACTGTCCCTCCCCTCCCCGCCCAGTCAATCCTTATCGTGCATGCATGACATCGCATGCATGCCCGACATTGCTGACTGAAGTCTCCCCCACCCAGTCACTCCTTAACGTATTTCTTTCCCCTACTCCTCCCGACAATCAGCTGTTCTGATGATCAGCTGTGCCGGGATCCCCCTCGTCTCTCTGCTTCACCCAGGAGGCTTCCCTGAGGCCCAGGGGGCAAAAAGGGGATGCAGGGGTGGGGGTGGGGGTGCTGTGCTCTCCCCTGCACTCCATTTTTTGCCTTCCTGGGTCTCAGGGAAGCCTTCCAGGAGCAAAAATGCCCCCCCAGGAGCCTCCCCCCCAAATGTGGGAAGGTACTACAAAAAAGAAGCCATGCCCACCCAGTCACATGGCCACACCCACCTAGTCACACCCACAGAACTGGTTGTTAAAAAATTTGCATGCCACCCGAGTGCAAGGCATTGAGATCAAACAGAGTGTAAGCTGAGGATTTGAATTCAGTTCTTCCTGCTTTTTTTCCTAATTACTTCATCCAGGAAAAAAATAGTGCTAAGTTACATTGTAGATGACCTTGCTGTTTTAAATTTTTTTCCGGGTTATTTCTGCCATGGAACACTTTTTGAAGGGAGACAATTCCGCTTTCCCCCCAAAAAATGATTTTTTATTATACAGGTAGTCCTTGACTTACAACAGTTCATTTAGCGACGGTTCAGAATTACAACAGCGTTGAAAAAAGTGACTTATGACCATTTTTCACACTTACGACCATTGCAGCAACCCGTTCATGTGTTCAAAGCTCAGACACTTGGCAACTGACTCATATTTATGATGGTTTCAGTTTCCCAGGGTCATGTGATCACCTTTTGCAACCTTTTGACAGGCAAAGACAATGGAGAAGCCAGATTCGTTCAACAACCACATTGCTAACTGAATAACTGCAATGATCCACTTAACAACAGTGGCAAGAAAGGTCATAAAATGGGGCAAAACTCACTTAACAAATACTTAGCAACAGAAATTTTGGGCTCAATTGTGGTCATAAGTTAAGGACCACCTGTATTACCGTGCAGTTAAACTTTGATCCTAGGTTTCGGAGTAGTTTCTTTCTTGTCAAGAATTAGTCTTCAAGTGGCCAGAAATAGATAAAGCAAATTTTCCTGTTTCCATACAACACTATAGTAGTGTTGACTACTATAGCATATATGTACACAAAAGGTAATTGTATCAGATTAAAACTCCCATAATTTCCATCCAGTGTGTCCATCTTAAATACCCATAAATTTTCATTTAGCTCTGCATAAACTTTTCTAAATCCCAGGAAATAATCTCTGAGGTTCAAATATTTACACAGCAAACAGATCTCTTATGTGTGACCAATCAGCTGCAACAATGCAACCATCTCTATGTGGGAAGAGAGGTCTATTTGAGGGATAATGCCAATAATAAATTGATAGATTTCGGCATAAACCAGCTGTGGTGATCCCAGTGATTATCGGCACACTGGGTGCCATATCAAAGAGCTGTGGATGGCATTTAGAATATCTGCACATTGACAAAATTTCCATCAGTCAAATTACAAAGATTGTTCTTTCTGCGCCAACTCAGGAAGCTCAAACTGCCCAAGGAGCTGCTGATCCATTTCTACAGAGGAATTATTGAGTCTGTCATCTGTACCTCCATAACTGTCTGGTTTGGCTCTGCAACCCAACAGGACAGACACAACTTCAGAGAGTAATTAGGACTGCAGAAAACCTGCCTTCGACTGAGGACCTGTACACTGCACGAGTCAAAGCAAGGGCTGTGAAAATATTTACAAATCCCTCACATCCCGGACATAAACTGTTTCAACTCCTATCCTCAAAACGAGCACTGCACACCAGAACAACTAGACACAAGGGCAGTTTTTTCCCAAATGCCATCACTCTGCTAAACAAATAATTCCCTCAATGCTGTCAAACCATTTAGTAAGTCTGCATTACTATTACTATTAATCCTCCCATCCTTCCTTTCACCCCTCCTCTCCCACTTGTGACTGTATGACTGTTACTTTATCGCTTGTATCCTTAGGGTTTATATTGACTGTTTCCTAGTATGATTTGATTGCTTATTGTACCCTAGGACCATCATTAAGTGTTGTACCTGATGATTCTCCACTCTTGAGGAATGTATCTTTTATTTTATGCACACTGACAGCATTTGCACCAAGAAAAATTCCTTGTGTGTCCAATCACACATAAAGAATTCTATTCTATTCTATTCTATTCTATTCTATTCTATTCTATTCTATTCTATTCTATTCCATTCTATTAACAAAAGGCCCTTTGCAAGAGATCTGTTGCTTTTTCTGAAGGTCACACAGGAAGGAGCACATCTCTAGGGATAAGCTTTTGCAGAAAATGGGGCACCCCAAGTTGTAACTCTTTGATGTCCTTGGAAGTTGTACCCCAAACATTATTTCTAGACTTGACTGTCCAGTATGGCCACATCAACCTGGACATCCATTCTAACCCTCAAAACTGTGTTCGTCTGTCTTCCCCCCCCATCTCAATTTTGGCAAGTTTCTTCTGCAAAGGTCTAAGTTTCTGGCCATTTCCTCATTTCAAGTGTTTTGATTACAGGTTGTTCTTGACTTACAACCATTCAACTAACTTTGAACTTAGTGACATTCAAAGTTACAATAGCACTGGAAAAAAAACTGATTTATGACTGTTTTTCACACTTACAAGCATTGTAACACCTCCCCTCCCAGTCACATGATCAAAAATTGGACATTTGGCAACTAGCTCATATTTATGACACTTGCACTGTCCCAGGGTCATCACGATCACCTTTTGTGATCTTCTGACAAGCAGGATCAATGGGGGAAGCCAGATTCACTTCATAATTGTGTTACTAATTTATGTGTAACTAATTTAACAAGTGCAGCGATTCACTTAGCAACTGTGGCAAGAAAGGTTGTAAAATGGAGCAAAACTCACTCAACAACACTCTTGGACTAGCAGTAGAAATGTTGGGCTCCACTGCAGTCATTAATCAAGGACTACCCAACAAACCGCACAGCCCCCTTTTGTAAACAGAAAGAAAATGAACCCACTTTCCACACTGTGATTGTAGAATTTCCCCACAAACTTTTGTTTTCTAACTGAGCACAGGTTTCCTGAAAGACTTGGCTTCAGAACAGCATACCTTCCAAGCAGTGATGGGATACAATTTTTTCTACTACCGGTTTTGTGGCCATGGTTTGGTGGACGTGGCTTGGTGGACATGACAGGGGAAGGATATTGCAAAATCTCCATTCCCTCCCCACTCCTGGGTGAAGGATACTGTAAAATCCCCATTCCCTCCCCGTCCCACTAACCTGCTTTCCAGCTCCGTTCTCCTGTGCAGGACAACAAAAGAAGACCCAGCCGATCAGCTGGGACTCAATGGGAGGCAGAGAAGAGATGGGGAAAGGGCCAGTTAGAGGTAGGATTTGCCAGTTCTCCAAACTACTCAACATTTCCGCTACCGGTTCTCCAGAACAGGTCAGAACCTGCCGAATACCACTCCTGGTTCTGGGGGGGGGGGGGTGTCTTTCAGACTCCATTTCTGTTCCCTTGTCCTGCTCTCCCCAAGAAGAGGATTGGAGAGATCAGTGGCTGGGCTAACAGTTGTAAGGAAAACAGGCCCAGGTGCAGTTATGAGACATCAGAAGCAGGAACCAGGCGGTACGTGTTCAGAGAGGCGTGACGCTGGGGAGCAAAGGAAACAAACCGTCCCTCGGTTTCCCGGGAGGAAAGGCAAGGCAAGATGGGGCAGGGAGGGGGCTGAAGCCTCTTGTGCAAAACAGAAAACGCAATTTGCAACAGAAAGCAGGACTTGCAAGAAGGGAGATGCAATGAAAGGGGTGGGGTGTCCTTAACCGCTGAAGTTCAGGACTTAGGAAATTCCTTTCCGTGAATGTATTTCTTTAAATGAGTAAATAAACATTTCCCAGATGTTTATGCAATAGAAGGATAGACTTGGAGACACACCCACACATACACTCTCCTTGGTGAGATGTTAAGACTTGGGAAAAAGTGCAAAGAAGAGCGACTAAGATGATGAAAGGCCTGGAGACAAAAACATATGAAAAATGGTTGCAGGAACTGGCTTTGGCTAGTCTAGAGAAAAGAAGGACTAGGGTGCAGTTATGATAGCAGTCTTCCAATATCTCAGGGGTTGCCACAAAGAAGAGGGAGTCAAGCTATTCTCCAAAGCGTCTGAGGGCAGGACAAGAAACAATGGATGGAAACTAATCAAAGAGAGAAGCAACCAGGAATTCAGGAGAAACTTCTGAACAGTAAGAATAATTAACTAGTTGAATGGCTTGCCTTCAGAAGTTATAGGTGCTCCATCACTGGAGGTTTTTAGGAAAGGACTGGACAGCCACCTGTCTGAAATAGTTTTGTGAGGCAGTGGTGGCGAACCTTGGGCTCCTGTGCCGAAAACTGTGTGCGTACTTGCACTCGCACACTTGCGTGCCAGCACCCAGAAGGCAATGCACGTCCCCTGCTCCCTGCGCATGTGATCTCCCCGCCACCCCCTTACCTGCACTGTACATGCATTGCACATCCCAGCTGATCTTTGGGCCTTTTTCGGCCACCCAGAGGCTGGAGGGAAGCCTCTGCAGCCTTTGGAGGCCAAAAATGGGCCGGTTTCATCATTTCCGGTATTTCTGGACTAGAACGGGTCGTCAACTTTTGGACCTCAGGGGCCACCAAACTCATATTTTTAAATCCCGTGGACCACTGATATGAATTTTGACTGACAGCGGCTTGCTAACATCGGTGGGAAAATCAGTCCCATATCCCAGAGCTGCAGTAGTCACAGGACTGGCAGTTCAGTCATCCCGGAGCAGCTGCTCCTCCAGCCGGGTGCGCCATGGACCCAGGTGCTGCCATGGACTGGAGGAGCAGCTGCTCCGGGATGACCAAAGGGCCAGTCCTGTGACTACTGCAGCTCTTGAATATGGGGCCAGCCCGTGGTGGGGTTGGAAATCTCCACTATGACGGTGGCACATGTAATGTGCAAATTTGCAGGTGGTGCCATGTGCAAAAAGCAGTGAAGCCCTCACCGGCCAGAACGAGGTAATGGTGCTGTTGCGGCAAGAGAGGGGTGGTGGCACAGGTGGGCTGAAGCAGCGATGGAGATGGCTGGAAAGTGCAGGAGAGCTGTGCTACTTGCATTTGCGCGGTATCAGCATTCCGCCTTCACTCAAGGCCCAAGTTTCCCGCGCCGCTCGCGCTTCAGCGCTTTGACTCCCTGGAACAGGAGTTCAGCCAAGCTATCTGCAAAATTCTCTCTCTGTCTCTCTCTCTCTGAGGAGCGTTCCCAGAAGCAGCACCGGAAACTTCGGCCAGGCTCTTGAGAGACAAGAGTGACTCCACGAGCGCTCCACAAGAGAGAGATTTTACAGGTAGCTTAGCAAACTCCTGTCCCTGGGAGTCAAAGCGCTGAAGCAACCTTCTAACAAGTAAAGTTCAATAAGGAAGCCAGATTCAATTAACAACCATGTTACTGCAGTGATTGACTTAACTGTGGCAAGAAAGGTCATAAAATAGGGCAAAACTCACTTAACAAATGCCTCACTTAGCAATAGAAATTTTGGGCTCAGTTGTAGTCAAAGGTCAAGGACTACCTGTATTCGTTTATACAGGTAGTCCTCAATTTACAACAGTTCATTAAGTGACTGTTTGAAGTTACAATGGCACTGAAAAAAATGACTTTTGATCATTTTCCACTTACAGCCCTTACAGAATCTGCATGGTCACGTGATCAAAATTCAGATGTTTGCCAAGTGATTTGTATTTATGACAGTGGCAATACCCTCGGGTCATGTGATTCCTTTTTGCAACCATTGGACTAAATTAACAACTGCAGTGATTCGCTTAACAACTGTCGCAAAGAAAGTCGTAAAAGGTGGCAAAAACTCACTTAAACAATATCCCACTGAGCAAGAGAAATTTCAAGCTCAGTTGTGGTCAGAAGTCAAGGACGAAGAGCAGGAACGAAGCATTTTCTTCCCCGTGTTTAAAACCCCTGCTTTTCCGCCATAGAAAAAACGAGAGGCTGGTCTCACCGACCCCCTTCGTACAATCTGTCAATACTTCCCTGCAGACGCGAATTCGTGCATGTTCCCTCGCCTGAGCGGACACGCAGGACGAGTGAGGGTAGGTTCTCGTGACGCTTGTGCAAAGGGAAGGGTTCTCGAGGAACCCGGAGGTGGGGGAGGAAGGCGAGCTAGGCCTTTTCGGAAAGAGGCTCCCCGCAGCTGGAGTTAATACAAAGGGGTGTGCGCGTGTGTGAATAGGCCCTTCTCGCCGCCTCCAAAGGCAGCGGCGAAGCCTGGAGGGAGGAGAAAATGCGCGGCCTTCACAGCCCTGAAGGGGGCAGGCAGGACCAGCTACTAATTGCAAGAAGAAGTCGGTTTTACGTGCCCGCCCGCACACAGGCCTGTATACGTGTGTGTGTGTTTACTGAGGGGAAACTGCTTCGCACGGCGAGCTTGAACCCCCGCAGGGGAGCTTCCCGCAGGTCCATCCCAGCCTCCGCCCCTTTTACACTTCATTCAAGGGGTTACACGTCCGAATTCAGCAACTGGGGTCGAGTTAAAAAAACAAAAACAACCAATCAACCAACCACCCCGCTGCGTGAAGCACGTCCAGCATTTCTTGCGAAAGCGCCCTCAGTAAGGACTGGATTCTTTTGGACTCTTGTCTCAAAAAAATCAGTCTTGGGATCCTCTGGATATAGAGAAGCTCGCGCTGGACCTTGCAGGAAAAAGATCCCGAAAGTCTCGCCGTCCTTGGTTTACCCCTCGACGCGTATCAAGACGCCCGTTCCGCTTCAAATAGTGAAATTAATCAAAAGCTGCCCTTTTTGATAAAACCATAGACTGTAACGGGATGCTGGCAAAAGGACAATCCGTGCTTAACTGCTTTGCCTCTTCGCTCAAATCCCCAATCCAGTGTTGGCCTATTCCACCCGTGCAGGGTTTTCTGCGTTGGGTTGAAGGCGGCAGAGATTCTACACGTGCATCCCCGAAAGCATGCAAGGAAGGGAGGCGTGTTCATCTTGGCAAAGAAACCCTAGCTTAGAGAAGGGCTGTAAAGCACTTGTGAAGCTGTATACAAATCTAAATGGTAAAAATGCTATAAGTTCTCCTGCTTGAGCAGGGAGGGGGCTGAACTGGACGACCTCCCAGGTCCCTTCCAGCTCATTCTATTATATTTTCTATTCCTCTTTGTCATCCTTCCCCCCCTCCACTTTCTGCAGAAGAAGGCGGTAGTTATGACGAGGACAGAAGCACTCTGCACATGCTCGACCGCTACTATACACCACCACCCCCTCCGCCCCTCTTATTTGGCTGCGCAGGGAAAAAAAAATCAGGCGATGGAAGAAACGCTCTGCGCCTGCTTGAAAGTTAATCGGCTTTATTTGACGCGGCTGCCTTTCCCTGCGCTGGGGGGGGGGGGGAGATGCGCAGGCTGGGGCGAAGCCACTCTGCACATGCTCGGAAGTCCTTTGTGTCTCTGGCTGGCTTTTCTCCCGGAGGAGGAGAGGAGAAGACGCAGCAACGGAGGCGTTGCACGGGTTCCGCGGTCGGCTCCGCCTCGCTTGGCTGAATAGGCGAGAGGCTCAGCTGATGCAAGCGGCCGCCCGGCCCTCCCTTCCCTGCCGCTGCATATATATATAAGCCGAGTTCGAGGCGCCCCCGCCGTGGAACCTCCCTTCCCGTGTCTTCGAGCCGCCAGAGGCGGGCTGGGTGCCTTTCCATCAGCAGCGGCGCCAGCGCTGCGGGGCCCGAGCTCGGTAGGCAAGCCGGAGAGGGGGGTGGGGGTGGGGGTGGGGGGGCTGGACGCGAAGGGGGCCGAGAGAGAGAAAGACGGCTGACAAAAATCCTGCATCTTCCGACTTCATCCTTGCAACGCTGCCCTGCTTTTTTTTTGGTGGTGGCGGTTGCAAAAAGAAGCAGCTGCGCGGCTTTCCTTTAAAAAAGGAAAAAAAGCTGCATTCCTGAGATATTCTTGCACCGGGAAGAGGGGGAGGGCAGGGCAAGAATGGGTGCCCCCCCCCCCCCGGCGCCCCCCAAAAAAAACAAAACTCGACCTACCGCTCTCGCAACTCTTTTTTTTTTTTCCTCCCCCTCCTCCTTTTATGCGGCTGCAAATTTCGTAGCGTTGCAAAGAAATAAAAAGGGTTGGAATCGATTGCAAGCGTGCGGAGGGAGGCTTGCAGGGTGACATGGAGGCGGGCTGGTGTGTGTGTGTGTGTGGGGGGGGGAAACAGTTTTAAGCCCCCCCCTCGATTATTTAGCACCGAGGAGGTTTTTTTTTCTCCCCTCCCCTCAACCTTTCCTGGAGGAATAATGAAGGTCTTTGCAATGGACGGGCTGTGGAGTATATCGGTCGGCTCCCTTTCGACCTTCTCTCCCATCTTCTTTTAGACGAAATTCACAGATAGGAACCGGTTTTCTTGAGATGTGGGGCCGGGTATTTCCCCCTCCCTTAAATATATTATAGAAAATGAGAGTGATCACGCCCCCTTCCATCTAAGATTATGCGCGGCGGAGTGGGGGGTGTCTGGAATACTTGCATTTTGAAAGGAAATGCAGTATTGCAACAAAAAACAAACAAACCCCATTCCCATTGGAAATATGGGGGTATGGGGTCTACCTCTAAGAGGTCGACCTATTGCTGATGCAGAAAAAAAAGGAGGGTGTTGGAGCAATTGGCTTGTTTTTTCTAGATTTGCTATCCCTTCCGCCGCCCCCCCCCCGCCCCGAAAATTACCGGATTTCTCCCTTTCCAGAAAATTCTACATATGTGTCCATATGTAGCGGTCCTATGTATGTTTTTTTTTCTCCCCGAAGTCATTATTTTGCAAAATCGGTGGCTGTATTTTCCCTCAGTCATTTTGTAAATAAGAAAAAAAAGAGGTGTGTATATTGTACACGCCCCCTTCTTTTAGGGTGTTCCTCCTCTCCCAGCCCCTGACGTCTAAATTTGCTCGAATAATACATAACTCTGCAGATCTACTAAAGGAACCAAAAAAAAAGAAAAAAGAAAAATAATCTCCCATTGGGTGCATTGCTACACAAAGGAATACAAACCTGCTGCAGTCTACTCACACCCCCTTCCATTTACTTTCCTGTGTTTAAAAAAAAAAAAAAAGGGGGTCCTTGAGTCCAACAGATTACAAGAAACATTTTTTGGGGGTGGGGGGTGGTGAGGTTGGATGCCTTCTGTATATTTTGAAGAATAATTTTTGGGTATGTGGCCCCCTTAAAGGATGCAAGGATCATTTTAAAAAAATTGTTCTTTTGAAGTGCTGCTTCTTATGGGGAAAGATCTGTGTAGCTTCCATTGTAATTCTCACCCCTAAGAAAGAGCAAGGCTGCTACTCTGAGAGTGTGTGTGTGTGTGTGTTGGGGGAGGACAGAATGCACTTTCTTGAAAGGAGGGGTGCCTTTTTCTGGGTCTCTTTCTAGCTCTTCTTTGTCCTCTGTGTTTATGGACTTCATATGTTTCATTGTCATATTTTGGTTAGCCTGATCATTCTTTTTATCAGCTGTCTAATCAGCCAAAAATTGTTCTGTGAATCCTGACATTTGTCTCTTCCCCTCACCCTCCCTTTCTCTCTTCCAGGGTCTTATTCAACCAATCCGGACTAGCTTCATCCAAATTTTTTTCTCTCTGGTCCATTCCTTGTTTCTTTGACTATTTTTCTCCCATTCTCTTATTTGGAATATTCCTGCATTTTTAAGATCTCAAGATGGTGCAGAAGAAAACCGAGCTTAAAGGCTTCCATCTTTCTTTTAAGGTACGGTGTGACCATTTCATTTTTTTTAAAATGGTATAAAATCAGACGAATTTCTTCATGTTTTAAATCTTTGCTACTTTGCTTTTGGTTTGTAAAAAAAATAAGCCTGTGGGCTTTCGCTTTCTGTCCAGCAAATGGCAAGTTCTCAATTGCAGGGAGAATGTCTGGCTGTTATCAGTAAAAAGAGGAAGTGGGGAGAAACTAAACTTTTGTTGGTTGTACTTGCAAGTTTTGTGAGTCACACTAAAGAGTCAGTCTCTGAAGAAGTGAGGTAGCTGTCCTTTTTGGGGATACATAATATTTCCTAAAATATTTACAACAGGTAGAAATTTACAAGTGTTTCTGCAGGCTTTGGCACAAAATGTTGCACGTGATCTGGTTTTCCAAATTTCTTGATATTCGCCTCCTAGCATATTTTGTGACTACTGAATAGGCTCTCTTTCCATTGAGATTTTTGTAGTTTTTTATGAAATATATTTAAATTTAATGGAAACCTTCCCAGTATTCAATGTTATTGATACTCAAGGTTTCTTGGTTTTGTACAAAGGAGTTGGTGTTCTGTCACTTGACATTTGAAGTAGTACTGAATTGGGGCATGTGGTGCTTAAATTCCTGGGGAAGAAATGGAAATAGTCAGGATTCCCAAATATAGGTAGTCCTTAACTTATGACCACAATTGAACCCAACATTTCAGTTGCTACGTGAGACATTTGCTCAATGAATTTTGCCCCATTTTAAAACTTTTCTTGCTACAGTTAAGTGAATCATTGCAGATGTTAAGTTGGTAACAGTTGTTGAATGAATCTGGCTTCCCCATTTGCTTGTCAGAAGGTTGCAAAAGTTGATCACATGACCCTGGAACAATGCAACCATCGTAAATAGGAACCGATTGCCAGGCACCTGAATTTTGGTCACATGACCATAGGGATATGCTGCAAAGGTAATAAGTGTGAAAAATGGTCATAAATCACTTTTTTCAGTGTTGTAGCTTTGAACAATCAGAAAATGAACTGTTGTAAGTTAAGGACTACCTATCGTCTCTATGTGCTTATTGTAAAATCAGATCATGGATAGGAACCATTAAGTCCCTACTATACCACCATTGGTATAGTTCTTGCCAATACTTTGCAAATACCTGGTGCCAAAAGTGGTACATTATATTATTTTCAAAGCACAGTCAGTCTATCCCAGTATTTCTTAATGTTGGCAGCTTGAAGACATGGGGACCTCAACTCTCCTGCTGGCAGGAGGAATTCTGGGAGTTGAAGTCCACACATTTTCAAGCTGCTAATGTTCAGAAACGCTCGTCTTTGTGATCTTCCAACTCCATCTTAGACTTTGATGTTCAGAATTTCCTGTGTTCAGGTTTGGCATATATGAATGAGTGTTTCAATTTAGGATGGCATTTGTTTACATTAGACTAATTCCTAGTTTGCTTTACCATGTATAAGACCAGTTCTGTGCTATTAATCATGGTTTCCAAATCCAAGTTGAATTTGCTGAATCAAAAGCTGTTACTTGATAAACTCAGTGAGTCCTGACTTCCAAGTAGTTAATATTTTATTTTAATAAGAACAAAGTTTGTGGGGAGGGGCAGGAATAGAGAAAGTTACGGAATAATAATATTGAAAAAGCAAATTGCAGATTTTAAGGTGAAATAAAGTAAAGGCTTTTGTATGTGTTGAATAGAAGAAGAAAAAGGTATGTTCATGTTATATGTTAAGAACATTGCCCGCACAGATTGGATTCACACATTTAATTAAAATATAGTATGATTGCTTATTAGCAATTACCAACACATCAGCTTTGTAAACCCTGGCATGCGGGTTAATAAATTAATATTACTTTAGCCATGTGCCACAGTGCAGTACAGTTAATCAACCATGGCTTAATTTGTTGTGTGAACACAGCTACTGTGTTCAGTATGTGCTCTTAACATGATGTGTGTTTAGAAATTATAATTTTGGCTACAAATCAGTTTAATTTATACTTTTCCATAGCAGTGGGTTTCAGTGTGTCTTTTCTGGACTCTACAAGAAAAATCCTGTCTTGGATTTTAAAGACAATATATCCTTGTTTTGTCTTGCTTTTGAAGAAGCTTGACGTAAGCATAATCCTAGGTTGTGATCTGCAATTCTAGCCCTAATGTGGCTATTGCAACCTCTGATTTTGCAGAGACATGTTTGTTATGATGACAAGCGCACCTGTTTTTTTTTTAAAACAATGATAATTTGCAATTGTTCAAACTCCTATTTCTCTTATTCATTTTCCAACAACCTCTTTGTTATTGTTGGAGTAACAGTGGATTGGAATTTTCTGTTTGCCCCCCAAATGTAAAGATAAGCTTTTAGTTCTTTTGAGTGATGTAAAGAAAGCTATTGCTGACATGTCTAAACATGCCTGAAGATTCGGGGATATGCCAAAGCTGTGTGGGTAGCTGGAAAAAAAACAGGATTGGGTTTGAAGAATGCAGATTGAAGGCCCCACCTTGGGAAATACGAAAGGAGAGGTACATCTGGCAAAATAAATCAATAAAGTGATGGAAAACTTGTGTGAGAATAATCAGCATTTATTCATTTATTCTGTGCTCCTACATTGTCAGGTAAAAATTCAATGTGATTTATAGGTATGATGTGCAGGGTTTGTGCCTTTTTGAACAACAGAGATTGCAAAAGTGCAATTGTGGGCTCGCCCGTCTGTCTCTTCCAGCAAGGTGCCTTGTTCCCATTGTTCAGGTGGAGTAACTGAGCCTGAGACAGCCTCCCATCCAGTTCAAAAACCTGTCCTGCTTATGAATTCTACCCTGCAGGGATGCCAGTCAGCACTCTGCTCAAAGCATGGGGTTCAGCCTATGAGGATTTCTCCCCTATCCTGTCAGTCCATGGGCTGGCTGCTCCTAATTATGGGCGTCCTGGTTGGCAGCATGTGAGGGCTGGCTCTGTTGGGTACCGAGGTAGGGTGGTTGGGCCGGTCTCTACTTTTTAATAGAAGCTTTTGTGGGTTTGTCCTTCTTGAAAGCTGGGCAAATGCTTGTCTTCATCACACAAGCTGAACTCAGAAAGTGCATAATTGTACTTGGAATGCTTTTTCTCTTTGTATCACTGAGTGTTGTATCTTATGATTTGTGATTGTATTTTATGATCATGGTTTATCATTTGTTGCTTGTATGTACACAAAGTTTATGCACTGGAGACAAATCCTTTGTGTGTCCAGTCACACTTGACCAATAATTCTATTCTTTTATAATTCATTTGTAGAATTACAATGTAATTCTACATTTGTTTGCAAGCTGCCATCCAGGTTAAAATAGCTCCCATTTGATTTGTTTTATTTCAAAGTTGCTAGTCCTGATGGGGCACTTCTGAACAACTGATGATTGTCTATAATTGAGCATGGGGGCAGCCTTTGAAATTTGCACAAATCTTCCTAGAATCCAAATAATGTTCCTTTGATTGTAGGCATGTAGTTAGAGACCATCCTGGTTTACTGTATATAATATGCAATATATACAGTATACTGGTTTACTACTACAACTGTAGATGGAGGATATAGAGACAATAGGATAAGTCACCTTCATCCCAGGTTCTCTAAATGATTTTCGCAGTGTAATTACTCGTGCTGCTTTTGGGAATACTCAGAAAACGTGCTTCCTCTTAAACCAGAATTTCCCAACCTTGACAATTTTAAGATGCAAGAACTTCAACTCCCAGAATTCTGGCCAGGGAATTCTGGGAGTTGGTCCACATGTGTTGAAGTTGCTAAGATGGGTAAACCCCATCTTTAGATTAAGGTTTCATTCAATAGGCCATTTTGTTGGTACTTATTAAGCAATCAAACAATTAAGCTCTGACATTAAGTTTCAAGACCCTGGCCTATAGACAAATCTAGCTTAAACTCCTGCTTCCCATAGTTAGGAGTTTGATAGTTAGGGTTCAAATTCCATTGCTTGTGAATTTTGACAAGAAATTGTCTCTTTGTTTTTTTCCATGAAGACTGACTTTTACTCTCAAAACAACCTTGTGAGTTAGTCTACAGAGAGATTTGAGAGTCAGAGAACAAGTTCCCTTCTGCACTAAGTGAACTAACTTGGTTGGGCCATAGCTTATTATGTAGTAAAACTCAGCTGCTGTGGCTTATTCAGCCAGTGTAAACCAGGAGGACCTACTAGGGCTTAAGACTGATGTCTTGGAAATACGGTTGAATGAGAATTTGCAATCCTTGCTCCTACTCAAAATCCAAAGCCCTAGCTAGATGAACCTCAGAAAGTAACAGACTTCAGAACTGAATTCAGCTGAATTTCCCCCCCTCTTTTGGTCTATAGCCTTTCAGCAAATAATAGATGATGTTGAACACTAATATTCTTGTTAAAGGAAACAATGTTGTGTTAATGAGTCATTTCACATCAAGGAGATCCAGGTTCAAACCCTTTGCATTCTGTTAAGCTTTCAATCAATTTTAGCCTACCTAAAAAGAGAATAAATAAAAAGGGCAAGAGTTGCAGAGTTAGCTTTGATGTCCGGAATTCCTAGGGGAAAAACTACAATGAACATTTATTTTCAAACCCTCCAATTACTCCACAAAAAGAAAAAATAGGCAGAAAATAAAATTGAGAATTGGAATCTTGATTCTGGAAGAAGCAAATCTATTTATTTTCCTTGTAGAATGGACATACATTTTTCCTCCTCTCTCCAAAGTCTTTGCTGAATTGGGTTTGTTCTCTTGATGTCCTTTTTTCAAATTAAATCTGCATTATATAATACCCATTCCCTTTACTCTGGTTTCTGGATTTGATTACGGAATTTGGTTTGGGTTGGCTGCACAGAACATTTTGGGCACTAACTTGAAATTTCTTGCTGGTGTTTTTCCATCAGGTTTATAATTGCTCCAGTTGCCTTGTGGGTATTACCAACCTGTTTTTACTGCCTGTGTTGATTTTTTTTCGCCTTTTTTCTTTTTTTCAAAAAAAGCCAATCAAGGTAGATAGTTTGAAGCATTGGTTGTGGTAGATGTATGCGTCAGTGTTTTCAAGGGTGGGGGAATTTTGCTGCAAAATTCCTGTCCGGTGCAGTGTTTTTGTTTAAATAGCACAGCTTCCTGGCATGGAACCAAACAGTGGTGTGGTTTAAAGTTCTTGGTTTGTGAGTGCATTGTGGTGAAGAACAGCTGGAAAGAAAAGACTGGGGGGCTGGGAGGACATGAATGGATGTGCTTAAGTTTTTGTGTGTCCTGATGCTGCCGCCACCCCCCCCCTTTTTTTTTTTCTTTCTTAAAGCCGCTTGTGTTGATGTAACTTCTATTGTGCCTTGTGGTTTGGATGCCAGTGAGGCCCTGAAAGGGGTGGGTGGGTGGGTGGAGCCAGTATGTTATGTAAGCACCCTTTGCGTTCTGCAATGTTGGGCCTAGCTTTTCCTTACAGGAGAAAGAAAGTGAATGCCAGGAAAGGAGAAAAATAACCACCCAGAAATATTTTCTGGACCCCTGAGACCTACCCAGAGAGTATCAGGTCTTGAAGTAGGAGAAACCTTGCTGGGCCTTTTGTTAAAAAAAAGACGTATTTTTTAAAAAGTAAGTCCCAAATGGTATCTTGAGGCTGCACCAAGAGGCCAAGCAAAGCCTCACAGTTGCAGGCTGAAGGTATCAACATTTGAAGCAGGGCGTCCAACCTTAGCAACTTTAAGACCTGTGGACTTCAAGTCCCAGAATTCCCCAGCCAGCCTATGTTGGCTAGGGAATTCTGGGACTTGAAGTCCACAGGTCTTAAAGTTGCTAAGGTTGGATGCCCCTCCTTTAGAACAGTTGTGCAGACTGAATTAAAAAGCAGTAAGAAGCAATCAAGCCAGGATTGCAATTATGACATGCAATTTTGCATGGGGATTACTCAAGAACACAGTGCACTCCATATCACACCCCCTGGGCCAAACATTGTTGCCTTATTCACTTCTGAATCTTGCTTCTCTCTCCTGCCTTAAGATTGTATCCTGCCTTTCCCATAAGGATGTTTTTTCTAATTTTATATTTTAAAATATATTTTATATTTTACACCAGGCCTTTTAAACCATTCCCTTTCGGGTACTTGTCTTGGTTTCTATTTTATCTTCTCTAATAATTATTTTAATCTTCAAACAAAGCATTATGGGATTTGTGGACTGTTCTGGTCAGCTTTTTTCCTGGCTTAGTGGTGCTCATGCAAATCTCTTTTGTGTGTGTATGTGTTTTGTGCTGTGAAAGCAATATGAAATTTCTAGATAGTGA
Organism: Laticauda colubrina; assembly: GCA_015471245.1. Classification (NCBI taxonomy): domain Eukaryota; kingdom Metazoa; phylum Chordata; class Lepidosauria; order Squamata; family Elapidae; genus Laticauda; species Laticauda colubrina. Next base: position 22,310,586 of record BLBF01000042.1, on the reverse strand, counting down.
AGCAATAATTCCTAAATATGTCTATCTGATACTACCATGTCTGGGTTGGTGTCCTCATCAACAAACCTATTCGTGAAATTCAGAGTTTTTATTTATTTTTCTGCGCAGTTCTGCCTCACCTCAGCAGATTTTGTAAGAATGCTTGTGTGTAGGTTGTGAGTTAATATGTTTATTTATTGACAGGAAATCTTACTGAACTGGCAGTGCCATACGTATTCTTACGCACTTCCACAACTTTTTATATAGATTTTCAATCAGTAGTGAAATCAGATTGGGATAAGGTTAGTGTGGCCTTTTTCAGTTTTTTTGGACATTGGGCAACAATATATGAAAGCTCTTAAAACTTGGCTAGTTCTCCTGTCAGGCTCATTAACTCTTACCTGTATTAGAGGCTGTAATGAAGAGATGGTTGGGTGATTTACAGCAGGGGTCCCCAACCACTGGGCCCTGGACCGGGACCGGTCCGTGGATCATTTTGTACAGGGCCGCAAAGAATGAATAATCATGATTAAAATATATATTTTATATTAGCTAAAGCTAAGAAGCCCTTTACTATTGGGGAAGAATTGATTTTGCCAGTCCTTGAAAAAGTGTTTCTAAGTGAAACTGGTCCCTGGTACAAAAAAGGTTGGGGACCACTGATTTACAGAATTGTTTTCAGCACTCAGGGAGTCCCTTTTATTGACAAAACTAACCAGATGTTTGCTCATGTTTGTATATGACTGGAGTACAATTATTTTTGTAATACATGTCCTCGATTTACAATTAATTGTTTAGTGACCATTCAAAGTTAGAACAGTGCTGAAAAAAGTGACTTATGACCATTTGTCACACTTACGACTGTTGTAGCATCTCCATAGTCAGGTCATCAAAATTTAGTTGTTTGCAACTGGTTCATATTTATAGTAGTTGTTGTGTCCTGGGGTCACCTTTTGCAACCTTCTGACAAGTAAAGTCAATGGGGAGCCAGATCCATTTAACAACGGTGTTACTAACTTAACAATTGCAGTGACTCACTTAACTGTAAAAATGATCATAACGTGGGGCAAAATCCACTTAACCAAAATCCACTTATGCCTCAACAACATAAATTTTGGGCTCAATTGTGGTAAGTCGAGGAATACCTGTATATTTATTTTTTGCTTTTAAAATAATAAGCAAAAATAACAAAACACCAAAATATATGCATTGTCAAAAATATACAAGTGCTTAAAACTAAGTGTAAAAATACAACAAAAGCAAGATACAGAGAAAAATATGTTGTTGGAACAGTAAATAGTTACAATTCTATACACAATTATGTAATGCATTCAAGAGTGTGTGTTTTTAATACACTATAAGAGTATCATGCTTATAAATGAGCCCCATATTTTCTTACATTTATCCATACAAAATCTAAATCTCTAAGCAATCATCTTATAGCATGTGTCATTAGCTCTTCAATCCATTGAATGAATGAATTTATTCATACATTTATTTCTCCAATATTGCAATATCAGCTTGTTAGTTATAATAAGGGCCTGGAGAATCAGTTTAAATTGTCTAGTTGTCAAATTCCATGCACTAACTATGTATTTCAATAGAATACTACCCTCTGAAAGTTTTAGGGGTTTCTTGCACAGTCACATTTTTGTAGTTTATTACCTTCTCCCAAAAGTAATAATAATAATTACTATCTCTTTTTCCTTTTGAAATGTTGATCAAGAGTTAGCTACGTGAAATAAAAATCCTTCCATGTAAAAGTGTAGCTAAGTTAAGACTTGATTTTTCCTTGTTGCCCTTGGAAATGATACTAGTGAGCTGAAGAAGTTAAGGCAATGTTTTTCAAACTTAAACTTGAATATGTGTGGATTTGAGTTCGCAGAATTCCCCAGGCGGAGGACTGCCTGGAGAATTCTGGGAGCTGAAGTCCACACACCTTCAAGTGGTCAAGTTTGGAAATCACTGCAATCAATTGTTTTTATGCCACCAAGAGTCACTTTTTCTATGATGGGCAGCCTTATAAATTTGACATATTAATAAATAAATATAAATATGTAAAGAGAACAAACTGGAGAGAGACTCTACCATCTGCTTCTGTGGAATGTGCAGGTGGGGTGCCCTTCCCTTTCTGGGGTTCTCCAGCTAAATTCTCGGTCAGAATTCCAATTATTACAATCACAGCACACCTGAACAGTGCCCAGTTGGGAAAGGCTGGGTTTTGGGTGTAGCAAACGCCAACTGCTTTCCCCAAATGAACCACTTGATGTTTGATAGTGACCTTGATGTTTGATAGTGGCCTTGGAGATTTCCTTGAAGCTTATCTTAACCTTTTCCTTTGTGTACATTTCGGGATGGCTCTGGGAAGCTGACAGGAGGGTGTTCCAGCTTGTTAGACAAGTCTGCAGCTTGTTCTGCCTTATAGCTTCTTCTTAATGACCTTCTTTGGGGAATGGCCCTTTCTCGTTATATTTCTTCCTCCCTTTCTTTGACATGTTTGAATCTAATTTGCATGTCAAGGTTCCCATCTAAGAAGGAACAACTAGCTTATTTCAGCTCTGCAGATCAAATCCCCAACATGTTACTAGTTCACAGGAATGTCCTTTTGTGATATTGTTTCTTACTTAAGTCAAACTTTTAAACTGCCCAATAACTGCATCTCTCTCAGCCGTTTATGATTAAATTGATTAAAAAAAGAATCTTAATAGAAGCATGTACTGGAAAATGAAAAATGTGATGTCAAAACTATACAGATAGTCCTCGACTTACAACCGTTTGCTTAGTCAACCATTAGTTACAATGGCACTGAAAAAAGTGACTTACGACCATTTTTCAGAGTAGTTATGGTTGTAGGAGTCGTTAATCAAGGTCACATGGTCAAAATTTGTGCACTTGGCAACTGCCCTGTATTTATGACAATTGCACTGTTCATGTGATCACCTCTTGTAACCTTCCCAGCCAGCTCCCAACAAGCAAAATTGATGGGAGATATCAGATTCTCATAATGACTTCATGACTCATTTAACAATTGCAGTGATTTGTTAAATTGTGGCTGTAACATGGAATATAGCTCAGGTTAACACTGCCTTGCTTAGCAATGGAATTTTTGTGTTCCTTTGTTGTAAGTGGAGAACTACTTGTATAAACTAATCAGCACATCAGTCATAGAAAAATTGATTAAAATGCTATTGAGCGTCAATTAAAAAGCCTAGGAAAATAGAAAAGTCTTTACTTGGCACTGTACTGATGCTAACTGGTTTATCGATTGAGCCTCCCTGGATTGGCCCTTCTGTAAATGGAGAGTCCCACTAGAGATGGCTTTATTAGGCAAAGAAAAATATGCAAAATGATTGACATAAAAAATGAAAGTATTCTCTTCCTCTTGCAGTGAGAAATGATTTAAATATGCATGGTAGCAGCCTGGTCTATGCATGCTTATTAGAAGAATTTTTTTTTTCGTGGGGTTGGGTGTCTTTTAGGTTACACAGGGATCTGCTGCAGGTCTTTATTAGATGTTCATAACAAGCAACTGTTTAGAGTCAAGTTCAGTAAGCCAGAATTGTCAAGAGAGCATCCTTGACAGCTTTGAGAAATCATAACTGAAACTGACAGCAGCTACACTCGCCTCTTTTCCAGCAACTGCTTCTGATCCAACTGGTTTTAGAAAGTAAATCCTGCAGGAAGATTGCCTGCTTTTCTAACACTATTTCAACTGATTTTTTTTTAATCCCCTTTTTTCTTTTCTTTCCGTCTCATCAGGGCCAGAATCCTTTTGACCTGGAATTCTCTCAGTCCACTCACCTGGAATCTGTCTTCAATTTTGAATGTTCCACTCGGCCCGGTGAGCTCCACTTTTGCCTTTGAGAAAGCAGTGGGAGGGACAGGGTGAAGCAGGAGGGAGCAGTTTATTTTCCCAGGGAACCACGTGAGAAACTGGGACTGTTGGGCAGGGCTGAACCAGTAGGGCAGTGAAGGTGCGTAAGCATGCAGACAACTTAAGTAAATGGGGGTGGGGGGGGGGGAAATAGCAGTCACCTTTAAAATAAAAGCAACCCATGTGCCTCCGGATAGAGACAGCCAAAGGGCCAGATGTGGCCTGGGATGAAGGCTTGTTAAGAATGTATTTATGCATTTATCAAATTCATAGGGCTACCCAAAGTCTGGGTGGTGAACAAAAATACAAACATGAATTCCCCAAAATCCATGCCTCCTCCTCCCCCACTCCCAAAAGAACTGGGGTCTCCTTTTTATTTTTTTCATTCCAAAGTGATTCTGCTGTAATCCATTCAGGAGAAATTGGATCATTGTGTATTTGTACACAAATTGTATCATTGTGTACACAATTGGATCATTGTGTATTTTTTGCAGTTAGCATGTTGTTTCTGAGCCTCCGGGAAACGGGATGAAATCTGCCTCTGGATAATCCTTGATTTACAATAGTTTGCTTGGTGACTGTTCGAAATTACAATGGCCCTGAAAAAAGTGACTTATGACTGTTTTTCATACTTCCAACTGTTGCAGCATCCCCATGGTCAAAACCTGATCAAAATTCAGATGCTTGACAATTGGTTCATATTTATGACATTTGCAATGTCCCAGGGTCACCTTCTGAGAAGCAAAGTCAAGGGAAAAGCCAGATTTTAACACACTTAACAGCTGTGTTTTTAACCTAAAACACCTGCAGTGATTCAGGTAACAACTGTGGCAAGAAAAACTGTAAAATGGGGCAAAAGTAATTTAACAACTGCCTTAGCAACAGAAATTTGGGGCTCAGCTGTGGTTGTAAGGCGAGGACTGCCTGTATTGGGAATCGGTGTGTTGGATCATATGGCCAATCTAATCTTGATTCAGGTGGACTCCTGTTTGGCTCAGTGGTGAATGCTGATGAAACTTGACATCTATAAGCTTTGGACATGTGGTGGAATTAAGACCTTTACAAATGATGCTAAGGCCGCACTCATGGTTGATTCTCCTCCTTTCTGCAACTGTGAGAAATGCTAACCTAAGAAAGAAGCCCCTCCCCATGTCCTAGTTTATGGGCAAAATGAAAGCTTGTGTTCAAGATCAGGCTTGCCTATAGTTGTAATGTGTTAATTGCTTCTAGGTTCAAATGTTACCTTTATTGTAATGCTTCTTTCTTTTCTTCTTTCTTTTAAAACTCCATATTTATTGACAGATATGCCTTCGAGTCAGCCCATCGACATCCCCAATGCCAAGAAAAGAAACAAGAAGAAAAAACGCTGCCGAGCTACGGACAGTTTTTCAGGGAGGTTTGAAGGTGAGTTGAAACATAGCCAAGGCACTAGTCCACATCGTTAAGTTTCCAGAAAAGAGAAAAGGCCAGATGGCTCTACACCTCTTCTTGTAAAAATATTTTATTTTAAGCTTCAATATTGGCTCACAGACCCTCGAGGGTATTGTCTTGATTCCTGTAGCAGAAGAGGAAGTTCATAAAGAGTATGTATATACTAATTTCCAAAATGGTTCACAAAGTAAAACACACAGATGATGATCTGAAGAATCCAAAAAGAAACTAAAAGAAGGAACTGACAACTGGCAAAATAATGAAATCTATTTATGGGCCAGAAAAGAAACTAGATTAATTTAAAATTCAACTCAACTGAAAAGAACAATAACAAGAACTTTTATTAATCTGTTTCAGTAAGCTAACTGGGAAAATCCGTATGGATCTTCTCTCATTTTCACTGGACTTGTTTGTAAATCAAGGCCAGGCAGCTTGCTTGCAGACCAAATAGCGCTTCTGATTTCTATATCTGGTTATATTTATAGCTACCACACTGTTCCCTTTTGGAGTAAACAAGATAATGCAAAAATACAAAAAAAGAGGAAGAAATAGTAAAGGAATTAAAGACAGCAAATTTTTAAAAAGTAAACATAAGTAAAAATTAGCATACCCCAAGATCATTTAGATACATCCAGGCACAATTTCCTCCATTTTTATCTTTCTTTCAGCCCATTTAGTCTGTCTTTGTTTGTTTTTGCAATTGAGTTCTCATTTGTTGTCTCTCTGATGTCAATGTGCTTCCCAGTGGTCACTCCCTTTTGTATTCAATCCAGTTAATTTGGAACTTACTCATCCTTGACCCTTTCTCGGTTGTATTTCAGCACACCGCCATGATAACCCATTCTCGCCACATTCAGCTTATTTTCGTGCTTTTGACCTAACCCTACTTCCATGTGACAAAATGAACAGAGCCATGCTCTGCATTCAGTCCTTTTCACTTAGGCTACAAACTGCCCACAACATTTCTACTAACATTTGCATGCTTAAATTTCATTCACAAACTTTCTCACAAACTTTGGGCCAGGGAGCCGAGATTCATCAACTTGTGCTAGTTCTTTTTTTTTTAAAGATAGTTTATAATTTCATTTGCCCTATTAGACCCAGCTATTTTGATACATCAATCTTTAGATCATTCCTTGCTTGTTGCATCGTGCAAGGGTAACATTTTCAGGAAATGTCTATGTAGATTCTCAGTCATCCAGGTCATGGTTGCCCCAAAGGTGCTTTTTCAAGAGTCAACTGTACTTTGTGGTATTTTTCTTTGGAGAAGTTTCACTTCTCATCCAAGAAGCTTCTTCAGCTGAAGAAGCTTCCTGGATGACACAGGAAACATCTTCAAAGAAAAAAAAACAGAAAGTCCAGCTGCCTCTTGAAAAAGCACCTTTGGGTTTTTCAGGAAATGTTCTCAAACAACAACACAATATCCCCATCTAGTTAATTTATGATCTTAAGATCACAAGTACTTATACATTAAACAAGCAAAGGGACGTGACACTCCTTTGTCTTACTCCTTCCTTGATGTTGAGTCATTTGCTAAGCATCCTGCTGATTGTCACATTTTATTTCTATCCTATCTTACTACCTTCAGCAGCTAATCTTCCTATTTGCACAAAACACTCCACTGTTCAATCCTATTCACCTCATCGAGGGGTGGGATTCAAATTTTTTAACAACTGATTCTGTGGGTGTGGTTTAGTTGGTGGGTATGGCTTGGTCATGTTATTGGAAGGGCTCAATATCACTCACATTGAGGCACGCTTCTCCTCTCATGGCCTCTCATGACTCTGGGGATGTTGCAATAGTTGTAAGTGTGAAAAATGGTCATAAGTCACTTTTTTCAGGGCCATTGTAACTTTGAATGGTCATTCCACACAAGCAAAGTACCAGCAAAGGAGGAAAAAAAACCTCCAGAGACGTTCTTGAAACAGGAAGTCTAGTCCTGCCAAGAATGTAATAAGGGTTAATGGAGAGGCAGTTTCTGAAAGCAACACCAGAATGTTTCCTTTCTGCCTTCCTTACAGGATTAGGCCATAAATTTTTTCCAACAATCAGTCTCTGAACTGCTTAGAATGTTAACCGGTTATAGCGAACAAGTGCGAACTGGTAGAATCCCACCCCTGACCTCATCATAACATGGTTTCTGAATCACCAAACATGCAACACAGTGAGCCCTTGTTTAGCAACCATTGTTGGGACAAGCAACTTGATTGTGAAGCAGAGCAATCACTAAGTGAAACCACAACTATGCTTATGACCTTAATTCAGCTTTCTTTTGCTTACAGACCTGCAGAGGTCGTAAATGTGAAGACAGGTCATAGATTTTTTTTTTCATCATGGTTGTAACTGCGAAAATTTGCTAAAAAAGACTACTTGTAAATTGTCATTTTATATTTGTACATTTCTTAGCTTTGGCATATTTTGTTGTAAATGCAACTGGTGCTTGGTTATATCCCAAGCATGTGTAGATTAGTCTATGCCAGGGTCTCTAAAATAGACATGCAACAAGCCGGTATACTACTGCTCTCAAGTCATCAACAAGAAAGTGATATGAGAAGAATTAGCATGAGGTTTCTTGTATTAGGTGTGTTATCTTCAGTTTACACTGTTTTTCAATTTTGCACCAGAACACACTCATTCAACATCTTTGTAAGCCTGTCTCTAGCTTGCCTGCTCATAGGAAGAATGAGTAGATGTGGTTGGCTTGTGCCATCAATATTTATATAGTCAGAGCCCACCTGGAGAATTGTTTCCAGTGGTAAACCTGAAGCAGGTTCATAAATGGGCAATCTGAATGATCAAGACATATGTCCTAAGACAAGATATGGAAGGAATCAAGAATATTAGGCCTTAAAAAACGAAGATCAAGAAACTATGTGGTAGCACACTTAGAAAGTAGAAACAGATGTTCTTCGTTGCGCAGAAGGTGGAAGTCATGGGTTAAGTTATGGGGATGAGGTGATTTTGGTTAAATGTAAGAATAAAGCTTTCCCTTATAGTTAAGGTAACTTTGGAATAGAACCATTTACTTCCCTGAATGTCTTTAAACAAAGATTGGAGAATAATCGCTGAAAAGGGTTTCATTAGGATTCTTGCATAGAACTGAGGGTTGGATTTGTTGACTGATCCTGTTAGATTGGTAGTGTTTAGAAACTCTTTGAGTGAAGCTGCATTTGTTGAAACAAAAGAAACCGGAGGAACTTCGATGTGGGTGAACTCTGGAATAGTTTACTTTTGCATTTTTGCCTTCTGTGGGTTTTCCCCCAGATCAGCAGATGTGCTGTCTGAACACTCTTTTGAAGTCTGATTTTGGAATATGCTTTCTCTCCCTGCCCTTCTCTTTCTGCTGCCACATTCAGATGTTTACCAGCTCCAAGAAGAGGTCCTCGGAGAAGGAGCACATGCAAAAGTCCAGGCCTGTGTTAACCTCATTACTAATAAGGAGTACGCAGTGAAGGTATGAACTCTCGGTTGTGGTGGCTTCTCTGAGGAAAGGGAATTCTGGGAAATAATTCAGTGTTGTTTCCCAAACACTGAAGCCAAAAAAGTGGAACTGGAATCTTGTCTGTGGAGGGAAGAATATCTGAATTTTGGTCTCCTGCTATAAGAGAATCCTGGTGCATTGTCATCAGCAGACATGTTTTTGAGAAATGCTGTGCAGTTTTCTGGCATTGGAGAAAGTTTCTTGAGGATTGGGCAACACCAACATTCCTGTTTGGTGTCAATGGTTCTACTCTTTACCGCCTGTCCCCTCCCCTCTAATCTGCCCCAAACTATTTTAAGGAAAATGCTGAGGTGTTACAAATGCTGTGGCAGGCTTTGCAAATTTTGATTGAAGAGTAGAGCTGGGATTCGTAACTAGCTCCCAAACACTAGGCAATTTGCTTTGATCTTGGTAAACTCAGGTTCTTAACCTTAACCTAACTTTGTAAATAAGAAAAGAAAACTCCAGTTCCAGTCTGCCTACATCTGTATCACATCTACTGCTTGTCTGGAGGCTTCAGCTGATGCAAGCAAAATTGTGCACAAAGTCTTTTAATCAAATGACTGGAGATTTGGGAGGTAGTTGGTTTTGATCTGCCTTCATTAGTTATTCTTGCAGGATGGTTGGGAATATTTCAAAGAGATCAGCGTGGTGAAGAAGGTTTCAGTAAAGATAGTATTTATCTGAAACGGTAGATGAACCGTCCTGCTACCTAGAGGCTTCCTTCCTCAAACCTTGATTGCGTTATTTAAAATAGAGGTAGTCCTCAACTTACGACCACAGTTGAGCCCAGAATTTCTGTTGCTAAGTGAGACATTTTTAAAAAGTGAGTTTTGCCCCATTTTACGCCCTTTTTTGCCTCAATTGTTAAGTGAACAGTTGATAAGTTACGAACCCGGTTGTTTTCCCCCATTGACTTTGCTCCTCAGAAAGTCACAAAAGGGGACCACATGACTTTGGGCCATGGCAACAGTCATAAATAGGAGTCAGTTGCCACGCATCTGAATTTTGATTACATTTTGATCATGGGGATGCTGCAAGAGTCGTAACTCTGAAAAAGCCATAAGCCACCTTTCTCAGTGCTGTTGTAACTTTGAATGGTTCAGTAAAGGAACTGTTGTAAGTCAAGGACTACCTGTACATGCCAGCTGCCAGTCGCCCCAATTTTGATCACAGGACCACAGTGATGTTGTAACAGTCATAAGTGTGAGAATCTGTCATAATTAACTTTTTTCAGTGCTGTAACTTCCAACAACGGCTAATCAAATGGCTGTAAGTTGAGGTCTACCTGTAATAGATGTTGCATTCCAGGTAGCAGCCCATTCCAGAAAATATTAAATTATCTTAGAACAGACATTCCACCTGGTTGGGAAGTGGTGAAGACAGAATTATCCACAAGTTCCTTTAAATTTGTGGAAATCCAGTGTTGGTTGAACGAAGCTGTAAAAAAGTTTTCAGTAATTTATGCCAGTGTGAAGTGAAAGTCAGCTTGCAATGCTTAGCTGAATGTTGAAAAAGATTATTTGCAAGTAGAAAGTTAGTGCATTTTCCAGAATGCTAGTTGCTTACTTTCAGAAAGATGATACCCTTTAAAAAAAAAAAAAACACAGTGTAGAGTTTGTAGAGTTTCTTTTCAGTAATTACCACCATCTGTTGGAAATATGGCTAATTGTCATTGCATCTCAGGACATTTATTCCATGATCTGGAAAATAAGGGTTGATTATTCCTTCCAGAGTATATTTATTGTTTATATTTATTGAAGCTGTTCAAGCATTAGGAAGATGCAAATACAATTTATGTGCAAGAGAGGTATACTTTACATATCAGCTGATTAGTTCCTCTGATAATAACATGCCAGCCAGATAACTGCATGATTAGTAAGAATGAAACAGCTCTTTTGTTTCTAGCTTCTTTTGAAAGTCAGGCTGCTGCCTAAAATAAACAGGATGTCTGTCTTCTTGGTCTTTGAGAAAAATGATTAAGATTGTCTAGTCCCTTCCTTTCCTCTGCCCCTCCATTTTTATTTTGCTTTTTAAAATCTACTTGGGAAAACTGTCCCGTGACTCTTCTGCCTAAGATATTAACATAAAATCAAGCCAGCTTTTGAATTCTTAAATGAATAGCTGTATTTAGTCAATTACAAATTGGGAATAAACAGGATGTCACGACTAGTGCAGACTAACCAAGAGATGATGACAGAAGCTTTTGGGGTCTAAAACTGGTAATTTATTTAAATTTATTTGCCTGCCAAAGTCGCTTCAAAACGAGATGAGCAGCTGATAAATTTAATCAATAAAATAAATACATTTGTTGGACCTTGTCCCTTGTCCCAAAACTAGCATCTTGCAGAAGGGCTTAAACGACAAATCCTGCACCGTACGGCAAGGGATGGTTCCAAGAAATGAATGTGTAAACATTAGGGTGGGGGGCGGGGAAGAAGCTTTCTGAGTATTAATTTTTTAAATTTATATGACCACAGACAGATTCCCAGTGGAACCAGTTCCCCAGAAAAGGGAGTGAGCTGCCCTGTGGTGGCTTATGTCTAGCCATCTGTTTGGGATACTTTTATTCTTTTTTTTTTTTTTTTGAGCAGAGAATTGAATGCTCTGTGAAAACGAAAATAAGGACTGAGGATGACACGATAGCAGTGTTCCAATATGTCTCAGAGGCTGCCACAAAGAAGTCAAGCTATTCTCCAAAGCACCTGAGGGCAGGACAAGAAGCAATGGATGGAAACTAATCAAGCAACTTAGAACTAAGGAGGAATTTCTTGACAGAATAATTAATCAGTGGAACAACTTGCCCCCAGAAGTTGTGAATGCTCCCACATTGACGTTTTTAAGAAACTCTTCTTTAAGAAGAAATTGGACAACCATTTGTCTGCAATGGTAATAAGGTTTCTTGCCTGAATAGGCGTTTGGACTGGAAGACCTCCAAGGTGCCTTCCAATTCTTGTTATTCTGTTATGACTCCTTCCAGCCATAAGATTCTGAGATTTATGTCTTTGGTCCAAGATCCTTACAGCTCAGTTCAGTATAAATTTCCTCACTTAATTTATGGCAGACTTAATCTCTTTAAATCAATTGTTTGGTAAATAAACTACTTGATAAAAAATAAACAAAGCAAGCAATCCCCCCCTTCAATTCCTCTCCGGCAACTCTCTGTCAAAAGGCCTACATTTTAGTTTTCTGTTTAAAATTTCATCTCTCTCTCAGCTGCCTCTCCCAGTTTGACCTTCTCTCTTCAAACCCAATTGTTCCTCCCCCAGCCTTCCCCACCCCCTTAATCCCTTCTGCCAGCATGTATTAAGGCAGGAAGAGTGACGCAGATGATCTAAAATGGGACAGGGAGAACCTGGCACCAGCCCGGTTGTGTGTGCATGTGTGTTTGTGTTGTGCAGATGCCATGGCTTCGGGGAAGGGAGAAGAGGACAGTTGTAAATCTGATGCTGGAAAGAGAAGCCAAAAGGGTGGCGATGTTGAAAACCTCCCAGACCAGAGGGAGGAGAACACAGCTGCTGCACACTGCGTTCCTGTCTCTCTGGGGAGTGTGGCTTCTTTTTTTTTTTTCTTTCTTTTTTTTTCTTTTTAAGTTGGCAGACGGCGAGAAACAACAGCTCTTTCAGTCGTCATTGCTGGCTGCAAAGTGGCAATTTGGGGAGCAGAGAAGTGTGGGGCCCCATGAACAATCCATTTTCCACCCTTTTGCTCTTCAAGGTTCATGCCCACCCATTTGCACATTGTTGCAGTTGCAAAGGGGTAGGCTGGTGAAAAAAACTTCTGGAAGAAAGGCAGAAAGAAAAGAAAGAAAGGAGGAAGGAAAGGAAGAAAGAAAGAGGAGGAAAGGACTGTGGAAAGAAGGGAAGGAAGGAGGAAAGAAGAGGGAAGGAGGGAAAGAGAAGGAAGGAACAGAAAGGAAGAAAGGAAAGAAAAGGGAAGGAAGGAAGGAAGGAAGGAAAGGAAGGGGGGAAAGAAAGAAAAAAAGAAATATCAGTTGCTCAGAGAACAGCTGGAGAATCCCTTCCCTCCCTGTTCTGAATACCTCATTGAGGTTACTGTTGTTATTGTGCAAGGCTGGGGGAGCGCAGAGACTTTCATGTCTGATCCCCCAAACTCTTTTGAATACAGTTTCACAGGTGGAATCTTGCCATTCTGAGTCAAAAGGCCCAATTTGTTTTACAGATTGCAAAAGGCTAAAGGGATTAGGAAGGGAGGTGGGGCAGTGGGGGAAAGAGGGCATGAGAATTGCAAGGAGAGAAAGCATCCAGGCTGGGAGATGGTTTAACTTGCCCTTCAGCTGTATACTTTAAATAGACAAGCTTGGGTTTTTAAAAATTGCCAGTTGAAAAAAAATGGCCTTTTCTTCATTGGGTATAAAGTTGAATAAAGAAACAGCCTATTTGTCTTTGCAGGAGAGTGTTGGGGTGTTTATGAGATTGGGTTGGCTTTAATGCTATCTTGTAAATGCCTCCATAAACATTATCTCCAGTGCTTGTTGTACTTTGCTCATGTTTCATACAAAATCATAGAGCATAATAGCTGATACCACCACCACCCTCCCCCGTGGAATATGACTTCAAATCAGCCCTGCCCACCCCAGGGAGGATTTGAAGAGCAGTTGGAGGGAGCCAAGTTTGAGAAGCGTTGTGTACTTGGTGTCAAAATCGTTGCTCATTTTATTTGTTGAAAGAAACAAAGTTTTGCCTGCAGAATATTTGCTTCAGCTTGGTGTTGTTCTAACTGTAGCCTTTCCCTTATTTTTTTTTTTCTTTGAAAGATAATTGAGAAGCGCCTTGGACACATCCGAAATCGGGTATTTCGAGAAGTGGAAATGCTGTACCAGTGCCAAGGACACAGGTAGTGGGCAGTTTTAAGCTTGATCTTTGCTGTATCTAGATGGTATCCTGGTTGTATTAATTGTCAGCATTCCAGAAAACTTCCACTCCAACAAATAACTCAGAGACGGACATCCTCTCAAAAGTTCTTTTTTATTTGGGTAGAAACCTGGTACATGTGGAAAATCCCAAATCTGAAAGTTCTGGGTTTCCTTGTAATAAGTTAAAAAAAATACAAATCCAGCCCCTGCACCCATCATCTCATCACATGCCCCAATCACTATCTGTCCCAACTTGAGACGTCCCCTCACTTAGGTGCAGAAATAACATGATCTTGACTTAGAAGAAGAATGCTATTATGTCTAACCACATAACCTCTAAGAACTTCCCCCCTCCCATTTTTCCAGGCTCAAGAATGTGGCAGTGTGGAAGTGTCTGGTACTACTATGGCTTCCAAAGCTGACATTAATGCCAACTGCAGTAATCAGGTGGTTCTCAGCTTAGGTCCACCAACGGAGCCCGAAATTTCTGTTGCTGAGACATTTGTTAAGTGGGGGGCTGTCCCATTTTATGAACTTTTTTTGCCGTAGCTATTAAGCGAAACACTGCAGTTATTAAATTAGTAACACGGTTGTTAAGTGAATCGGGCTTCCCCATTTACTTTGCTCGTCAGGAGGTCACAAAAGAGTATCACATGACATTCCCCCCAAAGACACTGCAACCGTTGTAAATATGAGTCAGTTGCCAAGTGACTGAATTTTGATCACGTGACTGTGAGAGTGCCATGATGGCCATAAATGTGTAAAACAGCCAAAAGTCACTTTTTTTTCAGTGCCATTGTAATTTTGAACGATCACTAAATGAACTGGATTACCTGTAAATTGGTTGAAAGTGATCCTTGACTTACGACCACAATGGAGCCTAACATTTCTGTTGCTAAGCAACATAGTTGCTAAGTGAGCTGTGCCTTGTTTTATGACCTTTTATTACCGCAGCTGTTAAGCAAATCAGTATGGTTGTTCAGTCAATCCTGCAGTTGTTAAGTTAAATCCGGCTACTCCCGTTGACTTTGCATGTCGAAATCTGGCTGGGAAGGATACGAATGGGGATCAATGGAGATGCTGCAATGATTTTATATAGGTAAACAGTCCTAAGTCACTTTTTTTCAGTGCCAGTGTAATTTTGGTTACTAAAGGAATGAATGTAAGTCGAGGATTACCTGAACTTCCATATCAAGGGACACTCTACCTCTGAATATTAGTTCCAGGGAAAGGAAAGTCTGGACTTTGTTCTCTGCATTGTGGTTGTGTGAGAAATGTTTTGCCTGCCGTGAAGGAAAATATGGGTAGATTAGAGGTCTCAAAACTTGACAACTTTAAAACTTGTGGACTTCAGCTTCCAGAATTCTCCAGCCAGCTATGCAGAATTCTGGGAGTTGAAGTCCACAAATCTTAAAGTTGCCAAGTTTGGGGACCCCTGAGGTAGATCATCAGGATTGATTTTTGAATGAAAATGAAATGGATTTATTTTTTTCTCTTATCTGTCTCTTCTTATCCCTAATTATTGTCCCGCCCTCACCTGTCTTTTTTCAGGAACATCCTGGAGCTGATCGAGTTTTTTGAAGAAGAGGACCGGTTCTACCTCGTGTTTGAGAAGATGAGAGGAGGTGAGTCACTGACCAAATGAATGGCTTTTGTAGGTGGCAGAGAGAGAGAGCTTCTTATTTTTAAAGCCTCATTTTTTCCAATTTAAGTAAGGAAGAAAAAAACCATAAATTGTTCATGTTATAATTGTCCATATATAATTACATCAGGACTGTCCAGTCCTGACAATTTTAAGACCTGTGGACTTCAACTCCCAGAATTCTGGGAGTTGAAGTCCACAGGTCTTAAAATTGCCAAAGTTGGACACATCTGATCTGCGTGTTTAAGCTCCAGATCTTTGTCTGTGGCTTAATTGGGCCTTTCAATGTCTCTTTTCAGGCTCCATCTTAACCCATATCCACCGTCGACGCCATTTCAATGAACTAGAGGCCAGCATGGTGGTGCACGACATAGCCAGTGCCCTTAATTTCTTGCACAATAAAGGTGGGTAAAAAATGAATGTTGGGGGCAAGGTATTTTTTGTTTTGTTTTCTAAAGCATTCCATGGTGCAACTTAAGTCTCTTTGCAATCCAATAAGCCAAGATGTTCATCCTTGGTTAACTTTAGCATCTATGGACTTTAATTCCCAGAATTCCTGTGGACTTCAACTCCCAGAATTCTAGGAGTTGATGTCCACAAGTCTTAAAAGTTGTCAAGGTTGAACACCCCTGCACTAAGCTATTGTTTCTCAACCAAGTTTGGTGGATGAGGAATTCTGGGAGTTGATGTCCATACACACATCTTCAAGGTCCTAAGGTTAAGAAACTCTATTGAGTAGATCTCACTGCTGCAGTAAATCTCAATCTATCTGCATTGGCCTGTCATCTTTTTCACACTGTATTACTACATTTATGATGTCCAGGAATCTGCTGAGGCCTGATCTGGGCACTTTTCTATAATATGCCTTTTCCTCTTCTCTTATCCTGTCTGTAAATACGTATTTTTCAGTTGGGGAAATATTTGCAGAAATGCAATGAAACCCAGGCTTATCTGGTTGCTTTAGACCAGGGATCTAGGGGTCGCCAACCTTTTGAACCTCAGGGACCACCAAACTCATAATTTTAGATCTTAGGGACACTAACCGGTTCTGTGGGTGTGGCCTAATTTGTGGGTGTGGCTTGGTCATGTGACTGGCTGGGCATGGCTTGTATGTAAATATTATATTTATATAAATATTGAATTTTTTATTAAAAAAGAGCAACTTTTACCCAAAATCAGGCAAAGCAGGCAGACTGAGTTGCTCACAGAATCATTCAGTGATCTATCTATCTGCCATCGGCTAGCTCAGTTTCTCAAATTTGCATGCTGCGAGTCTGTATTGAATTTGCTTGCAAACAAACCTCCAGTCCTAAGGGAGGTTCGGCTGTGCTGAGCCGAAGATCTAAAGACTACCTAGAAAGCAAGAAATCCAACCATTTCCTGCTTCCTAGCTAATCTAAATCTCCTGGCACAGCAGAACAGATGATGGCCAGAAAAAGGAAAAATAACAATTTAGCAGGCAAGTTTACCGGGTAAGGAATGAGTAGGTGGGTTGTTTGGGTGGCTCAGTCTTGCAGCCTGGATTAATTGTTTTGTGGGGGTGCTCTGGGGGTGAGATTTCTCTGCGGCCCACCAAACTTTTCTCACAGCCCACCAGTGAGCTGTGGCCCACCAGTTGGTGACCGCTGCTTTATACTATAATTAATACTTCTTAAGTAATTATTAGCTCTTTCCTTTAGTACAAACAGTTGGGAAGCAGAGGCCTCTGGTTGAATATTCAGATAAGGAGATTTCCTGGCATGAAGTAGATTTAGCAGAATTCCTTCACCAGGGCCATCAACTTAAGATGGCTTTCAAAGTTTATAGAGAGCATCATTTAGGGCCAAGAACTCTGAAGGACTGTTTTCTCTTAATGTTGTCTGTCCAGCTAACCAAATCATCAATGGGTGACAACTTTAAACTCTATATTGTTAGATCTTGACTACTATTAGATCTAGTGTTAGCTAATAGTCATGTGATAGGGATCATTCTCTATGCCGGTTTCCAAATTTGAAAATTCCTGTCTCAAAATTGTTGTGGCCTCTTTCTCTGACATCATTTTGCTATGCTGTTTTTTTTATTTTATTTAATTGAGTTGATGTCTTAATCTATTTTTAAGATATATTTTTTAAAGTTTATATTAATAGTAAACTACATTAGATGCAGTGGTGGTATTCTACCAGCTCGGCCCGGTTCTGGCGAGCCGGCAGCGCCAATGGACAGTAGAGACCAACACGGCTTTCTCCAACAATGCTGTTTGGCCCACCTACCCGCCTGGGCTCCCATACTAACCTTTATGTCCTGCTTTTGAAGCGCAGCTGCTTTGTGCGGCACTGCAGATTGCTACACAGCAGCTGCTGAAGCGACAGGGAGAGTGCAGGCTTGTAGGAGGCGAGTCGGAAAGCCTCTGTGCATGGCACAACGTATGCATTTGGTGCTCATGTGCAAAGTGTGCATGCGCACCCACCAAGCCACACCCACCGAACCAGTGGTAAAAATATGTGAAATCCACCACTGATGGATGTTGCTATCACTAATAAGATGGGATATAAATATTTTAAATAACAGTTGTTTGGGATCTGTCACCTAAACCAGGAGTCCCCAATCCCTAAGCTGTGGTCCAATACAGTTTCCAACCCACTATAGGCCACAGCCTATTTGGAACTGGGCCATGCAAGCGGTAGGTTGACACATCACACAGCTCCACTCGCATGAGTGGTACCCCAAAGGCTCCCCCCCCCCCCCAAGCTGGGCCCCCAAACCACCTGCTTCCAATGTTCCAAAAGCCAAGCGGTGAGAACAGAGGCTGACTGGGATGAGCGCGCCTTCCTCAGCTTCTCGGAAGCTGCCTGCCCAGGACATCTGATCCGCTTTTGGAGCATTGGGCAGCCTCAGTGAGCCTGAAGGAACATGAGACCGTGCCCCCAACAGCTTCTCTTCTCTGCACTGGCTTTTGCAAATGGACGAAAGGCTTTGGGGGGAGGGATCTTGGGCTGCTTCAGGCCTTCAGTCCCTTTGGAAAAGCTTTTGGCACGGAGAAGCCTGAAGGAGTGTGAAACCCTGCCGCCAAAAACTTCTCACTTGCATAGGTAGAGCTACGTTTGCTGGCCCACCACTCATGTGGCCTAGTTCCGCTCTACTTCCTCCCCCCTCCCAAAAAGGCAGGTTGCCAAGCCACAAAGGTTGAGGACTACTGACCTAAACTAATAAATGAACCGTTTATGCACTGAAGAGAACTGTTGGGAGTATTCAGTTCCACATGAGGAAGAGACAATTGGGAGACCTTTTAATTACATGCACTCTTTGCTTCTCAAGTAGCTTTCTGGAAGGGATCTGGAATAAAACAAGGGACAAGACCCTTCTGGCTTCTGTAAACATCAGGTGTTAAGGGTGTTTGTGCTGGCCATGGTTTGATGCTTGCTTAGATGGACTTATGGCTTCCTTTAGCATGACCAGATTACACAACTTGGCTCAACTTTTCCGTTGTCTTTTACACTCCGGCAGCTGCTTGGTCATGTTCTTCCAGTCAAAAGCAGAAAGTATTAACTGCTAATGTTAATCTTCTTTCTTTCTTTTATTACAGGAATAGCACATAGAGATTTAAAACCAGAAAATATTCTCTGTGAGAGTTCAAATCAGGTGAGCAGTAGTTTAATTGCTCCTTGGTTAGTTCCCAGTCTCTGAGGGGGTCACATGTGCTGCAAGATAGGGAGGTTGAAGGAACTTGCTGATGCAAGATGCTTTGATAAGTGAGCTAATAAAGCACAAACACGAACTGTTTAGATTGTGCATAACAAACGGATTGAATTTATGGCAGAATGTCAAATTCTAATTAGCATGGAGTTTTCTTCCAAAGAAATGACCTTCCCCCCCCCTCATTCTCCCTCTTTGTCCCCAACACCAGGTGTCCCCTGTGAAAATCTGTGATTTCGATTTAGGAAGTGGGATCAAGCTGAATGGTGATTGTTCTCCCATCTCCACCCCAGAGCTTCTCACTCCGGTAAGTGGTCCCTCCCCAAGAATAAATGTATTTCATAGAATCATAGGGGTCCGGGAAGAAAGGAAGGAAGGAAGGAAGGAAGGAAGGAAGGAAGGAAGGAAGGAAGGACGGACATTGATCACCCAATAAAATAGATCCAAGTGGATGCTTTAAAAACTCAAACCTTTCCCTAGTCTGGAGGCCTCATTTTGGGGAAATTGCTTTTACACAGTGTATATTGTTTTTATGGGATTTGCTGCTAAAGACATAACAGGTTTTGCAATGAGATTCAGGTGATTCCCCAAAATCAGTTATTCAGTCAATAAGTATAAGGCACGTTCAGTATTTAGATTTTATTTAGCAGCATCTCTATAATACCTGTGGTGGCACAGTGGTTAGAATGCAGTACTGCTGGCTGTTCTGCTGACTGCCAGCTGAGTGCAATATCTACCCTGAGATAATGTCTCCCTTTTTGCATAGCAACCCATCCTTTTGCACTATCCTTTTGAAGTTGTTGCCTGGAATCTCTTTAATTTGTAGAGGAACATTGGAGACTATTTTTCATGCAGCCATCAAGTTGCAGCTAGACTTTTTATGGAAAATTCTACCGAGTAAAACCTGCTATATATTTTTTTTAATCTTTAAGCTTCATAGGAAACAGTTTTATTGGTGATAATCTGTTTTCAGTGCAGAGACGCTATAGGGAAATACTTTGCATCTTTCCTATCCCATGATATAGGTAGCCAAAATTTATACTC
Source organism: Laticauda colubrina (assembly GCA_015471245.1). NCBI lineage: Eukaryota > Metazoa > Chordata > Lepidosauria > Squamata > Elapidae > Laticauda > Laticauda colubrina. The sequence continues at coordinate 22,290,587 of BLBF01000042.1, read as the reverse complement.
AGCCACACTCAAGGAACTGTTGCATGAATAAGTAGAGAAAAGATTGAAGCAATAAGAGCAGCACATTGTGACTTTCTTGTCCTGTAGTGAGATATTTTGATGACCTTGCGCCTAGAAAACTCTTCAGCCAGTTTACAGAATTTTAGTGATGCTATTTCCAAATAGTTTTCATATTATTTTCTGCTTGTTTAGAGCCAGAGAATGCACGCAAATGTTGTGCATTTCAGCTAGTTTGTGTTGTCAATTTGAGTTGGCATTATTTATCCTTATGAAGATTACCTTATTAACTCTCTGTCTGATCTCGTCATTTAATCTCTGATACTTTTTTCTTATCCTGCAAACTTTGTCCCATTCTCCCTGTTTCCTTCGAGATGTGCAATACTGAGGGGAGGCTCTGCGGAAGGATAGTAACTGATTCTAAGGTGTCCTTCCACAGATTGCTTCCCAAAATATACAGGTTGCAATACCTTGGTAATCTTTTCAGGGTTTGAAAGCTTAAGTAGGATCCAGCTTGATTAGTATTTGGAGGGGATGTGATTTCGGAATGTGATTTATTTGTTTTTTTGGTAGTCTATTGCCATATGGATTTAGAATTAAGCTCATTTTCAAGCAGAAGTTCTTCATATATTATTTTGTTTGAGGTTTTTTTTGCTGCTGGCATTTAATTTTATGTTCATTGTTCCAACCGGTGAGTGAGTAGCTGGATAAATCAATATTTAAAATTAGAGAATGTTTTATATGATTAAAAAGGTAAAAGATTCCCCTTGCATATGCATGCTAGTCGTTTCTGGTTCATGGGGGCAGTGCTCATCTCTGTTACAAAGCCGAAGAGCCAGCGCTGTCTGAAGACATCTCTGTGGTCATGTGGCCAGCATGACTAAATGCCAAAAGCGCACGGAACGCTATTATCTTCCCACCAAAGTGGTCCCTATTTTTCTACTTGCATTTTTACATGCTTTCGAACTGCTAGGTTGGTAGAAGCTGGGATGAATAACGGGAGCTCACTCTTGTTACGTGGCACTAGGGATTTGAACTGACGAACCGCTGACCTTTCTGATTGACAAGCTCAGCGTCTTAGCCACTGAGCCACCACGTCCCTTTATATGATTGTGTTATAATTAAAGTTAGAAAAATTGTTTTGTTTTTTTGGGGAGATAGTGTGCTCCATCATGAGAGGTTTCAGGAAAAGACTGGAGAGCCATTTGTCTAGAATGGTATGAGGATTCCTGCCTTGGGCAGGAGGTTAGACTAAAAGACCATCAAGATCCTTTGAATTTTACCCCATTTTGATCCTTCTTGTGGTAGTTCTTTATTGAATCACTGCAGCTTTTAAATTAGGAACACAGTTAAATGAATTTGATTACCTTTGCTTGACTGGCTCTGTTTCTGACTTGTCAGAAGATCATAAAAGGGGATCCCATGACCCTGGGACGCTGCAACTGTCATAAATATGAGTCAGTTGCCAAGCATCTGAATTTTGATTACTGACCATGGAGATGCTTCAGTGGTGGTGTGAAAAACGTTCATAAGTCACTTCTTTCAGTGCCATTGCAATTTTGAATAGTTCACTCAACAAACCGTTGTAAGTCGGGGACTACCTGTACTATGAAGGGAATTTAAAAAAAACACTTATCATGCCAAAGAAAGCACGTGGTCATGACTGTGAAGCCAAATCAGGCTCAACTCAAAGCAGACTTGCCTTTCCTTAAACTGAGATTACCAAGCCAGGCATAAAATGGATTGCACCCATTATCTTAGGATGTAAAATGATGGTCAGTTTCATACCACAGTCACAAACAGCTGGATTCCCCAATACAGATAATCCTTGATTTAAAATGGGAATGGAATCTGATTATGGTTATAATTCACAACTGTCATAAAGCGAGTCATTCATTTTAGGACCTTTTTGGTTGTCTTTAAAGCAGGGCCCCCAAAGTTGGCAACTTTGGAGACCTCTGTCTTAAAGCAAATTCATGGTTTGCTGTGGGCCATTGTTGCTGAAAACTAGAAGTAATTATGGACCAGGTGCTGAGCACTTGACATACAGCCATACGAATGCAGGGATGGGGGTGGATGACTGTTGTAACTTTGAATAGTTGCTAAGCAGCCAGTTGTAAGTCAAGGACTGCCTCTTCATTGAACCACAAACTCCTAAACCACATTCATAGCGTAAAAACCAGCCAGGGAGTTAAATCCATACATTCTCTATTCTGGTGTTTTAACCCAGTTTTTTTTCCCCTACCCCCAATGGCATCTCCTTTCTTAGCAACCTTTTTTCAGCATCCTCATATGAAATGGGTGTGTGGGAATCCCACCTGCAGCAGAGTTTTCCTGCAGGGGAAGTCAAAAAATGGAAGATGGTGTTTGTGACAGAGAGAACAAACTGTGCCCTAAGTCTTCCTTGGATCGCAAACTGTAAAATATCCCGCCTCCGTGGTGGATCAAGCTGCGGTCTTGTGTCCTAGTTTCACTTGACTGGTTTTGTTTCTGGAAGTTTGCATAAAATGCTTTTAAACACACACACACACACACACACACACACACACACACACACACACACAAGCCTTTCTGAACACGGCTGCCTGGTCTATCCGGGACTCCTTTCTGTGCTAAGGTTGATAATTCTCCCCGTTTGTGTACTGAGGATGTTCACCCTTAGCCAAGGCCAGACTGATGGACCGGCAGAGATTTAATGAGATTCTGCCCTCCATCTCTCCCATCCTTCTCTCCTCCCTCTCCATAGATGTGGGAGTCAAAGAAGCTTGTTAAAGTGGGTCAGCAGAGGCTTGCCTATGGGGTGATGGGAGGAGCAAGGTAAAAATTGGAGATGTGGCTGTAATTTGGCATCTTTATTGTGTAGCCAGGCTAACCCATCTGTCTTAATGGGCAGTGTTTTGTTTTGTTTTTTGGTAAATTTTATTTGAGTTTTCACAAAAAAAATACAAATAAAACATCTTTTTTGAAAGTAGCATAATCCCGGGTTACATTTCTTCGTACAGACACAAGTTCAGTTTCATGCTCATTTTTATGTTCTATTCCATATCTTATTACTGTTTTACATTTTCTGCATAGCTTCTCCCCTCTTTTAATTTTCTCAATTTTATTTTAATTATCTCATCTCAAGTCAAATCCTTATATTTATATTTTTTGTCTGTCCTGTTTCAGTTATCTATTATCTTTTCTCATTAAACAAAGTTTCTCCTGTAGTTACTGATTGGAGTATGACATCTTTATATCTTTTAAGTTTATCCGTTTAACTCTTATTTAGGCTTCAATATACACCCTAAAGTTATAACATTTGATATAATACATAACTTCTATTCGGATTCTGCTTGATACATTCTTAAAGTACACACTATATTCTTAAAAAAAGAAAAAATTATAAATATATGTAATTAAAACAACACATTCCATTCCAATTCAATTCTATCATTAATATTAATATTCATTAAAATCTTAACTTTTTTAACATTAATTTTCAATTAAATATCATACTTCTATGGGAACAATTATAAGCATTCCATAATTAATTCCCCCTTTCACTTATATTTTATAAAACATGAACTAAGTAAAATGTTCCCGTCCCTTCTTAATTCAATTTTCTCATTTATTTTATTTCACTTATTAACAAACATTTCACAAGATTACAAAAACTATTATCCCTCATTTTAATCATATATTGTTTCCAATTTTCTAAAGTTATTTCTATTACTAATATAACAATACAATCTTATGTACCTTTACAGAATCCCTTTTTCAGTTAAATTTTCACCCATTATCTCTAAATAGGTCCTATTTCTCTATATCTTGTTCCAGTCCTTTGTAACTTCTTTTCCTTTCCTTCTTCCCTCTCTTCTTCTCTCTCCCCTTTTCACCCCCTTGTCTCTCTCTACCTCTGTTTCTCTCTTCTGTATTCCCCACTTCTATTGCTCTCCATTATTATACTTATTTTTCGAATTATTTTTCTTTTCTTCGGTTGGTTTTTTAAGTCTTAAATTTTCCATTCTCTCTCCCCCCCCCCCCACCCCCGAAGGTAAAAGCAAGGTAAAAGTTGGAGATGTGGCTGTAATTTGGCATCATTATTGTGTAGCCAGGCTAACCCATCTGTCTTGATGGGCAGGTTTGACTACGTATGGTTGAGGTTATACTTGTGTGAGTTGGGTGTGTTTGTATTCATGCATCTGGTTGGACAGGGTCTTGCCTTTCTATACAACTCAAAGGAAGTGGCTTTCTTCCTTTTGTGTTCTCTTCCTCCCTTATGGCCCAGAGGTATCTAAACAAACAAAAGCCACTCTCTTAATTTTTAATGGTCTTTAATTTTAACTTTAGATGTTTGGGGCGTTTGATTCTTTCTGGGAATAATATTCCCCTCTCTACATAAGCATATTCACAGATGGATGGACTTTGCTGCTGCAAATGTGAGGAGAGAGGTGTTTAATTTGGATTTTCTGCAGTTTCTTTCTCTTTCTCCATTCCCCCCCCCTGCCCCTAGTTATAATAATCCCAGGAAGACCCATAGAGAGATTTATGAACTCTATGCCCTTCTCATTCAGTGCAAAGCAATAAAAGAGAGGAGTTTTGAGTCTTCTTTCCCATCTATTTTGTATTCCTCAAATTTTATTTTCCTCCCATAGTAGCAGAGATTTTGAAGAATGAGTGCAACCCAGCCAGTCTGGGTTGTTTTCTGACCAGAACTAGGACTAAAACTGTTTTTAAATCTGTTTTAGGCTTCTTTTGGGCTTTGTTTTTGTCCGAGTTTTGCTAAACCTCGGAAACAGGGCTCTCTGACCTTGGGAACTTTAAACCTGGTGGACTTCAGCTCCCACAATTCCCCAGCCAACTTTGGAATTCTGGGAGTTGAAGTCCGCCAGGCTTAAAGTTGCCAAGGTTGGAGACCCCTTCTCTGAAGAGGCCTGCTGGGTTAATAAAGAATACGTAGTGTTCTCTCACGTTGCCCTGCGGGCACTGCTTAGCTGGGAACTCGAACACAATACCAGGCCGCAGCTCAGCAGCCCCAGAGTTGCTGGCCTGGCCTCCCACAGGGCGATGTGCTGGTCCAGCAAGTTCTAGCCGTCTGCCCTGCCCTGCCCTGCCCGGGTTAGATATAATCATGTTTTTTTTTCTCTCTCTCTCTGCTTTTGAAAAGGGAGGGGACGGCATGTGGCAGCTGATGCAACCTTGGTGCAAGCAAGGGACGTGTGATTCCTTCCACCTGCTGGCTCAATCCAGCTGCATTCAGGACAGAGGGAGGTGGCCATGTGTGAACTTGGTGCCTAGTATGTGTGTGTGTGTGTGTGTATCTGATAGAATGAATTCCAGCTCTGTGGGCAGCTGCTATTTTTTTTTTGGTAATCTCACAGGGAGGAGGTGGATTATGACTTGCATAATGGGAAGGAAACAGAGATGGCAATGTTTGTTGCTTCATTTGTTAAGACTCTTTGCTGTGGAATGTGTGAAAGGATCCCTTTGGGCATGTGAAGAGTGCATTTTCTTTCCTTGTTCTAGAATTGGCCAACTGTCCCCCTGTGTTTCTCAGGTTAAGGTTCTGCCACAGGCACGTGCTGGGAATTACTTGCCCAAATGCTTATCAGTTCCAAATTCTTGGAATTTCACTTCTCCCCGTGGACAAAAATGAACAGGAAACCACGCCTGGGTATCCTGCTCCCCATTACGTGCCCTACCTTGCTCTCCTATCTCAGTAGAGGATAGATCTGAATCAATAAATTTCTAATCTCCTTATGGATGGGGAAGTGCTTAAAGCAGAGCAATCTAGCCGTGGCCATTTTAAGACTTGAAGACTTCAACTCTCAGAAACAGTTGCTGGCTAGGGAATTCTGTGAGTTGAAGTCCACAAGACTTAAAGTTGTCAAAGTTGGATACCTCTGCCCTGAATCTCTCTGTATATTGATGGTGAAAGATGAAAGATCTCCATTATGAGGTCTCTCAAGTGATCCAACTTTAGGGAGAGTTTATACTTTAAGGCTAGGTCCCACTGGCCGACAGACGCAAAACGTATGCATAAAGGACACAGCAGATGAGCAAAATTTTGGGGGTGGCTCCATCAGTTGTCATCCACTTCAAAAAGTGGCGAAAATTTGCATAAACAGAACGGAAAAGAACGGACGTGGGTAGTATGTAGAGGGGATGTTAAGTGGATGTTCATAGGAAGCCTAGCGGATGACAGCGGATGACACCTCTGAAGGGGTTCCGGGGGAGAATTTCGAAGCGGACGCATAGCAGATGAAGTGGATGCATCACGTACGCCTGAAGGAAAGAAAGGGGATGCCGCGCGGATGTATATCGGATGCAAACGCATCCTTTCTATTTCCGTGCTACTAACGATGTATAGACGTTCCATGTACCTTTTGTTTCCTCCCTCTTTCCGTTTTCAGCTGCAGCGGATGTGAGTTGAGGGGATGGCCAGAGGATGCAGAGAGGATACAGCGGACGTTTAACGGATGATAAACGGACATAGAACGTTTGTTGCTCGTATGTCGCGGATTACATCGTACACGGCAGAAAGTTCATCCGTTCACAAAGTTTTGTGCAGCTCAAAACTTCTTGCGCGGATGAAATCGCAGTGGACGGATCCTCGACGGATAGAGCGTATGAAACACGTATACAATGAGTACACGACGGATGCATAGCGTTTTCCAATGGATGGCAAGTTTTTTTTAACGTTTTACATCCTCTTTGCATCCGTAAGTGCAGTGGGACAAGGCCTTTATATCTGTGAGGGCTAACCTGTGGCGCTTGTGAAGTGGCACGCATATCTGGACTTTCTTTGTTTTTTCTTGAAAACGTTTCACTTCTCATCTAAAAAGTTCCTTCAGTTCTTTTGTGCTTTCTTCCCCTCTCCCAGGCAATATTTATTTGGTGGCTGTGACCTGAAGTCTTAACTGAGCCAATATTCTGTTGCCAAAAGGGTTGACTAAAGGGATTCCCATTGGCTTTCCCAAACCCTTTTAATGTTTTGAAAGTGATTCAGGTCATTCTGATTTCAGTGATCCAGAGATCACTGCTGAGAAATTGGATTCAAGAAAGGCCATTAGCGTTTTTAAAAAAAATCCTGTGCTAATTGCCAGGGACACGAGATAGATAAGAATAAAATAAAATGGCTGGAAATCCCCTATTCACTCAGTTTTGCATTTTTGTTGTCGGATAAGATTTTGGTAGAAATACCAAAAAAAAACATTTTAGATACATTAGGTAGAAACATTTTCAAAGGAAAAGAAAACACACACATGAAGAAATTCTAGTTGCCTTTTGAAAAAGCACCATTGAGACAACCATGACCTGGATGACTGAGAATCTCAATCTGGTAGAAATATTTTCCCAGGGTTGTTAAGCACAACCCTGTGGTTGTTAAATGAATCATAGTCTTTACCTGAATCCAGCATCCCTCACTGACTTTGTTTGACATAAGTTTACTGGGAAAGTTGCAAATGATAATTGCACAACCCTGGGATGTGCTGCAAGCATCATAAATACATACTGGTTGCTAAGAATCTGAATTTTGATCACTTGACTGAGGGGATGCTACAAGGATCATAAGCGCAATGAGCAGTTGTAAGTTAACATTGTTTTAATGTTATCATTAATTTCATTCTCTAAACAAATGTCTCAGAGGTGCTTTTTCAAAAGGCAACTGGACTTTTTTTTCCCCTTGAGATAAAAACAGTCCTTCAGGACTTTAGAAACAATTTTTCAGGGACTGTTGCAGAAAAAAAACAGTCTTTTCCTTCTTCCTCAAGGAAAAACAGTCCAGTTGCCTTTTGAAAAAAACACCTCTGAGACAACTATGACCTGGATGACTGAGAATCTCCACAGATACTCTAAAATAGTTTTATGTGAAGGACTGTTTGTACTGATTCTCTATCCCAACCTTTCTCCCTTCTTTTTAATGGAAAGTTAACATGTGATACATGGAACTCTTTATGACAGAGATGTCAAAATTGGGCCAGGGGCCGGATCCAAGCCCACGGGGTGCTTAGACCTGCGAGCCTGGCCTGGAAACAGCAAAGGACTCTCACATGATGCCTCTGTCAGCCAAAATGGAGACCACAAGCTCCATTTTCACTGGCAGAGGGCTAGCAAAACAAACTAAAAACAAAACAAAATGGAAAAATGTTTCTCCTTTTACATTTGAGCATGCAAAAAGGGGCAGCAAAGGAGAAAGAGAAAGAGGAAAGACAAAGAAAAAGAAGGAAAGTTGAGAAAAGAGGAAGGAAGGAAAAATAAGGAAAGAGGGGAAAGAAGAAAGAAGGAAGAGAGAAGGAAAGAGAAAAAAGAAAGGAAGGAAGGAAATTATAATGAGAGTGAGGGAGGGTTTCAGAGAAGTCCTGGCTTAGTACTTGGCCACCACAGGTGTCCCCGACAGGAGTGACACTGAGCTGGCCACGCCCCCCCCCCCCAGCCCTCCGAGGTCAAACACAATCCTGATGCGGCCCTCAATGAACTTGAGTTTGACATTCCTGCTCTATGACAGGTCCTTTGGTTTATAACTCTTTTAAGACTACAGGTAATCCTTGACTTACAGTAGTTCATTCAGAGACCGTTCACAGTCACAAGGGCACTGAAAAAAGTGATTTATGCCCAATTTTCACACTTGTGACCATTGCAGCATCCCCATGCTCGTATGGTCAGAATTCAGACTCTTGACAACTGACTAATATTTATGATGGTTTCCATGTCCTGGGGCCATATCCCCTTTTGCGACCTTCTGACAAGCAGAATCAAGGGGGAAGCCAGATTTACTTTACAACCATGTTATTAACTTAACTACAGTGATTCACTGAACATCTGTGGCAAGAAAGGTTGTAAAATGTGGCAGAACTCACTTAACAAATAACTCACTAAGCAACAGATATTTTGGGCTTGGTTCTGGTCATAAGTTGAGGACGACTTGTATTCTTCATCATCATCTTGGCCACAGGGAGTGCAAATTTGGGGGCTGCAATTAGTCATTGAATTGTGAGGTCAAAGCCACATTCTCCAAGAGGATTGGTAGAACGATGCTTCAAAACTAGTTTTGACTGCATTTCTTTCATGCCTCAAATTGGAAGCAGAGGTGATTACTCTTCAATTATATAAATAACCATTTTCCCCATGTGCCTCTTCCAAGCTAAAATTTGTTGGCAACTTTTGGAGTCCTTTAGGATATGATGCAACACCTTTGGGGATCACATGTGTTCTTGGATCTTCCTTCTGTGGCCTAGATCAAGGTTTAGCACAGCACTGGGCTGTCCCAGTCACACCACTCTGAAGAATAAACAAAGACTCACAGCAATTGGCATGATGCATCTAGCATTGGTATAGGGAGCAGCTGAAAAACTCATATTTTTTAAATTTTTCTTTGTGTTCTCCCAAAGGTCCATTCCAATCCTTTAACAAGCTTGGCCAAAACATTATTAAGGTGATTAGAAAGCCAGAATAACTGATAATGAACAGAATCTAGTCTCCACGAGAATTCTTGCTTGTTCTAGGATCTAAGATGAGGCAAGGGACTGAATTTTTGCATAACCACCGATTATGAGTTGGGTCTGGGAAAATGGCATCCAATCATATTTGGAACATTACCAATGTTGCAATGCTCCTGCCTTTGTTTTAGGAGTTGATGGAACAAAATTGCTCAGAGAGCACCACGAAACCCATTACAGGTAGTCCTTGACTTAATGACCACAATGAAGCCCAGTATTTCTGTTGCTAAATGAAACATTGGTTAAGTGAATGTTGCCCCCATTTTATGACCTTTCTTGCTACGGTTGTTAAGTGAATCACTGCAGTTATTAAGTTAGTAACATGGTTGTTAAGTGAATCTGGTTTCCCCATTGACTTTGGTTGTCAGACGGTCTCTGAAAGTGATCACGTGACTCCCAGGACATTGCAGTTGTCATAAATGAGTCAGTTGCCAAGTGTCAAATTTTGATCACATCACTCTAGGGATACTGCAACAGTATGAAAGTTTGAAAAACAGCCACACAGTCACTTTTACCAATGTTGTAACTTTGAATGGTCACTAAATGAACTGTTGTAAATACAGGATTACCTGTAGAAAATAAGTATTATCTGTGTGTGTCTCTAGTATAAAAGCCAAAAGGATCTGTGTCTTGTTCTCTGTACAGTATGCTAATATTGATAACTGAGAACAGAGGTCCCCAAACTTGGCAACTTTAAGACTTGTAGACTTCAACTCCCAAAATTCTGGGAGTTGAAGTTCACAAGTCTTAAAGTTGCCAAATTTGGGGACCCCTGGCTTAGAAAGGTAGATTTATAGATTATTAATAATATTTTTTGGAAATGCTGGCTTGGGACAAGGAAGAATCTTGGTGATCATTTGAGAATTTGCAGCTGGGCTTGCCGATTAAAAAAAAAAAAAAGATATATGTGAAAGACCTGTATTTGAATTTGTATTCAGTTCTCTGCATTGAAAATGACCTGGATGGTTTGCATCATAAAACACTTGATTACATTAAAATGAGGTTGGATAGTTCACAATTTACTTCATGATAGATCTCAACAGTGCACATTGCATAGTAAGTGAACAAGACTCTGTGTGTAGCACAGGATTTTGGCTAAAAATAGCCATTTTAATTGGTTAAGCTGGGTCGTAGGATAAACTATGAATCCAGCTAGTAACTTTTCTGTGGTTTAGCAGATCTTGGGGAGAAGAATGCATTTGCTTGCAGGGAATTTGAACTTGGTACTCTGATCTTTTCGAGCTTCCATGTTGAGGGCTCAGATTTTTCCTGAGATTTTGAGACATATAGGTAGGGGTGGCTGTGTTACAAGAAAGGAGAAATGGCCATCTTGACTGAAACTGTAGCTTATAGTCTTTGGAGATAAGTGAGGGACGGTTCTTACAGACTTCCCTCACTGGGGGTATCCAGAAGTGAAACTTTACGACTTGTGGACTTCAACTTGCAGAATTCCTCAGCCAGCCATACTGTAGTTTTAACTGGAGACAAAACCTGTGCATCTAAAGTACACACACAAATAACCGCATCTGAATCAGCCTCATATAAACGGGTGGCTGTTAACGAATTTTGTTCTCTTTCCCCAGTGCGGTTCAGCAGAATATATGGCTCCAGAAGTGGTGGAGGCCTTCAGTGAAGAAGCGTCCATCTACGACAAGCGCTGTGATTTATGGAGCTTGGGAGTCATTCTGTACATCATGTTGAGCGGTTACCCCCCTTTTGTGGGTCACTGTGGGACCGACTGCGGCTGGGACCGTGGTGAAGCATGTCCTGCTTGCCAGGTGATCATACCCAGATGGCACTTCTTGTTTGCCAGCCGTGCAAAAGTCCCAAAAAGTTCCATTGGCTTCTCCCCCCCCCCCCTTTTTTTTTTTTTTAGAAATGTCATCATTGGGTCCTTGTATGTGTTTTTTTAAACTGTTTTTTTTAGATGTGCTGGCTTCTTTTCGTAACATAGCTTTCTTTCCTCACAGAATATGCTGTTTGAAAGCATCCAGGAGGGGAAGTACGAATTTCCGGACAAGGACTGGGCTCACATCTCTTTTGAAGCTAAAGACCTCATTTCAAAGCTTCTTGTAAGAGATGCCAAAAAGCGTCTGAGCGCGGGCGAAGTCCTCAAGCATCCTTGGGTACAAGGGGTAAGCATCCTTGAGTGAAATGGACAAAAGATGGACATGTGATTGTTTCTTTTGCCTTTCTGCTTACCTGGGGCGAAGGATTATTCATATGGCAGACTGGCTCTCTATCTCTATCACCTTTCTCTTTCTCTCTCTTCCTCAATCTCTCTCTCTCTACCTATCTCCATCTTCTCCCTCCCTCCCTCTCCTATCTATTTTTATATCTGTTTATACAACTCTGTATCTTTCATTTATCTATTTCTATTTATTTCTATATTTCTTTCTCTATTTCTATGTCTCTATCTTTCTATTTCTATCTACCTTTCTATTTCTATTTTTCTTTATCTATCTCTATATTTCTATCATCTATATCTATCTTAGTCTGTCTATCTACTTTAGAAACCACCATCTCCCTCACAGAGACTCTCTAGGCCAGAGGTCTCCAACCTTGGCAACTTTAAGACTTGTGGACTTCAACTCCCAGAATTCTCCAGCCAGCATAGCTCTCATTCTCGGAGTTGAAGTCCACAAGTCTTAAAGTTGCCAAGTTTGGAGACCCCTGCTCTAGGCAGTGTATAAATAAAACATTAAAAAAATAAAAACTAAATATAAAAATTTAAAATGGAGGCAAGAATAATTAAAATTCAAGATTGAATTAAAAGGGAAGGGGAGAGCTTTTGGGGTGCTAACCTCCCTACTGCATGCTCACAAGCAAGAATATTCAGTGTCAATGTAAGTTAAGGCTCCAAATTTTTTAAAAAATAGGAAGAAGGCATGGCACTTATTGTAGCCAAAAACCCAGTGTGGATATATATCCATGAAAGCTTTAGTCATCAGACTTGATTGAAGTAAAACCAAAACTTTCAATAGTGTTTTTCAACCCTGGCAACTTTGAGGTATGTGGACTTCAATTCCCAGAATTCCTCAGACAGCCATAAGTTGAAATCAGTGGGTTTCAAAATAGGTTACCACCAGTTCGGTGGACGTGGCTTGGTGGGCACACTTTGCACAGGCGCAGAGGCTTTCCTACTCACCTCTTGCAATCCTGTACTCTGCCTGTCGCTTCAGCAGCTGAGGTGCAGCAATCTACTGTGCCGCAGGTCAGTATGGGAGCCCGGGTAGGGGGGTGGGCCCAACAGCAGCTCCTTAGAGAGAACCGATTAGGTCTCAGCTGATCTTCACCAGAACCGGGCTGAACTGGTAGAAAAGCACCACTGGTTGAAATCCACATATTTTAGAAGCTGTCACAGTGGGGAAACAATTCCTTCCAGATTTGGAAGTCCCAGACATGCACTCCTTTTTTGTAAAGTGAATTTCTATCTGTGTCCAGAGTGTACCTGCAGTAGTGAACAAGGCAGCCCCTCCAGTATTTATTTAGAAATAGTTAGCTACATACATTTGAATAGGGTTGACGTATCTCCATTGTGCTCATTTAAATGGAACTTTAATTTTGTCATGGAAAAATGCAGAGAAGGTGTAACTTAAAAGGGCACCAGGTCTGCAAGGAGTTGTAAGCAGTCTTAGATGATTATTATGGTGACAACTTTTGTTTTTTTTTGTTTTTGTTTTGCTTCTAGTGTGCTCCTGATAACACGCTCCCCACTCCGATCATCCTACAAAGGTGAGTGAAGCATTTCAAAAATACTTTTAATAAATAATGTTGGGGTATACTTCAAATCTTTCTTGCTTTCGGTAGAGAATTATAGCCATGTATGAGGTTTCTTGTTGCTTGGGAATTTGTTTTTATTCAGAAACTGAATACATGGAAAGCTTTCTAATCTTGACTGCATTATCAGCCTTTCGGTCATAAACCAGTATAACATGTATAATTACCACTATTTCCATGGTAATTTTAAGGTGTGTAGAACTTTGAGATTAATAATTGGTGGTAGGGAATACCAATGAAAAATGGAAAGGCATGCCAGAAAATGTAGGCAGTTCTGCTGTTATCACAGACTTCCTTCAGTCAATTCATGTATTTAGAGAATTGTTATGACTTCCCCCTTTAAGCAAATAACTGGGTGGCTAACAATACAAAACCACACTAAAACAAAATTCAGAATACATTTAACAGCAAATGAAATAAATATAAGAGTTGAGCAAAATGGGTCACAATTGCAAACACATATATGTTTTGCTCTGCTAACAACCCAGCCTTAATACCTAAGAGAAAAGTCAGGTGTTTGTGGCCTTTTGGAAGTCAACATGATGTGCTAGACCCCAGGCCAGGCAAGAGCAGAGTTGACCATCTGAAACTTGTACCCAGTGAAGCAACAAATAATTTAGCCCAAATTCCAATTCCAGTGGAGTCCGTCCCACAGAGCTCTCAGGAGCAAATCTGCAAAACGAAGTTACAGGCAGTCCTTGACTTTATGACAATTGAATCCAACATTTCTGTTGCTAAGTGAGACAGTAATTAAGTGAATTTTGCCCCATTTCACAACCCTTCTAGCCACAGTTGTTAAGTGAATCACTACAGTTATTAAGAGCCGCGTTGGTGCAAATGGTTAGAGTGTAGTATTGCAGGCTACTTCTGCTGCCTGCTGCCTGCCTGCAGTTTGGCAGTTTGATTCTCACCAGGCTCAGCCTTCCATCCTTCCAAAGTGGGTAAAATAAGGATCGAGTTTGTTGGGGGCAAGAGGCGGACTCTGTAAATTGCTTAGAGAGGGCTGTAAAGCACTGTGAAGCGATATATAAGTCTTAAGTGCTATTGCTAATCAGTTAAGTGAATCCAGATTCCCCATTGACTTTGCTTGTCAGAAGGTCGCAAAAAGGGATCCCATGACCCCAGGACACTGCAACCATCGTAAATATGGGTCAGTTGCCCATTTTCTGATTTTTTATCATGTGACCAGGAAGATGCTGCAACAGTTGTAAGTTTGGAAAACGGTCATAAGTCATTTTTTTTTTCAGTGCCGTGGTAACTTCAAATGATCACAAAATAAACTGTGGTTAAACTGAGGATTAACTGTCAATACCAGGTCCAAAATTCTTCCTCTGCACCCACCCTTTCTTAATCCACTGAGTTGTGGGATATGCTGCGGGAATGAGGTCCGGATGGTCGTAATTGGCTTTCTTCTTGTTGCCCTTGGTAGGAACAGCAGTGCCAAAGAGTTGACCTCGTTTGCCGCCGAAGCCATTGCTGTCAATCGTCAGTTAATGCAGCACGAGGAGGAAGCTGCGGAGGAGACTCACCCCATCATCATCAAAGCTACCTCATGCTCTATGCACCTCTCTCCTCCTTCCGAATCCAAGTTGGCCAAACGAAGACAGAAGACAAGCATGGCTAAAGCGAACCCCGCCCAGCATCTGGTGGCCCCCTTGGTCTTGGTTGGGGATCACATGTGACTGCCTTTCCTTCTATACATCCATTCTTCCATTCTCCCCCTCCTCACCCCTTTGTGTCATTTCGGACAAAAAGGTCTGCTTGAGTAGCTTAACAAAAGATCAAGATCAAGTTGGCTGGTTTCCAAGGATTCTTTTCTGTCTTTGATCTTGTTCCACAGGAGCTGTTTTGTTTCTTGTTCCTTTTTGTTTTTCTCTCGCTCTTCCTCCCTCCCTCTCTCTCCCTCTCTTTTAAGCTATTTAAATTCTATTCCTCCCTTCCCTTGTTTCCCCCTCTTCCCAGTGCATTTTGATATACACGTAATTTTTGCTTAAAAAGTTTAAAAAAAAAGTATCTTCCTCCCCACTGAAGGATACCTTATCTGGGGGGTAGGGTTTCTGTTCTTTTTTTGTTTTTTCTTCCCTCAGCTTCTTGTACTGTGAAAAGAGGGGAGGGAGAAAACCTTTCCCTTGTCTGTCCCATCCCAAGCCTGAACTTTTAAACGTAGCATTTTTATGTTTGGAGAGTGTTTGCTTTTTTTTTTTTTTTTTACATTTATTTTAATTTTGTTCTTGCTATTGGTTTCTTTTTAAAAAACAAACAAACATAACTACTTGGATTCTGTATGGTTTGAGGGTGGGTGGGATGAGGATTTATCTTGTCTTTTTTTTTCCCAAAAGCACTGGAGTGACTTAAGGGGGAGGAGGGAAACAATTACAGTCCATGAATTGTATGAATGTTCATTTATGGGGAAAATTTAGGGAAAATTGCAGTGTCTTCCCTAAAACTGTAGATTCTATAAGCTGAAAGTAGTTGTATCTGGGATATAAACAGAAGGGGGAGTTGGGAAGAGGAAACCCATACATATAGGGAGAAAATCCTTCTCCCCACCCCCTGGCACCATTCACAGCACTTATTTTGTATTTTGTTTGTTCTTTTTTTCCTTCTCAAGGGGCCAAGCTGTGGATAACACAAGAACTCTATTTTGTTTCAATCCAGATATGTCCTGTTGACATGGGAGGGGTCCAATATTTTTTTAAGAGCAGAAAGGATGCATGTTTTAGGATCTACCATAGTGGAATCTAATCCCTTATGGTTTTTCCCCTCCTGTTTGATTCAGAGAAATAAAAGAAAGGTGAAAAAAGTTCTAGTAGAAAGGAAAGATTTTACTACCTTCCATAGAGTAAGCCAGTGTTTCTCAACCTTGGCAACTTGAAGAGGTGTGGACTTCAACTCCTAGAATTCGCCTGTCAACATGGCTGGTTGGGGAATTATGGGAGTTGAAGTCCACATGTCTTAAAATTGCCAAGGTTGGGAAACATTGAAGTATAAGCTATAACGGGGAAAAAAGTGAGGCTTAATCTGAAGAGAAGGTAGTCAATATTAATTAAACCATCCTCTGCAGGGCTGTAAAAAACTTTGCAAAAATACTCATAGAGATATGTACAATTGCTTCAGAATTTGCAAATGTAGGATGCCCTCGTCGATTAAATTCTTATCGTGGCAGAATAATTTTTGGCAATCCTTTACAACTTTTGCTGACTGTTTTTTTTTTTAATTTGTTTTAAACCAAGGTGATGCATTATTTGATCTCCCCATCCTAAAGGCAGACTATGGCTTGAGGGAATTGTTTCAAAACATTTCCCAGTCTTTGGAGCCTTTAACTTTGGTTCTACTTATTCTGAACCAGTATAAATAGAATTCCTCAGGGATGGTTGCTTCCTACGTGACTAATTAATTTGGAGAACCTCAAAGCCTCCCCTTCCCCCAATCTAAAGAACTACAGTTCCTATAATTGTGGATTTTGTGTGAGAAAACAACAACAAATCTAGTTTAAAGTTAGACCTGTTGTTAGCATGTGAATCTGGGGGGAGCAGGTGTAGAATGATAAATCAAACTCAGGATGGTGCATTCAGATGTGCTAAAATGGCCAAAAGCTTGCTTTTTGGAAAGAAGGAAGAGAAACACTTGGTTGTATGTGGTGTGTCATACAGAGATGGAATTGGAAGATTGGGTAATTTAAAAAAAAATGGTTTCAATGTGTGAAATTGAAGCCATGAGCAAGTAGCATATTGGGGTGAAATTCTGGCAGAAGATTCTCGGAAGAGGGACAAAAATAGTATTTAGTTAGTGGTCCTCTTCAGCGTCCACCTCTTCTCATCACCCTTTCTGGCCAGAATGTAAGCATCAAATTGAGGATTGCCAGACAACTGCCAATAGTTTGAGGTGCTGCTGTTTGACCTTCATCATTTTCTCCAGTCCTCCATTGTATTCCAGCGTCTAGCATCTAAGCATTCTGGGAATTGCCTGCATTGTGAGGCCACAAGGCTCAGGAGCATTCTGGGAAATTAAATGGCAGGTCCAAGCTATTGGATGATGAATGTGGCTCAGCTGCTGCCTGTTGATGCTTAGTCTAGAGGAGGGGGCCAACCTGAGAGCATTTCTGTAGGTCTCCTTCAATCCTGATACTAATCTTTGATATGAGACTGTCCTCAATGTTTGGTCAGCCCATGGTTGAGTGTCAATATCCTATTCACCATGGATCGGTCATGTTGAATGAGGTGCCTCTGAGGATATTTTTTAGGCCAAGAGTTGAAGGGGGGGGGGGAAGGCATACCATCTACCTCTTGAAACCTTGGCAACTTTTAAGACCCTATGGACTCCCAGAATTCCCCAGATAGCATGTCTAGTTGTGGAACATGTCCACTAGTTGTGGACTAGTTGAAGTCCACAAACTCTTAAAAGTTGCCCAGAGTTAGACATTTATATCTTAAAAGATGGAATATAATGAAACGTGATGATGGTTTTCAGGCACACCTGGAAATTTAGACTATTGGCTATTTGTGTTCACTGAGGGAGACTTAATCCCTTCTGACACCCCCCCTCCATTGCTCTGTGACAAACATAGCTCCAAGTCCTACTTTCAAAATTTCTTGAAAAGACTGCACACACATCCAGGCATGAAAACATTTGTACATAAATCAGTACTGCATCATGATGTGGATTGGAAAATATTCTTGAATGTGTGTGTGTGCAGATACTTCTGCCATACTCAAATCTAGTACTGTAATATTTCTGCCTACCTTCCTTCATGCATAAGCTATAGGGCAAGCAGCCCTATGCATTCTGACTTGGGAGCAACACCTACTGAATTCTGTTGGATTTGCTTATTATCCAAGTATGTATAGGACTGGTTGATGGCTGAAGGACTGCCTTTCTAAGTGTAAAAGTATGGATGGGAAAGCTTACTGAATCTGTTAGACTTCCTTCAGAGGACTGAAGGGGAAGATAAACCAGTTAGTTTCACTTTGGAGGTGAAAGTTGTTGCTGAAATCTAGCTAGGGAAGTGGTTTTGAAACTTAGCGTGGTTTGCTGTGCATGGCAAGAGAGAGTTTTGCTTAAAGGTCAGTTTGGCCTATTGGATCTCCTTTCGAAGCCTTGGGATTTATTTATTTTTAATCCAGTGATAAGGTAGATCCTCTCCAGGACTTTGGTAGAATTGGTTGAACAGCCATGTGTATAAACTCAAATCTTGAGTGGTTGTAGCAAAACATCTGCTGGTGACTTCAGCTGCTATCCAGATGTGCACATGTGGGCTTATCTGATCTAAGAACGATGCTTATCTCTGAATAAAGACTTTTTAAGTAACAATACTATGCAAAGAAGTTTGAATTGTTTTGCTGAGAGAGTAATTTTTCTTTTCAGATGCAGGGTTTTTTTGTTTTTTTTTGATAAGTGTGGAGGCTTGTAAAATATCTCGTCACCTCCTTTCTTTTTTACTTTTTGATATTTTTCTCTGCTTTCTTGACAGAGGGTAAAAGCAGATGGGATCTCCCTTTAGTATTATGGTTTGCTTGTTGTAACCTTGCAGTCTTTTCCAACAGATGTGCTTTCATTAAGGAATGGGTAGGAAGAGGGCACCATCTGAAATAATGAGGTGCAGAATACACTGGTTAGCTGAGCAGGCTACATAATTGGAGATATTATTTTTAAATCAGATAATATTTTTATCGTACAATTCAGAGCAAAATTTGACATGGGTATGGATTTTGTCACCATATTAATCTTGTGGCCAGAAATTACTTGAACAAATGGTGGGTTCAGGCCCTTTTTTGCTCAAGAAAGCTGTAGCATATGGCTTCTAGATTGCCTGATATTTAATCCTTTCAGGATTAGAAGCAGCTTCCAGTGTGGATGCTCTCATTCAGATGGTTTTAAGTTGCGTGATGGGATATAATTTGCTTTGTTCTTGCTTTTTTGTTGTTGTTTATGCTGTGTCTATCCTTCAGAAGAAAGGCAGCTTTAAGAATAATTTATCAAAAGTTAGGAATATATTTATACACTGATTTTGCTTTCTCTCAAGAGCATCCATTCCCCAGAAGTGACATGGTACTTGTATTTAGTTGAATATCTTAGCTTGGTCTGCAACAACTCTAAACCTTTGTGCATAGGGCCAGTGTGTGTGGCAGGATCATCTGAAAAACAATAGTCTAAAATGTCCTCCTCCTCAACCATTTGGGATACTACTTTGGGAGAAGGAACACTTTCTTTCTACTTCCCTCTGTTTTATTCTTAAAGGGACAAAATGGGTGATGCCCCTGTGATGCCTCGGGTATGCTGATAGGTTGGGAACGATGGACAGTGACTTTCAAACCAGCATTCTTAGTTGAAACGTGTGCCGTGCATCAATCTTTTTTAAACAAGGATACTTCTCAGGATTATTGTGTCAACACGTGAAGGATTGTCATTCGTGCCTGATGTTTAAGAGAAAAATAAAACAACCATCCTAGATAATTTATAAGGTGTTTGGAATTGTGTGACAGACTTGTGCACAGTTACAAAATAAAATCATGTAGATCGCCAAATAATAGCTTTTGTATCTCCTTCCTGTGTGTGGGTCATCTTAATATACATCTAGCCCTTCTCTGCAGGGTTGCACATTTTTTTAGTACATACGAGAGCAGTGGGTCAGAGTTGTGATCCCGGGAAAGCATACTTTTTAATTGGTGAGGTTTTTAAAGCAAATAAATAGTCTTGGGCGGCTGGGTGAAGTGAAGCAATCTCATAAAAAACATTGCTAAGATCATATCTTACTCTCTGGGATGGTGTATCTGATCTGAATAATCTTGAGTGAAAGGAGTCATGTGTATGTATCCAAAAGTGAACTCTGTCCTATCTTACCTGTTACGAAAGGATGATGATTTCTATGCCCATTGAAATGGGTGGTTGTGGTTTGTTGGCACTGGGGTGGGTTTTTTTTTTTTAAGGCTTCTGTCAAAATAACATAACTTGCCTTAACTTGTTTCCTTTGCAATGTGGAATTCCATCTTGGTTTGGGGTTGATTTTTTTGTAAGATGAAGGTGCATCGACTGTTCAGGTTTTGAATGAAATATTTTAAGTGCATCCAAATTCCATCCTGGAGGGAGATAACTGTAAAACATGAGTGGCTTTTCTGCACTTGATGAAATAGCCCCTGCTGAAATTTCATCACTTGGGTGATTGGATTGGGCAATGGGTTTGGAAGACTAGGAATTCGGCATTTGAGGTGCATTCTTTCCCAAATCTAGTGGGGAAAAAGCAGCTAAGCTAGAAGTGGTTGTTTTCAGTGTTGGGTTTTCTCTGATAACTTCTAGATTGAGGTGGTGGGAAAAAAGTAGAACCCACTTTTTAATACAGAGGGACTTAGTTAACACCATAGAAAACAAGGTGACTTGAGCCTCAAGTACTCTGTCTTTTTCCATGGGGTTTGAAAACAGAATTATCATTTGTAGTATTTATGCCTTTGACATATCTTCTTGATTCCGTTTCTTGTTCCTAATTTCAATCCTGGACACAGATGAAACTTTTTACACATGAGCAGTTTTTAAGGCTTGTGTTGTGTATTTCCATAGCGCTCACCCAGAGGAATTTGACTTGTGGTGGTTTGGATTCTGAAACCTGCAGTCTCTGCATATCTGGGGGCTACGGGGTTGGAAAAAGCAGCCTAGACTTCTTTTTCCCCCTTGATTTTCCTTCCTCTCCTTCCCTGTTTTCCTTTTTGTGTGTGTGAGACCAAAATTGGTGGTGCTTAGATTTTTTGCTTCTTAATTCAGTTGGAATAAGAGGGATGGGAGAGATGAGAGTGCTTGGAGGTATTTAAACTGCTCGAACTCATTTGAATTAACCCCCAGGAATTCTGTGAAATGGGCGTATTGCTTCTCTCCACTGGAGAGCCTTAAAACACTGTCCTGTTCTGCACAGTTCCCTAGATTTGGAAGCCCAAAGAGTTTAAACTGTGTTTAAAGTCACTAGTTCTCATGAAGAAATGGACTTGTGTTTCTGCACAGACATAGGAATGCCTCCAACATGCTCCCTTGACATCTCAACCATTTATTTTCTCTCAAGATTGCTTTCCATAATATATTTATAGTTTGCCTTGTGTTACTTTCCAATTAGTTGTGCACAGATTATACTGTTCTTGACAAAATTCTTGCTTTCAAACTTCTGTTTGAATCCCACACCCCTTCAGTATTTTTCTTTGTAAAAATGTTTATTGGAAAGCATCTTGTTTTGTACCTCCACGAGTTTTAATTAGCTGCATATATGAGGACAGGAGAACGTCTTGCTGCATCTTTGACTTAATGCCCTCCTCTCCTCAATTTAACTCTATTTAGAACTGGTTATTTAGCATTTTACTGTGAAGTTGGCTTCTTTTTTTTTTCTTTTATGAGAAAAATCAATTCAGGAGAAATATTTTCCTCTGATTACCATAAAAGACTGCCAAAGGTTTTGTTTTCTGACATAAAGTCACCTTAATGCACCACTGGGGACTGTAGATGCAAGAGTCCTTCAGCAAGGGACTGGTTTGAAAATGACAAATTCAAAAAAAATTAAAATCTAAAAAAAAAAAACAAAGCACTTTATTATGTACCAGGTGAACTGATTCAGCTTGATGGAACTTTTTCCTTTGTAACACCTTGTTGATGCCAGAATTTTTTGTATTCTGTTTTGTAAGAATTTAATAAATGCATTGAAACATGTGAATGTCTTTTGACTGGTGCATATTTAATAATTTAAATGTAGGCAGGCTTTGCACAATGACATGAATGTGGTTGACTTTGTGTAGGCATGGAAACTGCTGGCCTGGTGAGCAGAAACTACCAAAGCAGCCTACAAAATTGGGGGGGGGGGAGAGGGGAGAGACATTGTTGAAGGCAGTTACTTCAATTTGTTGCTAAGAAAACTAAATGGATGTGTCTGCAGAGCCATCATGAATCGAGGGACACACATTATATGAGTCAATGCTTGTTCAGTAAACCATGTAATGGTATTAAAATCAGATTTAGCCTGACAAACCATGCTTTGCCACATGAAATAGCAAATCATGGTTCATTTAATCATGGGTTACTACTGTGATTCATGTCATCATGACTTTTACCCTTTGCAAGTTCTATGTAAAAATTTTAAGGGGAAGGAGTATTGCTTGTCCATTATCCTTTATTTGGAAAACTGGGTCTGATATTAGCAGTTAAAACAAGCCACCACTATTTTCTCAAGGATTCTTTGTTATGCCTGTCAACCAAGGCTGCTCTGCATTTAGGGAAGGATTATTAACTCATGATTTAAGGTGGGGGCCAAGATGAAAGTCAACACGGGCATACCAAGACCAAAATACCCAGGGAGCTTAAAACTTGGACAACCATTTAATCAGAAATGATACCGGGAGATATCTTGGAATGCTTTTGTTGGTCCCAAAGGTAATGGTGAGGATAGTGGAGCAACAACATACACGGGCTGCCCTTGGAGATTGTGCATCATTAAAATCTGGTCCAGGAACTGCATTGGTGTTCAAGGTTCTATCACCTTTTCAATCCTTGCTTTGGGCCTAAATATCTTCCAAGTCCCCTGCTTTAAATTGAATCTCCCAATAAGTTATGGCAGTGAAAACGTTTTGAGGGTTTCCTAAGCAAGGATTCCATGATTGATAACTCCCCTTCTGTGGAACAGATTGATCCAGAACATCTGGATCACTTCTTCCCGTTTAGATTTTGCAGACCTTGAGAGGTTCAGTGAATATTAACTTGAGCACTTATTGTCCCTTGTTTAATTATCTTCTGATTTGATTAAATCCAGTCTGTAATTGAGTGGCAAAACAGGTTAATCAAAATTAATTGAGCTACACTTTTTCTGTTTGTTATCAAGTTTTTAAACTTTTTCAGGCAGTGGAACCTATCAGTTAAAATATTGGAATGCCTGATTGTGAAGCAAAGCTCTAGTAAAAAATTGGATGTGCTTAAGTAAACTTATTTTTGATATACCATAAGATTTCATGGAACAGAGCAGAAAGATCTTAGCATTAAAGAATGTTCATTGCTTACCTATATACATTTTATTCTCCAGCAAGGAGATTAGAGATAGTATGGATGGATGTACAGACAGACATAAGCAAAGCATATAATGATTAAACAACAATATACAGTTAATCTATACTAAGAGTGTCAAACTCAAGGCTGCGGTATCCGGCCCAATGGTTGCTTAAATCTGGCCTGGGGGCTGGCTTGGAAATATCAAAGGACCTGCCAAAATGTTTTGGCCGCCAGGGTGCTGCAGGAGGCATCCATCCCATCTCCCCTCCTGTTGGCCTGCAAAGGAGAATTACAAATCTGATCTGATCCTTGAAGAAATCCAGTTTGACATCCCTTTGCTTCCCTACCTTAAATTCAGTACAATATTTAAATTTTCAGGGTGGAATTAGCCATTACACTAGAAAACCTAAGGGGGGCACATTGTCATTTAAAAATTAATTTGAAATTTTTTCTTATTAGCTAACTAGAAGTAAAAAGGGAAGAGATTTTTTTTTTTCATTTTCGCTGTACTGTCTTGTCCTTTTAACAACTACTTCGGTCTACAAACATATTCATCTGTACCTCCCAATATATGAAGTTATAAAGCAGCTGTTTGTGACAGGCTGAGTCACAGGAAAGGCACCATATCAGGTGTTGTGATGAGTCCATATCTCTCAAAAAAGTAGCAAACTAATGACTACAGTATGGAACTTTCCTGAGTCATGGTAGTTTGTCAAAGTATCTGCTGAAAATAATCCATACCCTCATTTAAATTCCTTAAACAAAATTCTAAGGGCTGTGTCATAAATTTGAGTATGAAAGAACTGCTTCCAAGGTTAATTTACATAGCATTATGACATAACTTGGTTTGCTTGGCTTAGATTTAGTGTATTATTTGAAGGTTGGGTTGCAAAACATGGCTTAGCACAATGTGCAGTCCAGGTTGGTAAGTTATCCTCTGTCATATCAAACATTGATGGAAGTAATCAGAATGAAAATAAATCAGCTCTGCTACATCACAACTCACATTTATCTGCTTTCAGTGTGGCACACACCCAGAACAGTGATAAAAGAGTTGCAAAATGTCTGCTTATTTCCAGAAGAACCGAGGTCCTAGGCCTTTTGTACTTGCATTCTGGGAAAAGTTTTTAGTGTTTATTTTTTAATGCTAATGCTGTTCAACTTAGAACTTTTTTTTAAATGTGTAATTTAGCCTCCCCCATTCTTCCCTTCTCCCCGAGATCCAGATGGACCTCAACTCTGTTGGCCTTTGAAAGGTGGTAAAAAAACCCAGCTTTTCCTCTAGTCTGAAAGCTAAGTCATGGCAATTAGGCTTCTTTCTGGTTTGAATTGTTTTGTTAATCTGAGTAGCTTCTTCAGCAGGTTAAGGGGACCCCATATATCAATATATTGCCTTTCCCATAAATACTGGGGAAGGGGTGCTGTTAGTGGAGGCCAACACTGGTAAATTTGTGACTGAAGATTATATACATTATGAAGTGCCCTCAGGTCTGGTGTTTATTTGGTATTGATTGTATTCATGCCGTTTTTATAGCATTGCCCAGATTATTTGCTTAAGAGGAGTGGCTGTACACATATCTAAATTAAATAAATTCATTTTTCACCTACTTCTAAAGATGTGGACAATGGTGTGCAAGGTTTCTTCAGGTAGTCAGACCAAACTCTGAAACTTTGTAACTTTGCTACAGAATATTATAACTGGAAGTCTGAGTCTAATTCTACATTACACCCTGGTCTGTAGCTACCTCTAGTGTTCAACGGGTACATTTTACATCATGGCTGCCAGAGTTTCTAATGTACACTTTTCACTTTGTGCTTGCAACATGTGCAGGTCCAGAATTTGGTGGTGGTGGTGGTACATCTTCCACTGGCTGTTGGGGGACCAGAATTTTGCCCCTGCAAGATAGAATCAGTATAACTTTAAATTATTTTTTACTTGAAGATAAAATCAATATAACAATATATACATCAGTTTGGTGTAATGGCTAAAGTGCTGGCCTAGAAACCAGGAGACCGAGTAGAGTCCCACTTTAAGCATGAAATCCTGCCGGGTAACTTTGGGCCAGTCTGTCTCTCAGTTGTTTTGATACTTTTATACGTTAGGAAGAAGGCATCCCACTCCTCATAACAATTCTATTAGCAGGGAATAAAGATGCTAAAAAGACCCAATTATGTTTTTTTTAATTATAGACATCTCCTTCAACCCAGAGCTTTTTGAAGAGTCTTAGTAAAATAATGGCAGCCGTAGCCCCAAATAACAATAATCTGCATAATTTGAGTTTGTTGGAATATGGACGTTAATAAATGAGCAGTAATAAACATATACTTTTACATGACATCTGGACCTTCCTTGGAACACAAAACAATTATCAAAAGGACCATCAACTTTTTGATAATTAAGGCTAGGAAAGAAGACATTTTCCCCATGGATATTGGCTTTCTCCCAATGGCTGGTCAAGGAGCCCACTTACTCTTTTTTCTGGTCTGTTGATTTTCACCTCTTTTTTCCAGTATCAATAATAACTTTGTCTTCAAGTGTTAAATGGTGGATAACTTGTTCTGAGTTGTCCATCTCATTTAGCAGTTGTTTTTTTTTTCCTGCTTATCTTGGGAGAAACTTTTGAGCTAATTGATGGATTTGAGCCTCAAAGAACAAAGACTGCTTACTTGTATTAGCAGTAAAGTAGAAGAATGTCCCTCAGCCTTAATGGAGCTGAATCAAACTCCCTCCAGTGCTTTGCCTTCTTAAACATTGGAGCAATCTTCAGGGGTCCCTAAGTATTCTTGCTTTCTCAGTTTAGAACAGTCATCCACTTCCACCTGATCAAATGGATCCAGAATCAGACAAAAGATTGGCATAACAACATCCTCCCTTTGAATAGAGTCCCCAGAGCTCTTGGCTTCAGGAAACCCAAGGAGCAAACTAAGCAGGCGAAATCAGAAAGCACTGAAAAGCTACCGATAAAAAATGCTGTTTATATTTTGTCTGTTACTCACCTCAAAGTGCCATGTATAGTGTGCTCTTTCTTTCCATTTCTCTCCAGAAAACCCAATCTTTCCCCTCTTTTCAATGGAGAATGTTTTATTTTGGTCCCCATTTTCAAGCAAACTAGAATCAATGTCTCTCGCTTTCTCGGAATAGTACATTTTGCAATTTTTTTCCTTCCTCTTTCCTGTGAAGTCTCCGAAATTCAGATTTTCTTTGTTTTGTGGCAAATTTCTCAATTTCTCTTTTTGGCTTCCCCAGTTGTAGCTAACTGGAGAACATGTAGCTCACACATGGGAGTTCCACATGGAGTTCCTGCTTCAACTTTCTCATTGAATAAAATGTGCTATTGTCTAAGCTCCTTGTCTTCTCTCATGAATTGGGTAATGTGCTGAATCATAGATTACTGCTTATTTCTATGCTTGCCATGAGAACTCCTTGTGTTACCTTCCACAAGGATTACCAATTGCTTATTTGAGTGTCACCAAGAATAATTTAACTGTACTGATCAATTACGGATTAGTCCACTAGGGAGCTTTTATGGTTGAGGATGGATCTATCCTATCCAAGTTCAACATTTTAACTGTTGCAAAAACTGAAGACTTCATCTTCATCTACACACTACTAACACTCTTGTCCTCTTTCACTAGCTGAAATGGTAAATAATATGGTAACAATTTTTAAAATCCAGACACCTCAAATGGGCTAATTTACACATTACATCCACAATTTGGTACCTAAGTTTCCCAAGAGAATGACGTTTGGGGAAGTTATAGCTGCTTCAGAGCTCCTGGTGGCTCCTGTGATCATGCGATCTTCATTTTCAATATTATCCCAGTCACTTTAGCAATTCCTTGCTCCCTCCTCCACCCAGCAGCAGTTACTCTCCTGCCTGCAGGGAAGGGAAGATTTTTGATGCTCCCTGCCAGATTCCTACAGGGGAATTCAATGGGGAAGTTGGCAGGAAGCCGGAAATCATTCCTGTTTCCACTACTTTTTCCCTGCTCCTGAATTATTATTTTTATGTTTAGATAAGGAAATATATCTGAAATGATGACTCAACAGAGCACAGGTTGTCTGGTCAACAAAGAAAATTCAGGATTTAATTGTATGCTTAGAAATATGCAGGGAAAACTTAATTACTGTAGTCCTACTCCAAGACAAATTGTAAAGTTAAAAGAATTTTACAGGGTCCCTTTTTCCAAGCTGGAAGAAACAGTCAGATACTTGGCAGCTGCTATGGAAAGAAGGTTCAATTGGTTTATTTCCCAAGGACAGAGATTTGGTCTTGGGGGCAGCTAACAACTGAACGATGAGGTTTTTATAGAATTTTGACCCTTTGTGTTAGCTATATGAAGGAAACATATACATCTGTCTGATGGGTGCTATTATGGTTGGAAGAAATTGTTATTGACTTGAACACTGAATGAAAATTCAACGGTGAGGAAAGTAAGGTTCTATATCTAGGCAAGAAAAACCAAACGCACAGATACAGAATAGGCGTATATTAATAGAAATTCAGTAGTAACTATGAGAGGGGTCTTGAAGTCCTAATGGGCAACCACTTAAGATATAAGCCAGCAGTGTGCTGCAGCTGCCAAAACAACCCAACACAATCCTAGGCTGCATTAACAGAGGGATAGAATCAAGATCACTTTAACTGTTGGTACCACTTTATAATGCCTTTTGGTAAGGCCACACTTGAAATATTGCATCCAGTTTTGGTCCCCGTGATATAAAAAAGATGAGATTGAGGAAGAAAGTGCAGAGAAGAGCAACAAAAATGATTAGGGAACTGGATACTAAAACATATGAATGGTGCAGGAGCTGGAGGCTAAAACATATGAACGATGCAGGAATCTGGTATATCTAGTTTAATGAAAGGACTAGTGGGTGACCTGATAGCAGTGTTCCAATGTCTGCCACAATCATTCTCCAAAGCACCTGAAGGCAGAACAAGAAGCAACAGATCGAAACTACTCAAGGAGAGAACCAACCTAGAACAATTAATCAATGGTGGCTGCTCCAACACTGGAGGTTTTTAAGAAGAGACTGGACAGTCACTTGTATGAAGTGGTATAGTTTAGGGTTGGACTAGAAGACCTCCAAGGTCCCTTCCAACTCTTTATTCTGTTATTTTCTACATCAGTACATTTTCTTTTTGTTGTGAATGTGGTTTTCATAGTTGCCCCTCATGGGTAAAAGAAGTATGGTAACAGGTGTTTTGTCTTTTTAATTTGGTTTGGCGTGGGCATTCAGCTTCTGTCCATCTTTAGTTCTTTGTATTGCAGGCTTCCATCTTCAAATATTGGCTACATTGCATCTCCTCTGATGGATGGAAGCTGTTTTTTTTTGGAGTGGACTTTTCTAGGCTAAAAAAACAGGGATGAGAAATTCAGGGAGAGACAGGGGATTTTTTGTTTTTTCATTCTTATGGAGGATTTCTTATTCTTTGGGTATTTTATTTCTAATTCTTTTTATTCTTCAGAGGAACACTTCTATAGCAACAACAGTTACAAATCTACTTTAGCATTTAATTTAACTCTCATGTAATCTGTTCTTATCCCATGGTATCCATCACCTGAGAATTAATATAGGATGCCTTATAAATACTTGAATAGGAGTTCAATAGCCATTCCTATACAAAGTTTTTCCCATCTGAATTGATTTATCCCAGATACTTATGATTATTCTTAACAAAAAATCCATATGAATGTGCTTAAAGCATTTTAACTGCTTTTCTAAATCTGTCAGAAACAAACCCCTTTTGCCTTTGCCTGCTTGAAATGACTGGCCCACACACTTTATTTGATGGAGGGAAGCGAGTCCTAAAAAAAATAAACAGAAAATATTTCCGGTCATGACAAGACTTCGTATTTCAAGCAGCCTTCCCCCCGCCCCCACTTTTTAAAAACAACTTCAAAATATCTACTTCCAGAGGATCAGGACCTCTGCACCCACTGCACCGCCTGGTCTTCGTAAACGCAAACTCTCCCCAGCCGCGTTTTCAAAGCCTCCTTTCTTTCCCGAAACGTCTCAATGTCATAATAAATCCCTTTAAAGCAATCAATCACAACCCAATCGAGATGGAAAAAAAGACGCGCTTCTCTCTCCTTCGCCTCCTCCTCATAATTAATAGCGGGGCAGGCATGGCAGCTCCTCCTCCTCACCCACCGCCGCCGCCCTGCCCGCTCGGGCTCCTCCGCCTCATGGGCCGCGGCCACTGCTGCTGCTGCCGCCGCCGCCCGCCTTCCCCAGCCGCCCTGCCGCCTCTTCCACCGCCGCCGCCGCCTCCTCGCTCGGGCCTCCTCCTAGCCGCCGCCCTCGTCGTCCTCTCTAGCGGCTCCGGCGGCCGCCCCCTCCTCCTGCTGCAAGCGGCCCCTCCCCGGCAG
The DNA here is from genome assembly GCA_015471245.1 of Laticauda colubrina. Lineage (NCBI taxonomy): Eukaryota > Metazoa > Chordata > Lepidosauria > Squamata > Elapidae > Laticauda > Laticauda colubrina. The sequence continues at coordinate 22,260,945 of BLBF01000042.1, read as the reverse complement.
CCGCCTCCGCGCAAAATGGCGGCCGGAGCCGGGCCCGTCGGAAGCGGCGGGGGCTGCGGCAGCCTCTCCTCCAACGCATCGGCGCCGTCGCCCCCTCAGGCCGGCAACGGGCCGCCCCCGCAGCCCTCGCCGCTCCCCGCTTCGCCTGCGGCCGCGCCGCCACCGCCCTCTTCCTGCTCCAACAGCGGCGACGGGCCTCTGCTGCTCCTCTCGCCGCCTCAGGCAGAGCTGCCGTCCCCGCCTCTCGCCGTTGCTTCGCCTCAGGCCTCCTCCTCCTCCTCCGGGCCTACGCATAACCACGGAGCGGGAGGAAGGGGCAGCAGCAACCCGCTGCCGGTGGCGGCCAGCGGGGCGGCGGCGGCGGCGGCTGCTGCTTCGCCTTCGTGCCCGGCCTCTTCTTCTTCCCCTTCGCCGCCGCCGCCCGGGCCGCGAGAGCCGGCCTACAACTGGCAGGCGACGAAGCCAACGGTGCAGGAGCGCTTCTCCTTTCTGTTCAACAACGAAGTGCTCAGCGACGTCCACTTCTTGGTGGGCAAAGGCCGCGCCGGCGCCCAGCGCATCCCCGCCCACAGGTCGGAGAAGGGGGCTTTTTTTGTTGAGAGGGGGGTCTGTTTCTGAGGAAGGGGTTCTTGGGGGGGGGGGGTTGGCGGGAAAGAAATGGAGTCGGGTATTTTTCCTTGGGGAGGGTGTTTCAGAATTGGAAAGGGAGGACGAAGAGGGTGCAGAGCCCTCCCCATCTCAAGGAGGAGAAAGATAAAAGATGGAGGTGCTGTCCTTGGAGCTAAGAATAAGGTAGCTATCAGTAGGACTGTATGCCGTATGTAGGGAAGGGAGAGGTGTGTTGAGGCCCTGGAGGTGTTATGGGGGGACGTCAGTCATAGGAGGTGAAATTTAGACCTTTGGAGGTGAAATTGAGGCCGTTCCTACAGTGGAAAGGGGCCACTGAGATCATGGAGTCCACCCTCCTGCTCAGTGCAAAAATAGCCAGTTAAAGCATCCCCAAGGGACGGCTGGTTTGCTCCTGCTTGAGGCTTCCAGCAAAAGGGAGTTCCCCTCTCTTGTCCTCCAACTGATGCTAGAGGAAGGAACAGGGGTGGCAGATTTGGGATGAAAAGTAAGGGACTTGGGGGAGACTGGAATGAATGAGGCAGGATGGTTAGGGGTTGAAGAGGGGCGCCGGCATCAGGGTGCGGAGAGGTGGGGAAAAACCAGAAGGCATAAGGGAGAGGTTTTTGCAGACAAATAGCTTTGGAAAGGCTGTTTTCCATTTTGTGGCTTGTTGGTGGGTCTGGGTTGAGGGCATGAGGATTGTGCACAATAGGGTGCAGGAGTTCAGAAGTCAGGCAAAACACAGTTAAATTTGGCCTGGCTTTCACGAATAAAAGTCGGGGCATTTTAAAATGCAGAGTTCGGATACACCGGGGTGGGGGTGAGGTGGGTGGGTTTGCTGATTTGTCTGTGCAATATCACAACTGAACTGAAGAGGCCACGGAGCATTTTTTGCTTAATGCACCCATGGGCAAGACTTAAAATAATATGTTACCTAGAAGGGATGGTTCAGTTGGAAACTCCAGGGAGGACTTGGTCGACAACAATTTCAAGGGATGGGCTATGTCTGGCTTGTTCCTTTGCAGCCAGTGATCAAGCACTAAATTGGTGCCGGTCTGTGCTGGGTTTGCCTGAGGTTAATTTGCTGGTAGGGGTGGAGATGCGATCTGATTGTTTGATTTAATAGTACAGAACTATTAAATAACATGTTCCTGACTTGAAGTTAGGAAAGATTTATTAGCATGTATTGCTGTGAAATCTTATACGATGTGAATTAATTTCACTAAGTTTGCAGCATCACCTATTTCCTCAGCATGTACACACATTAATGTGTTGCTATAATTCTGAAATCACGCTACGAAATAGAGCCTTTGTACTCCTTAAGAATGGAATTTTGACCAGGAGTGCAGTGCATCTCATGACACTTTTGTACAACAGAGCTGATGGTTGCTAAGAGTTAGGGGAGCAATTGTAAAATGAAAGGTTTCTGTTTAAAACTGTCTTTATGCATGTTAGGATACCAAACAGGACATTTTCCCTGAAGCTGAATTGCACACAGCTTTACAGAATTAAAGACTAATACTTACATGACAGTGTAACATTTTTCCAGAATATGAACAGGTTTTAAACCAGGCTTGGGCAGGTAGTCCTCAACTTATGACCGCAATAGAGCCCGAAATTTATGTTGCTAAGTGAGAAATTTGTTAAGTGAGGTTTTCCCCCTTTTATGACTTTTCTTGCCACATTTGTTAAGTGATTCACTGCAGTTGTTAAATTAATGACATGGTTGTTAAGTGAATCTGGTTTCCCCATTGACTTTGCTTATCAGAAGGTTGCAAAAGGGGGTTACCTTTTGCAACCGTCATAAATGAAAGTCAGTTGTCAAGCATCAGAATGTAAATCACATGACCGTGGGGATGCTGTAATGGTTGTAAGTGTGAAAAATGGTCATTTTTTTTCAGTGATGTTGTAACTGAACGGTCACTAAGTGAACTGTTGTAAGTCAAGGACTACCTGTACTCATTTTTGCATCATGAAGCCAGTAATGTGTTTGTCTCCCATACTTTGTTCTTGATATTTTTTTCCTATAGCAAAACAGCTTTTGCTAAAAGGCACTGAATTTGGTGTAAAGGATTTACAAGAGTAAACCTTAACACACCTGTAAAACATTTATTGACAGAAGTTAAAAAGTCTTTGAACTGTCCCTCCCCCTCCTTTTAACAGCCTTCTGGTCTGGAGAAACCCATCTCCACTTATAAAATACAATGTTTCCTTAAAGTCAATAGATCATTGACAGGCAGGAAATGGAATTTAGCACCTCTGCCTGGCCAAGAATATCCCTGCTGATATAAAGAAGGTAACAAACAGAATACTGTGTATCCTCTAACCATAAAAGTTATAGTTCCTGCTTTCTCATGGTCATGAGAACATATGGCTCAACAGCCAAAAAATATACATAAACCTTGCTGATAAGCCAGTCCGTTGCCAGCTGTCCCAGAAACAAGCTTTGTACTATTTCTGACCCAAATAAAATAGAGAAATTTCTTCCCAAGTGGCTGGTTTTTGCTCCTTCTTTTCTCGGAGAAAGGAACCCAGGGAGATTCTCACAACATATATACCATTTGAACTAACTTTAAGCCACTTTATTTAGACATTGTGTGCTGTAACCACCATGGTTAAAGTATCTACTTTTATTTCAGCCTGTGTGACTGATGTCCTGAAATCTGATTGAATGAATTTTTAGCATCATTCTCAGTATCATTTATGTAAATCTGGGGGAATGAAACAGGGTACTAACTATGGAATAAAAATAGATGAAAGATTGAAAACGGAATCCAGTCAAGTGAGGCTTTTCTTGTTTGTGTTTTCATATGTCAGGTTTGTGCTGGCTGTGGGCAGCGCGGTCTTTGATGCAATGTTCAATGGCGGGATGGCTACAACCTCCACGGAGATAGAATTACCTGATGTAGAGCCTGCTGCTTTCTTAGCTTTGCTGAAGTAAGCCTGCTTTTATGCAAGTAAAGTGATTTTCCCCCCCCCTCCACACCCCAACCTTTCTGCAATAGGGTTGGTGCAGTGCTATCCTGGGCATCATTTTTAATTTAAATACATATTTTAAAAAGGGTCTTTATAGTTCTTTTAGGAAGACATGCGGTGTCCTAGATGGCAATTCTGTATTTTTAGAGCTTTTAAAACTGGTTTCCTTCCCCCTCCCCAGCCCCAGTATTTATGCTTCTCTCTCTGATTTTTCATATACTCTCTTTTTTTAAGCCTGGATCAGATTAATTTATTTTGGCTCGCATGCTTTTAAAATGCATTTCTGAAATGTTGGGGCTTGAATCTTAAAATATCAGGAGTACTGTATTGAAAGATTTCCCCCTTCTTCCTCATTTCTACTTCTACTTCCAGGCCCGATATCACATTTATTTTACCCTCAAAACTTGGCAATATAACATCTGTTTCTCTTTGTCAAGCTAGAGGTCTTATAAGTGTGGGTTCCATTCATGTGCAGTTTATAATCCCAAAATTGTACCATTCTGATCAGCCTGGTATTGAAATTTAATTAACTGCTAAATATATCTGGATCTGATCATCTCATGTGTCCTGTCAGAAAGGCAGGCAATGTAATGGATATTGAATTAAGTATTAAAACCCCCCAAATGTAAACATTTTTAAACAAATGCAGGTTTTCAGATTTGTCAGAGTAATGTTTGGAGACAGGGATTAGAATATCTTGGCTGCAAAAGTCACTAACTGGCTTGGTTTTAAAATCTGCAAATCAAAGTCAGAAGTGTAATAAATAAAAATATGTACCTCATATGCCGGTGTGCTACCCAGGACAGCATACTATGTCTAAAGAGTTCAAATTTTAAAAATATTGCTCCTAGTTCTCATGGATTTACAGACGAGATTAATAGTCTGTTTTTTTTAAAAAAAATCTGTTATTGAATTGGTACACAATGGGAATTCACCTTTTAATTAGACAATAGAAGTACCTTCTGCACAACAACTAATAATCTGAAATTTCTGATGTATTTTCTCCAGTAAATAATGTGGCTTTTGAGCAGAATAATATTTTTTCTTCTCCTCCCTCTCCATTTTTCCTCTTAGATTTCTTTATTCAGATGAAGTTCAGATTGGGCCAGAGACTGTGATGACAACTCTTTACACTGCAAAAAAATACGCAGTCCCTGCCCTTGAGGCTCACTGTGTAGAGTTTCTGAAGAAAAATCTCAGAGCAGATAATGCATTCATGCTTTTAACCCAGGTATCTTTGAACATCTTTGCCTCTCAACTAGCCTTTTCTGTTGGTGTGAGTTGAGGAGGATGCTAACACAGGCTACAGGTAGTCCTTGACTTATGACCATTTGTTTTAACAACTTTTTGAAGTTACGACAACACTGAAAAAAACTGACTTATGTTCGCACTTATGTCATTGCATCCCCATGGTCACATGTTTGAAATTTGTCAACTGGCCCTATCGTTATGAAGTTGCAGCTTCTTGGGATCGTGTGATTGCCATTTGTGACCTTCCCAGGGGATTTCTGCAAGCACAATCAGTGGGAAGCCAGATTCATTTAATGACTGTGTGATTTGCTGAACAACAACAGCAAAAAGATTGCAAAATTGGATCTGACTGGACTTAACAATTGCATTACTTAATGACAGATGTTCCAGACCTAACTGGTCATAAGTCAAGGATTACTTGCAGTTCCCCACCTTCTCTGATCAATTCCCTGCAAAGCTATCAGTTTTCATCTGCTGCTGGGACAGATCCTTATGAACCTCCATGGTAAAGCCGAGAGACTTTCATGACTTCTGGTTAAAGTTAAAAACTGAGGAGAAAGCAAACAGATCCACCAAGTTAGTGGTGCCTTAGTACTTGCTAGGATCAGTGGAGTGCATGTGGAGCCCGCAGTGTGTATCCAAGTGAAAGGACTTTTTCTGGTGTTGCTTACAAACCATGGGATGCAGTTGAGGCAGAATTAAAATTCAATCTAAGAATGGGCCTACTTTCATGTCTTATTTGGTTCTATGAATTGATGCCAATGATTTTAACATTTAAATATGGATCTATGTGTCCATTTTAATAATTTGTTTTCCTTTTATTTGTTGCACATGGCCTCAGTAACATTTGCAATCCTAAGGTGTATAGTTGGCTGAAATAATAATTTGCAAACTGCCACAAATATATTTGCAAACCACATACAAAGTGGTGAAGTCCTTAAGGAAACTGGAGCTCACATGGCTTGGATGTCATGACACCATCAGATTTAATTTAACCCAATCCCAAATGTATATTTGTATGACATTTTTATCCCATCCTTTTGTGCATACAGAGAGCATTTATATGTATGAATCTTCACCCCCCTACAAAGTAGAGAATGGAATGGGGTTAAAAAGTCCTGAAGTTAACACACTCCCCCATGTGCTCCTTCCATTTATTGTTACTGATTGATGACTATTTCTTAGGCAAGACTCTTCGATGAGCCCCAGCTGGCCAGCCTTTGCTTGGAAAACATAGATAAAAACACCTCGGATGCCATCAATGCGGAAGGCTTCACTGATATTGACCTGGGTAAGCTTTTCTCAGAATTGAAAGATGTTCCAATAGTTTGTGCTAGTTTTCTTTTGCTTGGGTGCTTCTCCCGTTCTCTGAGCTGACAGAATTAATAGAGGTGTCCTTCTCTGTGCTTCTCAAAGTACACCCAGCTGTAAGATAAGCAGTTTAAATTAGGCCTGTTAAAACCTTTATTTAGGCTCTTGCCCCTGCCACTGTCAAGTAAAATTAGAATAGATTATGCAAAATTGTTAGCCTGTTTAGTTTGTCTTATTTATGCAGGTTGCAGATGTCAGTTGTATTTCTAGTGCAGTTTAAAGGAAGTTTATTCAGGTCTTCAGTTTGATAGCTCTTGGAAGTTTTTACAGACAGACGAAAGGTTGAAGAAAATAACAAAGTCATTCAGGTGCCAGTCCTTTAAGTTACTGCATTGAAGGGATGGGTGTGAATGTTTACAATTTAGGTGCAGCCTTCTGCTACAATCTCAGGAAACAAACGAGGGTTTTTGTGCTGTGCAAAGTCTTTTTAAAAGTTCAGCAGAACCATCCCTTAGATGAAACCTAAGAGATTCTGAGTAGAGATTCAAGCATTAATCTGTGAAATAGAGACAAATATTATCCTATGCAAGACTATTTTTCCACACATATTAGGTTAAGGAAAAAAAAAGTTATCCATGGAAAATTGACCTGTCAAGAAAAGTTCTGATTTAGCTTGACTTGTGAAACATAAGTTTCTTTGTAGAGGGATTTTTTTTTATTTCTGTATAGAGGGGCATATAATCATATGATGAGTCCTTTTTCCTGAAGTGGAGCAAACGAAATGCCTTCCTCTTGAGTAGCATTTGAACATTGACCAAGTCAGTCTCAACGTCCCTCCCCATGCTTTTGCATCAAGCGGTAGACAAAGAGGGCATTTGGTCCTAGCTGTTCGCCAGCAGCACATGATGTTACAAAATGCATTGTCTTGCTACTTTTTCTATGTGGAAATTTGCCAGCAAAAAAAAGGTAGATTTCTTAGGTTAAATTCCCCCAAACTCTGTAAAACAACAGGGCGGTATATGTAAGGAGCAAGAACCTTCCGGAAGGAAGATAACAGTTGCAGCAACTTGCCATCATTATCTCTGTGTGATTGATATGGATTGCCTCTCCCCCCACCTCTTGCCAGTTTGTCATCTGGAAGGTTGATTTGCAAACAGTTGGAAGGGTCCTGTTTCTCTGGGAGAATCAGTGGAATGACTTGCCTCCCGGAAGTTGTGGATGCTCCAACACTGGAGGTTTTGAAGAAGAGATTGGATACTCATTTGTCTGAAATGGGATAGGGTTTCCTGCTTGAGCAAGATGTTGGGACGAGATGACCTCCAAGGACCCTTCCAATTCTGTTATTCTGATCTCTTCAAATTGCCTTGGGTTCTGCTTGTGATTTTCCTCCAGGCCTCCGCTGGCCAACGTTCTGTCCTCTTATCTTGGCTCTCCTGTCGGTGTGTTTTTCTAAAAAGTGCGCTAAGCTCAAATGAGGCCTGGCAGGTGCCTGTATAAAGGACTGATTCTCCAGGATTCTCCATAAAGTGGAGGTGGAGAGCACTTCCTGAGCTGATAGTTCAGTCTATTCAGTATTTGAAGTTAGGAGATTTTCAACACTGGCTCATTTCGATGGAGAATGAAAACATTAAACCCCTCTCCCCAATGTTTATCTTTATCTCCAAATAGCTATGAGTGATGAATCTTGCTGGTAGTGACACTCTCTTTGTCTGATAGACACCTTGGTTGCAGTTTTGGAGCGAGACAGCCTTGGCATCCGGGAGGTGCGCCTCTTCAATGCAGTGGTCAGGTGGTCAGAGGCTGAGTGCCAGCGGCAACAGTTGCAGGTGATACCAGAGAACAAACGGAAAGCTTTGGGCAAAGCTCTTTCCCTCATTCGCTTCCCTTTGATGACAATCGAGGAATTTGCTGCAGGTATTTGAGGACTGTTTCTCAAAAGTAGGGTTTTAAATCTACAGAGATCTGGTGGGTTAATAACTTTATGCCAGTGAGGACATTTATGTATTTGTATTTATTTCTCTGCTCCTTCATTTTGATCCTGATTCCCTGTCTTTACCAGCTACTTACAGCCAAAATAAAACAAAAATAAAATAATAATGTCAGTTTAGGTAACAGGGCGGTCCTGCTTATCACACCAAATATTCCTATTTGCTTCTAATAGGGCATGTGTTCATTTTGCACTAAAAGGCAGATGGCGAAGAGACAGTTGTAATCAAACTATGAATGCCTGCCTTCATATATACCCACAGTTACCCAGATGAAACAAAGTCATACTTTCTGTCTTGCAATTTATACTGTGAGCCCTTGCATTAATATCTAAATCTGAACATCCATCTGATGATCCCTCATCTCTGGAGCAGCCTCCAGATGTTTGGATCACTCTTCTGCTCCCCATAGCACCCTCCTTACCTATGCTGTGCATTTTGCAACTCCCTTGTATCCTTGTGCATCCTCCCTGACCCCCTTGGCACCTTTCATGCACCCCCTCACCCCCTCATACCTTTGCAACTTCATACCTCTTCCATGGTGCTGCCCCAGGCCTCTTGGGTACCCAGCCATTTCCCTGCCTGTGGGCCTGGGACTGACTGGCCGACTTTTCTACAGACTTTGGTTATGGGAAGGAAGTTGCCTCAGCTAACAGCTGTGGGATTCAGTCCACAGTAGCGACTGGAGCTGCAGGGATTACCATTGTTATGACTGCATTGCTTAGCCATATAAATTCCAATCCCAATTGCTGTCATGAGTCAAGGACTACCTGATCCTAAAGAGAGAGCTGGTTTCTGGAAGGAAAAGCAAGGAAAAAAAATATATCTCAATGAAAGCAATGATCCTCCCACCACGGTTGTCAGAGTTCCTTTCTGCTTTCTGCAGGGCCAGCTCAGTCGGGGATCCTTACAGACCGGGAGGTGGTTAGCCTGTTCCTTCATTTCACTGTCAACCCCAAACCCCGGGTAGAGTTCATCGACCGCCCTCGCTGCTGCCTAAGAGGGAAGGAATGCAGCATCAACCGTTTTCAGCAGGTGGAAAGCCGCTGGGGGTACAGTGGGACCAGCGACCGGATCAGGTATGCTTTCCAGCGCTGCTGTATTGACCAAGCACACATTTCATATGTTTATTCACCAAACAAAAATTGCCAATTGAAATGAGCAAAGTGAAAAAAATTAAAATGTGACAGAGACGATTAGGCACCTCAGTGCACTTACACATGCCCTTCTCAGAGACCTCTTAAACACAGGGTGAGGTCCAACAAAGTTAAATTAGACTAAAATTGTGAAAGTTAGTAGCTGAGACAACTGAATCGGATAAAATATTTCAGACTTTGACAACTCTGTTACAAAAATCAAACTTTCTGCAATTGAGTTTAAAAAGTAGTTTTACATTAGTTTAAAGCGGTTGTTTGTCCTTGTTATATTACAATTAAAACTAAAGTCATTTATATGTAAAATGTTACCATGTACATATTTCTTTGGGCAATAGCTCAATCTGACTGCAAGTTTTAAACTATCCAAACCAAGAATTTCAAGCTATCACTGGGTTCCCAGGTGGGGAAGTTTTGTGGTTCATCCAACCGTCTTGTGAAACTTTGGAATAACTTCTGATTATTCCAGTCTGATGCAGTGATTAGTAGCAGCCTGTCATATAAGCAGATCTGGAATCTGAATTGCATACATTAACAGAAATGACAGTGCCCCTGTGTGGAAGGGGCAGGGAAGAAAGGGAGGGAAGAAGCTTTGGGAAGAATTTCCAAGTTTTGCTTTTGAATGAATTCCCAGAATTCAGAAAGTAGGTGAGGCTGGGACAAAAGTGAACACAAACTAGAGGAAAAGTAATTTAATAAAAAAGTTAAAATTTTGAAATCTCTATGATTTGAGAAGGAAATACAATCCTGGGAATGTCATTGAAGCCCAAAGGCAGACAAATGAAGCTAGCTTCAGAGAATAGGATAGGGCTAAGAAGGGGACAATTACTGATTCATAGATGCAAAGGGTCAGGTGTACTCCCCTCTGGGGGACCTGCCTTCCACACAATGTCGCATCTACATCCCAGTTAATGCCCCATCTATACCAGGAATGTCCAGCCTTGACAACTTGAATATTTGCAGACTTCAGCTCCCAGAATTCCCCAGCTGATAGAGGGAATTCTGGGAGTTGAAGTTCTTAAAGTTGCCAGGGTTGGACACCCCTGTTCTCTATGATACTTTGTGCAAGAGTTTAAACTATGACAAGTGTGTCACCCAAGCTGCCCATGATATGTTGATTTTTGCTCTGGTAACAATAAGTGGATCAATAATGCCAACATATTTTATTGTTGCCTTCAGTTGAACAGCCTGAAATGGATGCTTATTCATCTTTACTTCCTGTACTGAAGTAAAGGAAAGCCTTCCTTTAGGTCCTTCTGGGAACAAAACAAATGGTAATCAGATGCATAAAGTAACAAGCATCTGGCACCACTTCAAAGGTTTGTTCCCGGGTTTTTGTTTCCATTCCATTAATTTTTATTTGAAACAATGGTATGCAGATCTGGATTGGGGGCTATTGCTGACTTGCTAAGTTATTTTCAACTCTCAGGTTTTGGAAGTGTTGGGTATTCAAAGTAAGGAGGCTGTCTCCCAGAGGACAAAGAAGAAAGAAGGGGAAAAAATTATAACTGGAGTAGCCTCTTTTCTTTCACATTGATTTGGTCTCCCATTTTTTTTATTTTTTGCAAACTCTGCAGGTTCTCCGTCAACAAGCGGATATTTATAGTTGGATTTGGGTTGTATGGCTCGATCCATGGTCCCACAGATTACCAAGTAAATATACAGGTAGGTAACTTTCTGGATTTGATCTGCATGAGTGGTTTGTGAAGCAACACGAGGGAATATACAGGTACTTCATTTCCTCCAGTGATGGCAAACCTTTTGGGCTCCACACAGGTCAAAAAATTGGAAAATGTCTGAACTTGACTGCTGGTATGTCACATCCCCAAACACAAGTGGAATAATCCTTTACATATTAATATGTAAAACAGTCCAATTATGGGTGTTGTATTAACAGGTTGCATTAACAGAGGGGTAGAATCAAGATCACGTGAAGTGTTAATACCCTTTTATAATGCCTTGGTAAGGCCACACTTGGAATCCTGCATCCTGTTTTGGTTACCATGATGTAGAAAAGATGTTGAGACCAGTGATGGGATTCATTTTTTTTTACTACTGGTTCTGTGGGTGTGGCTTGGTGGGCATGGCAGGGGAAGGGTATGTAAAATCTTCAGTCAGAGGTGGGATTTGCCAGTTCTCCGAACAACTCAAAATTTCCGCTACCGGTTCTCTAGAACTGGTCAAAACCTGCTGAATACCAACTCTGGTTGAGACTCTAGAAAGAGTGCAGGGAAGAGCAACCAAGATGATTAGGGGACTGGAGGCTAAAACATATGAGGAACAGTTGCTGGAATTGGATGTGTCTAATTTAATTAAAAGAAGGACTGGGGTGACATGATAGCAGTCTTCCAATATCTCAGGGGCTGCCACAAAGAAGAGGGAGTCAAGCTATTCTCCAAAGCACCTGAGGGCAGGACAAGAAGCAATGGATGGAAACTAATCAAGGAGAGAAGCAACCTTGAACTGAGGAGAAATTTCCTGACAGAACAATTAATCAGTGCAACAATTTGCCTCCAGAAGTTGTAAATTCTCCAACACTGGAAGTTTTTAAGAAGAGATTGGACAACCATTTGTTTGAAATGGTAGAGGGTTTCCTGCCTAGACAGGGGGTTGGACTAGAAGACCTCCAAGGTCCCTTCCAACTCTGTTATTCTGCTTGTGTTCCCCAGAACAAACACACCCATTCTCATGTGGCCTTCCCAGCCTCTGAAAATTATGGAGCATGCTTTTGAAAACAGTTGTGAATGAGTATTGGTGAACATTGGTGTGCCATCCAAAATATAGTGATATGTCAACTTTGACTCTGGTGTTATAAGGCTTGCCATCCCTGCCCCAGGCCTCGTTATCAGAAAGGAACATTGCTGTTTTTCTCATAAGTAAAGTTAGATTTCTTCCATTAATGTATATTGGAAATGTTTTAAAAACCCATACGTTCCCCAAAAATAATAATTACATTTTCCATTTTCTGTCCCTTTTCCTTCCACCTTTTCAGATAATTCACACAGACAGCAACACCGTCCTGGGTCAAAACGACACTGGATTTAGCTGCGACGGATCCTCCAATACTTTCCGAGTGATGTTTAAGGAGCCCGTGGAGATCCTGCCCACTGTCAGCTACACAGCCTGTGCCACGCTGAAGGTGCTCGGAGCCTCGGAAGAGGGAATATTCTTGAAAGAGCAACTCCGGAGCTTTTTCTGAATTTGCTTTGCTTGGTGGCGAGAAAGCGAGGAACAGCTCAGGAGGCTGCTTTTAAGATTTGCTAGTTATTCTGCCCTGTTTGTAGTCCTGAATGTGCCTGGGTGGGGGCCCTTCATGATGGTGAGAGGGTAAAAGCAGAGAACCTGGGTGACTGGTTATTCTTGTAAGGTGCAGGTAGTCCTTGACTTACAACCATTTGTTTAGTGACTGAAGTTACAACAGCACTGAAAAAGTAACTTATGACCATTTTTCACATGACTGTCGCAGCATCCCTATGGTCATGTGATCAAAATTCAGATTGTTGGTAACTGCCTCATATTTATGATGGTTACAGTGTCCCGGGGTCATGTGATCACCTTTTTGCGACCTTCTGACAAGTCAGTAGGGAAGCCAGATTCACTTTACAGTTGTGTTACTAATAACTGCTGTGATTCGCTTTACAAGAAAGAAAGATTGTAAACTGCAGTAAAGCACATTGTACAACTCTCTCGCGTAGCAGCAGAAATTTTAGGCTCTGTTGTCATAAGTCAAGGACTGCCTGTATTCTTTTGGGTGGGGCTACCTTGGGACTCCGAGAGGAAAAGCAGAAATGCAATAATTGAAAGTAAACCACTGGCTGCGGGCACTTGAGGGGGTTGGGTTGCTCTTGCCTGCTGTAGCCCGTAAGAGTCATGGGGCTGGTCCAAGCTCAGCAGATCAGCCTCCTGACTAAACAAAGGCCCTCTTACAACTTCATTTTTCAATGCTTCATATATAGGGACCGGACTCTCACTATGGAACCAAAGGATTGCGGAAGGTGATCCACGAGTCACCAACCACGGGGACAAAGACCTGTTTTACTTTCTGCTATGCTGCTGGCAACAACAACGGCACCTCGGTGGAAGATGGACAGATCCCAGAGATCATCTTCTACACATAGCAGGCGCTGCTGGAAATTCCACCATCGGGCAGGCTCGGCGCTCTCTTCCCGCCCTCCCCCACCTGAGACCGCCAGCTTGTTCTGCCACAGTGAAAGGATGGGCTCCCCCTTTGGCAGACCCGGATTGGGCAAGCACTCCCAGATCGCACGTGCTCTCCATCCAGATGCATGTCGGCCTTGCTGGACTGAGGCTGGCAATCTCCTGTTTGTGTTGGCAATCTGGCTGGGTGAATTCCTTGCACTGAATGTAGCTGCTTTTACATCTATTCACTCTCCTGGAGGAAACTTAACCCTCATGCGAAGTGACCCCCCCACACCACCACCAAAGAGATTTCCCCCTCCCCACATTTCTGGCAGGCAGGCAGGTGTAGGTTGGGTGACTAAGGTGTCTTAGATGGTGGTATATCCGCGGAGCAGTAGGGCTTTGTTCCCATTGCCCTTGTTCCCCTTCCAGTTGTCTAGCAGGACAAATGACTTGTTCTCTTTGGGGTAATTGTATACACAGCCTGAAGGGGGTTTTTTAGCCTTTTGCATGGCAAGCAGCATTTCAAGACAATCCTTGACCCTGAGAAAACAACAGAGCCAAAACAGGCTCATCAATTGACCTCCCAGTTCAGTGTTCCTCAAACAGGGCCCTTTTAAGAGGTTTGGACTTCAATTCTGGGAGTTGAAGTCCAAACCTCTTAAAAGGGCCATGTTTGAGAAACACTTGCAGTGTGTGTGTGTTTGCTGGCTTTCAAGGGAAAGTAAAGTGTGAATTTACTTTAGTGACCTGATCTGACCCAATATGTCAGATCAGGACCCCGATCATATCCAGAATCCAGATGATAAAGGCAGCCCTGCTCAGTGAGGATAATGCAGATTTATTAGAAGGCTAATATACTTGGAGGATAATATCAGGAAAGGCTGTCTTAAGGTCTACTTGAGACAACTTTTTCTACTTGTGTGAGGTTGCTGAAGAGCCAGCAGCAGATTGTGGGTCTCCCTTAGAACAGCCTTGGCCATGAGCAGTTTGCAACCATGTGTACTTGATTGTTGTAATTAAGAGATACATCTAAATTTCTGGCCTTTTATCCTCAGAAAGTTTCTTCTGCTGCTAATATAGTGCAACTTAACAATGCATTTTCGATTCTTGTTACCCTAGTGACAGGCTGGTGCTGTGGTTAGTTTGTGTTTGTATGTGTGTGTGATTTCCCCTTAAAACAGGGAGAAAACTCCCCGTCTCTTAAGCCATTTTTTGCAGAAATCTAATTCAGAGAGATTTCAGGAATTTTTTTCAGGAGGAAAAATGCCTTTTTACGTTCATGAATTCTTACAGCTAGAATGTGGTTCTTTTGGGGTGGGCAGAAAAAGCATGTTTACCATTGTTCAGATGCATTTAGGATGCCTCTAGGCAACACCAGCTGCGCTTCGACTGAGCGTAACTTGGACTAACTGTATGTGGCAGTCCCTGATTAAGAGGGACTTTTATGATTCTTGGCCGGTGTTGCTTTATTTACTCGTGCTTGGTTCCTCTTCCTGTTAGTAAGTCACAGCTGTCAGTGTGCTATTGATGCTACTTTTCTACATCAGTTCCTTTGGGAAAATTGCAATACGATGCAAGCAACCCCAGAAAGTATTTGAGGGTGCTGTTCAGATAAGTGTCCCCCCCATCCTAAAAATATGATGGGGTAGGGTACTGGGTCAGCTTTTTATTCTGGTGGGAGGGTAAACTAAATCCTGCTGTGATGATCTACAGATCAATTTATCCATTGTTATGGCAAAATTGTCCACATTCATGATTGTTTTGGTCAAGGATTTGGTGTGATTCTTTGCACCCAAACTGTATACATACCCTTCTCCAGAGTAAATAATAAATCAGCAAGAAAGCAGTTCAATTATCTGAGAAACAGTTCCTCAAACTAAATATTTGTGCAGTTTCTCTATGATAGAAAGATGTGTTGTGGTACATTTTGTTTCTCAGTGGAAATTAACTGACTTGCTTTCTCCAACCTGGTGCCTTCTTGAGGTGCTGGGCTGCAACTTCCATCTGGCCATTAACTTTGGGAATCCTGCTTTCAAATATGAATTTTTCCTGATGGCATTAAGACTTGTTTGGTTTCACCAAAGTTGAGTCCATTTTCCTTTGATTCTAACAGAGTATTTGACCATAAAGTCTTCAACTGGGACAGGGTTACCCTGGACTGTTTGTTTGCCACTGTCAGTAGGTGTGTTTTCCTTTGAAACTGTCTGGAAATAGAGATTATTCCACAGAGGTCCTTGAGCCTTATGTCACGCAAATCTGTTTTTGAATCTCCTTTGTATATTGTTAATCACTGTATACTGTGTGTACATTTCTATTCTGGCCAGTATATAGAATGGAATAATTCTCCAGTTACTAGCTCTCCATCAGCAGACAGTAGACAAAATATGCACATCGGTGATTTTGGTCAAGAGCCTTATTCAGTATCCACCATTAGTTCACAGGGCTCTAAATTGTTTAGCTTTCTTTCCTGTGGGGATTCTCAACAGCCCCTTATCTTCTCCTGCACCACCCTTCATTTTTCAGAAAACTGTTTTTTCAGCAACGTGCAAATCTGTTTTTCTATAGATGAAAAATAATCGAACATGGTTCTAAAAAGGCCTACTTAAAAATAGTTTTGAGGTAGTTTGCAACTCTTGATGGCAGGCTGTTTTAAATTGGATGGTTGAAAGCACTTCAGTCATCCTTTAGAATCGCTTTGGGGGGAGTGTAAGTCTCTGATTGTTGTGTAAAATTTATTAAAATGTCACCAACTGAAGGGAAAGTTCAGTTGAAGTTCTTGGAGCCTGACGTAAATTCTAGCATTTGCAAATTAATCTTGGTGATGCCAAGAGTAAACTTCCAATAGTGTCACCGACTGCTCATGCAATGCTATACAATAACTATCAGAAACTATTATTCAGCATTTCACCACCTCTCCTTCCTTTCTGTTTGTAAATAGCAAGTGAATAAAGGCAGCAAAGTTGTCCTTAAGTATTTTTGTGTGTGTGTGTATGAGAGAGACACGAGAGAACGGGCACCCACAGCCAAAAGTTTAAATTGCAGTTTTAACATGGTTTGAATATGGTTTGAGTGCAGGAGACCTGTTTTGATGCATGGGCCATCTGCAACAGAAAAGCTGTGGCAGTTAGACAGCATCAGCATAATGGACCAAGAATCAGACACAGAATCCAACAGTTGCTTCTGTTCTTGAAACTATTTTTGGATCAGTAGGTTGGAATTCAGACATCTGCTTATCTACTTCTGTGAAGCTGAACCATCAGTTTGTTTTGATGCCCAGATTTTCTTGAGTTTGTAAGTTAGGTAGGAAATCTCTTTAGATGAGGGCTCATTGTAGGCAGTTACTGGGTTTCCCTAATTTGAGTTCAGGAAGCTCATTTTTGACAAGGAATGTTGGCAAGGAGAGCTGCATCCTCTGGCACATAGACATATATTTGACAATACTCTTGCCAAAGAGTAACAAGAGTGTTGGAGCAGCAACAGCTGGCAACTGGGTCAAATGCTCTTGCAGTTTCATTTGGGAAGAAAAGGCATGAAACGTGTGAAGCCTCCTATCGGAAGGATGCATCATCTCTGCCAGTATGTTCTGGAACATGGTGGCCTAGGCCAAAATGAGATTGTCATTATCATGCAAGCCATTATGTTGCGGGATAAGATGACTTATTTGCTTGTGAACCCAGCAATTCAGGGAGGGGGTTTGTGTGGAAAAGCTGAGTTTACGGTGAAACATTTGGATGAGTCCAACTTGGATGTGACATACCATAGTTATTCATGATTGGGTGGGTTGTACATTTGTTGGTAGTGAGTAGAGAGAAAGGAACTAATTTTTTTTTTAAGTGCTGGGAATGAGGGAGAAAAGGAGGATGCTCATCTCATGCTCAGAGATTTCTGGGATGCATCCATTTAAGGAAAATGGAGAGCACCATTTCACAACTTCAGCACCTTTAAGATGGGTGCGGAATTCTGGGATTTGGATCTTAAAGGCGCAGAGGTTGAGAAAGACTGTTCTACAGACTAGATGCTTTCTCTCTGCACCACTGCAGGCAGTCCCTGGCTTTCAGTTACATTGCAACTCTTTGAAGTTACAATGGACTTACCTGGGAGGGGAGGGGTAACCAATGGCCAAAATATAAAGTTCAGATGATCATTTCCACCTCTTGGTCATGTGACTACACTTCAGGTGCTTGGCAACTTAGTCCACATTTACAGTTGTTTGCAGAGTTCTAGGGTTCTTTTAAAGACTGCCACATTCATTAAGGACCACCCCAAAATACTTCATAAAATTGGTTCAATCACAAGATAAACCTGCTTCATGACTATGGCAGGCTCCATTACGGTCGTAACTTGAGGATTACCTGTACAGCACCATTTACTTTTCCAAAAGAAGTCACTGAAAATTATTTCCACTTCAAGACAAAACATCTCTAAACCAAAACGCGAGGAAACATTTTTGCAGAATTTATTTTTTAAGGTTTTTTTTTTAATTTTTAAGTTTTTCAGGTTTTTTTTCTTCCTGTTTTTATTTTATTTTTTTAAAAAGCCCTAACTTCTATGGCTTCAAAGAAGCTTCAAGAGAAACTTATACACCATAACCTGTGTACACTTTTTTTTTAAAGCAGTAACTAAATTTGCAATGCCACAATCTCTTCTGCTTTGGAGCTACACCAGTACAAATCTCATTTCTGTTCAGACTTGAAATTACCTTTTTCTTTTGTTACATAATTAAAAAACAAAACAACCACACAATTAAGTCTGCAAAATTCATTTTGATGCAAATCAGACAACATGGGCCAAAACATACACCTGATAAGACCAGAGAGCTTGGAAGGCCAACTACAACCCTCATTTTTTGTTCTCTATCATTTGAGTTGTCCCTTAAAACTTTGTCACATTCAAAAAGAAAAAAATGAATAATCCACATTGCAACTGGTAGCCCAAGCACACTCATGCACTCTACATAAACATTTTAATTTTAAAAAATTTCTTTTATACCTTCCTGGGATTGGAACTATATAATTTTTTTTTTTTTCCAGCACAATGCTTAAGGCTGTATTCTGTTTTTCTCTTTGCATTGTTTGGGAATCAAACTCAAACGCTGCACATATCTAAGCAATCCTATTTTCATGGAAGTTGCCCAAATCAAGAATTTTCCCTAGGACCTCCTGGATTCTTGTGATTCTAGCATGGCAGAGGCACTGCTTGTTAACAAAGTTTATAAACTTAAGATCAATAAAGTGAGATCATGTTCTGAGTTTAAGTCCCTGCTTTCCTTTTTTTTAAAAAAAATCTTATTTCAAATGGCCACAAAAACATTCATTCAAAGAGGGCAAAGAAATTCATATCCACCTTGGAAAAAAAGCACAAAGAATTAAGTGCCAGCTTTTGCAATTAGCGGTTGGGCTGGGAGGTTCCGCACCCATTCCATTCCTTTCATTCACCTGCAGGATTGCTATCGATTACGCAACCCTGAGAGGAGGGGGGCTCAAATCTTAAAACCCACATTGGGGTGGGAGGCGGGGGTGGGGTGGAAGTTTTAAATCTAGTTCCAGAAAGTGAACATCTTCAAGGCTATAAGGTGAGGAGGCAGTAACCCTCTCATAATCAGGAGGGGGTGAATGAAGTCCAATAGATATGATTTAGCACTAATGATGAGGGGTGTGGCAAATTTTTTAAAGTTGCACTCCTTTGGTCTGTAGCAGTAACCCACTCATCCAAGAATGCTCTTTAGTTTAGCAGTGACCAAAGTATTTATTCCCCCACCCCACCCCACCCCACCCCACCCCCAGGACTAACCCTGCCACCATTTCCCCAGCAGGCCACATCCAGACATTCCAAGTGCTGTAATTACCACACGGAGTGAAAGACAAAATATTCTGGAGCAACACAGGGCCAATTGTCTCATCCCTTGGTATAAAAATATATCTAAAGAAGTAACGAAGCTGCACTGCTGTTGTCACAATGCTATGAAGCAGCTCAGACAGGTGTAGCTTTGATGGCCGCAGACCAGCTGTTTCGTTTTGACTTGGTCAACCGGGAGGGAGAAGCGTGTACGTTCAATCCAGGCATATGGGCCGCAGCGTACCCAGGCACAACTTTGTCTAAGGCCGGGGTAGACGTGTAAGCTAGTGATGGAATATAAAGGGATAAAAGCATGAAAGCCAGACCAGACATGGGCCTCATTTTAAAGCCACCTCCCTTCCCTGGCAAGGTAGATTTTGGCTTGGCTTCAATGTTTTTCGTAACAGGCCTGCAAAGCCTTTTGCTCATTTCCGTACTAATAAAACAGTCCGATATCGGTGGTTCTGCAGGAGCCGATTCCAAGCCATCGCCCAAATGGGAAGCCGCAAATACAGACAGCTGTTTGGGTTTTTGAGAAAGAACAGACCAAAACAACAAAGAGTGGATTGTCCTTGCACAATGCTTCATCAGTGGGCCTCCTTCTCTCCACCCGAATAGAAGTTTGCTTCTACCTATTTAAATTTCAAATGAAATTGGCAAGTACCCAGGTGCTGTGAGGGCCACCATATGGAACGATCTCACCTAGTGATCCTGTCCATGTAGGTTTCACTTTGGTCATGAAAAGGTCCCCTTCGTCTCCACAGTTCTCTATAACAATGGACGTTGGCTTTGGGGTTTATGTTTGGCAGGCTGCCGTTCCTGAGATCCAAGACTTTTGCCCTTTAATTCTCTCCCACCTGGGAGTGGGTAGAACTTAATTAACATTTTAAAAAAATATCTAAAATTGGATCATTTTCAAGACACAGATGTTGCTGGTATTGCTACAAAAAAAAGTGCACCGAGAAATGAGGAAGTGTGTGAATTATTCCCCAGCCTCCCTCCCCCTGCACGATACATTTATTTTTGCCTCTCATGTTATTTGGGGTATGGGGGACACTTCCCAGAGGATGTCACCAAAGAGTAATTTGGCAGGGCTGGGGAAAATAAATGGGGGGGGGGGAGGAAACCAAGGAGACATGGGAGGGCGGGAATAAGGGGACATCTTTAAAACTCAAAGCAGAACAAAAAAATAATAAGCAAAATCATTTGCATCGCTATGACAGGAAAGGCGTAGGGGTGAGGGAGATGCTGTGGCATGAAGGCCAAAAATCACCATTTTTAAATTAACTTAAGAGAGACTGAAGCAAACAACAGAGAAGAAGAAGAAATACGTGCAGGGCTGTTCTCAGAATCATCACTTTGCTTCTTCTAAAGGTAAACAAGTAGAATTGATTCCCATTTTCTGTTTTTTTTGTTTTGTTCCAAAAGCTATTTGAGGAGCTCCAAAGAGAGGTGGAGGACAAATAAACTGACAAATGAAAGGGAAGGAGAATTGCTGCATAAATATTAATGCTGTTTTTTCTCTCTGTGGACCAGGAGGAAGAGTAGGATATTTGAGCAAGAAGTCCAACGTGCTTTTTCTTTTTCTGCCAGTGCCTGCCTTACCCCTCCATTTGCATCTCCTGGGAATCAGGGAAAAGGGGAAAAAATGGACCAGGGAAGCCCCTACCCTCAGGTGCCAACTAGGACAGTCAAAGCCGCCTATGTCCCTACCCACCAATAAAACTGGAGTGGGAGAGCAGGTGGGGGAAACAGTGCCCCCTCCTTTTCCATCAAGATCCATTATCCTCAGCCAGGAAGTCAGAGGAGAGTGTGGGGGGGGAAACGCAGTCCCAAGAGGATCCTGGCTTCGACCAACAGGAATATTTCACTTGTGGCGCTGGATTGTTTTCCTCTTCCTCCTCTTAAAGAAACAGCAGCACCTAGGGAGAAAGGATATCCATGTTATATTACTTTGGATTATTATTTAAATGAAAGGAGATGGCATTTTCAGTTTGTAAAGTGTTAAGTTGAATATGATTATTTATTGGAAGTTTATAAGGCTCTTATACTTTATAAGGTGGCGAACATTACCTAACATTCCTTCCTCCTATTTACCACACACAACGACCCTGTGAGGTGGGTTGCACTGAAGCAGAGTGAGTGGCCCGAAGTCACCCAGCTGGCTGGCTTTCATACCTAACGTGGGACAAGAATTCACAATCTTGTGGTGATTGATCCCAACTCACCAGCCAGCTTTCATGCCTAAGGTGACACTAGAACTCAAGACTCTTGGTTTCTAGCTTGGTGCCTTAATCACTAGGCTACACTGTCTCCCAGACAGTCTGACATTCTAGGTATGCGGAGACAGAAAAATCCAAGGTATAGAGACAGCCAAAAAAAATCTATTTTTCATTGGTTTCGGCTCTATCGGACATCGGAAGTCAAGTCAGTAACTCACAGAACAAAAAGATTCGTTGACCAGGGGAAATTAGCCCCAAATCAGACTGGGGTCCAAGCCAACATTTTGTGAGCTAATTGAGTAGGGCAATTAACTTAGTTTGCAACCAAGTTATCAATCAACGCTTTTTAAGACAGCCTATGACCATTGAGAAAGTGACCTTTTGACAGATAACTGAGAATGTGGCTTCCTGAGTGATTTTAGGTCAAAATATTTCAGGTAGTAAGCGATGGAAAAGCTGCTCTCTGCTGGCAGACAGGAGAGGTGAGGCTGGTTGGATGGAGCAGGACATTTGCCTCATATAAGCTTCAAAACTTCGCCATGTTTTCTGCTCATGAACCTGCCACATCAGTCATAACAGCCATGATGGCTTCTAGCTGGCTGTTATAATTCCAAGGCAGAGCTGACACACTTTCCCTCTCCATCATCTTCCATTTTACAGTGTTTAATCCGAGCCACAGAGGCTCCTAGCAGAACTCAGCCAGGTAAACCAGTTACTCACTTTGTGTCATCTGCCACCTCAACCTCGGCAGGTGCGGTGATGGGGGCATTTGAGTGGCCGGCAGTGGGGTCATCTGTGTTCAACTCTCCATTGGTAGAACTCATGACCTAAAAGAGACCAAGCAGGTGAAGAGCCAAGAAAATTGGGCAGGGCTTCAGGTAGAGGTGGCTTAGCATCTTTGCAGCGTGACAAAGAGGGGGAAATGAACGGGAGAGACAAAGCAGGCCTCAGGCACGCTGGCCTCATGCTACTTAAGGTACCAATCAAAACTTCACTCTGCTTCTTAATCTTCTCTCTGCTCCTGCAAAAAGCAGCCACAGGAAGAAAGCTTGCATCCAGCCAAGCATTCAAAGCAAAGGGGGCTAACTTTCAGGTGCCATGTGAAACTGCATCCAACAGAGACCTGCCTACAAATGAAAATAAATACATGTAGTCCTCTACTTATGATTGGTCATTTAGCGGCTGTTTGAAATTATGACAGACCCCCCCAAAAAAGCTAATTATGACCCATTCTGAAGTTATGGACAGCCTCTCCCCATAGTCATGTGATTGCATTTGGACACTGGGTAACTGGTCTGCATTTATGCCCGTTTGTGTAGCCCTGATTCATGACAGGGGTCTCCAATCTTGGCAACTTTAAGATTTGTGGACTTCAACTCCCAGAATTCCTCAGCCAGCACAAGTCTTAAAGTTGCCAAGGTTGGAGACCCCTGATTTATAACATTTTTGTTGGACACCAGCGTTTACTTCCATTTATTGGCCTATAGAGAACAATTAAGTTTGCTTAACAATCATAGGGTTCACTTAATGACCACTGCAAAAAAGGGATGTAAAATCAAGTCAGCCATGTGATGACCCACTCTACAACCATCATGACTTACAACTGTAATTGCTAGGCTCAATTACAGTCCTAAGTCAAGGACTATCTCCTTGGATCCCCCTGTTTATGTGGGCTAAATGGTTTCCTGCACAATGTCATTTCCTATTCAGGAGATTCAGAAATAATAGTTCTTTCCTGAACAAATTTGCTCCCTTCCTCCCTGGCCCAAACCAAGTTTTTACTTAACAGCTGTACCAATTCAAACTAGTTACATCTACTACTGGGGTTGCAGACCCAGTTTAATGTATGGTTTCAGTTGCTGTCTTATGTGTCAACTAATAAAACATTCCTATGCCTGTTTTCAAGTTGCCATAAACAAGGGGCTGGGGAATTTGAAGGAGCAGTGTAGCAGTTTAAAACCAGAAGTATATTCCACCCTTATCTTTAAAGGATTGTAACTAGGCTACTGGATCTTCTGCCCCCGAAAATCCTTTGTTGGAGAATGTGCTTCATGACACCCGGCCCATGAATGTGCTTCATTGAAGAATCTAATTTATGATACACTGGGGGGGGGGGGGGGGGAGAACAGGATCACAGATGACTGTGAATTATGTATGCCAGAGTTGGTTTCATTTAGGTTAATGCCAGCATGTTGCTCCTAATAAATCTTTTGAGTTTTTTTGAAGCTTGGCTCGATGCTCATAATTTAATTCGGGCAATCACTGGAACCCTGACATGATGAGGGTTTAGACTCTTGCATTAAGCAATGGTTGGTGCTAGTCATAGATGTGCATCAGATGGGAAAGCAATGCACACAGGAGCTTGGGAAGGGGCATAGATGGAAGAGGTAACCATGGAGAAAGACACAGAAAACACAGAAGCTTCTATCCACAGAGTGGCACTTTATTTGGCTGTGAGAGCTAGAAAACCAGCACAGATGTTAACTGTGATGCTAAATTTCCTATCATATAAAGGCTGCCCATTTGAGAATCCCACCATTTAAAATTCATCCATTGTAAAAGATGGTTGCTAATCTTACATCAACTATTTTGATTCTGTCGTCTTTACATTATTACTATTGTATAATTATTATTATTATTTTAATGTGTCTCATCCTCATGGAGGTAGAACAACCCTACAAGTAAGTTTATAAACTGGACAGAGCACCTGAACGTGAAGGAGGATAGCTACACTCAGCATGTTGGCCACTGTTCTTTTCCCTGTTACCCCCAAATTTAAATGTTGGCATTGTTCGCCAAAAAGCTTTACCAAAGAGATACAAAAAGCACACAATAGACCTTGCTATGAATCAGCTTTAGACATTAAGGTGCAAATTAAGATTAAAGATTAATTCAGTAGCCAGATGAGATTTCTAGGTTGTAGAAGTCTACCCTCTTACAATGGGCATCTGTGAAGATTTCTGGCTCAACAAAACCCAAATGAAACCCAATAGAACATGATGAACATCTACAAATCCAGGAATTTGGGTTTCCTTCCTTGTCCTGGTGAGCATTTTTTGCATCTCCAAAAGCAGATGAGACTTACATACCAATGACAGGCAGAGCAGAAGAACACAGAGGAATGCAAACTGTACATATACATGTATACATGTATACAATGGGGGCCACGGTGGCTCACGTGATAAGGCCTGCACACCACTGAAGTCGGCAGCGCAGTGGCTCGATTCCCATGATTGAATAAACCACGGAGGGACAAGAAAGGAGCCTCCCCCAACTGCCTACCAGCATTCAGGCATCCCACAGGTAGAGATAACACTATCCAAAAAAATCCTTTTACAGAGGCAGCCAGCCGCCTCAGTGATCCCTGGCTAACACGTACCATACACTAAATAAAATGAATGAACGTGTATACATTTTTTTTCTAGATATTCTTATGGTTGAACTAGAATCCGCTCTTGCATTGAAATGGTGCACGCACACATACGCAATCACATGGCAAGAACACAGGAACACACCTCAGCTTTAAGCATGGTTTCTATTCTTACCTACATTCACAAGATTTTGCTAGTAGATTCTCTTTAATTTCCACAAGTGCCTTTTGCAGAAATTTGAACTACCGAGTATGGTTTTAACAGTTTCTTCTTAAGCTTGAAAATACGTTTATCTATTTAAACTTCCAAGTTGTTTAGTTTCTTCTCCCTTCCATCCCTTTCTTTCTCCTCTCTATTTTTTTTGTATCGTTGAGAATGCCAAGTTCACCTCCTGAGGCCAAACAAACCGGATTTCTTACAAGAATCATTATGAAGAAAAAGAATTTTCTTTACTCTTCTTCACACAATTTTTGGGAGCCAAGCAGAATGAGGAGAAAGGAAAACTGTCTATTTCAAGGCAGCAGAACAAACTGCATTTCAGGATTTCTGAAATGGTCCATGTGCCGTCAAAACAGGACTGAAAAGCAAATCGGTGCCACAATGACTGGACATACAGAGGGTCACGGGGGGAAAAGCTCAGAAGACTTCCGCGACATGTACCTGAACGGAACCCCCAAGCCTGCTGGCTGCCAAGGGGGCTCCTAGAGTGTCCTCAGCAGGCTGCTGGCCAGCCTGGGGATCCCATAATTCCGTCCCCTCAGGTGACTGCGAATGACGGAGGCAGGAAGCAAAGGGGGAAAATCATAGGAATAATTTTTTTTAAAAAAAGGGAGAGGGGTTAGGAAGACAGAAAAGATGGGGGATTTTCAAAGGAAAGGGGAACACAAGTGAAGAAAGGGGGGGAAACAACAACATGCAAAAGCAAAAAGAATTTGAAACAGGCTAGAAAGCAAATCAATATAGCATCCTTCAAATCTCATGAGCATTACCAGGTAGAGCAGAGGTCCCCAAACTTGGCACCTTTAAGACTTCAGCTCCCAGAATCCCTGAGCTAACATGACTGGAGGAGGAATTCTGGGAGCTGAAGTCCACAAGTCTTAAAGTTGCCAAGTTTGGAGACCTCTGAGATAGAGAAATGGGCATAGTCCATTTTGGGAGGGCCGACCATGTTCCCTACACCCTTCGGAACCTCTTGAGTTTGCTAGTTAAGTCATGTTTGACTCCTCAAAACTGTGGTTCCTCAATGTATTTGCATAAATATTCAATGTCCAGAAACATTACAGATCTATTTTCCATCCTTCCTTCCCTCCCTCCCATACTTTGTTGGGTTTGGGGGGAAGAAAAGATTTCTTCAGTGTGGCAGCAGTGCACAACCATAGCAAATAAGAAGCCACCCCACCCCCTTTGCTGCTGTATAGTTGAGGCGGCCATTCAGCAACACACACACACACACCCTTTAAAATCCAGGGTGTTCCCATCAGGATTGGAACCCGTCACCAGGTAGAGAGGATTAGCCACCACATTTCTTTTCTACCTATGCTTTTCTCCATGAGGCAGGCATAGGGAGGGATACGTAATATGGAAAATGGAAAACAATCTCAGTGCTTACACAACACCTGTTGTTAAATCTTCTTATCCCAAATCCTTAGGCTTTTTAAAAATATATTTGTTTCAGATTTTTGTTCTAAAAGAAAAAAACCCTTCTTTCAGGACAGAACAGCCTACCTGCTGAGTCAGATCAAGGCTCACCTTTAGCTGAGCATTTTGTTCACCACGAAAGCCAACCGGATGGATCTGCAGTGCATACAAAAAGGCGGCCCAGACCTGCTACTCTAACACTGCTGTCCTTTACCTGGGATTTGAAGATATGCAGTCTCCAGACCACATGCAACCTGGAGCCTCCAGGTCCAACAGTCCTTGATAGACAATGAATTCACCCAATTCCCTTCTAAGATCACCAGCCATGGTTTTCAGGCAGGTAGGGTCCAGAAAAGAGCTTTCTCTGCCACTGAGCCTGCCCTTGGGAATACCTTGCCTCAAAGAGTGAGGTGGGATTCAATCCTCCAGAACTTCCATAAGAGTTTCAAGCAGGGGTCTCCAACTTTGGCAACTTTAAGACTCGTGGACTTCAACTCCCAGAGGTCCTCAGCCAGTTGCCAAGGTTGGAGACCCCTGGCTCTGGTTGGGGCTTCACATTGGGTGTGATTCATAAATAAATAATGGATCCCACCACCCCACTTGCTCATCCTACTCCCTCTCCTACTTTTAATTAGGGTAGAACAGTTATATTGTTGTTGTATTTTGTTTGTATTGTGTATAGCAGGGGTGTCCAACTCACATTGTTATGGCGGCATCATGTGATGTATCGGGACCCTCCCCCTTTGTTAAACAGGGCATGGACGTGTCCAGCGCATGACACATGCGGCCCATGAGTTTGAGTGTATAGGTACACAAAGCCTGAGTGTATAGGTTTTGTGTAACCTTTACTCTTTTAATATTGTATGCTGCACAGTTACCCTGTGGTAAGATGAGCAGCTAATAAATTTAATAAATAAAAATAAGTAATAAAGTCACCCAAGTTAATAGCCACCACCATGCTTTATGATAATGAATTTATGTTAAGGACAATGTAAGGAAGTGCCTCCTTTCCAAACACTTTATTGAGTTGTCCCTGTTCCTAATGTTTTTGAGAATGAGAGAAGTTTCTGTTTCTTAAGGCCAGGAGTGTCCAAACTTGGTAACTTTAAGATCTGTGGACTTCAACTCCAAGAATTCCCCAGACAGACATGCTGGCTGGGAATTCTGACAGTTGAAGTCCAAAAGGCTTAAAGTTTACAAGTTTAGACATCCTTGTTTTAGGCAATGCATGATTTTAGACATCTCAACTCTATCCTTTTTTTTGCTAAATGAAAGGATCCCAAGTATCTTGGCTTTTCTCATAACAGAAGTGTAGTCCCTCAATCATTTTGGTTGCTACTCTTGCACTTTGTCCCATGCTATTTTATCTCTTATGGTGACCAGAACTCTACACATGATACCAAATGCAGATGAACCATAGATCTACAGGTAGGTCCTTGACTTACAACCACCATTAGCACCAGAATTTCCATGGCTAAGTAAAGCAGTTGTTGAGAGTCACGTTTGATTTTATGACTTGTTTGCATTTTTTCAGTGCAGTTCTATCTTCAAACAGTCACTAAACAAATGGTTGTAAGTCAAAGGCTATCTGTTACCATGCTGTGTTTTCCTAATAATAGATAGCACTGAATTTACCTTTTTCATGCTGAGTTTTTCATGCTGAGTTGACACCTTAATTTAACCATCCTTTTACAACCCAATATTTTTTTCTTGGTTACTTACAATAGCTCAACCCCCTATCATTACCTTCATGAACTTATGGTTTTTTTAAAAAAAAAATTCCCTATGTGCTCACTTTACATTTCCTTAAATTAAACCACTGTTTGACCATCCACCCAATTCAGAATGATCTGTCTGGAATTCAAAATGAAAGTGTTTACCAGACTGAATAGTTTGCTACACCTGCAAACCTGATCAGCACACTGTTTACAGTGTGATCAGCACACTGTTCACAATCATTTAAGTTTTAAAAGCTAGTTCCAGCAGACTTTTCTTATACACCACCTTTAAAGAAAAAGTACCATATGTTTCTGTTTTTGGATTATTGTTTCATAATAATTTAAATTTACTAAAGAACGATTGATGAGAAACTTGGTCAAAAGATTTTTGGAAATCCAAATATAAAACATGGCCAGGGTCATCTCCTCAACTTACCAACAGACACTGTGAAAAACTCAAAATGGCTGGTGAGCCAAGATTTACCCTTGCAGATTCATGCCGACCCCTACTTTAAGACAAGTGAGCTGCAAATGGCTCCTACTTTGCTTTGAGTCCAACACAAAGTAAGGGTGATTAAAACTTTTAAAGCTGTATATATGGCTTGGCATCCAAGCACCTACAGGAAAGTTTATCCTGATGTACATACAGGTAGTCCTTGTTTAGTGACCCCAGTTGGGACCACCAACTCAGTTATTAAGTGAAGCAGTTGCTAAGCTATGCTTAGCGCAACTATTCTCTAAGAGCATCTATGCTTATGATTCTATAGCTGGCTGGGGAATTCTGGGAATTGAAGCCCAGACCTCTTCAAGCTGCCAAGGTTGAGAAACTCTGTTCTAGCCCCTAAAGGTTTAAGGGAAGAAATATGGAAGATTTCCATTCTACAAGAAATGGTGGAATGGGAGCCTGGCATCTTTTCAGAGTCTGCCACCCCCTCCAAAACATCTTCCTTTTGAGACACGGAATGGCTCAAATCCTGCATGTTAGAAAAATCTTAATACTTTCTGTATTCTGCAGAGCATTTGGTCTTGATGGCATAGGGCTGCCATAATTAGCTAGCTTAAATTGTGAAACATTTTAACTGCACTCTACAATTCATTTCAATTCAATTCATGGCCAAAAGACCTGCTGTGGTTTTATTATATTTTAATATAACCCCGTGTTTTTCAACCTCAAATCCCTGAACTTTGGGAGCTGAAGCCTATACAACACAATGAAACAGATAATCAAGAACCTACTCCACACTGAGGTGAGAAAGTGGCAGTTTTAGTTCAAAACAGCATGGTTAATTGTGGGTTAAATTATATTCTGCCTATTAGCCATGCTGTGCTAATTCTGAGGCCATGCTGAAGCCCAGCCCAGCAAGTCCTCCAAGAAAAAGAGTTGGTGATATAAAGTGGCTGGAAAAAAAAACAACCAAGCAAGGATCTTCATTATAGAATTCACTATTGCACCTTGGAAGTCATAGAAGTTTTCCAAATGCTGGAACTTGTAATGAACAAGCCATTAACACACCACCATTTGCTTGGCCAATGGTGAAGGGATTTTGACATAATCGAGTCTTGCTAATATTTTCGTAGCACAAGAGCTATCACTCAGAACCAGAAGAATTGAGGGTGGGGGGAACGGGAACTCCACATTTCCAAAATGGAAAATGGCTCAGACACCGTTACTGTGATTTACCAGTCAAGCTAGACAATTAGATCAACAGAGAAAGGCAGCAGAATGGAGGTTTGTACCAAAAAGGTACAGCATCTACCTTTTATGCAGAAGGCCCTGGGTTCTGCTCTTGGCATCTCCAATGAAAGGTGGTAGGATAGGAAATGACCCTGCTGTGCAGTGAGAGTTAAGGAGAGCCCTGCAAATGTTTTGATGTATAGCCCCTGTGATATCTTTCTGCTAGTCATGCTAGTTAGAACTCATTTGTTTATTATATCCCGCCTTTATTATTTTTCATAAAGAACCATTTTGAGAAACAAGAGGGCAAACCAGTGGTGGGATTCAAATATTTTTACCACCGATTCAGTGGCCGTGGCTTGGTGGGTACACTTTGCGCACGTGCATACACTTTGCATGTGCGCATGCACCAAACATGCAGTTTGCGCAGGCAGAGCCGTTTGTGCAGGCTTAGAGGTGTTGTAACTCACCTCCTGCAAGCCTGCACTCTCCCGGTCGCTTCAGCAGCTGCCGTGCAGCACTCTTCTGTGCGACACAAAGCAACTGCACTTCAAATTCAGAGGATAAAGGTGAGGATGGGAGCCCAGGTGGGCGGGTGGGCCCAACAGCAGAGCAGTGGAGACTTTGGTCTCTGCTGCTCATCGCTGTTACTGGCTCGGCCAAACCAGTAGAATATCACCACTTGGTCAAACCTATCAAGTTGCTCCTTCGTCCTCTTATTTTCCCCACAACAACTACCCTGTGAGGTGAGTTGGGCTGAGAGACAGTGACTGACCCAGCTGACTTTCATGACTACAGTTGGATTTGAACTCACAATCTTCCGGTTTCTAATCTGGTGCTTTAACAACCACACCAAACTGGTTATCTCGTGGAAACTGAAGTGCAAAACCTAAGAAAAGAACTGAATCATCTAACCCAACTATTATCAGTATGAAGAACCATTATTCTGGATCAAGAATAGGTGTTTTCACATCAAGCCATGTTTTAGCCACACTTCCAGGAGACAAAGATATCTCTAGCTCTATCCACCAGGTGGCACCAAGCCTCCATTTCCAGGTTGTGCCTCCCTTGTCAAAGTACCTTATACCAGAGCTTCCCATTCTTGGCAACTTTAAGATATGTGGACTTCAACTCCCAGAATTCCCTAGCCAACACCTTAAAGTTGCCAAGACTGGGAACCCCGCCTTATACTTTTGCTGCATAAATTAAAGCTGTGATCTGACTCTCATTTAGCTACTCACCTACTCACTTTCAACCCCCAAGACAGAGATAAATAGATCAATAAACCAAACACTTAGTTACCTGCTGTTTGATGTACTGCTGTGCTTTCTCCCTGTTTGGAGGCTGGACTTGTACATCACTCTGGATTGTGCCAATAGGAGTTGGCTGCAAAAAGGAGGAAGAAACAGGCAAAACATTCAGAGTTTTCAAAAAAGATCTCCACCAATTCAGACAACTGGGCTTTAAAATGTGACCTGTGTTAAGGGTCTTCTAGGAGAACAAATGCCTTTCTCTGCCTGGAAAGAGAATCAAATGCCTTGAAATATTCAGTTTTTTTTGTTTATTCTGTTTTTCTACCATCAAATGTCCAAGGCAGCTAAAAGAAACAAACATTCCAATACAGGTAGTCCTCAAATTATAACTATTAATTTAGTGACCATTTGAAATTATTACAGCACTGAAAAGAATGACCTATGAAAATTGTTCACATTTACGACTTTTGCAGCATCCCCAGGGTCACGTGATCAAAATTTGGACACTAGGAAACTGGCATGTATTTATCACAGTTGCACTGTCTTGGGGGTCGGTATGATCACTATTTGTAACCTTCTCAGCCGCCTTCTGACAATCAATGGGGGAAGCCAGATAATGTTTGAAGACTGAATAATTCACTTAACCGCTGGAGTGATTCACTTATGAACCATGGCAAGAATGGTCATAAAATGGGGCAAAACTCACTTAACAGATGTCTTGCTTAGCAACAGAAATTTTGGGATCCATTGCGGTTGTAAGACAAGGACTTCTTGTTAATACAGAATAGCAGACCCAATATTTGCTTGTTTCCTCTGAGAGTGGACAGTGTACAGGTGGTCCTTGACTTACAACTAGTTGCTTAGCAACCATTCAAAGTTACCACAGACCTGACTTGGGACTACTTACAACCTGGATATGAAATTTCTGCAATTGATCTGTCCAGCAGTCACCTGACTGAACTTCAAATGCCCGGCAACACAGCTGCCATCTATGGACATCTGCAGCCTCCCAAAGTCACATGACTGCATTTTGCAATAGCTTTGCCCAAATCCAGCATTTACTTTGTTTTCAGCACAACGCACCCACTGCAAACCACATAATGACCATGGCACTAATTCAACAATACCCATTGAGATGGGCTGCGTATAAATTTAATGAAACAAATGTAAAACCATGGCATTCACTTAATGACTGTCACATGTCTGACCCATTTTACAACCATCCCAACTTATGACCATGATGGACAGGCTCTGTAATGGTAATAAATTGAGAACAATCTGCACAGCTACTCATAACTGAGACGTTGCAAGAGAGATGTAAGAAACATTTTCGTACATTTTTCAGGAAAAGAGCAACCTGGACCATGAAG
Organism: Laticauda colubrina; assembly: GCA_015471245.1. Taxonomy (NCBI): domain Eukaryota; kingdom Metazoa; phylum Chordata; class Lepidosauria; order Squamata; family Elapidae; genus Laticauda; species Laticauda colubrina. Next base: position 22,228,434 of record BLBF01000042.1, on the reverse strand, counting down.
AAGCTATACTTACTTTCCAGATTATATGGTTCTTAAGGAAGGTTATAACAATCCACGTAATATTTGCCACCTTTCTTGACAATATTTGCGTGATGGAATTTTTTTTATGCTTATAAATGTCACAGAATTCCCCAACCTTTCTGCCTTTGTGGACTGGGGTGGGCATCATTCCGCGTGAGTGGAGGGAAAGAGCACACACTTCATTTGTGCGAGTTGCGGACACACACACACACACACCACTCACGCAACTGAAACACACCCAAACTTGCCACTGCTTGCACAAGTGGGGATGTGTGCACGTGTGCTCAACTAGCACTTTCAAGCCCGGTTCCCAATGGCTCAAGCCCAGTTGTGGCCCATGGCCCAGAGGTTGGGGACCCCGTCATCGCATCTTTGTTCACTTTCTCCACTGAACAAAAAGGCTATATGTGTATGTTTGTGTGTGTATTGTGTTATACTAGTTTTATCTTTCTCTATCCAGAGACCTCCTGGCTGTTACTTACTAAAGGTTTCCCAGCCCAGTCATATTCATAATCAAAGACGTAGCCATTCCGGTCAAACAGGTCAGTGAAAAGTTTCCGTAGATAGTCATAATCTGGCTTTTCAAAGAAGTCCAGACGTCGCACGTAGCGGAGATATGTGGCCATCTCCTCTGCAAAAGAAAAAGGCACATCTGCTGTTTAAAACTCAAAAGAGGAGGAAAGGGCCCTGATTCCCTTCATTAGCCACACCTGGGAATGAGAGTTTTAATCTTTCGAGCTTTCAGACTTGTGCTGGAGTCATCCTCAGGGAACTTCTCTCTCATCACAATGCGGGCTTTGGGCTGTTCTGTGTGTGTAGTATTTATGTGGTTCTTGATTGTGTATGGCTTTTTTTTAAAAGGCAGAATATCTTACCTCCTATTTTGCTATTATCTTTCCCCAGAAGATAAATGGATCCCTAGCTAACCATGGCTCTTATTGGGAGAGAAATAAGGAACTGTAGCTTAGGACAGGCAAAGAAGGGACAAGAATTCAAATCTAGTGGACATGATCACAGAATTCCCAGAAGATTTGATGAGGTCTCATAAGATTGGAGGAGAGGCAAAATCATCTCCATCTTTAAAAAAGGAAAAAGAAGAAATTACAGAACTGGCAGCTTGGTATCTATTGTGGGAAAGAGCTTTGAATAAATTGTCAAACAGTACACTGGGAGCACCTGCATAGTCATGCTACAGTTTAACAGGAACCAACCTGGACTTTTTCACAAACAAATCTGTCATGTTACCTTATGGACTTTGTTCACAGAATTCTGAGTTTAATAAATGAAGGGAATTACCACACACATAGCGAACATCAGCAAAGACTCTGACAGAATGTTTCAGAATATTTTTCTTCACACATAATTTTGTGAAATATGAGCTAGAAAGTACCACTGTTTAGATGGGCTCACAGTTGAGGGAAACATTGAGTGGCATTTCTTAGGCCATTTCTCTGTCTTGGTCCAGTGCCATTCACCATTTTTATCAATGGAATTGGGGGGTGGGCACTTATAATGTTTGCAGAATACACAAAAGTGGAAGATTCAATATAACCTAGACCAGGATTCTCCAATTGCCAAGGTTGGAGAATTCTGACCTAGACAGGCCCAATCAGTAGCTCAGAATGAATAAACAGACTTTAACAAGAGGAAATCTAAAGTTCTGCATGTGGATAGGAAAAATGGTTATGTTACGTGAGCTGCACTGGCTGCCGTTGTGCTTCAAAATATTGGTTATTACCTTTAAAGCCCTTTATAGCTTGAGTCTAGGGCAGGGGTCGGCAACCTTAAACACTCAAAGAGCTACAAAGGTCCTAACCAGAAGCCCCCCCTTTCAATTCTGGGGCTGACCAGACTCTGTGGCAGTTCCCGCAACCATAGAGTCTCCTCCTAGCACTGCGTCCTTTTTCCTCTACCTGTCCTAACCAAAAGCCCTATCAACTGTGGAGCCAACTCGCAACAGAGAGCAGCAGCAGACAGATGAAAGAGCCATGTGCGGCTCCAGAGCCACAGGTTGCTGACTCCTGGTCTAGGGTATCAGCAGAACTGTCTTTCCCCAGTGGGATTGGCCCAGCCCATTCATGCTGACAGAAGGGGCCTACTGCGAATCCTATCAGCTAAGCAATTTCAGCAGGTGGGATCCAGAAAAAGAGCCTTTTCTGCCGTGAATCCTGGCCTTTGGAACATTTTGCCCCAGCCCCCTTTAGCTTTCAGGAAAGATCTTACAATCTGCCATAGGGCCCTGAAGGAGAAGCTGCTGTTTAGTGGTGGTTGGTATACTAACAGAGAAGGTACCTCCACCTCTCCCCTCCAAACCCTTGTTTTAATTTTTGAATTTTAATCCGTTTCTATATTTATAATTGCAGTTCTATTTTGTCTTATCTTGATGTAAGCCACTCAGGGGACACAGTGGCTCAGTGGCTAAGATGCTGAGCTTGTCGGTCAGAAGGTCAGCAGTTCAGCGGTTGCAATCCCTAGCATCGCATAACACAGTGAGCTCCCATTACTTGTCCCAGCTTCTGCCAATCTAGCGGTTCAAAAGCACGTAAAAATGCAAGTAGAAAAATAGGGATCACTTTGGTGGGAAAGTAAGAGAGTTCCGTGTACCTTTGGCATTTCATCATGTCGGCCATATGATCATGGAGACAGCACTGGCTCTTCGGCTTTGTAATGGAGATGAGCACTTTCTAGAGCCGGAAAGGACTAGCACGTATGTGCGAAGGGAACCTTTACCTTTACCTTTAAGCCACTCAAAAGTCGCCTGGATCATGGGCAGCAATTAAAATTGATAATAAAATAAGAAATGTAAGGCCTAAGTATAAGATGGGAGGACATCTGATTTAGCCATAGTGCACGTAAAAGGAATCCAAGTGGCCTTATCAAGCACAGTTAAACATAGGCCAGCAGTGTGATGCAGCTGTTAAAAAGGCAAAGTCTACCTTAGGGAACACCTGATTGTATTAGAAGTTTCTAATCATCCATCAAGCCTAATGTTTTCATTGCTTAGGTAGTCAAAATAGCACCATCCACACCCAAACCAGGACAAACCACCAAGTGCTTAGTCATGCAAAACATTTTAGAAATGCAACGAAATAGCCCAAACAGGACTGTGTATGTTTAGCAGCACAAAAAGTCTGCTGACCGTTATTTATGCACAGACGAGAAAAAACCAAGCGGAGCGGAAAGGAACAAAGTTGCTTTCCCCCAGCTTAATTCCTTGAATTTGCAGCCAGGACAATGAAAAGTGGCACAGAATATTTTAGAAGAAGATGTAATCCAAGACGGCATATACATTTAATAAATAAAAACAAATAATCAGGCAGATTGGTGAGCAAAAACACTCTGCAGCGCAACCCTATAGAGTGCAAACCGAGCTTAACCAAACCATGTTCCTTTGATATGAACTGCCTCCTCCTTTTTTCAATGATCTAAATCTCTCTCCCTGGCAATGAAACCAGATACTGTCTCTATGCGTTGCTGGTGATCCTTACCGGGGAAGTTTTCACATAGCACTTCAACGGGTGTGGCTCTCTTGGTATCGCCAATCTTCTGGTACCGCTCTTTCAGGGTGTCCGCCTAAGAAGAGAAAGCCAGGGTGGGAAGAAGGAGGCAAGAGGTGTCAGGTCAGGCTGTAGAAGCTGGGTGTTTCATAGAGAAAGGGTGCCAAGAAAAATGCAACTGGTCCGCGAGACATCGGATAAATTGCGAGGATTGCATAAAATATGCCCCAGGTATTTATTTGCCAAGGTGGACTAATAACAACAAAAAAATATCACTGCAATTATGTGCTTTTACTGAGGTGTGTACAGAATGGGGAAAAAAAACATTGTACTGTAATTACAAAATCCCGTCCCATCTAGTTAATTCACAATTTAGAAACCAAACCAGTAAACAGATATTAATAGCCAAGACAAACAAAAAGACAGCATCCAAACATGGTTTTTAAATACCTTGCAGTGTAAGCGCCTATAAATTCATCATTCAAACAAGGCAGGGCTTAACCTAAGAACAGTCAACTAAGGATAGAAGGCTGGGTTGATCGAAGCACTAACTCGTTTGTCAGATAAAAAGGTCTTTAAGGCCCCTTTTAAAGGCTGTTAAACTTCCCCAAGGAGAAGGGAAGGAATTCCAGAGCCACAGGGCTGATTCTCTGAAAACCAGGTAACTGGGGACTGCAACCCTGAACCATAGCACAAGAACCCAACACAGAAGCGTAATGAATAAATAGGATTGTAGAGAGGAATAAGACCAAAGATTGAGATATTTGTGAACAAAGCTCTCTAAACAATCACTTGGGGTGAGGTCTGGCCTGTCTAAAGAAAAGCTATGTGATGTAACAAGATTTTAATTTTTTCATTTAATTTTAGGAAATTTATACTGCTGCCTATTTGCACATGGCAATTTAAGGCAGTTTACAGGAATATAAAAACCTCATATATAAAACAATAAAATTAATAAAAGAGAACAATCAAATAATAAATTAATAAAGTAATATAATAAACACCCCGCCCTGGCGACAACACATCACACAAGCCAATTTAATGGGCTCCATCCCACTTTGGGTTCCCCAGGCTCGCTGGCAGAACCAGGTCTTCAGCGGCTTCTGGAAGAGTGTTAAGAGTGGGGTCCATTCTAATCTCTGGGGCAGGGGTGGGATGCTACTGGTTCTGCCCAGCTCTACAGAACCAGTAGCTCTGAAGAGCAGCAGACATAGAACCAGTTCTGTGTCTGCTGCTGTTTTGGCCCACCCACCCACCTGGGCTCTTACCTGTCCTTTATTTCCTGCTTTTTCAACCGCAGCTGCTTTGTGTGGCATAGCTGAGGTTGAAAAAGCAGGGAAAAAAGGGCTTTTCCAACTGCTGCGCACCCGCACGCAGTGCTGCTCAGCTGTCTGGGAAGCTCAGCAGGTCATAAATTGCACTCACGCGACACTGAGCAATAGAACCGGTAGTTATACCGGTCGGATCCCATTCCTGCTCTGGGGAAATGATGTTCCAGAGAGAGGGAGCCACCATGGAGAAGGCCTTTCTTCTGGGTCCCACCCAGGTGTGGGTGTATCTCCCTAGGGGATGGGACCCACACATCCTTTGCCTCTCCACTCTGGTGAGTAGGGTAGATGTGACCAGCAAGAGACAGTCCCTTCAGATAACCTGGTCTCAAGCTATGAAGGGCTTTAAAGGTGACAACCAGCACCTTGAACTGCACCCGGAAGCAAATCGGCAACCACAGGAGAGCTGATACATGTGCATACTAAGGTCGGCACAAAACCATGTGGACCACTGCATTTTGCACCAACTGGAGCTTCTGGATGCTCTTCAAGGGCAGCCCTATGTAGAGCGCATTGCAATAGTCAAGATAGGAAGTGACCAGGGTATGTGATCACGTGTAGGGATATGAGAGGAGTTCCCCAGCACAGGGAACAGAGAGAAGAATTGGAAACATCTTCCTGACAATTGTAATTCAGGTAGTCTTCAACTGACAACTGTTCATTTAATGATCATTTGAAGAAGATCCACCTGAGAAAGAGGTTTACAATGCGGACTTGCAGGTCTAACCATCAACACCCACCCCCCTGCATGGTTATGTGAATGCATTTCAGGTGCTCAGCATGATCATTTACTTCCAGTTTCCAGCAAAACTGTGCCCAGTTAATTATCGTGGTGTTCACTTAAACGAGTGGATCCAGCTAACAAGCAAATCTTGGGCCAGTTCCACAACTACACCACAAGGAGAAAATAATCAAGGGAGTAGAGATCTAAGATCTTCAGCTCCTCCTTTACAAAGGGAATCATAAATTTGTCCAAGTTCCTAGCTTACAAAATACTACCCAAGTAAGATGAAAAATATACTGAAGAACTAGGGTATAAATTGAGAGCCAACCCCACTCCCTACTAGCACTGATAATGTTACTTAGTTGGGTAATGAAATATCTGCAAGAAAACAACCAAGCACCAATGATCCATCAAACTGAAGAATGCAATATTCAAAGGGTAAATCCATACATACTGAAGCAAAACGAAAAATATGCAAACGCTAAAATTCGGTTCATTTAAATTTGCTTATTTTTCCATAGAGATAGGGCTCACCTTGAGGCCTTGCCATGGCAGACTTCCCCGGAGGAAGTACATGAACATGTGACCCAGTGCTTCCAGGTCATCTCTTCGGCTTTGTTCTGCACAGAAATGACAAAAAAAAAAATCTGAATGAATCCAGAGCATTCTTTCAATTACATTGCTTTTTTTTTTTTATATATATTTCTGAATGGGTCTGCATACTGCAAATCATTGCAAGATGGGAAATGATTTGATCGGTTTAGTGTACTATATAAACCCAGAATTTGTGAAACATGGTTCAGGGCTTGTTCTATGGCAGAGGCCTTCAAACTTGACAGTTATAAGAGTTGTGGACTTCAACTCCCAGAATTCCTCCTCCAGTCATGTTAGCTCAGGAATTCTGGGAGTTGAAGTCCACAAGTCTCCAACTTGCCAAGTTTGAAGACCCTTGTTTTATGGGGTGAACCCCGTCATTTATGACTTTACTCAACAAAGCACTGAATGGAGAACATGATGTAAACCCAGCTAAGATATCCAGCATAGCAGACCACATGACTTGATTCTGTCTCACTCCCCCTGTGCATAATAATCACCAGGATAAAGAAATAAAGTACAAACAATCATTGTATCTTTGTCATCTATGAAATAATCCATCCAGATACCTGCTTCTGACAGTAGGTAATAAAACGATTCAGGGAACTCACCCCCACATACCATTTCAAATAAGGTTTATTCAACAATTCAGCAAGTCTTTAGAAGTACAATTCAGAGAGACTGCCTTGACCTCTGGGAGTTCCATGGCCATGACAGCAAATAGCCTAAGCTGTGTTTACACAAGAGGCATATTATGGTTTATCTACATTTTTGCTTGCTGTGTGACCCTAGCTAACTATAAGTTATTCAATGAACCATGAATAAAGAACTTGATTTAGAATTTGATTTAGGATGTCAATGTTAGACCTCACTGCACAATTTGTGGAGTCCTGTAAAGTCTGTATTGCACCCAGCAGAGACTTTGCACCAGTCGTAAATATTTCTACTTATGCTGGGCAGAACATTTCAACCGTAACACCACCACCCTCTGTGATTTCCTTGAAACTGTTATTGGAGGTTCCCTCAAAGCAGGTGCAAAACTGCAGGGACAGTAGCAGCAACACAGCAGTGAGAAACTGGCAAACGTATTCCAGTTCTCGTGCAAGTAAAGATTTTCCTCTAGTGCAGGGGTGTCAAACTCAATTTCATTGAGGGCCGCATCAGGGTTGTTTTTGACCTCGGGGGCTGGGGTGGGTGTGACCAGGGTGGGTGTGGCCAGGATGATGTCACTCGTGTTGGCGGGGTGCCTATGGTGGCCCAAGAGCTCTGCCAGTGAAAATGGACTCCTGAGTTCCGTCTTAGGCTGCAGTGGCCTCCTGCAACCCTCTGCCAGTAAAAACAGAGCTCGGGAGGATCCATGCATGGTCCTCACGAGCTCCATTTTTGCTGCCAAGAGATCTTGCAGCCTGGTCCTTTGCTGTTTCCAAGACAGACTGCAGAGCAGATCTAAGAACCCCGCAGGCCAGATTTGGCCTCAGACCTTGAGTTTGACACCCCTGCTCTACTGCAAAGCCACTTTTTGCTACACGACAGTTCCTCAAAATTTTTTTATCAACTTGCAATCAGTTTCACAGAGAAAACTATCTCCAAAAATATTGCCCAGAAAACAGCAGGGCTGGTCCAGACAGTTCCCAAGAGTTCAAAGTGACTCAGAGGGACAAACAAACACACACACACAGTGTGGGAAAACAGCTTTTTAATTTTTTCTTAAAATCAGATTTACGAGAACTCTCCTTCCCCCAGACACCCATCCCCCATCCCTGCTCTCCCCCTTCCTGGAAACATGTCAGGAAGTGACCCTTTCTTCACCTTTCCCCAGGTGAGTATTGATGCTCATGTACCGCGCCGTCCCTGTCAGACTCTTGTGCTCTCGGTAGGGGATATGCTTTTTGGTCTCTGGGTCAATGTACTCCTTGGCCAAGCCAAAGTCAATTATGTGGATGGTGTGTTGGCGCTTGCTTCCGGGCCTTCCCACCAGGAAGTTTTCTGGCTTTACATCTCTGTAGATCAAGCTTTTCGTGTGAACGTACTCCATCCGTGTAATCTGGGCCGGAAGAGAAGGCAGGGAAGGGAAATGTCAAGGTTCCAAGTAATACACCCGTAGCAAAAAGATGTCCGAGGCAAGCAGGTTCCTCAAAGAATAAGTTTATTGGATATATCATATTGGCACAGATTGGTGAAAACTGACTCTGAAGGTTCCTGTGGCTTTCACCTAATTAAAACTAAAAGTTTTCCCTTTTCCCAAACAATCAGTCATATGATCCAATAAAGGTGCTGTCCGGTTGCTTGGAAACTTCACTCCTCCTCTCTTCAGCCACCTGTGGGAATGTCCTTGGTTCTTGGGAAACTATTTTGTTTTGGCTTCAAAACCCCAGCTATCTCTATTCCCCACCTCCCTATCCCTCATCACCACCGTGGCAACACTGAAACCTCCAAGATGGCCTCAGTCAAGCCAGCTTCAGAATTGACAGAAAATTCTGATCAGACTATAGTAAAAGCTAGATCAAAACATCCCACGTCCTACGTTCTTTTGCCTAGAACTTTTAATAGCCTGATAATGTTTGTTTGTTGGTAAGCCAACCCTTAAAAATTAGTACTCTGTAATTTTTTGAAATTACCCTTTTTGCAAGCTCAATAAGGAAACAAAGGCGCTCTGCAAGTTAAAGAGGAAATACACTTCCACTGTGTTTTTGTGCTGATTGGCAGGAAAGGAGTTTATATAGGGTACATAAATCCAGAAGAGTAATGAAGGAAGAATTAAGCAACCTGCTGCCTTGATAGCTGCTCCTTAACTCAGAGAATTCCAAGTTGCTGGAATGCGTTAATTGAGGGGGAGGTTTTGGATTGGACCTAAGTCTTGAGGGTTGCATGAAGATAGTAGCAATGAGTGCAAATCTCTACAGAATGGATGCTCACCAGTTGGATGGCAATCATAAGAACAGTCTTGAGAGTGAACGTCCGGTCACACAAGTCAAAGAGGTCTTCTAGGCTTGGGCCCAGCAGCTCCAAGACCATGGCGTTGTACTTTCCACATGGCCCAAAGTAGTAGACCTGAGGGATTCCTTCTGCAAAGGATGGAAAAGAAAATGGTGTGGTTTCAGAGGGGTGGTTGGACAAGTTGAATATGGCTCTACAGTTTATTTCTACACGGAGGGGGGGGGGCAATTCTGGCAACTTTAAGTCTTGTGGCCTTCAACTCTCAGAACTCTGGGAATTGAAATCGGCACAACTTAAAGTTGCCATGGTTGAGAAACACTGGGCTAGAAGAACATCTGCAGCACCCTGCACATAATAAGCATTCTGCAGGTCAACACAGATCCTATTTAAAGTCCTAATAACTCTTCTCTAAACATGTGTCCAGCTTTTCCTTTGAATTGCATTTTAAACAAATGAAAATTTTAAAAAAATATTATTCACAATTCGTTAGTTGAGTCCACAGAAGTTTTAAAAACGCAACACACGTCTTTAAACACCAGCAGCAGGATCAATACACAAATAAAAATTCATGGTTACTAAGATGAGAGTTTTATTAAACTATCAAAGCCTAAGGGAGAAAAAAGTGCTTCAGAAGTTAGAATGATTAGGATAGTGGGGATAGGAAAGAGGTTAATAATAACATCAGCCAGGTTTATTAAGGAAGCGTGTTTCAAGTTTCTTATACTTTTAAAACAAAGCAACAATTCCTCTGATCTCAAAGGACAAGGAGACTGAAATAAACTTTAAAAAAAACTTTTTCAGAAAACTGAACTAATTAAAAAAAACCTTTTTTCTGGATAGTTCTACAAGTCAGTTGCTATTACTTACCTGAATTGCCAAGCTGTTTATAGAATCGGTATTCCAAATGCAGCTGAGGAGCTCTGGATTTGATAGGTTCCTAGAAAAAAAGAAAAGTTACAAATCCTACAGCCATACTTCTTCATGAAACAAGATAATTGCAAACAAACAGCAAACATGAGGCAGTGATTGTGAATGGAGGGGAACTGAGGCCTACCTGATTGAATGGGACTTGTCTCTAAGTCAATGATCACATTGGAGAGGACCAACTCATCAAGCTCATCAAGCCAACTCAGCATCGAAGATGGGTGGTCATTACAAGTCCACCCATCTTCTTTAGTCTGAACCTCCCATTGTATAGCAACCACAACTCCCAGAATTCTTTCTAAAAAACCAAAAACAGTAATGCCAGCTAGCATTTGGGGATGTGGAAAGAATGCAATCAGGAGGACTATATGAAAGAATAGGGGATAAATTGTTAGGAATGGCTGTGATAGCAAAACCAAACGACTAGCCAAGTTCTAACTCTTTCCAGTAATTACGGGGGGATAGACCAATATACCACCAATTTTAGAAGCACGGTCACATTAGTAAGCCTCAGTAAAAACAAGCTGGAGCCTTGTGGTTCTTGAAAGGCCAACTGTTATGAGCCAAACATTTGTGGGGTTTTCATCAAACCAAATGGAGTGCAAGGCCCCTAAACCTTTTAGTGCTGCTCTCACTAAGTGTCACTAGATGATTTCATTTCTTTTTGTAATGTGATTGGATGATTTTATTTCTTTTTCAAAGGACAAGTTTGCATGCATCAATCAATATTTTACACTAACTTAAATCAAAGTGATCATTATTGTATAAAGTGTCTTACTTTCTGGGGAGAAACTGTCCTTTCTCTAACAGATATATTGGAGATTGGCTGCTAATCCAAGCAGACAATGCTAAGCATGATAGAGATCAACATTGTGACTACATGAAAGTCAATTTCGATCCACAGCCCAATAGCAGGCGGCATGCCTGGCTTACAGAAGGATCTAGATCATCAGGGTGTCCAACCTTGGCAACTTTAAGACTTGTGGACTTCAACTCCCAGAATTCCCATGCTGGTTGGGGAATTCTGGGAGTTGGAAATCTACATATCTTAAAATGACCAAGATTGAAAAACACCGATCTAGTTTATTAGGAGAGATAAAAAAGACCAGCCTCAAAACCTGACAACAATATGCACTAAAAATAAGCTTACCAACTTGATTGCTACATATTCATTTGTGTAGAGGTTCTTCCCTGTAAAGTAAAAAAAGGGAGTTAAGACAAGGAAGGAAAGAAAAACAAACATTTCCCATTTACGATCACCGCACTGGGCAATCACAGGAGAGTATTTTGTGCAGAAAATATACACATTTATGATTTCTAATTTAGGGGCGTACTGGTGGGTTGAAAAATACTGCATAAGTCATGAACACAAAATCTGTTCACTGAATTCATTGACCACAATATTAAACAGACATCTCCTGCAACAAAACCAAAATGCAGTAAATGTCCTTCTTTGGTTGATACAAAGTAAAAATTCACAAAAGATAAAAAAAAATAGTGCTTTTCTTTTACAGGCAAAAATGTAGAAGTGGTTTGCCACTGTCTTTTTCAAATGTCCCATCTAGCCTACAGCCAGACCTTGGGAGTTCCCTGCAGTGTCCCTTTCAACCTAGTCTGACCTTGTTTAGTTTCTAAAATCAGTAAAAATAACCCCCAGTTGCAAAATTCAATGAAAAAAATCTAACATAGATAAGAAAGGAGAGGTTTCTCTTTTTAAGATTCCAGAGCCAGGAAATGTCAACTAAAGAAAATCACACATGGCTTTCAGAACTGATAACCTGACCATGATTCAGTTTATCAGCCATTTAAGTATCATCTCCCCTTTTCACCTCAGAAAGGAGGATTATATCCTTTATTTCCCAGATTTATGGTTAAAGGGTAATGAATTTTTAAAAAAAAAATGCAAAGAGGCATAGGACTTGCTTCATAGAGAGACTGTAGATCAGGCCAGTGTAATATGTGGCTTATTGGCATTTTTTTAAAAAAAGTCAATTTAATTCAATATCAACACACTTTACTGATACCAGGAAGAATCAGTTGCCAGTATCCTAAAAGATCTGCTGTGGCATCTCACCGATGACGCCAGGTCCATTGCTACCGCCAGTCTGCCAGTCACCAAACAACTAACTGGCACAACTAACAACAACTTTGTGGCCCGCAATTATTTTTAATTTTATCAATGTAATCCTTTTTCTAAGATGTGCAGGCCTGCTGTCGACAGAAAGAGACCATTTATGAATGCAGGCAGCTTAGATGAAGTCCATGTACGCACAGCCACTGTCAAGCCTACCCAAACACATTTAGATAAGCAATGCTCACTACTATCCTGGTAGGGATTCCTCTCGTCATAAAGATTTTATTTCCTACTAGAATCCTATAACTCCCTATAACTTAGGCCCTTTATTCTGTAACCTGCAATCAATGAGATATAAGTAATCCTCAATTTACGACCACAATTGAGCCCAAAATTTCTCTTAAATTTCTCTTATAAATCAAAAATTCCAACTTTCCATGGTCACTCCCCATAAAAATTGCTGCCGGTTCCACTTTGTCCACTAAATCTTCCATATTAGTTAGTATGAAATTATTGGTTAATATCTAATTCCACTGAGATTAAATTAGAAACCTCATTGCTGACTTTCTAAAAACTATTAAAAGCTGAGGCCAGGCCTCTGAGGAATGAATGGTCACCATTACACTTCAGGTTTAGTAGCTGCTCGCATTTTTAATCCGCTTTCACATTTTTACTGTTTTATATTGCAAAATGCCAGGATGGACAGATGGATGGATGGATACAGATATATACTGTTAGAAAGGTATTCCTCAACTTGTGACCACAGTTGAAGCCAAAATTTATGTTGCTAAGTAAGACAATTATTAAGTGAGTTTTGCTCCATTTTACAATTTTTCTGTTTCCATAGTTGTTGTGAATCACTGCAATTGTTATGTTAGTAACATGGTTAAATGAATCTGGCTTTCCCATTAGACTGACTTTGGTTATCAGAAGGTCGCGAAAGGTGATCACATGACTCCAGGAAACTGCAACTGACATAAATATGAGTCAGTTGCCAAGTATCTGAATTTTGATGATGTGACCATGGGGATTCTGCAACAGTTGTGTGGGAAAATGGTTGTAAGTCACTTTTTTTAGTGCCTTTGTAACTTCAAACAATCACTAAACAAACTTTGTAAATTGGGAAGATAAAGATAGATATGTATGTGTGTCTGTGTGTGTTCACAATATAACACGGTAAACAAACAGAACACCTGACTTTTTCTTTTCTTTCTTTTTTTTTAAATAAAGTTTTATTTGGGTTTTCACGCATACAAAATACAAGTAAAACATCTTTTTTGAAAATAGCATGGTCCCAGGTTGAACTTCTTTACACAGACACAAAACTCAATTTCATGCTCCTTTTTGTATTCTATTCCATATCTTATACTATTCTACATTTTCTATATAGTTTTTCCCCTCTTTTAATTTTCTCAATTTTATTTTGATTATCACATCCCAATTGAAATCATTATATTTATACTTTTGTCTGTTCTGTTTCAATTTCATATTATCTTTTCTCATTAAACAAATTACTAATTGGAGAATGATACCTTTATATCTTTTAATTACATCCATTCAACTCTTATTTAAACTTCAATATATACCTTAAGTTTATGACCTTCAATAGAATACATAATACATAACTTCCAATCAAATTCTGCTTGGTACATTCTTATAATACACACTATATTTTTTTAAAAAAAGATTACAAATATATGTAATCATAAACCCTCATTCCATTCCAATTCAGTTCTATCATTAATAATCATTAAAATTTTAACATCTTTAACACTTATTTTTAATTAAATATCATACTTCCTTAAGGCCCTGTCACACTGCCCAACGGATGCAAAACGTTTGTAAAAAGGACACAGCGGATGAGAAAAATGTTCCATCCGTTGTCATCCGCTCTCAAAAGGGGCAAAAATTTGCATAAGCAGAGCGGATAACACGGAAAGGAACGGACGGGGGGAGGACGCAGAGCAGATGGAAAGCGGATGCGGAACGGAAGCCTAGCGGATGGAAGCGGCTGCAGAGCGGATGCGTAGAGGATGCAGAGCGGATGCATAGCGGATGACGGGATGCGTAGCTGCATCCGCTTTCATCCTTTCTCCATCCGTGCTACTAACGCTGCGCATCCGTTCCGCTTCCTCCCTGCGTCCATTTACCGTTAGAACGGATTTGAGTTGCGCAGATGCGCAGCGGATGCCTAGCGGATATAGCAGATGTGTAATGGATGCAGAACGGATGTCCCCCGTATGCCTAGAGGATGCAGAATGGATGCATTGGATACATTTTCCGCTCAAAAGTTTTGAGCAGCTCAGAACCTTCTGAGTGGATGAAATGTCAGTAGACGGATGCTGGACGGATAGAGAGGAAGCAAAACGGAGGCAGTGAGTACAGAACGGAAGCATCGCGTTAACCAATGGATGGCAAGTGTTTTTCTCCGTTTTACATCCTCTTTCCATCCGTTGGTGCAGTGTGACAGGGGCTTTAAAGACACATATAATCGCCATAATTAATTTTTTCCTTATTTCTCTTCATGTTTTGTAAATCATTAAATATTCATTTTGTTACATTTATTTATTGACAAGCGTTCCACTGAATTATGATAGCTATTTTATCAAACATTTTAATCATATATTGTTTCATATTTTCTAAAATTATTTCTGTTTCTAATATAATAATACTATCTTATGTACCTTTGCAGAATCCCTTTTTCCATTAAATTTTCACCCATTATCTCTAAATAGGCCCTGTTTCTCTATATTTTGTTTCTGTCCTTTATAGCTTCTTTTCCTTTCTTTCTTCCCTCTCTTCTTCTCCTTCCCCTTTTTACTCCCTTGTCTCTCTCCTTCTAATTCTCTCTTCTGCATTTCCCTCTTCTGTTGCTTTCTGATTTTATATTTATTTTTCACTCTATTTTTTTTTGGAGTTGTTTTTCCCAATCTTAAATTTTCCATTCTCTTTCCCCTCTTTTCCTTTTTCCCCCCCATCTAAGATTACTTGTTCATTAAAGATGGCTTCTTCTTTGTCACAATCTTCTTGTTCTGCAGGCATTTTTTCTTGTTGTTTCTCATAATTCCAAATCTCCATTTCTAAAAACTGAAATATGAAGCCAAAAGAACCTCTCCCTTCCTGTGCATCTTCTTTGTAGTTTTTAAGTTCCATTTTCAGTTCTTCTAAAAGTGGAACCATTTTAAAAAGTTTTAAACAACCACCCGATTGATTTTAGTCATTCAAATAGAATAACCAAAATCCAGAAATCATCAAGTAATCCAAATAGTCCCAAATTATTTCTTCTTATTTCTTTTTCCACTTTCTCTTCCTGGGGTTTTTGTTGCAATATTTCAGTTAAAATGTATCTTTTGGAAGTCTTGTTGAGATTTTGCTGTAAATTCTTTTTAATTCCAGGCAGTCTCCTCCCTTCCAGATCCTGCCCTTTTATTCTTTTTCTCTCCTTTCCTGTTTTCAAAAGCTTTTGATTATCCAGAAATCTTTATTATCCCTTTGACTTTATTTTCAGCATTAAATGCCTATTAATGTCAAAGTGGATTTTTTTCCAATTTCTTGCTTAATTCTCTTAGCTGTCAGTATAGGAAAAGGAGAAAAAAATACCAAATCTTTTCCCTTTTCTCTCTCCTTCGCAGCTTAAAAATCTCCTTCGGGAATAATGTTATTGGTTTTTTTTAATAGTTTCAATTCCAGGGTACTTTGTTGCTTTTGCTGTTTGACCCAGTCAACCAAAACTTTCTCTTCTTATCTTCCTCCAACACATTCTTTTCCAGTCGAGTTCTTTGTGGTGGCCATTTCTAACCATCACTACAACCACCTTCAGGAAAGGGAGTAATGGTCAGCTGGGGAGGAGAGATGAGGCTCTCCTCAACCCTGCAGGCAGTCTCCCCCCTCTTCACTACCTCTACGGGGTGGCTTAGCACCGAAAACAGCTGGCTCGGGGCGCTCCAGAAGCGAGCACGGATTGAAGCCTCACAGAAACGAGGTTTCGGTTTGTCGCCGAAGAAGCTCAAACTGGAAGTTTTCAGAACACCTGACTTTTTCTTGTCTTCCTCTTTGGATGGGAAAGTTGTCTGCAAAACATCAGGGATTTTTGAAAAATTCACAAGTGGCAGAACATATTTTGACTCTGTTGGCCTTTCAGGATTCCTTAAAATTGCTAACAGAGCCTGGCTATGTGGTTTGCTCTGCATTGTTAAGGAGTTGATTATTTTAACTGGTGTCTTGCATTGCTCCTTTCACTGGTTTGAATACTTTTCTTCTTGTGCTTGGTTAGCCAGCTGGACTTATTGGATTAAGGATGGGCTGCCGTATACAATTTGCAAAATAAACAAATAAATGAGTCTCCCAGGTATGGGTAGATGATTAATGCCCTCATCATTACTACTTCAATGGATTGTGGGAAAATCATCCACCTGTTTAGCCTGAATGTTGATTGGCCGTAGTCACCAATCACAGCAGGTGGAAGAATCTAACCAACCTTGGCTGATTTTAGGGAAGCTAAGCAAGACTGGATCTTGTTGGTGTTCTTGGACAGAGCGCACTTGAAAATCCCAGAGATATAGGGATTTGGGTAGGCAAAAAGCAACCTGGAAGGAAGCATCAGAAAGCCATTTCCAAATTGTTTCAAGTAAAATGTCAGAGATATAAACAAATATAACCACTAGGAATTAAGTCAAACTCAAGGCAGTTATAATTTTTAGTAGCTTCAGGTGATCCTTGACTTATGACCACTATGGAGACCAGAATTTCTGTTACCAAACAAGTTGGTGGTTAAGTGAGTTGTGCCCAATTTTGCAACCTTATTTGCCATGGTTGTTAAGTGAATCATTGCCATTACATGAATCTGGGTTCCTCCATCTGGGAAGATCACAAAATGACGAACACATGACCCTTGGACACTAAACTGTCCTAAATATAAGGCGATGCCCAAGTGTCAAATTTTGATCACGTGACTGTGGTGATGCAGTGATGGTGGTAAGCCGAAAGACCAGTTGTAACCACCATTCTTTAAGTGTTAACTTTGAACAGTCACTAAATGAATTGTTGTATGTTAAGGATTACCCGTACCATCAATATCTTATTTGTTCAATGCCCAGAGTCATTTGTTTGAGATGGGTGACTATAATAAATAAATAAACGGGGTGGTTTTTTTTAAGTCTTATTTTCACATTTTAACCCATACAGTCACAAGAGCATGAAGTACAGGTAGTCCTTGACTTACAACTGTTCACTTAGTGACAGTTCAATAGCAATAGCACTCAGACTTATATACCACTTTACAATGCTTTACAGCCCTTTCTAAGTGGTGTAGAGAGACAGCCTATTGCCCCCAACAATCTGGGTCCTCATTTTACCGACCTCAGAAGGATTGAAGGCTGAGTCAACCTTGAACCTGGTGAGAATCAAACTCTTGGAATGAGCAGTGAGTTAGCCTGCAGTACTGCATTCTAACCACTGCACCGCCAGGGCTCTCAAAGTTGTGACACTAAAAACTGACTTATGTTGATTTTTCACACATACGACTGTTGCAGAATCCTCATGGTCACCTGATCAAAATTCAGAAGCATGGCAACTGACTCATATTTATGACAATCAGTGTGTCCCAGTTCCATGTGATCACCTTTTGCGACCTTCTGACAAGCAAAGACAATGGGGAAGCCAGATTCACTTAACAACTGGGTTACTAATTGAACAACTACAGTGATTCACTTAAAACTGTGACAAGAAAGGTCGTAAAATGGGGCAAAACTCACTTAACAAATGAAGAACAGAAATTTTGGGCTCAACTGTGGTCATAAAGGGAGGAGTACTTGTATTTGCTCCCCAGAACCTGTGTGCAGATGAGGCCAATTACCAAAAGAAATTCTACTTGCTCTTGCTTCTGTTCCTCTCAAGTAGTTTCCTCTTTCAACTTTCCTTCATCCAATTATGAGATTATCCCATCAGGTCTCAGCCGTAACCATTAACCTAATATTTGTCTTCCTGTTATAATAGTTCAATGTTGCCTTATTTCTTTCCCATACTTGATCAGGTAATTGACTTCCTGGTTTTTCCCTGAGGAGGTTAACAGGCCTCAGAACAATTATTATTTGATTTATTCCAGCAGAGCACAGATTTCTGTCTGAAGTTCTTAATCCTGGTTTGTCATTCCCTACTCACACCCTTAAAAGCATCCAATTGTGATGCTCTTCAGCCAAAACTCATAATTCTTAAGCCTTTCTCCGTGCAATCCCTCCTGGCCTAAGTAGACTATCATCCCAGTAACACACACCATGTTCCCAGGAATTAAATCCCTGCTGTCAACACCATGTCCGTGGCCAGCTACACTTCTGTGATATTTAGATTTTATTTCCCGCTCAAGTCTTCATCTGTAAACTGGAAGGATGGATACAGACAAAGAAGAATCTTTTAAAAATATGTTGGAATGGTAAATTCATTTAAGAACACTTAACTAAAAAGCAGGCATTCAAGGCTTTCTTTTTTGAGAGCAATGGGTGGAGAGCTGGATGCCCTTCAGGATCTAATTCTTTGTTGGCCACAGCAACATTGCACAATTTTCTCTTTAAATACTACATTTATAGAGAGCCCTGTTTAACACTTAAATATTTGCTTTTACGTGGGTAATGACTGCAAACATGCAAACCAAAAACAAGTCCAGAGTGAAACCAATACCACCCTAGCAGGCTTTGTTTAAAAAAGAAAACCCAACTCTGTATAAAATTCACTTTTGTTAATTTGATTGAAGTCACACAAAAAAAGTGTGAAACTTTCAAAATGCCACGAAATGTTGATTGACCAAACAGATTAGAAAGGGAGGGGAATGTGAGAGGACAAGGAAGTGGGAATATGCAACATATACTTTCTGAATTAGAGCTTCCAGACATGCAAATAGGATACCATCAAGCATGCAGTTACAAAAACTTTGGATATTTTTAACATTTCAGAGCCCCATTCTTTGTGTTGGTGTGGTGTCAGGGGTTTTCAATTCAATGTATAGAATGTGAAGAATGTGTGTTTGTGGGTTTTTTCATAGTCATAATGTACACTGAAGATGGTATTTAATTTCATTGTATGAGGTGCAATGACAATAAAGTAAACTAAAAAAGGCAAATTTGTTTTGAATTAATAGCAAAAAATCCCATGTTGAATTAATTCAATACATTTTCTAGGATTGCTTTCTCCCACGTGTCACATTAGGAGCTTTGATCTGAGCTCTGCAAAATACGTTTTTAGGGGGAACAGGGCAAATTGTACATAAAATACATATTACTTTATTTGCATCAGCCTTCACCAATCTGGTTTTTTGAAAAAAAACCCAGTTATCCTCCAATAGAGGATAGTTCATTAGCTGCTCCCTTCTCCTCCTCCTGGCTAAAGAGGCCTTTGGACTATAAATATTTCAATTATATTGCAACCTGTTGGTGGTCCCACGCAAATTTTTAATGTTGTAACATGAATGCATTTAGTCATTGCTAAAAAGCTGTGAACCACCACCATCCATACCCCCTTCCCAAAGTAATTTGTCCTTGCATTTCATTAGTGCAATGCATCATCCCAGCACCTATTTCCTCACATCATGCAGACTTTCACTGACCTTTGATTCTAAATACTTGCAAGTATTTACTAGGAAGGAAGGAAGGAAGGAAGGAAGGAAGGAAGGAAGGAAGGAAGG